>CM055312.2:66630291-67837791 GCA_029255685.2 Silene conica | reverse complement strand
TTAAAATTAATTTTCATGGTTATGTACATATCAATTTATTTGAAGTGTTTGAAATTCGAATCCGGTTCAAAATAGGTGACAAATTTTGTTCTCGCGATTTTCTTATTTCCTTTCTAAGTGTAATGATTTCACATTCAAATTTCATGGCTTCAAAATCTAAATTAGTAGATATTTATTAATTTATTAAATAAAATTTAAAAATTGAACAAATGCGAAAAATGATCTATAAAGAAATAAATATACTCCCCATATATAATCTCGACTCAACTCAGCAAATTGGGGTATTTCATTTTCTAAAAATTTAATTTAATTTTAATTATCAAAATCCTTATCGAAAAAATACAAGGCCTAAACTAAAAGTAAAAAATCACTTTCGAGTATAGACCCATGAAAAAGAAACCCAATCCCCCGAGAGAGTAACTAAACACAACTACAATATGTCACAACAAGCTCGAACATGGCCTCAACTTTATAAAATTAGACTAGTTTTTCCGTGAGATCGACCTTTCTAATCTCCAAAGACTACAAACCATACCAAATCCAATAATATTATTGTCAATTAAACCTAGATGATATTAGACAAGACGACCCATTTTTGGAAGGGCCAACTTGGTGTCGAATATTTGATGTGGGTGGCCTCAATTGCATAATAACGACTCTCACCTTAAGCACATGCAAAGGTTGGATGCATTTTAAAAGCATCCCTCATGCTTGATAGAAAAGTTAGTAAAGATGTTCATGCATGATAGTTGTATGTTTTACATGTATGGCTCCACTTAATTCAAGTTTTAGCCATTTTGTTGTATGATTCATGGGACATTTTGATTCTTAATCTTGTTCAAACCAAATTTTAAAACTTGTCCACGACTATGAAGTCTAATAGTTAAAATTTAAGTGAAATTTTTGAAAGAACGGGTTTAATTCTTATTAAGAGTAATTTTGTGAAATATTTATGATCCGAGTTTATGTATTCTAAACTTTAAATCTGTTATTTTTGGGTGTCTTATCTGATACACATCTGAACGTTAGTTGTAAATATGACGTGTTTGGGCCCACTTATCCAAGTTTTAGCCATTTTGTTGTATGATTCATGGGACAATTTGATTCTTAATCCTATTCAAGCCAAACTTTAAAACCTGATTTGGTGAGCTATGAGTTCATGACCTATTGTTAAGGATTAGGAAATAAAGGTGAAAAAAAAAACTAATTATTCTTTTCAAAGTGAAACAAAACATTATTATTGTTGGGCAAGTAAACTACAAAAGAAAGTATTATACATGCCAATGCGCAAAACTCCAAAGTCCAAACCAATTTGTTTACTACCCAATGAGGGGCCATTTCAAATGCTTATGGTTTTCCACAACTCTAAGCTAACCAAAAAAAATCCAGAGAAAAAAAAATTGAATTTATTTTTTAATTGATATTGTTAAAACATGCAAACGAGCCAAACCACACCCAAAACGAGGGAGAGACGGGGTAATTGACGAAGACATATAAATGAAGCAACCAGAGGGTTGTGTAATTGCAGGACAACAAGATAAGGTATATAAATTGGTCAGATCATTGTATGGTCTAAACCAAGCTTCGAAGCAATGGTATGACAAATTTTACCAACACTACTACAAAAATAGGCTTGGAGAACTGTTGAAATTAGCTTTGGACAACGCCTCTACTTAGTGTTCTCTAAACCTTAGAGAACTGTTAGAAGAGACGTTTTGTATTCACAATCATAGAGAATGGTTGAAATGAGCTTTAGAGAACACCTGATAAGCATTGCGAAACCACACCCAAAACGGAAGAATATTGTTTTTTAATTAATATTGTTAGAACATGCAAACGAGCTAAATCACACCCAAAACGGGAGAGAGACGGGGCAATTGACAAAATAACAGTGGTTTCATCCTAAAACCTTATCAATAGGAGGAATAATCCTTTAATTATAACGTGGTACAATTTCTTATTCTCCATGTGAGTTTCTATTCCAACATGCCCCCTCACATGTGAGATCCATTCGAAACTCATTGCAAAATCATGAAAGTTTACAAGAGTGGGAATCAACGAATCCACAAAGAACCCCTCCACAAGTGGCATAATTTGGATCTAGTTTAAATTCAAAACCCAAGACGAATCATGAACTCTTTGTAACACCTCATATACCAAGGTGCATTACCAATGACCACCCAAGACATATACTGACGTTACCATCTCGGTTGCCCGAGATAAACTATATCAAATAATCAATAAAAGAACAACTTTAAATTATAATACTCATTAAATGAAAATAAGAAGGATAACAATACAATTATGGTGAGACTATCATCTAAACTCGTCATGGTACCCCCTCCCCAGAAAGCAAAACCAAGCACAACAAAGCAACAGCGCATCATAACACGCATCATCCATTAACCTGCTAAACTTACGATCTCCCATCCACCGCCTTTGATCATCAAGTTGACTATCGTAGTTCAGACCGCATTGCCATGCGAGGTAGCCATGATCATAGCAGGATATGTAACACCCTCATAATCTAAGGCCTTTAGATGACCATCAGACTATGAAAATACTATCATCTCAGTTACCTGAGGTACAATATAAGATAAACAACACTAGCCACTTTATTATAAGTATAGAAAACAAAAGTGTATGTGTAAGGTACAACCGTCTAGCAACAAAACTGAATTCCAAAACCAAAACTGAAGGTGATGACCCATCCTCCCAAGCCGGCAAGCATCAACATCTACAGACCCGAGACTCTACTAACTATTACATGGATCATCACAGTAAAACAACCACAAGTGTCAGAAACTGCTGCAATAACACGGTTACAAGACAATAGCATAAACCACAATCTGATAATCACCAATAATTGATATCCTTGTCACATAAACCAAGTGGCGGCCTTCAGCCCAACACCAATCCCCCACTTACTCGCGGCAAGGGGTACCAAGACCATTAATGTGCACATCCTCTCCGTGACGGGTCCCACGAAAAACGATCATAGGAGCGAGATCCGTTTCCCGCAACGATCTCACACATATGTTCCCAATCTCAAACAATAATACAGTAACACAGTGATATCAGATAATACAACGGTATCGTCACAATCAAAATTACATGGAAACCGAGTATGGAAACCCTACCTCAATAGCAATCACAGCAAGAACGAATCCACAACTGTCCTACCAACGCTCCTCTATGAATCCTCCTCCTATGAATGATATGTATATACAAGTTACTCACCAATCACAACTAACAACCGAGATAACTAACTGATAAAACAACACTTACTTGATAACTACGGACTATGCTAGATGATCGGCGCTTCTATTCTCCTGCTACGGGCTCTTGACGGAATCTGAGAGGAAGGGGGTAATAGGGGATTAGGGTTTTTGCTTTCTGATTAGGGTAAAAATGAATTATTAACCCTCGTATTAATATTTATAATTAACCGCGACTCAACTTACGGAAAGATCTACTCGGTCGAGTCAGGCTCACTCAGCCGAATAACACTTACTCGGCCGAGTTGCACTTACTCGGCCGAGTTTGACCTACTCGACGACTTACTCTAACTCGGTCGAGTTTAGTCACAACTCGGCATCTACAAGAGAGGGGTGTTATAGGATAAATCTCCCCACGCAGTACAATCGACCCCGTAGCTGTGGAACACCCCATCACTACCCACGCCACTCCACCATACTGGCTGCGCTAACTATGTCCATATTCCCTCCAGATGTGTCGTCTCATGCATGTTTCGCAGTACTAAGGTAGAGGACAACCTCTCGGCAAGCTCGTGCGGCTGCATCCTTAGATCTTGGACAATAGGGTGGGTCGGGTACTAGTATATGTACTACGTGTACTTCGACAGATCGTAGAAGGTCCCACCCACTACCTCTATGAAACTCATCGCTCAATGTCCCTCGCAAGGTAGGGGAACAACTCTTTACTGACCGAAGCCTAGCATTGGCTTAGGTAGATCCATGAGAATCGTCGGCGGTATAAGATAACACTAGTGTTGAGTTTCCTATTGTAACACCCCGATTATCCGGCCAGGATAACCGAAATGTTACCATCTCGGTTCCCGAGGTAGAGGAGTCGAAAATACAATTGAGAAAACTTTTATTATAAAAGCGGTCATTATCCCGACCAACGTCTCTTAACATTTTGCCTAGGTGATCGACTAGTCATCTCGTATGACTCTATGACACTTGAACTTGCCATCAATCGCGTCACACTTCTAGTTGTTTTGAGACGTCACCTCATATAAGCTATTAGGGGCGAATACTATGTTAATCTAATTCACTTTAATGAGGTTCATGATTGTCTCTACAACCCATTGCAGATAACACGGTATAGGATGAGTTAATGATAGAAAATATCATATGGATCAACACGGGACACCCCGGAAATGGGTAACAATGAAGCAACGCCAAACACATCAATTTCAATATACTTAACTTATAAACATGCAATGAGAATGAAATGCAATGCAATATGTGTTGAAAATCAAATTTCAGGTTTATACTCATATCATATATGAGTCTTATAAAGTTTGGTCATAAAACTTAAAAGATCTTTTGCATGCAAAAATATACAAGAAAAAAAATCGGATTCTTACATTGATTTTAGAAGGTTTATACTAACTTGGTCACCTAGTCTTCGACAAAATCCAATTGAGACGATACCCAAAATCACGATGTAAGTGTAAGATCAACTCCAAAAGATTCGTATCAAGGAATGACCTTAATGCCAATAATATTTTGTTACTAGAAAATAATTATTGATTTACCTTAAAATACTAACACAAATATCACTACCACTAGTAATATTAATTTTAAATTAGTATGATTTTTATTTCTCTAAACAAATTTGTAGAGAGATAAAAGAATAATCATCAAGTAAGTATTTTTTTTTTGTAGGATGAATGAATTATATAATGAGAAAACAATTTCCTCATTATAGAGTAGGAGGGGGCCGGCCACACCCATGCATTGTGTAGGATATATAGAGTGCCCTCTTAAAACTTATCAATTCACGTTCATTTGTCTTCACAATGCAACTAGGTAAAGGGGTAGGGTAAGGAAGGTGCTAGAGTTACACCAGGTGTATGAGGCCTCTCATACACCATCAATCACCATGTGCCACTTGTAAAATTGAAAGAATCTGATTTATTTTATTAATTAAGCAGATTCTCTAGATTGTTACAACACTATTAATTGTTCTTCGATTATCCCACTACTCTATTAATTATTAATATCTTTCTCCTATATTTTTAATTAAGTCTACTTTTTTTATAATACATATAATATTTTTTGTATTTTTATTTTCAGTATTTATTTCGTATTTTTATACGGATGACGTATATGTTTCTTGTATTTATACGCTTTGAGTATTTGTACCGTATTTGTACAGTGTTACTAGTGTATTTGACATTTCTTTTTCCTTTTTATTATTTTATCACTTAAATTTTTTTAAACTCTTCTATTTTATTTGTATCACTTATAAATTTTTTTAACCAATTAAAAGATTTTGTTAGTAAATTTTGTTATCACTTATATATTTTTTAACTCATACAATTTTTTCACTTATAAACTTGTTCTCACTCCAAATATTTTTAACACTTTTAATTTATTTGATCACTTTCTAACATTTTTGAAAGTCTTATAAAATATTTTTATGACTTATGATTTTGTTATCACTAACTCATACTTGTACAAATTTTTCACTTATCAATTTTTTACCACTTCAAATATTTTTAACACTTTTAATTTTTTTTGGATCACTTATAGTTTTTAAGACTCTTATAATTATTTTTGACTTATAATTTTTTAAACTCATACAATTTTTTTTATCTCAATATTTTTCACACGTTTAATTTTTTGGATCACTTATATAATTTTTTAAACTCTTGACATTAGTTGTTGTGATAACAGTGATGTGATTGAGGTTGTTAAATCCAATTTAAACAATTAACTGTTACATGCAAATAGTAAGAGAATTCAAATAGGTAAAGAAACGGCAAATATAATTAAAATCCACATTAGATATAATTAATAATATATAATTATAATTAATAATATATAATTTATATATACAAAATTAAAAAATAAAAATATATATATAAAAAAAAAAGCAAACCGATTGAAAAACCTAGAAAATCATACATGTATTATTTATTAAATTAAGTCCAAAATCAGGGTTAGAAGGACGTTATCCTGCTCCTCAAACCACTACCTCTCCTGCCTTGCTATTTCGATGTTTCTTAAGCAGGTTGTAATCATTTGATGACACTCCGTCACCACCTCCTCCAGGCCGCGCAAGTTGGCGCGATCGGCAAGTGCTCTGGCCGCGACAATGCCTTGGTTGGTCCTCCTCTCCATATCCCTTAACTGTTGAATCATTGCTTTGTGGTGCCTATGTGTTGACATCAATACTGGAAGGTTGTTGCTGTTCAACATTTTGAGGTTTGAAGAAAGGTTTGGGTTAGGGTTTGAAGAGATAGAGTGAGAAAGAGGAAGTGAAAGAGAGAGATTATAAAGTGGATAAAGAGAGGGGTTATAAAGAGGTTCATTTTAGGGTTTCTCTATATTTAGTTGCAAAAAATGAAAAATATGGGTTCATTTTAGGGTTTTTATGTTATTTAGTTACAAAAAAGGAAAATTATTATTTAGTTGTAAAAAATGAAAAAATATCATTTAGGCGGGTGAAATATCACATACAGTATAGTTTTTTTACTTTTTTTCCCTTTAAATTGTTGATCATTATTACTTTTTTTCCCTTTAAATTTTCATCTAGTAGTTGTCTTAATTTTGTTTATGAGAAATCAACTGAATCTAATGTGGAAGATATGTTGAGTACATAACACTCATTAATTGTTGTGATAACAGTGATGTGATTGAGGTTGTCAAATCCAATTTAAACCATTCACTGTTACATGCAAATAGTAAGAATTCGAATAGGTAAAGAACGACAAATGCAATTAAAACCAACATTAGATATAATTAATAGGAGTAATATATAATTATAATTAATAATATATATTCTATATATACAAAATTAAAAAAAAAAGCAAATATATACAAAAAAGAAAAAAGCAAACCGATTGATTGATGAATTCCAAAACCTAGAAAATTGGGGTTTTGGTACATCATACAAGTATTATTTAGAAAATTAGGGAATAAATCATTTGTCGTAGGCGGTTATTCTCCTCCACAAGCCGCTCCCTCTCCTGCCGTGCTATTTCCAAGTCTCTTATGCAGTTTGTAATGTTGTCGAGCAACTCCGTCGCCTCTGCCTCCAAGCCGACGCCGCGGCCTGTTCGGCCAGTACTCTCGCCGCAGCAATGTAGAGGTTGTTCTTCCTCTCCACTGCCCGTAGCGCATGGATGCAACTTTTGTTGTGCCCATATGTCGAGATCATTATGCGAAGGTCGTTGTTGTTCATATTGTGGTTTGATGAAGAAAAGGTTTGGGTTAGGGTTAGGGTTTGGAGAGAAAGTTATGTTTTGAAGAGATAAAGTGAGAATGGGATAAAGAGACAGGTTATAACAAGAGGATAAAGAGAGAGGTTTTTTTGGGGGTTTTTATATTATTCAGTTGCATATAGGAAAAATATGGGTTCATTTTAGAGTTTTTATATTATTTAGTTGCAAAAAAAGAAAATTATTATTTAGTTGCAAAAAATGAAAAAGACTCCGTATCATTTAGGCGGGAGAAATTGGCGGTAGTCTTTAATCAACTTACAACTTCCCACATAAAAATAATCATTCTCAATGTCAATCTTGTTGAACACACCATGAAGAAATAAACTCTAACTAATTAACTTCATCTTTTAATTAATCAACTTCATCTTTTAATTAATCTTCTAATTGAATCAACCTCATCTTTTAATTAATCAACATCATCTTGTAACTAAAAAATCATGGCCAACCTTATTGATTTAAATGTTGTATTTATGGAGGAGGAGGGAGAAAACGTTATAGTCGAAGATGAGGCAGACGCCGCCTCTGAATTGTTACGGCACGCAGCCCACGTGCTTGAGAGTAATGAGGACAGTCATCCAGTAGGTGAGCCTACAATTGGGTTGGAATTTGATTCAGGTGAACAGTTATGTGCCTTATGTTATACGTATGCTTACAAGACGGGGTTTGAACTGCATGTACGAAGTAGCGAACTTTTGGCCCCATTTAGGCAGCTAGGTATACGGCGTAACGAGGTTGGTGATAATGAACCGCGTTTCCACATGATGAAGAAGATTAGGCTAGCATGTTCAGAGGGCAATACGGCGAAGAAATCCCCATCTGAAAAACCATGTCCAATGTTTATCTTCGTGAAAATAGACAACGAAAGCGGAAAATTTGTAATACGCACGGTTAATTACGAACATAATCACTTAGTGAATCCTGAATTTAGCCGGCATGTTGTGAGCTACAGGCACATAGGCGAATATTTCAAATCCAGGTTGTTGTTGAATGACAGAGCTGGTATACCTATTACCCGGAATTTCAACACAATAGCTAAAGAAGCTGGGGGGATTGAGAATCTAGGCTTCAATAGCAAGGATGCGAGAAACTAAATTAACAAAGAACGGCGTAAAACTAGGCTCCGTGGTGACGCTCAAGAGGTGTTAAATTATTTCGAGCGTTTGAAGGCACAAAATCCAGATTTCTACTACGCATACGAGAAAGATGCAGATAATAAGCTGCTAAACATCTTCTGGTCTGATGCGCGTTGTCGTGCCATGTACTAGGCCTTTGGTGACCCTATTTCCTTTGACAATACATTCCTAAGTAATAGGTACCAGCTGCCTTTCTGTCCATTCGTAGGCGTTAATCACCACGGCAATACGGTATTATTTGCAGCTGCTCTAATTTCGCACGAAGACACCGATTCATTCGAGTGGGTGTTCCGAAAATGGAGAGAGTTCATGGGGAGTGCTCCGACCGTCTTATTAACCGATCAATGCAAAGCTATGGAGGGAGCAATCAAATCGGTGTTTCCGGAAACAAAACACAGATTATGCCTTTGCCATATTCATCAAAATGCAGACATAAACTTAAGAAGCCTCCAGTTATTTCCACAAATTGACAAAGACCTACGTTCACTGGTGCATGAAAGTCATACGGAGGACGAATTAGAAGATATGTGGGAGGAGTTCATGGATAAGTACAATTTGCGGCGGAATGGTTGTCGGAAGCTTGGGATAATAGACGGCGGTGGATGCCTGTCTTTTGGAATGACACCTTTTGCGCGGGTATGTCGTCAACTTAGCGGAGTGAGCAATCAAACAGATTCATAAAAACATTCGTCAGCATAGAAACTGGGCTTTTGCAATTCATGCAGCAGTACGAGGACGCCGTAAAACGCAAGGTCGAAGACGAGAAGGTCAATAACGTCAAAGACGCTAAATGTCCACTTAAATGGGATTCCTTAATTTTATTCGAGGATGTATATAGTAAGGTGTACACAAACAGTAAATTCGAAGAGGTTAAGACGGAGGTATACAGTTGTATAAGCACCAACGTCGAAACTTTTCCGGGCAGTTCGGTTTTCGTCAAGAGGTATAAAGCAATTTCAAAAGTGACCGAAGCATTTTGGAAGAAAGACCGGAGGAGTTTCGACGTGATTATTGACACAGCCACTGGCGAGTATAAATGTGGTTGCAAGATGTTTGAATTCCGGGGAATTTTATGTCGACATATCATGAAGTGTCTGGATGTACTGGATGTTAAGGGAATTCCAGATAAATACATTTTCGATAGATGGCGCAAGGATTTGGTTAGAGGGTACGAAAACATCCGGGTCGGGTATTACAACCCGGACGATTCAGAACGTGTTAAACGGTCTATGGATATAACCTTTAAAAATGATTACATGAGAAGATTGGCTTTGCAAAGCGAAGAAGCCTACGCCATTTTTAACAACAAAACCACTGAATTAATAAAAGAATTGGAGGATCACGCCGGGATTTATATAGATTCATTTGAGGCGGGAGCCGTTGGCACAAGAGTGTGGGGAAGAAGGAGACTACGAAGGCGGGAGCCTAACTTAAACACACCTCCACAAGATGGTGACATTAGAGACCCCACTGACAAACGAGGGAACGGCAGAAGACGTATCCCAAAACAACAAAAGAGAAGGAGAAGGCCAACGCAAGATGATCCTGAAGTGGCACCCACTAGGTTCGCCACAAACATTAACCGTACTAACGACGATACTACATCCCTAATGAGTGGCTTCAGTGCTTCCCACAATACGCCAACGCAATTGATGTGTTATTTTACAGCATCTCAGAGCACACCGTCACAACAGACTCCACAATATGGACAACAGTGGCCAAATACTCAGATTAGTTATAGATAGTAATTTACTTGTATTTTATTTAATATTATTGCGATAAAAATTAATTAATTTGGTTTACTTGTATTTAATTTTTTTGGGTAATTAAATTTATGGGGAAAGGAACACCATCATTCAATTATATGAAACATTTTCTAATTAATTAATCAGAATGTTGAAGGTCACAATAAAAAGAGAGCGTTTAATTTTAATTTAAAATAAAATGAGAATGTTGAAGGTCACAATAAAAACACAATGTTGAAGGTAGCCTTTTACTAAGAATGTTGAAGGTTACAATAAAAAGAGAGAGTTTAATTTTCTAAATGATGTACAAGGCCACCATACCCTAGTCCACTACGAACTTTCATCTCCTGAACTCATATGTCCTATGCTCTAATCTCATAAGCCTTCAACAACAGTGACCCCTTATTCATCATATGCCTTGCCTTTCGCTCTTCTTACAATCCTGCTGGCTAGAAAATGCAATCTGGCCACAATAAAAACATCTAATTAAATTTTAATTTGTTATTTACTTTCATTAATCTAAACTAGCACATGCAAATGACGGATCCATAGTTTTTTAGGGTTTCATTCTCATGAAAGATGCAAACGTGCAAAATTAAAAAACATGGATATTTAAATAGAAATCTGGAAAAATTAAAAAAGCAAACATGCATAATTAAAAAAACACACGAAAACAAACATGCATAATTAAACAAACACTGGAACACAAACATGCATAATTAAAAAAACACTGGAACACAAACATGCATAATTAAAAAAACACTGGAACACAAACATGCATAATAAAATATTAAATTACCATAAAAATATGTACACCACAACCATAGTTAAATAACTAAATTTACATGCAAAACGAAAACGAAAATAAAACTAAAATCTACTAAGATATTCCTTTAATTCCTTTACATTATCACCCCGACGCTTCAAAAGTGAAGCACATTTTTCGTAGCCTTGAATCAACAAGGCGATGCCAGAATCGAGTGCTTCATCAGCACCCTCAATACCCTCCTCAACAGCCCGGTTCCGAAACTCGAGCGCCTCAACCACCTCCTTCATCAACGCCAACTGTTGTTGACGTCCTAGGGCCATGGCACCCTCGAACTTTTCTATGAGTTTTTCGATATCTGTTTGTAGTGGTTCCATTTGAGAAATTAGGGTTTGTTTTTTTGTAGAGAGAAGGTGAGGGTTTTTTGTTTTTTTAGAGAGAAGGAGAAAGTGACGGTTTGGATGAGAGAAAGAGAAAGTGGGGATTGATTTGGGTATTTTCTGACTTTGGAAGACAATTGAAAGAAAGCAGCCGACCTAGGTATTTATGTTTTTTGGATTTGATATGTGTCATCCCCTAGAGGTGCCGTGTGGAACAAAGCCTACAATAAGTATTGATATGACAATACACATAAACCGTTGGATGTATCTAGAAAATAAAGTTTGTTTTCAAATGAACGGTTAAGATTAAAATGTTCTTGATCTATTTTAAAATGTTAGTTCTACGTATTTTAAAATTAAAATGTTAGTTCTACGTATTTTAAAATTAAAATGTAAGTATATCTATTTTAAAATTAAAATGTTAGTACATCTATTTTAAAATTAAAGTTCGACGTATTTTAAAATTGAAGTGTTACATCAATCGTCAAATTAATACGTATCGTCTAATTATAGAAATGTTAGATATGCCACACTTGTTCTTGATCGGGAACATGGACTTAGGTCTAATTATAGAAATGTTATATATGACATACTTGTTCTTGATCGGGAACATGGACGTAGTCTAATTATAGAAATGTTATACTATATGACAGACTTCTTATTGATCGGGAACATGGACGTAGTCCAATTGTAGAAATGTTATACTGTAGATGACATACTTGTTCTTGATCGGGAACATGGACGTAGTCTAATTATAGAAATGTTATACTATATGACAGACTTCTTATTGATCGGGAACATGGACGTAGGTCTAATTATAGAAATGTTATACTGTATATGACATACTTGTTCTTGATCGGGAACATGGACGTAGTCTAATTATAGAAATGTTATACTATATGACAGACTTCTTATTGATCGGGAACATGGACGTAGTCTAATTAAAGAAATGTTATACTATATGACATACTTGTTCTTGATCGGGAACATGGACGTAGTCTAATTATAGAAATGTTATACTATATGACAGACTTCTTATTGATCGGGAACATGGACGTAGTCTAATTAAAGAAATGTTATACTATATGACATACTTGTTCTTGATCGGGAACATGGACGTAGTCTAATTATAGAAATGTTATACTATATGACATACTTGTTCTTGATCGGGAACATGGACGTAGTCTAATTATAGAAATGTTATACTATATGACAGACTTCTTATTGATCGGGAACATGGACTTAGGTCTAATTATAGAAATGTTATAAATGACACACTTGTTATTGATAGGGAACATGGACGTAGGTCTAATTATAGAAATGTTATATATGCCACACTTGTTCTTGATCGGGAACATGGACTTAGGTCTAATTATAGAAATGTTATACTGTATATGACAGACTTCTTATTGATCGGGAACATGGACGTAGTCTAATTATAGAAATGTTATACTATATGACAGACTTCTTATTCATCGGGAACATGGACGTAGTCTAATTATAGAAAAGTTATACTGTATATGACATACTTGTTCTTGATCGGGAACATGGACGTAGTCTAATTATAGAAATGTTATACTATATGACATACTTGTTCTTGATCGGGAACATGGACGTAGTCTAATTATAGAAATGTTATACTATATGACAGACTTCTTATTGATCGGGAACATGGACGTAGTCTAATTATAGAAATGTTATACTGTATACGACATATACTTGTTCTTGATCGGGAACATGGACGTAGTCTAATTATAGAAATGTTATACTATATGACAGACTTCTTAATGATTGGGAACATGGACTTAGGTCTAACTATAGAAATGTTATATATGACACACTTGTTATTGATCGGGAACATGGACGTAGGTCTAATTATAGAAATGTTATATATGCCACACTTGTTATTGATCGGGAACCTAGACGTAGTTTAATTTAGTTTTATTCTACAAGTTACGTTACTTTTTTATTTACGTGAAAATTGGTTAAGACACTTTTACATTAACATAAAATTATCGTTATTTTTTTAAATTACGTTATTTGTTGGCAATTTTTTTAAATTGCGTTTTAAATTACGTTTTTGTTGGCAATTTTTTTAAATTACGTTTTAAATTATCGTTATTTTTTTAAATTACGTTTTTGTTGGCAATTTTTTTTTTTAAATCATTTAATTAGTCAACTTGCATGGGGAAGACAAACAATCATTAAATTTTATGGAGAATGACAAAAGTTAACCAACATTTTATTATTTTCTTTTACAATTATATAATTTTATTCAGAATGTTAAAGGTAACCATTTCGTTTTTTTTTCGTTTAATTTAATATGCCAATAAAAAGACGTAGTTTAATTTAGTTTATTTTACACTTTACGTAATTTTCTTATTTACGTGAAAATTGGGTAAGACACTTTTAGATTAACATAAAGTTATCTTTATTTTTTTATATTACGTTATTTTAAAATGTTTCTGTTATCAATTAATTTTTTTAAATCATTAATTAGTTAAGTTGCATGGGAAAGACAAACAATCATTCTGTTTTATGGAGAATGACAAAAGTTAACCAACCTTTCATTATTTTCTTTTTACAATATATAATTTTATTCAGAATGTTGAAGGTAAGTATTTCGTTTTTTTTTTCGTTTAATTTAATATGCCAATAAAAAGATGTAGTTTAATTTAGTTTATTCTACAAGTTACGTAATTTTCTTATTTACGAGAAAATTGGTTAAGAAGACACTTTTACATTAACATAAAATTATCTTTATTTTTTTATATTACGTTATTTTAAAATGTTTCTGTTATCAATTAATTTTTTTAAATCATTAATTAGTTTAGTTGCATGGGGAAGACAAAGAATCATTCAATTTTATGGAGAATGACAATATGATTTTATTTTTAAAATTAAATAATTTAATTGAGAATGTTGAAGGTCACCATTTTGCTTTTTTCGTTTAATTTAATACGACAGTAAAAAATGAATTTTTAATTTTACTTTCTTACTGTAGCTTTAATTTATAAATGCAATAAAAATAACGAAAATGATAATATAAAATAACGAAATTAAATTTCATTAATATTAAAAACGGATACAAACATAATAACAATAAAAAAAACAAATCTAACAATTAAACATGATAACTACAACCAACACAAGAATCAAATCTAAACTTCTTAGGATTGACCCTTCTTGGATTAGTTCTCCCCAACCTCTTCTTTGATATTTTTGGTTGGGGTAGGTCAGGGGTAGCAACACAAGGAGATTTCCCCTTAGCAATATCTGTGGCCCTTGTAGGTTTCGGTGGGGTTGCTACAACCTCAACCACCTCGACATCGTCGTCCTCCTCCTCCACCCTCACGATGCAGTCGTCGACTTTAGGGGTAGCTAACATCTCTACTCCTTCGCCAACTCTCTTCCAATACATTCTGTCAAGCTCAAATTTTCCCCAATTGAGCCTGTTAAATTCCTCCTCATATAAACCAACGAGGAACTCATTTCCGTGGTAACCGGGGGTTACACGGGTTATAGCACTTTGGACGGCATTAGGGCCAACTTGTTTTATTAACTCTCTCATGAACAATCTAGTTGTGACAATGTATCTAACATGAGCTTTCCTCTCTTCCGACATTTTCTCTTCTTCGACTTAGGGTAGTGAGGATGTGATTTAGTAGGTAATATGTGATTTAGCTAGTAATTAAGTTGTAATTTGGATGATTTAAATTATGGAGGGAATGATCTTACTTATACTGCATTGTTTCCCTCCAAAATTACCCAACTAATGGTAGCATTTCCCGCCTAAACCAAGCAAGCAAAACCCTAATGACTCTTCGTTTTTTCTCATTTCATTTAAGCATAACTACAACAATATTTTTTATTTTAAGCCAACAAAAACAAATATGAATTATGTAAAATATTAAGATCTTATCGAATATTTATCTAAAGTAAAAAAATTTGAGGTAAAAAAAAATTAAAGGATTACGTAATTAACTGAAGTTATTGAAAATTATAAACTAAACAAATTATTTATTAAGTCAACAAAAATTAAATATTTGCTATACAAATAAAAATGTTAAACATGGCATATAAATAAAACAAATTATATAAACATAAACACATGCACAAAAAAAATATTAATCATAAAAAAATAATTATATAGAAGTAAACACATGCACAAAAAATATTAATCATAAAAAAATAATTATATAAACGTAAACACATGCAAAAATATGTTAAACAAGAAAATATAAATATAAATAATAATGTAAATGAAATTTACTAACCAAAATAACAAAAAATAATAAAACACTACAAATGAAAAGTATAAAAAAAATAATAACACACTACAAATGAAAAGTATAAAAAAAATAATAACACACTACAAATGAAAAGTATAAAAAAAGTAAGTTGCAATTACAAATAAAAAGGAAATGAGTAATTAAATAGCATATAAATAAAAAAGAAAAAGAGTAATTAATAGCGTATAAATACAATGTACAAATACAGAATGAATACGAAATACGTATAAATATACCGTATACAGAATAAATACGAAATACAAGTATATAAAAACAAATTAGAGTTGAATAAAAAATAATAGGAGAGAGGAAATAATATAACTAGGTTAGGTGTTAATTTCCAAAAAAACTAATTAGTAGGTGTTGATTACCGAGGGAATCAAAGAAATTAGTCATTTTAGCAAGATTCAACGAGTTGGACAAGTGGCGCTTTACATAATCATTATGTTTAACATAGAAAAGAACACCCTCAACACCCTTCTCCTTCCTTTCTTACATGGTTTTATGGGTGTTAATATGACACCCATATTCACTTTGTCATTTGTAAAAATGTAATATGTCACACATGTTACATGACACATAACCCATTATGGAATTATGTAATTTTACCCCTTTTAAAATTCATAATATACAATATTTCAACATTTACATAATTTCACTAGTAATTCATAATTACTATTTTATAAAGGATTAATTGATAAGAATACTCCGAACTATGAGTGAACCGCTCAAAATACTCTAAACTTTATTTTAACTATCAATATAACCAACTAATGCCCTCACTTGCTTTAAATAGAATTTGTTGTTTTGTTAACTTATTGTAGCATGTTTTAATGGTGTGATTAGGTGAATATATTAACATATAAGTAAAAAGAGAAAGACTCGTTAAAGAAGGGTTATAAATTTATTCACTTATTTAGCAGGTAGGAGGTCATATTTTATAATAAAAGCGAATGAGAGCATTAGTTGGTTATATTGGTAGTTAAAATAAAGTTTGGAGTATTTTGAGCAGGACAACCATAATTCGGAGTATTCTTATCAATTAATCCTTTTATAAAAATATGACATCATAGTATATATTAGAACTATTTGTAATTATGATAAACCGTTCATTCCCGTTTTAATCTTTTCGTAAACAATAAAACAACTCTAACCAATAGAACAATTCGATTATTTGGACCGAGTCTTATTATAATCTCATTATAACAAGACACGTCATTTACTTACAATTTCAATCTCAAGACATTAATTAATCCGTATTTATACACGATCAATTAAACAATCAATTAAGACTAAATTTCCTAAAGATATGACCTTAGCGGTTTGTTTGGATTGAGAAAATTGGAGGGAAAGGGAGGGGAGAAAAAAGGAAGGGACTTATTTTTCTTTGTTTGGATACAATTTATGAAGGGAAGGAAATGAAAGGGGAAGGAAATGAGGGGTTGTAATTTTCCTCCTTTAGATTAAACTATAATCTTTTCATGGGAGGCAAGATTTGGAGAGCCCCACTCCCCTTCCCCTCCCCTTCCCTCTTAAAATTGTATCCAAACAGATCCTAAGGAAGCAACTGATCAACTATCATTCAACTTACCGTTTGGTATCGGAACACACTCAGTCGTACCCATCACCTCAACACAACCCGAGTCCCGGGGCACACTCAGTCGTACTCACAATACAAGATGTCAGGGACGCATCCACGACATCGGACCCGAGAGCTACTCGTTGTCCCCGGCCAAGCATCGTGTCTCACTACACGTTGGAAGCTCCAAGAGGTAACTCAAACGGAAGTCGGTCTCTCAACCGCCTTCTATGTCGACAACAACATCCGCAATCACCATCACCAATAAAAACATACACATACAATAACGCAATAGTCACGGTAATTCACAACGACCACTACCATTCAATTCCGATTCACTATACGATATGATAACCAACATACACAAATCATGCTTATTCACCAATTCCGTATCCCGTGTCATTCATACACATCAACTCATTTATCATTATCACTAATTACTTAGTCATCGTTACCGATTACTTACTCATACTCATTAACACTAATTATGATGTAATTACTTACACTAATCATGTGAGACACTAACATCAAACACATCAAATACAATTCATATGATATAGAAATCGAGTAAGATTAACCTACCTCAAAGAGTATCCACAAGCCCAAACCATTCCGACAAGTTTCCGTCTCAAAATATCGTCGTATCCTAACATATTCACATAATACCGTCACTAATCATCCTATACACTAATACAAAAGTTTATGTTATGTGTTGTAATTGCATATTTAAATTATTTTGAACCTCCACAATACCTTTTTATCATCTTGATCACTTGAAAAAATTGAAGAATCGGAGAGAAAGTTATCCTACCGTTTTATATGCAGATTAATGAATGTTTAGCATATTGACGATATTTAGTATGTTTACTATTTACACATAGATATAACAATCTATTAACCTAAAGTCGTTAATTATCAAACACTACTTTTACTAAACTTGCTAAACGAAATATTCTAGTTTGTGACATTTTAATGTTTCATTTATAATCTATTTGACCAATTTACCTCTATTAATAGTAACTGATGAGCGATGAGTATCGAACAAGATCATAATACCATCAAAATAATAGGATTCTAAGACATTAAATTTTGAATCATAATTATAATTAGCCTTGCCCGCAAGGCTGGAGTCTAGTGGTTAAAATTTGGGTGAAATTCCCAGGAGACCCGGATTCTAGCCTCCCCAAGAGCAAAATCTTGTGAAACATTCTTGGCCCGAGTCCATGCCTAAATAGACTTCGAGTCTGCCACCCGAGACCTGGTGTATGTGGTTTACAGGTTATCACATATACCCGGGAGTTTAACCAGTGCGCACCTAAGGTAGCGGCTGCGGATTCCCTCGTTACCCAAAAAATATATAATTAGCCTTATACGTGCTCTTAAAGATATACTCCCCCCTTTCCCAATTCAATCAATATCAATGTTGTTCTCTATTTCCATATTTAGTAAAAAAAAGTAGAGGTAAAATTAATAGACTGTCCTTGTTCTATTTTCAGATTTACATAAAATGTCATTCACTTGGCCCACCTTCACTCCCCCTAAACCAACCCAATTAACCTAATCCAAACTAAATTAAGCCAATTAAACCCACCTAGCCCAATTTACGCACCTTAACCCAATCTACCCATCTTAAATCTTGTCATCTAGAACATTCCCAACCCTAACCCTAAATCTCCCTCACACTTGTACACCCTTCAATCTCCCTCATACATCTTCATCCCTTTCTTCTGTCGTCTTCATACTTCACCCATTCAAACCCTAATCCCCTCATCCCTCTCGTATGTCGTCTTCATACTTCACCCTTCAAACTCCCTCTTGCATCTTCATTTTCCTCATTCAAACCCTCATTCATTCATCTCTCCTGCCGATTCTCTCTATAATTAATTAAATCTGAGATCATTATTCCCTTCATTCCTTCATACTTCACCCGTTAAAATTCGTATTCACTCTGCCGTATTCTCTCTGTCGTTGTCTTTGTTAATATCTGAAATATTCAGATATGCCATATTTCCAGGTTTTAATTTTTCTTTTACATTTTTTTAATTGTTACGAATCTTACGATTATGAAGTTGCTTTTTAATGTCCAAATCTGCTTTCTAATGCGGCCATTTTTCTATTTTGCAGGTTTTAATTGATTTAGAGAGGATGAAAGTTGACGGGTTGAAACATAGGGTTGAAGATTTGTCGATGATCATGAAAGATGATGATGATTCTGAAGTTTGTATTCCTGATTTTGTCGGTCATTTTGATACTTTTGTGCCTGAGACTTGTCCCGCGTTTGATGAGAGGATGGAGGGTCTTCAACGTGAATTTGAACGAAGATTGGCAGAGGAAGAGGAGATAAAGAAAAGGGTATGGGCCATGCAACAAACTTCTGAACATAGATGGTGGTTTATTGTTGAAATGTCGAACTATTTTCCTGCATTTAAGTTAATTCTGGAAGAATTAACGAGGCTAATTTCGATTCCTTTTTTCTCCAGTTTCCAGTATTTTTTTTCTTTTTAAAAACTATTGATGAATTGCATGAATTGCTGGGTTTCTTCTGAGTAAATGGCCCAATGATATTTTGAGGGCTCAGATCTGGTTGCATGCATAATGCCACCATATTCTAAGAATATGAAGCGACTATGCATGCAGTCAGATCTGAAGTAGTTCTTCATATTCTGTAATTTTTAGTTGAATGTCGAGTTGAAAAATAAATTAAATGCACCAAAAACATCATTGAATATGCAAAGTTCATACACCGATAATATTAAACCCTAAAAAATTACAACATGATTCTTCTGCATTCACTTCTGTGTTCTTCAACTTCTATGTTGTTGATGTTCAAAAAGTTATTGTTATTGGTAGGTTGTTTGGTGTACTACAAAACTTAAGACAAAATGAGTATAATAAACAACATAAACAAAATGTTTGTTTAGATTTATGGTCAGTTCAACATAATTAAATCTATGAGTTGAGAAAGCCGATAAAGGTCACTTTCATCACCTATATTATGAACGTACCTAATAGACTCCTTCACCACATCTAGGTCTGCCTGTAAATATTGTGGTAGTGTTCCAACTCTTGCCAACTTTAACTTGTGCATATGTGGTATCTTGTACCTATTGTGTCCTCTGATTTTTATCACTTCTAGCATACAAGGCTACCATGTTATAAACACATAATTTAGCTTAACAGTTTCTACATTGTTAAATGCATTAGTTACCGCTTCCACCAACTCATCGAACTTGTAAGAGCTACTTAGTATTTTTAATGGCTGAATTGCCCTAAAAAATCCCAAATCCAACGCATTCATATCTGGTGCATTTGGTGGTTGTTGTACTAGTTGAATATTCCATCCATCTGAACTTGTTGCCTCTCTGAATTCCAAATCATGTTCAAATGTGGATGTGCATTGTCTTGTTGAATAAATATTGTCTTTGTTGCATTGGCTGGCCATTTCCTCTTTATTTCAGGCATCACTGTCCCTAACATCATTTCTTTCACCACTTGCTTGTTAATTTATTCAATTGGCTTAGTTTCCATTATTCCTACAACCCTATTTTTTGAATTCTTTTTTGCTGCTACCAAGCTTATAAATGGCCAAATTCCAAACTTCCCATCAAATATGACTTTATTGTTTCTATCATAATGTGGTCTACCAACTGCACACATGAACATTATTTTACCTATGAATGTTTTAGATTGAACACTTCTATAAGGTTCTGGTTCTGTTTGTGACAAGTAGTACCTTTGACCGTCTTTTGTTATGTAAAACCACTTTTCACCAATGTGTATAACATTATTTTGATCTTTAAATTTCACTTGACTAATAATGTGATCATAATGTAGTTGAGAAAGACACAAAAGTAACCTACAAAGCTTGTTTTTATCAGTTAAACCTGGTTTTAGTGAATTCGTATGGCTCCTTATGACCTTGTCACTTATCCATTTATGTACCAAAGATTGACTGCATTTCATAACTTTTGCCACCCTTCGTTGTGTTGTTTTGTCACCCAACTCAACGTCCTTGAACTTCTCTTCATCAAACACTATTTTTAAACTCCCTTTTTTCCCCTTTATCTTGTTGGTGACGACGTTGATAACTTCCCCATTATCTCTTTGCTGTCTTGCTTTCTGCCATATATTTGTGATAGTTTTCCTTGTTACATTAAACTGTATTGCTATTGCATTCATGGTACCTTTTGCTGGTTTACCATTCTCACATTTTTCAATTAGTATTTGGACTATTTTCTGTCTTTTAAAATTAGTTAGGTTTTTGGTTTTATACATGTTGAGGTATTTATGTGGATTTGACACTTTGTAAATAAGTGTTGATTGTATTTAATGTTGGTTGCTTTTGTTTGTTTGCTGATAAATGTTCAGATTTAAAACAAATCTCCCTTTTATACTTGAGAACCCTAAATGAATTTGAACTTTGCACAATTTGATGAATGTTGGTGCATAAATTTAACTTGCTGAAAAATTTGGAAACGGCGCAAAAATGAAATTTTCGTGCCTATCTTAAATTTAATGCACAACTTGTGTGTCTTCTTCATTATTACAGTACAGATTAAAATTCAACATTGAAGAACGACCTTGCATGCAAATCTGAAGTTTCGTTTCGTTTAATTTTTTATTTTCGGTTGTATTGGAAATTTATGTAATTTCAAATTATAAGTGTCGAGTTTGTAATTTAAGACAATAGTTATGAACGGGTATGTAATTTCATATTTTAAGGACCGAATATGTAATCTCCGAATTTATGTAACTTCTGACGATATTTATGAAGAAGTTGAAAATTCTGGAATTTGGCATCAATGGTGGTTTTCCAGAATTCTGGAAATGAAAGATGCATTTTTCCTGAATTCTGGAGTGAAAGGATTTGTTTTCCAGAATTCTAGAAGATTTTGATTCATAGTTTTAGATTATTTTTTGGAGTGAAAGATTAAGATTTATCAATTTTATTTGCTTTTAATTAAGATTTTCTCTCTCCAATCAAAACCCTTGTCTTTTTTTACACCTTTTCAACTTTTCCTTAATTCTAGTGCCCTAAACAAAAGAGAACAACAAAGAAAATCGAAGGGAGTAGTATTTAAGTTTTTTTTTTGGCAGGTGTAAAACATGAGTTCTTATACATGTGGCATTTGACTCATATGGTCAGATGCACTTATTTTAGTAATAACATAAAATAAAACAACAAAGTAACTACATCGGGTAACGTAAGTGTGTTGATGGCGAACGAACGACTGAAAACAGGAATCAACTTCAACCCTCATGAAAGGACGATCACATGTGGCCAAATGATCGAACATATCTTTACTCATCTTAATCAATTGAGCTTCAGAGAAATACCTTCAACAAGACAAAAACATATGTCTCGGAGATTCATCCCCTTGGCTGTGATACATAATATCTGGAAACCATTGAGACCCTTGACCCACCGAGAGTGAAAAAAGTGCACTTACGCCCCAAAGACGTAGAAAGAAACACTACAACAAAATGGCACTTGCGTCACGATTTATGTCACGGGAATTCATAATTCGTGACCAAAATTTGCTTAGTCACGGGAAAAAAGTCTCTTTCCTTTAAAATTAATTGGTAAAAAAATTTATGTCACGGGAAAATATATCCGTGACAAATAATTGTTTTTAGTCACGAATTAAGCCATGACCGTGGCTAACAAATGCGTTTAGTCACGCATCAAGTCACGAACGTGGCTAATAATTATTTTTAGCCACAATGTCGTGGCTAATATGATTTATTGTCACAGGTAAGTTAACCGTGACTAATTAGTGTGCTTAGCCACACTGAATTCTTAACGTGGCTAATTATGATTTATTGTCACAGCTAAATTATCCGTGACTATATTGCTCCAGCTAAATTATCCGTGACTATATTGCTCCAGCTAAATTATCCGTGACTATATTGCTCTTAGCCACCCACTGAATTTTTACCGTGGCTAATTGTGATTTATTGTCACAAGTAAATTACCCGTGACTAATTATTGCTCTTAGCTACGCACTGGATTTTTACCGTGACTAATATTTTTGATATGATAACAAATAATAGTACAAAATTATTAGTGCAACATGGTGTGTACTGTGACATCAAGATGATTGCGCCGTATTATTGCGAGATGTGAACAATATTCGTACTTAATGTTCTTCACTATTGACGTAAATGATCTTATTATGATTATTCTTATTATTGGACGTAAATGATCTTATTATGATTACACTAGTACAAAAATGACTTTAGGCATGGACAAGTGGCAACTGTCATTAAATATAACCGTTGGCCTATTAGAAAAGGCAACGGGTTTTAACAACGACCGTTGCCAAATATAGAAAAAACACTCATACGGCAATGGTTAACTCAAAAACCGTTGCCATATATATTTTTCGTACATAATTAAGGCAACGGTTTTATATTAACCGTTGCCATTTAATAAAATAAAATTTACCATCAGCCTAGAAAACTCAATTCGCTGAAACTCTCCCATTTTCATTTCTTACGGTTCTCACATACATATTAGTTTTTCGCACATCGATTCTCTTCAATACCAGCTCTTCAACTTGTGCGCGAATTCAATGGTTGTTCTGTAATGTCGACAACCCCGTCCTACCCACAGTTTAGTCCTTAATGTCTTTGAACAAGCTTTTTTTATATTCAAATTTTATTTCTAGGGTTTTGCTTTTCCATTAGTTGTTCATATGATCGGGATAAATCTCCACTAGTACAGAAATGACTTTAGGCATGAACAAATGACAACGGTCATCAAAAATAACCGTTGTCTATCAGAAAAGGCAACGGTTGTTAACAACGACCGTTGCCAAATATAGAGAAAAAACTCATATGACAACGGTCCACCCAGAAACCGTTGTCATATGTATTTTTTGTACACAATTAAGGCAACGGTTTTGTATTGACCGTTGCCATTTATTAAACTGAAGTTTGGCGCAAAAACATATAATTTTAACGCTATTTGCATATTTCTTAAACACGTACAATACATTATTTTACTCGTATTCCACTTATACTAAAATTATTAATTATAATAAATAAAAGACTTATACTCTGATCTTCATCGCTACTCCATCACTGCTCTCACTTGCAAAACTCGTCTGCTCCATCGCTGCTCTCATCCATTCCTCCTCTGCGCCATCGTTGCTTCATCGCCACCGCCATCATCACTGCTCCTCTAAATCGTCTGCTCATCCTTCAACTATGTTTCTCCTCTAACCCATATGTGTCTTAACTTAGGGTTTCAGTTTTTTAACCTTATTTCTAAAGTTCTAACTTTACTGAATTTGCAGCATACAATACGGTTATTTATCTTGTTTGCTTTCAATTATTATTATTATTATGATTCTTCTAATTGATTGTTTGAATCCCCAAATTTACATTTCATTACCCATTCATTTCATTTTTCTATTCATTTACATGTTTTGATTGAGATATAGGAGTAAAGAATACACCTACATAAACCCAGTTCCTTAATTAGGAATCGGTTGAAGTTGTTAATCCTACACTTGTCGCTGAAGATCTTGAAATTGGTTCTGATGCAATTTTTCCTGTTTTTTGTAAGTGTCCCAGTAAATCCCAGTTCAGGAATAATGTTAATTACTTAGTTTCTTATGTTTTCAGCCTTGTGATACTTATGATTCTGTTGCTACATTATTCGGTGTGTCGAAACAGTCAATTATTGCGATTAGTTAACAGTCAATTCTGGTGATGCTTTGGTGCCAATTAGTAAGCTTCCTAAGCTTAATCAACCTCTTGGCGTGAAACTATGTATTATGAATGAGTTAACAAAATAGATTAGCTTGAGATTTTTGCATTCAGGTGTGAAATTCTTACAAACTTTAGTTGTGGTGTCGATGCTTCTATTGTTTTTAATTGAGGCGTTATAAAAATTCCTTCTTAACACTACACACATCTATTTTCCAGACAGTTTCTTACTTTGCAGAACGTGTGGTGGGCATTGGTTCCTTTGGTGTAGTTTTTCAGGTAATTGAAAATTGGTTTACCCGATGCCCTGAGGTTGTTTGAATTTTTAAGCAGATATCAAGATATTCACGTCCTTATTTTCTTTTTCCTCACAGGCCTTGAGGTTGTAAGGAGATATTAAAATTGGCACTCGCTGCCTGTTTTGTCCTAATTTTACATTTCTTCAGTTAAGGAAATTACGTGAAGGTTTTTACATAGGCTCATTGTTGTTTGACTGTTTCACATAATTGCAGAGGCCTTTTGTATTAGTTAGTACTGGTTTGAGTATCAATATAAATATAAGTATATCGGTAAGGATTGAAAATGGTTTAGAGCAGAGTTTACATATCAATTTAAAACACTTGAAGAAAGACACATGATAAGGAAGTTTGAATTATGTTAATTTAGAATTAATAGATAAGGGCATCTGATTTTAGTTTAAGAATTTCTGGCAATAACTAAGCCCGCGTGGATTTGGAAGCTCTGAATCTTATTGTACTCAATGTGAGTTCAGATCATACATCAAATTATTCTGTCTGTTGGTTAGAAAATGTCTATTCCTGGCATTGTTTATTAAGCGAAAACCACTGTAATTTTCTACTTTTTTGTTTGGACTTGAGATTTGTGTGTGGTATGTTTGTCTGTCTCTCTTTTCTCGCTTAGATCTAGCTATAACTATTCTATTGAGATAGTTTCTTAGCTTTTCTGTTATTAACTTCCCTGTTGGATTTTATACTAAGAGTGATATTTTAACCTAACCCTGATTTTTTCAGGCAAATCAAAAAACTTTCTGCAGCAGAGCTCTCAAATTTTGGTTGCATTCTTGTACTGGCTCGAGAAATTGTTCTCTTGGGACGAACATGTATTGTAATTGTTTTGTGTTGTTTGTTCTTAGCCAATCGTACCCACTTCTGATAGAGTACCCCTCGTCATTCAAATGCCATTTTCCATTGCTGAACCTGCCTTAAATTCCTTTTTGATTTTGCAGATGCTCTTCCAAGACCTGCTCACATCCAGAGGTGGACTGTAGCTGTCCCAGTCAGCCCCTTTTAGGTATACTTGATGTATCTATTTCACCCACAATTTATCTGCTTTAGTACCATTTCATGTTATTATATCATCGTTATTTAACCTTGAAGGTCATATGATGTTTACATGGACTGATAATTGATTAATTTCTCAATAATATATGATATTTGACAGTTCGAGTCGTGTGTCAGTTAACCTACATTGATATACAAAATTAAAGTTTTTTTTTTCAGAATCCTTTGCACATGTGAGACACAAATACACAATGCATCGGTACAAGGTGAGAACGATTAAGCTCTAAGACATATGTGCTTTGTGTGTCATAGTTTATCTCCAACAGATCCGCGATTGACAGATTATGATACATTGCTTCAGAATAAAAATGACCTTAAGGCAGGGAAGGATGTGGAGGTCCCCATTTATGATTTCAAGACAAGCTCCCGTATAGGATACAGCCATACAGGTCTTCATGATGCATATGAACATATTGCAGTATGCCTTATGTTTTTATTCAAATATCCTGTCGTGACATATTTTCATATTTATGATTGTGCCTATGGGTATTTTTTTTGGTGAAATGAGAGTGTGTATTACCAAAAAATCCAAGATAAAAGAATTCATATACAGTTATGCGTAATTCATATATCAGCACTGAAATCAGCAAACAAAATCTACTTTTTATTATGTTACTGCCCAGTCATGTTCTCATCCTTTTCTGTCACTGCCTGGCATATCAGGTCACTGCTCGTCAACAATAAAAAGCACTCACTCAGTTCATCTATTGTTTCTGCAACTTCTATCCCTGATTGTCAACTACTGGTCACTATTTAGCATTCATAAGCTTCACTAGACTACTCCTGTCTCCATTCAGTATCACAGAGGCACAAACCCAGTTTGCACATCATCTGCTCACTGATTTCAGCATCTGCACATCACCAATCTACATAGTTCCAGACTTCATTCATCATCGGCACAGCAATTGCTCAAACCAAGAAGTCTCTGGCTGACCCAAATTATCACTGTTCAGTAGAGCCTTCGCGTGACAGATAATCCCATGCTTCAAGTCTTCAAATTCTGTGCTAGGATATCTCTATGGTGTTAGACAACGTATTTTCAGGCAATTGCTCCTTCAAACAAGCGTACGATGAGGGAACAAAAGAAATTGCTCTTTCGGTAGTAAGTAGTATAAATTGTAAGTAAATAGACCATCTTTTTTTGCTTCTACCAGTGATTGACTATATATCTCTCATATTTTTAATTATATATAGTTTCTGACTGACACTTGTTTTTATCAACGAGCAAGCAGTGTAAAAACATACACTATGAGGGTAATTACTGAGTATCTAGTGGGAGATATTTATGAATAGATACAATGGGTAATAAAAATCCTCGTAACTTGAATTTTGATATGTTAGTAAGAGATGAAGTTGCTAAATCTACAAAGGATGGTATATTGGTATCTGTAATGATCAATAATGACGTGTGATCATTTGGTCTATGATTACCTAAATGAATCATTGCTTCTGATTAAAGGCTAGCCACCAATGTAGAATAACCATTATAAATGACTGTGTAATATTTGTACGCTGATTACTCTCGATAGTCATTTTGAGAAGCTCAACCCCATGTTACTGTTTTTGATGATGGAGTACTTTATGGAAATTGTTAAGCATGTATTTTTTTGTTTACAGATGGAGAAGGAGATCAGAGTGATGAGTAAACAATGAAATCTAGCTCAATCGCGAGTTGAGGATTTGTTGCAAATAATTGGGTATCAATCACGTGCAAAAGAGGTATAAAGAAAGCTTTTTTTTTTTGTAATTGTCAGTAAGACTTGGGGGCTAGAGGCACGGAAGGCGAAAGTTAAAACACACTGGGATAGTTAAGTCGGACTTCAAATGTGGCACAAACGTAATCCTATATTGTTCAGGCTGACAACCCTCATCAAATTGTAATACAACTGATCCGATTCTCCCCCGGTGCCTAATATGAAGGGTAAAAGCATATAAAGACCACCTTTTGGTTTACCTTTTACTAGTCTGCTTGTAATTCGGTAACCAACCTACTGTAGAAATGTGTGCTATGATATACTGGCCCAATAGTTGTGTAAAGTGTTAAGAACAGCCTTGATCATCACCACTCTCCCAGCATATGATAACTTCCTTGCACCCTAGTCGTCTAATATGATCAATAACATTATTAATCAGGGGTTGGCAGTCAGTCATATTCAATCTAGAGGATTTGATAGGAACTCCCAAGTACTTGAAGGGGAGGGATCCCTCCTTACAACCAGAAACCTCCAAGATATCATTCTGTACTTGCTGTGTGACTCCATTGAAATATATATTGGATTTCCCTTTCTTATGATTAGAATTTGAATGGAATGCCACTCATCTTCGCCTTATTAGAAAAGGAGGATCATCCGCCCTATAATCTGATGAATTAGAAGTTTATATCACGTCCCTTAACTTTGCTTCGTAATTTTATACTATATGTAGAATCGGCCGATATGAGAAAAAGCAGCTCCCCTAAATGGTCAGAGGATTAGACTACTATATTGATAGGCCATCCTCTTGAATTTCTGTTTTCTGTTTGTATTTCTTTGCCTGAGCTGTATCTTTTTGGTTGAAGGGGAAGAGAAAGACTTTATTTTATTACAGACTAATCTATCTGAAGTCAGATTAATTGAATGGATAGGAAGGAGCCTGTCTCTCAATTATTGGTTGAACCACCAGCAACTTGGTTCATCATAATATTCATATTGAATAAATCGTAATTTATTTCTAATGACACTTGTATAATATATTTTTCTACTTTTTTGGTATAGGTGTTTCAGTTGCTTTTCTTTGGACTTGGGTGTACAAACATGGAGCAAACAAGTTTACATGCGAAGAATATGCCATACGAGCATTAGATGCACAAGCTTGGATTATGTTTTTTTCTTTTTGCGGACATGTATTTCACATTACTTATTTTTAGTGTTTTATTAGCTGTTATAAAAGACAAGGATGCTAAGTTTTATGTAATCGACAATAAGGTTTTATTCCATTTTTACGAGCATATGCATTATTTACCACTTAATTAATAATGTGTTAGCCACGAAAACTATAAAGTTTGCCACAATAATATTCGTGACAATTTTTTTCGGCCACAAGAGTATTTTGCCACGTTATTGTTTCGTGGCTAATAATGTTTAGCCACGAGAATTTTATTATTCAGACACAATAATATTTGTGGCCAAAAATATTTAGTCACGTGACTCATTTTGATCACGTTATTGTTTCGTGATTAGTATCTTTAGCCACAATAAATTTTGTGGCTTTCAATATTTAGCCACAAGAATCTCTCTTTTGTCACATTATTATTTCGTGGCCAATAGTATTTAGCCACGATTTTTTTTTAATTTGGCCACAATATTAACTTGTGACTAAAACAATTTTAGCCACGGGAAAATTGTTTAGCCACGCTATTTTAGTCACGGGGAATGTCGTGGCAAAGTTGCTAATTTTAGCCACGTTGCAGTTTTTCCCGTGGCTAAAATTTTGCCACGGCCACTTGGGTCACGACTAATTTCCCGTGGCAAAACGGTATAGTCACAAGAATTTAGCACTTGCGCCACGTTTTTAAACGTGGCGCAAGTGCCATTTTGTTGTAGTGGAAAGGCGGAATATAATGTAGACCATGAAGGCCTACCTCCAGAGGAAAAACTCCTACATTTTGTAGAACAGTCCCTACGGACAAGAAACTCATAGCAAAGAAAAGTGAGTATGAAGATAGAAAGCAAAAGAAAAAGCCACTTGATAAGCCCCCAAACCAAAATCATCTCGGTAGGATGGAGGGGATGGAAACAACACACATCGGATGGAGAGTTAACCCGTTACTAAAAAAGACACCCTTAGAGTACAACGAAACAATTAAAACTATAAAAACAAAGCTAGAGAAACTTATTATTTGGAATAACAATGAACAAGGTAAATAAAAAGTAAACATCAATTAGAATCCGAAACCACCGCAACCCAACCAACCAACAACACTACCAAAAACCCAATTTGTCCCCTACCAGGCACATCTCGAAGAAAGAATCGTCACCTATGACCTCACACCAACCTCTAAGAAAACAACGGGCACATATCCAGACACATTCCAAAGTCGAAAACCAACAAAGGACACCCATTTCACCAAGTGACACTTCCCAGGACCACTGCCTTACATGCAAAGACCAAAGACACAGACACAAGAGACGCACAAAAAGAGGATTGATAGGTGGGGGAAATGGGGGGATCACCAATCGGTCCCAATCCGACCCGACAACAAGGGGCAACCTTTTTTTAGGAAATGATTCTCTCTTGATGGATGCCTCAAAAGCTCTCCGAAAGCCTCAAAATTATAGGCTAAGGAGTACACGATTTTCTCCACGAAACCGTGTACTCCAACGGTTTTGTTGGACAAAACCATGGGAAAGGGACAAGATTTATTATAAAACCATGGAAATAAGTGGTTTTCGCAAAAACCATGTCCTCAAAAGGATTTTAAACAAAACCACTCTTCCTACAACATGCTTAAACAAACTAGACACCGAACCCACTTACCAAACTAATCATTGAACCCACTTAGCAAAACCTTAAGAATAGGGGTGGGGAAAGAGGGATCACCCCTGGGATGCATGTAAGGTTTAAGGTGACAGGACAAAGCATCGGAGAGACAAGAACCCCGAGGAAGAAGCGACAACCACCGAAACAGGCCAACACCGTCAGAAAAGAAAAAACACAAAGGGTGATGTCAAAAAACAGATCAAAAGAGGAACGAGATGTGAAGGATCGGCGGAGAAGGGCCCCGGAATGGACCCATCTCCGGCGATCGGGTAGGGGACGAAGAGGGGCAGGTGTGGGAGGTGGTGGCGGTGGCAGTCCAAAAGCAGATAGGGTTTTTAGTGTTTTACAGAGAAAATGGGAAAGTTTTTTTCTCTCCTCTCACTTTCTTAAAAAAATATGATCTGAGTAGTATTTAAGTTGCATGGTGAAATAAATCTCTCTCTAATTCTCTCTCTCTAAAAAAAGAAAAACCTAAACCCTAATTCAACATTTTGGGGGCTGTCGTCTACCTTTGTTGGGTGGAGGTAAGCCCCAAATTTTCCTTTTCGTTCTTCTCCTTTATTTTTTTACTCTAATAACTTATTGCCTCTCCTCTATTGGAGACTTGTTCTCACCTTTGTGTGAGTTTTGTTCTCACCTTTGTGTGAGTTTTGTCCTCACCTTTTATGGTGGGTCTGTCCTCATCGTGTGGTGAGATTTTCCCCTCTATTTGAGAGGTTCAAGATTTAAGTGGAAAATCGACGCCTTCATTGTTGATCCTATGGAGATAAAACTGTTGTCAGATTGCTCGTTACAAACTTTTTGGTCAAAAGAATTTGATTCTTGTCAATGTTTTAGAAAATTTGGAGACCCTCTTGTGAAAAGCTGTAGAAGGCGATATGTTAGAGGTTGTGCAGAAGCGTCTCATGAGCCTATCAAGTTTAGAAATTTTCTGTTGATCGAAAATGTAGTTTATTTGATTTTAATCGTTTTGTGTCCTGTCATTCTTGACATATCTTGTAACAACCATTCTTGACATATCTTGTAACAACCATAAGACGTTTGATTAAGGAAATGATTTTTCCCCTTCAAAAAAATTTGCATGGTGAAATAATTTTTAATTTATATTCATATGTATGCGTGAGCACTGCACCCCATAAAAAGAGTGAGGGTTATGTCTAAGCATTTATGCCTTAATAAACATCACAAAAATAATTAACAGAAGGATACAATGTCATAGTATAAAATTGCGAGAAGTCTATTAATCGATCCAAAATAAAACATTATTGATCCACGGCCTTCATATAAGCCCACAGAGGCGAGGCCGAGAACAGAACTGCCTGTCGTTAGCTTTGACTATCGCCATAACACCAGCAGTTACGCCCGCCCACAAAACCGATGACACATACTGATGTGCATTCCGTCCAACTATAAGACATTGAAAGGGAGGAGATTAGGGTTCGCAATTGGTATTAGAGCATACTTTGGTATACAACTGTACAAGCAGGAGTGTTTTCATACCTTGTTTTAGAGAGAAAGATGTCAGTGTCAAGCCTCCGATTATCAAAGCTGATGCTGCTGGAAGATACTGCAGTAGCATCAAAATAGGGTATGCCATAGTTAATTAGGCGTCTCAAATGAAGCCGGGAAGGCAAAAACTTGAAAAGACGGTTCTGAAACAGTTACTGGATTGACAAGGATTTATAGTTTTAGGATGACTCAGTCGAACTCTATGGTCTTAAGTTGGAACTCGAGTACTTCTCCTATAGACATATTGATGGGCATTCCGTCCAACATTATCTCTTCCAACACAAAAGTGATTTGGAAGGAAACACCATACCTTTCATATTATATTATTGGTGAACTTTTTGTCACTCTTCCCCCCTCCCTTGTGTGATGCCTTCTCGAGGCAGATGATCGAATTTCCTTACCTACAAACTCTTGACCACGTTTTCTTTTCGTTCTCTTCCTATTTTTTCAACATCCTATGACTTTTTAACCATGGGTCTTGTCAAGCCAAGAAAGTTTAGCTCATACACAAATTCTCATAACGGGTTAATTTCGCCTCTAAAAAAACGAGGCAATTGTCACCATTCTAAAAAAGTTTATTGAGAGAAAACCCGTTAACTTAGAAAATTATACTGATTACATTTAACATTTAAATGTTGACATTTAACCCGTCTTTTTTAAAAGACGGATTGTGAACGTCTTCCACAAGATTTATTATAACTCATAAGCCTCAGTTATATCATTAAAATCAGTTGCCAACGAATAATAAAGTATCTTCTTGATTCAATTAGTAGAGACTCACGTAGTCACGTGTGAATGGTGTGATATTTTTCGTCGGAGAGGTCTTTCTTGACATGAATGTAGCCATGTAGGTATATTTATTAAATCACTTTTTTTTTTATTTTAGAAACCTATTATTTTATGTCCTTCTATTTATAGGTCAACTACTATTACTTCGCCGAGTAATTACAAGGTTTTATGTAACAACCTGACCCAATATTTTCGTAATACAACTTCAATAAGATTAGATGTTTTTCTTTAGACTTATTATTCGTCCTCAATTAAACCCAAAACCATAAAGTCTTTCTTAATTCTAACTTCTAAATGGTGAATGATATTTTTTATAAGTTTCTCATAATCTCCATATATTTACTCATGTAAAACTACTTTCCTCACATTTTATAGAACTTGTAACACTTCATTATTATTGGCGTGGTGCGGTGGTGTTTCAAGATTTTGATTTATTAGCTTCAACAAATATTAGATTCAAATTTTGGATTTTGTTATTATTGGCTCGGTGTTTCTTATAAAACCGTTTTATGTAATATTTGTTAGACTATAAAATTGATTTTAAAACTCCAATCATAAGTTTAAACGTTTGGTTGAAATGGTTCATCTCACATGGTATCGCAGCCATGTGTCCAAAAGGTCACAGGTTCAAATAGTGAGAAAGGATTATACAACCAGATGTATAAGAGCATCGTAGAACCATGAAGTATTTAGTTGAGCTTATATATATATTTTTTGAGCTTTTAAACTATTTTGAGTTATATTTTATATTTTTTTACATTAAAATTAAAATATAGTTGAACTTATATGTATTGTTTTTAGTTGTATAATGATTTTCTAAACTTAATATATTTGTAACATAGTTCATAAAATTAAAATATTGTACATATTCTTTTCAGTTAAGCTCGAAATGTTTATTAAAAACTCAAAATATGTACCATTAGTTCTATACATCCGGTTGTATAATCCACTCATTAAATTTCTAAAATGGAATATTAAGCACCAGGCATGCGAAAACATGTAGTTGCATCCACACTTCAAGGTCAATTGGCATTCGTGTGAGGGGTATGTTGGAGTATAAAATTGATCTTGGTACTCCAAGTCTCCAACCATAAGCTTAAGGGCTTGTTTGGTTCATCCAGGAAGTTATTTCCTGTAGGAAGTTGTAAATCCAGGGAACTTACTTCCCACATCACGTTCCCATGATTTTACAAAAAGATGTTTGGTTGACATGAGGGAATTCACACTTCCCATGAATTGGATTCCCATATCTTGTTTGGTTGTACCAATCTAATTCCCATGATTTTGTTTATAAGTACCATTATGCCCTTTATTAAAAACAAAACTATTCTATATAACTTTACTTATAAAGTAGTTGTAATAGTCATAACGTCCATGTGTAGTCATAACTCAACCAAATTACATCATCAACATAAAAGAAATTGAACATAATTTATAAAAAAAAGTGTTTCGAGTAGCATCACCACTATTGTTCAAGAAAAGAAAACACTCAAAATGAAAGTTTGAAACTTTAATAAAAGTTATAAGATATTACTAATTCGACTAATTGGGAATTAACAAGTCTTGCACGTATGCATATGTAAAATTATTTTAAAAAAGTCGACTAATTCGTTTGGGTTTAGGTTAAAAAATATGAGGGAAAATGATAGATTTTTTTGAGTAAATAATAAGGGCAAAAAAGTCATTTTAGTTATGAAAAACGTGGGAAGTACAACACACCGAGGGGGGAGTCGGTCATTAACTTCCCACATCATATGGGAGGTAGAACCCATGGGGGGAGTTTGAGTTCCTCCATTTTTCCACAAATGGGGTAACCAAACAACTCTCCAAAAATCCAATTCATGGGATGTTGAACTTCCCGTGAATTAAAAGGGTAACCAAACGGCCCCTAAGTTTTGGTTTAGATGGTTAATTGACAATATTCTCTTTATTTTTCTTATTTTATTTTATTTGTCTTTTCAAAGTCAATATTATCAAACTCAACCTATAAATATATTGGAGAATGTAAATACAAAATTACTAATTTTAATCTCGTGTAAATTGTATTGGATTGCAGTTTCAAGTATTATTATTTATGAATAATGTTTAAATTAATGATTAGCCGTATTTAAGATTTTCGATTTGTAATATAATTTCATATCACCGACATACTAAAAATATTGTAGTATTAACAACATAGTTTATATTCAAAGTATATCAATGTAGGAATATTTCTCAAATTTCCATTTAAAGTATTAATCAAATTAATACTGCCAAGGATTATATAAAAAAAAACGAATTGATGCTAAAACTATAAATTGAATTAAAAAGACATGGATATAGAAATAATCATTAGATCTATGAGATAACGGCCTAAGAACAACCTAGTAACCCAAGTTTCAATGTAGAAACTCTCCTTAGATTGCACCCAAGATGACCGAGAAAATTGCCCGTGAAATCACACCTTAATTACAATTAATTATGGAGGTTTTTGTTTTTAGGGTTTTTAGATGATAAAACTGATAAGAGAAAAATAAGAGAAAATTGTTCTCTTATTTCTAGTAGTCCACTCGGCTACAACCACTTCTCCCAACGTGTAAGTTGGTTTTATTTGTGTTGTTTATCATATAGGAGACTCTCTTAGAGTTGGCTCCTCTCCGAACAACTTAAAATATCTTCATATGTTTTATTGCATGTACCCGGAAAATATCCCATATTAATTTCCGGTGAACATTTTCGGAAATGTAACATATACACAATTTTAGGAGAATGTTGATTAATTATCTTAATTAATTAACCTAATTATATTATTCTAAAGTATCATATATTAAATATATAATTAATAAATATAACATTTATATATATTTTTTAGAATTAACATTTTATTCATTTCTCCTAATTATTATTTAATCATATTAAATGTTTATCATCTATTTAACTATATTTAGCTAAGTTTGACATTTACGTAATTATATCAATATATAATCACATTTCTCAGTACTCTCCTATAGGTGTGACCTTTAGGGATCAGCTGATTACCGCCATCATATGACAGTAACATCAAACTTCTGGTAAGTCAACTGTTACCTATAAACGTTAATCAACCGATTAATATACTAAGTATCCCTGTGTGATCCTGTAAAAGATTTATTCAAATAATCACACACTGTGGAGGACATTTACTCCAACAATCAAAACTCAATGATCTATACACTACAAGAATTACCTAAAATAGCGACTAAACAGGCGACCGCACAGGTAGTCGCTAAACTAGCGACCGCAAAAAAAAAGCGGGCGACCGATATCGGTCGCCAAAATTAGCGACCAAAAGCTTATCCCCAACTTATCCTAAAAAAATCTGCGCCAATTCTCTTAAGCCTTAAAAAAACCCAAAACCCCCTCGTCACCCTTGACCACCGTGCCTCTACCGGAACATCGCAACGCCACCGGACCACCCACCACCGCCGTTCACCTACCTTATACTCGTTTTTCAGGTTTGTCTCGATTTAATAACTTTATTTATGTATTGAATCCCTTTATAATATTATTGTAATTCACAATTGTTGTTAGTAATTAGATTATTAGGATGCTTTGAATAACATTTGGATGTTTATTAAGTTTTTATGTATAAGTTAATTAGGTTTCTTATGTATAAGTTGTGATTAGGGTTAGAAATTGGGGAAAATTGGATGATGATTTTAGTTAGTAATTAGATTTCTAGGATGATTTTAAGAAATTTTTTGATGTTTATTATGTTTGTATGTGTAATTTAATTAGTATTTTCGGAAATTAGTTCATGTTAGAGTTAGAAATTGACAAAAATTTGGAAAAAATTGGGTGTTATTGTTAATGAGTGTTAGTATTGTTAGAAATTGGAAAAAAAAATTGTTGAATGTTATTATTCAGATTAGTACATTATTGTAAGTTATTGTGAATATTTTCCGTGGAAGAATGACTATTGACCTAGTACCCGTTCATGAATTACTCGTTAGGAGGAATTCATGAATAGTACCCATTTTGGCACTGTCATTGTATATTTCAAGTCACTTAGGTAGTAAATACGTACTACTGAATTTATTAATGGGGAAAGAGTTTGGTAACAATTCCTTTAATGTTCTTCGAATACATATGTGAAATAAATACAAATTTATTTCACATTTATACTTGCACAACAAGCTCATCAAGTTTAATATGCATCTTCGCCTAGCACAAGTAAAGATAGACAACAAAAGAATTGGTGTGCGGTAATTAAAACAAAGGCGCGATCATAAGTTGACACATCCTTTTTCCAAGAAGAAGTTGTATCAGAATCAATTCTGTCCCCAGTTGATCATGAAGTCATTTATGGAAATGAGATAGAAGCGGAAAAGGAGTTAGAAGTGGATGAAAGGGAGGGACAATATCAGTTACAAGATAATAATGATGAAGAGTTAGAAGAGGAGGAAGAAGATGATGACGAGGAGGAGGAGGAGGTAGAAGAAGAAGAGGATGACGACGACGACGATGATGATGATGATGATGATGAGGAGGAGGAGTAAAAGTAGTAGGAGGTTACAATCTCATATTAGCTTTAAATTTTAATTAACTGACTAACACTTCATGAATTTATTATTTTTTTTATAGGCAAAGAAAAATAAGGGTCAGTTACAATCTGTTGTTGATCTCTTCCTTGAGACACATGCCAAGAAGGGAAAGAAAGGGTTCGTCTTCGCAAACCCAAAAGATCGTGAATTATATGTAAGTATTCTTGTATATTTAATTTTTTAATGTGTTTATAGTATTGTTTAACATATATATTTATATGTAAGTGTTATTGTATATATTATTAATAATGTTTCATTTTTTGTAGGGCCAATTTCTTGACCGAAAGAAGAAGAACCCTGAAATCTCCGACGACCAGCTTTGGTTTGAGCTTGTAGATGGTTTTCGGAAAGGGGAAGTCTACGGGTCCGGTTCAGCAAAAGAGCTTTTTTATGACCCACCGGCAAAAAGAGGGCCCTCCTCCCAGCACCAGACATATGTTCCTGGGTTGGTAAGTCACCTACAACTTCAACTAGTTGAGAAGGACATAAGGGACGCCGAAAGAGATGAAAAATGAGAAGAATGAATGAAGAAATGGACAAGATGTCCTCTTATTTTGCAAATTGCAACAGTGGCTGGCGCCCACAAGATAGGGATCCAAGAGATCCGGGAGATGGCAGTGGGGCGGGAGCATATTTTCCAGTGTCTTAGCTAGTGTATCTTCTAGTTTGTTAGTGTTGAACGCGTCAGATAATTTTTTTCATTGGACAAGAACTCGAATTTGGTACTTTGTAATCCGAATCAATTTTATTTATCTAAGTTTCAGATGTTTGGTATCATTTGGGTTGTGCGCTGCTGTTGTTGGTTTTGCTTACTTGCAGGTTTATAAGTAATAGCCAGAGATTTGGCTAGGACAAAACAGGTTTTTACGGCCAAGAACATGTAAAATTAGCGACCGAACATGTAAATTGGTCGCTAATTTAGCGACTGAAATCAGTAGCTAAATTAGCGACTGACATCAGCAGCTAAATTAGCGACCAATTTCAGTCGCTAAATTTAGCTACCGATTTCGGTCGCTAATTTAGCTACCACAGGCGGTCGCTAAATTAGCGACCAACATTGGTCGCCCGTCTTTATTTTTTCAGTCGCTAATTTTAGCGACCAACATCGGTCGTTAAAAGCGACCAAACCTAGCGACTAAGTGCGGGCGACTGAAATTGGTCGCTAAAATGGGACGGGCGACTGAAATTGGTCGCCAATTTCAGTCGCTAATATCAGTATCTGTTGTAGTGATATAAATTTGAAATATCATAACGGAATTACAATATACAATGATAAGTAATGATTAATACAAAAATCTCAAAATTTCCTTGACTATATATGCATTTTTTATCGTCACAACTCACTCATAAATCAGAGTTGTCAACATGTCGAATCTTTTGGAGATGGTTTGAAAGCCAGTGGTTCAACTTACCTCATTCAAAATAATGAAATAGGTTGGTCCTACTCTCAATATAGTTTTTTACCCGCGAAAGTGGCGATTAACCCCCATAACTTTAAGCAATTGTGAGATTAAGCCCCATAAGTTTCAAATGTAGTGATTATGCCCCATAACTCTGAGTGAAAGTGAAATTGAATCCAATTTTTTTTATTTCCAACAAAAATTGCACCAAAAAAACCAATTTCATTCATTTATACTCCATAACTATAAGTTTCAAATGTAGTGATTAGGCCCCATAACTATAAGTTTCAAATGTAGTGATTAGGCCCCATAACTAGTACAATTTATCAATACAATAAAAGTTGTCATAAATTTATAAATTGTATGAAACTTATTACACATTTTGGGGAAAAATTAATATTTGAATGAATTACATAAAATTTAAAATTTATAAAGTAATTTTATATGTCTATCAATTATATTAAAACTAGTTAAAATATTTAAAATATCCTATATAAAAACTATGTTAGTTAATATATTATTTAAATTCTTGTAAAATATTAAAAATTATTTAATGTACAATGAATATAAATATAAAGTTATTTATGATATATTTTATGTTAAAATTAAAAATAGGGTTGGATTTCTCTTTTTGTCAAAGTTACGGGGCCTAATTGCTACGTTTGTAACTTATGGGCTTAATTTCACAATTGCTGAAAGTTATGGGGGCTAATCACCACTTTCGCGGTTTTTTACCTTATCAGAAAAAAAAAGATATGATTGTCCACAAAACCCGTCACTACTCGTATTTTTGTGAATGTTAAGTATATCTATTATCGTACTTTTCGTTTGCAATTTCAATATCCCATTTTTTTTATCGTGTCATTATTATTTAACTTTACTCAATTCTTTTTCGATTGCAAAAATTCACGTATCTTAATTATTATATTGTTTATTGTAATTATTTATTGAATATAAATTTTTATGTAATAGTTTTAGAAGGACGTTATTCGAAATTATTATATTTTATTTTTTTAGTATATAATATTAAAGTTAATGTAATACAAATGACCTAAAGCTATATTATTATATATAAAATATCGAAAGTATGAACTGTATTTGTGTATCCATTATTTAATGTTTACGAATATCACAAATGTTAAGCAGTATTTCTAAAACGATGGTTAGGCATGCAATATCGAATATCAGGCAGTTATCGCGTAGGAATTTTATCAAAGAAATTGCGAGTCTCACCTGATAGATTAAAAAAAAAGTTGTGTTGATGATGTGACTTAACTAGGGCTTCCTAAATATTTCTGTGATTATATAGATAAGATTGATACATGTTTTCATTTATAATCAAATCATCTTTCACAAAATAGTATTTTCGCCAAAAGAAATTGCGGTTAAACTTTTTTACTTCTAACTAAGCTGGCAAATAATGACACGACACGAAAACACGACACGAAATTAGCGGGTTTGGGTTGAGGCTTAATGATCCATTTATGTAAGTGGGTCAACACGAACACGACACGATATTTAATTGGGTTGGGTTTAGGTTGAGCTCTTTAAACACGAACCCGACACGAAAGACTTGTTTACTAAATTAATCCTAATTTTTTATCTTCCATCACATAAATATACTTAAACTTTCCAAATATGGACATAACACGAAAACACGACACGAAATTAACGGGTTAAGGTTGAGGTTTGATGACCCATTTATCAAAGTGGGTCGACACGAATACAATACGAAATTTAATTGGGTCGGGTTTGGGTTGGAAATTTTATGACCCGTTTACATGTGACATGAACACGAACCCGACACGACCCGATCTATTTGTCAGGTCTACTTCTAACAAGTAAATGGAAACAAAAGAGGGAGTAGTTGATTTGGATTGGCCTAGCGGTTAGTGTTTTGATGATCAAAATCTTCAATTGTTTGGGCTTTGCATCACACGGTCAGGCATCACAACTCTGATATTGGGCCGGTTTTGGGCTAATCTCAATTTGGGAATGTGACCATGCATTTTACTTGATTAAGCCGAACTGCATTTGCTTCCTTGATAAGCAATCCTTAATAGCCCAAAATTTAAATTTTATTAATAATCGATTTTTTTATGATAAATCATATTTAAATATGCGAGTTACCAATATTAAGATTATTTAAAAAAGAAAAATTATAAGTTCAATAACTAATTTAACTGAAATTTTGTTACTACACTAGTCTTATGTATAAAACGGACGCATACGCCAATGTGTTTTCATTCGAACTAGTATTTGAGAGCTGGATGATTTTTAATTTAATTCAATTCAATTTAGAATAAAAATTATCTCGATTGATTTAAGTTATTTGGAAATACTTCGAGTATTAACCAAATGAATATATACTTAGATAATATTTGATTTGAATCATTATGATTTATGAGTTGATGCGAAAGAATAACATTAACGATCATTATATTTCCATTATTTGAAACGACAATGGTGGTTTATTAGGAATTGGGCCTATACTAGGCCCGTCTATTATTAGGGTTTCTTATATTAAGGTTTTGAATAGCATATGAAATTGTATTATTAGTTGGTGTGTTTCTTACATTGATAAGACGAGGTATTTATAATACCTTCTAGATAATAAAACCTTAATATAAGAAACCCTAATAATAGACGGGCCTAGTATAGGCCTATTCCTAATACCTCCCGCAATCGTAGTAAAGGCAGTACGTAGGACGAATTTTACGATGGGTGAGAAGACAAAAGAAAAAAACATAAAAAATTCAAGAAAAACACAAAAATCAAAAGAAAATCAAAAATCTTCGTCGCTTATTCGTCTTCATTTAAATCTTCATTCCGCAAGGTTGGTAAGATAAACGAGTATTAAGACTCGCGAGAAAGGCTCCGAACAAGAACGTTAATTTTTTCGGACTTGTCGGAAAAATGAGTTAATTTGCAGGAACTCTATCGAACCTGACAAATATCAATAAGACGGAAATTATCCGTTAAAATTTCAAGATCTGGAGAACGTTAATTTTTTCGGACTCCAAACAAATCAAGTACCACCTTAAACGGAGAAGAAAGTTTTGGAATCGGATTTCGAAGAGAAGGAGATTTTTTATTTTTTTTATTTTGAAACAATTCATGAAAAACGAAAATTAGAAGCAAAGTGACGTGTATTTTTTTCTATTTTTTTTTTTTTTTAAAGATGCCACCGGTGGGTGTAAATTTCCGGCAAGAAAGCCTCAAGAAAGAGGCTCTTATACCATGATAAGATTATAAGAGGGGGAGAATTGCATAAGATAATTGTATTATTGAATGCTGTGTTTCTTACATTGATAAGACCAGGTATTTATAATACCTTCTAGATAATAAAACCCTAATATAAGAAACCTTAATAATAGACGGCCGAGTATAGGCCCAATTCTTAATATTGTTGAATTTGAATTAAGCTTATTAAGATATGTCCAACTCAATTTAAATACCATACTAGGTCAAACCAAATGGTGTAAATCAATTTAACTAACTATTATGCTTGTATTTGAGTTTAGGGTTGTTTATTATTATATATTTTATTTTAAAATATTGTTTTAAGACTTTCAATCAATTTTAGTTCAATTTCGATATAATATAGATAAAGGTAATAACTATTGTTGTATCAACCAACATCTGGCCATGTGTTACGTTTGTTCGGATTTGAATTGGGTCATTTTAAATCACCAAAATTTGGATAATGTATCGTATTCTTAATTGAGAGAAAACGATGGATACACTTGACTCAACTCAAGTATCCCAAAAAGTAGAAGACACTCATGTTGCGTATGTATGTATAAGTAGTTCTCATGCTTTGCTTGGAAGCCTGATCTCCAACTCATATAAATCCTAATCCATTGCATTGTTTTCGGCTACTGCCCCCCTTACTGTCACTTTCACGTATCAAACTAATTAATAATCACAAAAATCACAATAGAATCTCGGTTTTCTTAACATGGATCTTAAGAACACGTACTAGTTTTATATCCGTACAATAAATGTACGGTTCTGTTTTTAAATATTTATTACTCATATATATGTGACTAATTAATACAAATATAATTCAAAATAAAAATTAAGTAGATAATACATAAATTATTATAAATCATGAATTATTAAAATAAAACATTTTTTTCCTATAAAATCCGATCTATTTCATTACTAATGTAAAAGACAAATTTTATTTGTTATAGTTTCAGAATTAACGGATTTTTTTTCGAAATATTGATCCCGTGTTTTTTTATTACCTATTTATGTTGTGTTCTTTATAACTGTCAATTATTTGATTATTATCAATATCGTCTAAGTCTCTTAGGAGTAGATCTACATGATCGAATAAGATTAATTTCCAGTTTTTTAAGCATAATAAATTTATAATTTTCAGATTTTCAGTATATTTCCAGTATTTAATTAGTATTAGTATTATAATTAGTATTATCATTAATCATTAATATGCAACCTGATTAATAAAGTAATATCCCCACCTGAATAATTCTTAGTTGACTTTAAGTTATTTAGGTTGGAATTCCCGTTTTGTTTATTTTTTGTGCTGGTTTTTAGTTTTTTCCTAATATAAAGGATTTTTATTACGACATTGGTGAAAACGTAATAATTTTGATATATATTGGACCGTTGTATATCGTATTTTACTGTATTTTATTTTGTTTGGTATCTTAATTTATACTAGTTTTACGCCCGTGCAAAAATGCACGGGATTAATTTTATTAAATTGAAAAAATTAATAAGAGTGTGAATATATTTTATAAACATATGATTTTAGTATCGCAATTATATCAATGTAAAAAGTAAGAAAAATTTATACACTTAACTTAGACGTAAGTAAAAACAAAGTATTTGCTTGACATTATAAAAGTATACAAATTCTTATTTAGAACAACAATATCGGTTTAAGTTTACGACGGTTCAAATATATATATGTAGGATGAATAAGACAACACAAAAACATTATGTATAGTGAATAAAGATACTGACCCATTTTAAAATTAAGACGGATAGTAATCGATAAAAAAATATAAATTTGAAAACTATACTTACGGTTTAAATCATAAGTTCCTAACCATCGTACTGAACCCAAATTATTATTAGGTCGGTCCTCTAACTACCAAAAAAAGCCGACCATATAATATAATATAAATCATGCTTTTTTATATAATTTTATGTATATTTAAGACGGAGATACATATTTTCGTTGATTTAGAACTCACAACTATTTTAATTTGTTAATTTACAATACTGAAATGTTTCAACTCTCAACTATTATATTTGGTATTTAATTTCTATTTGTGTTTTATACTTATTACCACTAATTTAATTTTTCATTGCTCCATGCTAAAGTAATATTGAAAAGTTTTTTAATATTGGAATACTCCATCTGTAAAGTTTCGGTGTTGCAATCATATTATTAAGTTATTATATCTAATTTATGCCTTTAATTTATGTAAAATTAGTTAACTTATTATCAACGATCGTCAAAGATTTGATTTTTGCGGTTGAAATTGAGTTAGTACTCTATGGGACTTTATCTTTCATTGTGTGATTGATACGAATAAAACTAGCGGTCGTTATTACACTAATTATCTCGCCAAACAAATTATAAAACCTAAACTAGACTCTACTAGACTCAAAATAAAAGTAGTAAAGTGAAAGTTAAGGGTCGAACCCAAGAGAAGGGAAATAACTAAAAACTTGCTTAAACACAACTAGTCAAAGATTAAATGAAAACTTAGTGATGATTAGAGATAATGACAAACAACTTATCAACAAACAAACATTATTTACACAAGTGAACAACAATAAGGTGCCATAAATGAGGAAGTAATGATTGAGACATTTAAAATGAGTAATAAATGAGCAATAAATGAGAGAAGATTGAGCTAGGCAATATCACAAACAAGTAGTGTGCAATAATCAATAAGAGAGAAAAACTTGGTGTAACCGTCACAAAGTCACCCGACAAAGATTTGCTCGACTCTAACAACCCCTAATCTATCTATCCCTAACCAACATCTTAAGAAATTGAACCACACAACTAAACCGTATATGTAATTCCTTTAATTCTAACCCGAGTTATTAGACCAGAACACAAGATTAAAACTAGGCAATGAAGATTAAACCAAAAGATGTGATGTAGAAACTAATCTTACTAATCATTAAACCATGAAAGCAAGGAAAGTCATGTAATTTCCTACTCACAAGTATGTTTCATCTAAGCCAACTCAACATACAAACAAGCTTGCTTCAAATAACATTAAGTAAACTAAACCGATTACTTAACATATGCGAAAACTAAGCAACTAAGATGCAAGGGTGATCAATCCATACAAATAATTACTTAGAATGTAAAAGATAAACAGCGCAAGGGGTCGACCGACCCATAAACCCGGTCGACCGACCGCAAACAGCAAAAACCAGTTTCTGGAAAAATGCAAAACGCTGCACTTTTAAAAACAAAACAAGTTTTTACCTTTTAAACTTTGATTAAAACGAATAAATCAAAGAAAATATCAACAAGGGTTCACATATTGTCAAGAATATCGATTAATTAACAATATGTAAACAGGAATCGAAAAACAAGATCGATTGCACAAAAGAGAAACTGCCGAAAAACAGAGACTTTACACAGGGGCGGTCGACCGACCGACACAGCGACAGAAACGAGATTTTTTCAAAATTTTTAAATAAAACTTATGAAAAACACAAAAGTAAAATTTTCATGGCCCTGGCTCTGATACCACTTGTGGGGAATATAGCATGTATTCGCCCTAAACTTGCAGGATTATAATGAAAATTACAGTTGTGATTATAGTCATAAGATAAATAAAAACATGAAAAAGAATACAACCTTGGGTCCTTGCTTGAATAGGCCTAAGAACAGGAATTAAAGTAAATTCCCTCCTATAACTTGCACCCAAGACTTTGTTTGAGACGATGCCGCGTGTGCTAGAAAGGCTCTCCAATTGTCTTGCAATATGGGGAGAGTTATTGAAGTTTTAGATGTGAGATCTGAGTTTTGGGAGAAGAATGCTCTCAAAACCCTAATTGTGAGAATTATGATTCAACAGTTACTGACAAAAGGAGAAAGACTCTCCTTATGTAGTATATGGGTTCGGCCGAATTGGGTTAGGGTAAGAGTGGGCTTTTTCCACTCTTACCTTATCCCTTTGCGTGATTCGACCCGATTAGCTAAATATTATTCGCGGGTTTTATTTATAAATCGTATACATGTTATCAGATATTAATGCAGTCGATGTATTAATAATGGTCTGATAAAATTACGATATTGTATAATTACCCAAATTAATATAACCGTTTATATTAATACGCGAATACAATATTTAATTAAATATAACCGTTTATATTTAATTTACGAATTAATCATGTAATCCGTGTTAGCTAAAATTATTTAATCCGTATTAAATAATAATCTCAACATCTTATTGACTAATTTAATAGTCAATACCTCTGACTAACTGTTTAGTCATATCCGGCATAAATGTGACTGTATTTTCATACCTTCACATCTCTCAAACGTGTCCTATAGGTGTGACGTATAGGGACCAGTTGATCACCGCCATCCGTATGACAATAACGTCAAACTTATCTAGCAAGCCAACCGTTATTGATAAACGTGGATCAACTGGTAATAATACTGAAGTATGCCCTTGTGATCCTTAAAGAGATTTAATAAGTCATTGTACTTAATTGTCAAGGACATCAGCCCCAACAATCTCCCACTTGTCCGTACAATGGTATGTGCAATGACGTTATCACACTACATGTGGAGGACACAAGGCTCCAACAAACTCCCACTTGTCCGTACAAGTGTAGGTGCGATAACCGATTCTCATATCCTTTTAAAATTTCTCCCACTCAATGTAAGACAATTTGCAAATCCGCATTCGCAAAGGTCGTATCTCACAAGCGATCTGTATCAAGAGTGGTTTCCCCGACTAGAGAGTAACTTAACTGATAAAACGAATCTGTATTCGAGCATGGCCATGCATTTCAGTTACTACTCCTCGAGTGGCCCTGAGAAATGATAAAATCCTGATAAGGGTTTGGATATTTCCCTCAACTCGAATCCTGCCGATATCGCGCAGCATGAAATAACCCAGAAAAAATCCTCTTGGCCCCTGTTACGATGACCGTGGGAAAGAAACCAAAGTTACCCAAAATCTGCCTTAATCTCAAGAGACAGTTGAAAGTCAAAAGACTCGACTCTAAGGAACACTATGGAGGTCCTATCCACGACCTGGCACCCAATGTTATAAAACATTTAGGACTCCATAACGTTGTCACGGGGTGTCCTACGAGATATCCGTATAACTCGCCTTTGTGATTGGTCAGTCATCCGCGTGACTTATGGCTCGTTGAACCCACCATCAACCAACGTCACAAAATGATTACCTGAGTTATCAGCTCAAGTGGGTAATCAAGGACTAAAACGATGTAATGTTATTCAGTTCACTTTGTGGTGTTCAAAATTGGCGTACAATTCCACATGAAAAACAAAACATTATATATCATAACGATGAGGTTGAATAGAGTACACGAGAAAATGAATTATTCCATGAATTCATAAAAGAGTACTACAACTTAGGAACACATCTAATTCCCATGGAATGAATGTGCCCTTCATGCTTATCACGTGGTAATGCTTTAGTGAGAGGATCAGCTATGTTGTCATCCGTAGCGATCTTATCAATGAAAATCTCCTTTTGCTCCACGTAATCTCTGATTAGATGAGCTTTCCGTTGTACATGCCTAGCCTTGTTGCTAGACTTATGCTCCTTAGCTTGGAAGATGGCACCTTTATTATCACAATAAACGGTGATTGGGTCATTCGAACTAGGCACTACTGATAGTCCTTGTAAGAATTGACGCATCCATATTGCTTCCTTAGCTGCTTCTGAGGCGGCATAGTACTCGGACTCAGTCGTAGAATCTGCTGTAACACTCTGTTTAGAACTTTTCCAGCTGACAGCAGCGCCATTAAGAGTAAAAACGAATCCCGACTGAGATTTCGAGTCATCTCGATCCGTTTGGAAGCTAGCATCTGCGTAACCCGTGGCGCAGAGCGTTGAGTCACCTCCATAAGTCAATCCCCAATCTTTAGTCCTCCGTAGGTACTTCAGAATGTTTTTCACGGCCATCCAGTGTTGTTCACCTGGATGAGCTTGGAATCGACTGGTCATACTCAATGCATATGCAACGTCTGGACGTGTGCATATCATGGCATACATGCTCGATCCTATTGCCGAAGCATAAGGAATCCGACTCATGCGCTCTTTCTCTTCCAATGTCTTAGCTTCTTGAGACTTGCTCAAGTGAAGCCCAGTAGTCATAGGAATGAACCCTTTCTTGGAGTTCGTCATGCTGAATCTCTCTAGAATCTTATCTATGTTAGACTCCTGACTGAGAGACAACATCCGTCGTGATCTATCCCTGTAGATACGGATGCCCAAAATTCTTTGTGCCTCTCCCAGATATTTCATCTGGAAATGGTTTTTCAACCATGCTTTAACCAAAGAAAGGAGAGGTATGTCATTCCCAATCAAGAGTATGTCATCGACATACAGTACTAGGAAGACAATCTTGCTCCCACTCGACTTGATATAGAGACATGGTTCCTCGACTGATCGAACAAACCCATTCTCTTTTATCACTTGGTCGAAGCGATGATTCCAACTCCGCGATGATTGCTTAAGTCCATAGATGGAACGCTTAAGCTTGCAAACTTTCTTAGGATGTTCTGGATCAATAAAACCCTCGGGTTGTACCATGTACAACTCTTCCTCCAAATAACCGTTTAAGAAGGCGGTTTTAACGTCCATTTGCCATATTTCATAGTCATGAAATGCGGCTATCGCTAAGATAATCCGAATGGAACGTAGCATGACTACGGGTGCAAAGATTTCATCGTAGTGCAAGCCTGGCACTTGGGTGAAACCTTTGGCAACTAGTCTTGCCTTATGGATATCTTGTTTACCTTCCACGGCATGCTTTATTTTGTAAAGCCATTTGCATTGAAGGGGGCGTACCTTTGCAGGTAGGTCCACAAGATCCCACACGTTTGTTCTCATACATGGAGTCCATCTCGGATTGCATGGCTTCTAGCCATAGCTTTGAGTCAGAACTGGTCATGGCACCTTTATAGGTTGAGGGTTCATTACCCTCTAGAAGTAAGACGTCATCCATATCATGTTCCTCGACCATACCAATGTATCTGTCCGGAGGAATGGAGACTCTTTCCGACCTCCTAGGTTCCTCAGGAATATCTACCGCAGCCTCGGTTGAAAGAACTGTTTCCTCCAATGGTTGCTCGGTAGTTGGTTCTTGAACCTCCGATAAATCGAAGGTTCTATTACTCGACTTGTTCTCGAGAAATTCTTTCTCTAAGAACGTCGCACTAGCCGCAACAAAAACACGTTGTTCGGTTGGCGAGTAGAAGTAATGACCAAAAGTTCCCTTTGGATAGCCTATAAAGTATGTCTTGACGGATCGCGGGCCGAGCTTATCCTCGTGTCTCCACTTGACATAAGCCTCGCAGCCCCAAACCCGAATAAAGGACAAGTTAGGGACCGTTCCCTTCCATAATTCGTATGGAGACTTGTCAACAGCTTTAGACGGACTTCGGTTAAGAATTAGAGCGGCCGACAAAAGAGCATAGCCCCACAATAAATCAGGCACAACGGTGTGACTCATCATGGATCGAACCATATCGAGTAGAGTTCGATTTCTCCTTTCGGACACACCATTTAATTGTGGTGTTCCAGGTGGAGTCAACTGTAGCACGATGCCACAGTCTTTAAGGTGTTGATCAAATTCGTGTGAAAGATACTCACCACCACGATCAGAACGTAGTGTTTTAATCTTTCTCCCCAGCTGGTTCTGTACCCGATTCTGGTATTCTTTGAACTTGTCAAAGGATTCTGCCATATCTACTCAAATCATCCGTGAAAGTGATGAAATACCTATAGCCTTCTCGTACGTTGATCGACATAGGGCCACATACGTCCGTATGTATGAGTCCTAATAGGTCGGCAGCGCGCATTCCAACACCTTTGAAGGAAATACGAGTCATCTTGCCGATGAGACATGATTCACAGGTGCCATTTGATTCGAAATCAAAGGCCGAGATAGCTCCATTCTGTATGAGCTGTTTTACGCGTTTCTCATTTATGTGTCCCATACGACAATGCCATAGATAAGTTTGATCTTTGTCACCTACCTTTAATTTCTTATTATTCACATGTAATATTTCAGTGGTTTGATCTAAAACATAAATTCCATTCATGGAAACTGCCTTGCCATAAATCATATTGTGTAAGGAGAAAATACAGCTATTATTCTCTATTACAAATGAAAAACCGAGTTTGTCAAGCGCAAAAACTGAAATAATGTTTTTGGACAAACAAGGAACATAATAACAGTTATATAAAGATAACTCAAATCCACTTGGAAGCTGGATCACGTATGTTCCCCTCGAGATTGCAGCAACACGTGCTCCATTCCCGACACGCAGGTCAACCTCACCCTTGATTAGGGGTTCTTGGTTTCGGAGGCCCTGCACATGATTACATAGATGAGAACCACAACCAGTATCTAGTACCCAGGTTCCGTAACTTGCATGGTTAATCTCAATCATGTGAATAAAAGAAGAAGAAGACATACCAACAGGAGTAACACGGCCTGCCTTAATGTCCTCAAGATACACGGGGCATGAGCGCCTCCAATGCCCAGTCTTGTGGCAATGGTGACATTCCATGCTTGTATCCTTTCTCTTTGTTTTGCCTTGTGAGTTGCTTGACTCACCTGGCCCACTCTCAGTAAATCCTGACTTCTTAAACTTGGGCTTGCCTACTGTTAGGTCGCCCTGAGCTTTAGCTTTACCCTTACCCTTACCCTTACTGGAAATCATGAGAACATCTTGCTTCACGCTCCCACTTAATTTAAGATCCTTCTCGGTCTGTACGAGAAGGGAGTGGAGCTCATGAGGAGTCTTCTTCATGTCATTCATGTAATAGTTGGCCCTGAAGAGGGCGAATCCATCATGAAGCGAATGAAGCATTCGATCAACGATTATGTTCTCACTGATCTTGCAGTTTAGGGCCTCCAGTTTTTCGGTATTCTCAATCATGTGAAGAATATGTGGGCTAACAGCTTGGCCCTTCTGGAGTTTCGCCTCAAAGAAGCGACAGGTATGCTCATAAGAAACGATCCTCAGAGCCTTTGAGAATTCGTTAGTGAGCGTGGTGAAAATCTTGTTTGCACCATGGGCTATGAAGCGTCTTTGCAAATTGGATTCCATTGCATAGATGAGTACGTTCTTTATCGCACCCGCTTCCATGAAGAAGTCGCTATGAGCGCGAACTTCGTTAGCTCTAGCTCCAGTTCCTGGGTGTGCCGGAATTGGCTCAGTTAAAAACTTAAGCTTTCCGTCAGCAATGGCAGCATTCCGTAGTGCTGCCTCCCAGTCAGAGAAGTTTGACCCATCATTCCTCAGTCTAGTAGACTGATTCATGGAGTCCATGAAGGCTTTTAGCCAGGATTCACGTGCTAGCTTGGCACTTCGCATTGGGTCTTCACCAGCCATTAGTTATACAGCAGTTTAATTGAACGTGTTCTACACTGAAAAGAAGATAAAACAGAACCATATAAGCAACTCATTGTTGTGATTTAAGTCTATATTAAATTGAAATTTAAACTCGTAGACTCATGCATTTATATAATTGATCTCCCTCAAGAATTATATAAACGATCCCAAGACTCAATTTCCGTATATTGATAAGCCCACAGCTTGGCTAATTCCACCGTTGGAACTCTTGGTCGATAGATTTCCGTAAATCCTATCTATTAGTCCATCTCAGTCGCTAGATATTATCGAGTGACCATGATGTTGAGATAAAATAAATCATCTGTTCCCACTTACCCGACGTAGAAGGGGTCATATTATGCCTACCGACGAAGAAGGGATTCATGGGAGTCTGATTTATAAAGACTATTCTCAATTTTTGGTTATACGAGGAAGACCCCCTCAACTTATATTTATCCATTTTAAGTGAACTAATATCTAGCATATACATGAATGAATGAAACAAAGTGATGGCTTTGCAATTGACATGTGACATCTGTATTGTCACAGAAAACTAACGCGTAACCTCTACATGAGTCAGTTTTCAGGCATGTTATAGGTGGTTTGGTTTTAGGCGGAATATGATGCAAGCTATTATCGATGAAAGCATAAAATAAATGCAATAAACGTAAATAAAAGTCCTAGTGTGGCCTATCCTACCAAAATAAACATAAAACAACTTGGAATCCACCGTTGGACCCTAGAAGCTTGTCTTGATGTTCCATCTTGGTCCTTGCAGCGGGAGTGAGCATCCGGTCTCCGTCTTTGGTCTTCACAAAATTACTAATTTAAATTACAAATATAACCCTATTTACATTCTAATTTAAATACAAAAGTAATTACATGGCAAAAACCAAAACGGAGATTCAAGATCTCAAAATTACAAGCAAGACTGTGTCCCATCATTACGGTGACACAATCTTCTAAGGCCACACTAAGTTACAACCGTTTGCAAAAATAAATACGTTATTGAAAGCATTCACAAGGCATTCAACAAGACGATAAATAAAATGCATCAACTAAATAAAAATCATACATGACATAATACTGTTATTATGATTAACAAATTTTTACCAAACCACCTTACGAGATTAAAATTATGTGATTATACCGTTTTAATCACCCAATTTTAATAAATTTATAATCCTATTATCTTAAACCGTTTTAAAATAATATGTATCATACGAGGGTGAACCGTTTCACAAAATTAATAATATACTATTTCCGTATATAGTATATTACTAAAAGCCATGGGAAAATAAAACAGGTTATTTTCGAAAAATAAAAAAACGAGTCTGTTACAGGGGGGGAGGTCGACCGACCTCAACACGGGGTCGACCGACCTTCTGACCCAAATTTTTTTTTTTTTTTTCGTAACAGCGCAAGGGGTCGACCGACCCATAAACCCGGTCGACCGACCGCAAACAGCAAAAACCAGTTTCTGGAAAAATGCAAAACGCTGCACTTTTAAAAACAAAACAAGTTTTTACCTTTTAAACTTTGATTAAAACGAATAAATCAAAGAAAATATCAACAAGGGTTCACATATTGTCAAGAATATCGATTAATTAACAATATGTAAACAGGAATCGAAAAACAAGATCGATTGCACAAAAGAGAAACTGCCGAAAAACAGAGACTTTACACAGGGGCGGTCGACCGACCGACACAGCGACAGAAACGAGATTTTTTCAAAATTTTTAAATAAAACTTATGAAAAACACAAAAGTAAAATTTTCATGGCCCTGGCTCTGATACCACTTGTGGGGAATATAGCATGTATTCGCCCTAAACTTGCAGGATTATAATGAAAATTACAGTTGTGATTATAGTCATAAGATAAATAAAAACATGAAAAAGAATACAACCTTGGGTCCTTGCTTGAATAGGCCTAAGAACAGGAATTAAAGTAAATTCCCTCCTATAACTTGCACCCAAGACTTTGTTTGAGACGATGCCGCGTGTGCTAGAAAGGCTCTCCAATTGTCTTGCAATATGGGGAGAGTTATTGAAGTTTTAGATGTGAGATCTGAGTTTTGGGAGAAGAATGCTCTCAAAACCCTAATTGTGAGAATTATGATTCAACAGTTACTGACAAAAGGAGAAAGACTCTCCTTATGTAGTATATGGGTTCGGCCGAATAGGGTTAGGGTAAGAGTGGGCTTTTTCCACTCTTACCTTATCCCTTTGCGTGATTCGACCCGATTAGCTAAATATTATTCGCGGGTTTTATTTATAAATCGTATACATGTTATCAGATATTAATGCAGTCGATGTATTAATAATGGTCTGATAAAATTACGATATTGTATAATTACCCAAATTAATATAACCGTTTATATTAATACGCGAATACAATATTTAATTAAATATAACCGTTTATATTTAATTTACGAATAAATCATGTAATCCGTGTTAGCTAAAATTATTTAATCCGTATTAAATAATAATCTCAACATCTTATTGACTAATTTAATAGTCAATACCTCTGACTAACTGTTTAGTCATATCCGGCATAAATGTGACTGTATTTTCATACCTTCACATCTCTCAAACGTGTCCTATAGGTGTGACGTATAGGGACCAGTTGATCACCGCCATCCGTATGACAATAACGTCAAACTTATCTAGCAAGCCAACCGTTATTGATAAACGTGGATAAACTGGTAATAATACTGAAGTATGCCCTTGTGATCCTTAAAGAGATTTAATAAGTCATTGTACTTAATTGTCAAGGACACCAGCCCCAACAGATCTCTCTTCCCTTACAACCCCCTTCTTATGCCTCCCTCGACACAAAACACCGATTAAAAAGAAAAAACACAAACTAGACTTAAAAGGTTGACATTCACTCTTCCCTCACTCATCCACCTTATGACTCCCTCAAAACAAGACACAATGAACCTCCAACTCCGACTCATCAACACTTCCACCCTTCTTATAACTCCCTATCAAAAGATGGCCACCATCACCTCATCCCGAGGTGATAGCGAGGTGACCTCAAAAATCCATCAAAACATCATACCTTCCCCTTATAACGCCCCTTATCACTCCGTAATATGCACAATCGTGTTACTTGGTTGCCCCCAACATCCAACAATTAACAATCCAAGTAGCACAAATGAAAACCACCGATTTAAAACCAAATTTTGTGACACAAAAAGAAATTAAACCTATACCTAACCTCCTTCCAAAACCCTCCTTATCACTCCCTTCTTGTCCCTCCATTTTTGTTTTGACCTTTTTCATTTTTTTTCTTTTTTTTTTTCCCTCTTATTTTGCCTATAGTGCCCTTTCGGGTTTTCACCTTAGCTTTTCCTTTCCTCTCGTGGTGGTTCGCAACTCAATTTTTCTTTTTGCCCGGAACGCCCTTTCGGGTTTTCATTCCGTCCTCGGCCACCTTCCCAATTTTGCCTAGGCGCCCACCCTTGTGGGTTTTCACCTAGCCGAGATTTTTTTTTTCTTTTTTTTTTTTCTTTTCTCTTTTTTTTTTCAGTTTTTTTAAAACAAGAATGAAAATACTACATAAATAAAAAGGAAACATTACATAAAACAAACTTGAAGTTCTTCGCTTTTCGTGTAAACCATCCCCCCCACACTTGAGTCAAACATTGTCCTCAATGTGTGAAGGTGCCAACTTCTTTCTTTCACAAATCGGGGGGTTGGGAGCTACTTGTGCTCTTCCTCCCCCGCCTTTCACCCCGGCGCTCTCTCACTTGTCTCACCCGGCCCATGCTTTGGTTGAGTTGATCTTGGGTACGATGAGGTTGGTAGGTTGGATCGTTGGGGTAAAGTGTCATTCCAAAAAGCCCGTGTACAAGCCCAAGAGTGTCCTCTTGGGTTTGTTCATCCTCATAGGAATCATCAAGGTATTGGTCATACCTCTCATTTTGCATTCCGAAATGGGAGGTGGCTTCCGCTCTCCAAGAGTTTTGTTCTTCCCACATCCTTTGTTGCTCCCTCCAACGCTTATCTTGCTCTTGTTGCCAAGCCATAGATTCTTGTTGGCGCCGGTGCATCTCCGAAATCATCCGGTTTTGATCCTCCTCGGCCTCCTTTACGGCTCTTTCATGCTCAATGGAGGCAATCCTCCATTTGTCCAACTCACTCAACCTTGGCTCTTGTTGTTGTTGCCAAGTGTAGGAGCTCTCAACTTTGCCGCTAATGCCTTGAAGAGCTTGCCGGGTACTCTCAAAATGGTTAAATATTTGTTGTTGCCAAGGTGCCAAGGGTGGGTTTGTAGACCCTACGACATCCGGCATTTCCGTGTCTTGCATGTGAGAGTACCCACCCGGACTCCGAATGGGAGAATCCTCAATTGGTATAACGTCCATTTCTCCCTCATTCCGCTCCCTCCTAAACTCCTCCCGAGAAACATTAGATCTCCTTCCTTCCCTTTGGTTTCCTCTTTGTTCGCCTTCAAGGGTGGGGTCAATTTTGCACAAGAAATCTCGAGCCCAGATCCCACTTGGAATAGGATTCTCCGACGGAAGACGGAGAAAGGGTAATCCCTCCTTGCCAAGCCAAAAACCCCCTAAAGGTGAAACACAAGTTATTCGGAACATGTTGCACTCTTGAAGTGCATGCCCATTGTAGTAGCAAATTCCCTTGGCTTCATTGATAGATTGATTGGCGGGAATTTGACCCTCAAAGTGTCGGACAAAGAAGGTGACAAGGCCTCCATTGTTAATGTTCCCCCCCGAGATTTTTAATTTATGCTTGAGACAAGCATCCATGAACATCTTTGCCCAATCGGGGACTCCGCTCCCCTCCGGAAGCATACTCCATAAGCAGATCTTAATCTTATCATTAACTTTGGTGGGTTCCCCCACCGCAAAGAAAAGACTAGCAATAAAACGTGCTATGATGCGGAGAGGGGGGTTGGTGATGGATGAGACCTTATCATCTTTGGTGGTGAATGAAGATCCGGTGAGTCCTAACCAAAGGTCATTGGGAATGCGCCTAATGGAAGGAATGTGAGAGGGTGGTTTGGTTATTTTGAGGATTTCCCGGACCTCCGAGAGAGTGCACTCGTGCCAAGAACCGCTTAATCGGAACCGATACTTATTATCTTCACCCTCCACAACATCAAGCTCGGTAAGGGTCGAAAGAAACTCATAGGTGTAGGACCGGTAGGTGGTGTCCCAAGCATCATTGTCGAGGTAGGCTGCGAGCCCTAACTTGGAAAGAAGTTGATGGGTAATGTCGAAAAGGCCTAGCTCCCTCAAGGTAGTTGGACAAAGGAACTTTGTGGATACCACATGTTGAGGTTTTGGTGCAAAAAATTTGTTTCAAATCTTAAGGGCCGCCGCATTCAAACCCTCATGACCCGCAAAAACCACTTCCTCCTCCTCCACGGGCTCCTCCACCGCGGCTCTCTTCTTTCCCTTCCCTCGAAACAATTTTGACAACTTGGGGGCTATTTGTGAAAGGAGAACTTTTACACTTGAAAAATTTACCACTCAAAACGATTTTTCACTCTAAGAGGCAAATCAACAAACACTTAGTATGCAAGGATGTTGAAAATGGTTTGGGAAAGTGTTTGTTGATTGCTTCCTATATCTCACCCAGAAAATATATTTTACCACAACAACAAGAGCATCAAACAACAATTAAAAACCAAAAATCAATCCTAAAATTGATTTCTAGACTAACTTTGAATGAAAATTATCAAGAGGGTGTAAGAGTGTTTATACCTTTCCTAATTGGCATCAAAGCAGTGAGAGTAGTTGATGGAACCTTGCTAGAACCAGATTGAGCCTTGAATCCGTTGGTAAACCTTGGGATTGAGGGAAAAAAATCTAGGTTTTGTTGAGGTTTTTGGTTCTTGGGTTTGATGGTTTGAGTGGTTGGTTTGTTGGTGTAAAAGTTCAAGGAATTGGTAATGGTTATTGATTTTTGAAAACTTGAGTTAGGGTGATGGAGTATTGTGGAGGATGAAGATGTTCGTGAAACGTTTGAAAAGGGGTTTTATGTTTTGAAGGAAATCTGAAAGTTGGATAATGGGATGGGGTTGAGGATGACACGACATAAGAAGAGGAAAATTTTCAAAACCCGCCGCAAACGCAGGCTGCGTAAAATACCGCAGCCCTGCGTCCAGTACCGCAGGCTGCGTAAAATCACGCAGGCTGCGGTTTTCACTGATTTTTCGATTTTTTTCTTCGTCTCAAAATCCTCTGCCCCGCAAGCTGCGTCGTAGCAGGCAGCCTGCGCCCCTGGCTGAATTTTTGAATTTCTTACTTCTTTCCCATGGCCAAGATTCCCACTCCACTCCGAGACTTAACCAAAACACGGGATCACTTTCTTTGCCTTCTTGACATCAACGTCCTTCACACACTTTGTCATACCTCTCACAAGTCTAAAACATCTTAAAACACGTATTAGTAACTTCAAGTTGTTTGTTAAGGAACCGAAAATACAAAACAAAATGCTTAAAACGGGGAAATGTATGAAACTAAAACTTGAAAAGGGGATAGGATATTTACAAACTTTGCCGTTATTTAATCGATGGCTCGACTTGATGCTTCTTGGTTGTCAACTTTCATAGACGGGCTCTTCCAATTTAACTTCTTCCCCTCCTAGGTCTTGTACTTCTTCATGGTAAGCTTTAATTCGTTGCCCATTCACCTTGATCAATCTTCCCGAGTTAGGATCCTCTACATCCACCGCTCCATGAGGATGCACCTTCTTCACAACATAAGGACCAAACCATCGGGACCTCAACTTTCCTGCAAAAAGCTTAAACCTATTTTGAAATACAAGAACCTTGTCATTTTCTTTGAAACTTCTTCGGGCAATCATCTTGTCATGCCACACTCTTGTGTTTTCTTTGTAGAGGGCCGCGTTATCATAAGAGTCCAACCGGAGCTCCTCCATCTCTTGAATTTGCAATTTACGGTGCAACCCCGCCTCATCGATGCTTTGATTGAATGATTTTATCGCCCAATAGGCTTTGTGTTTAACTTCAACCGGCAAGTGACATGTCTTTCCATAAATGAGGCAATATGGAGACATGCCAATTGGAGTTTTGTAGGCCGTACGGTATGCCCACAAAGCATCATCCAACCTTTTACTCCAATCCTTCCGGTCTGGGTTCACCGTTTTCTCAAGGATTCTTTTGATTTCGGGATTTGAAACTTCCGCTTGTCCATTGGTTTGAGGGTGGTAAGCGGTGGAGATCTTGTGGATGACTCCATACTTCTTTAATAAGCATTGAATGATTCGATTGCAAAAATGTGTGCCCCGATCACTTATGATTGCCCTAGGATATCCAAATCTTGAGAAGATAAAACTTTGGATGAAGCTAGAAACGGTTTTTGCATCATCTATCCTTGTGGGGATTGCTTCCACCCATTTGGACACGTAGTCAACCGCAAGTAAGATGTAGATGTACCCACTTGAATTCGGGAATGGTCCCATAAAATCTATGCCCCACACATCAAAAATATCGCAAAAGAGGATAGGTTGTTGGGGCATCTCATTCCGTCGAGAGATATTCCCACACCTTTGGTAACGATCGCAAGTCTTCACATAAGCTTGGGCATCCCGAAATATACTTGGCCAATAGAAACCACATTCCAAGATTTTTCGGGCGGTTCTTTGGGGACCAAAGTGTCCCCCACAAGCATATTCATGGCAATGTCTAAGAATTGAGGGCACTTCTACATCCTGGATGCAACGGCGAACGATATTATCTTGACACATCTTCCATAAGTACGGATCATCCCAAATGAAGTATCGGGCATTCTTTTTGATCTTATCTCTTTGACTTGAAGACAAGGTGGTTGGAAGCCTTTTGGTCACGATATAATTGACAAGGTTTGCATACCATGGCTCAATTACTCTCAATCCATAAAGTGACTCATGTGGTAGACTTCCATCGACCACTCCCATTTTCTTTGCCACATCTTCATTAATGTGGAGCCTACTCAAATGGTCGGCCACCACATTTGCACTTCCTTCTTTGTCTTTGATCTCAATATCAAACTCACTCAATAAAAGCACCCATCTCATCAACCTAGCTTTGGTGTCCTTATTGTCAACAAGTTGTCTTATAGCCTTGTGATCGGTGAAAATGACGACCTTTGCTCGCAAAAGATATGATCGGAATTTTTCAATAGCATACACCACCGTCAAGAATTCCTTCTCCGTAGTGGTGTAGTTCCTTTGAGCATCATTCAATAGCGAGGAGGCATATTGGATTACATTTGCCACCTTTCCTTCTCTTTGGCCTAGAATTGCGCCAAGAGCATAGTCGCTAGCATCCGTCATAATCTCAAACGGAAGGTCCCATCTCGGAGCTTGGATAATGGGTGCCGTCACCAACCTTTCCTTCAAGGTATCAAAAGCCAACCTACAAGCATCATTGAAAACAAACTCCACATCCTTGTGCAAGAGCTTGCACAAGGGGTAAGCAATTTTTGAAAAATCTTTTATGAACCTTCGGTAGAAGCCTGCATGTCTTAGGAATGACATTACATCTCGAGTATTAGTGGATATGGCAAAGTTTTTATTACTTCCACCTTTGCCACATCCACCTTAATCCCTCTTTTCGACACTATGTGTCCTAACACGATGCCGCTTTTAACCATGAAGTGACATTTTTCAGAGTTCAACATAAGGTGTGACTCCGTGCATCGGTTAGGACCGTAGTTAGGTGGTCCAAAAATGCGTCCAAGTTGTCTCCATGGACGGTGAAATCATCCATGAAGACCTCTAAGACTCTTTCCACAAGGTCCGAGAAAAGACTCATCATACATCTCTGAAAAGTACCTGGAGCATTGCATAACCCGAAAGGCATCCTCCGGTATGCATATGTTCCAAAAGGGCATGTGAACGTTGTTTTTGATTGGTCCTCCGGCTTAATTGAGATTTGAAAATATCCGGAGTAGCCATCCAAAAAGCAATAAAACTCTTTTCCCCCCAACCTTTCTAGCATTTGATCTAGAAAGGGCAAGGGGTAATGGTCTTTGAAGGTCACGGCATTGAGGCGGCGATAATCGATGCAAACTCTCCACCCGGTTTGAATCCGAGTGGGGATTAAGGCTCCTTCTTTGCCTTCGATTACCGTCACCCCGCCCTTTTTGGGTACACATTGGGTAGGACTTACCCATTGGGAGTCACTAATGGGGTAGATGATTCCCATTTGGAGTAGCTTTATGATCTCTTCTTTCACAACCTCCATCATTGGAGGATTCAATCTCCTTTGCGGTTGTCGAACCGGCTTCGCTTCTCCTTCCAAACGAATTTTGTGCATGCAAATGCTTGGGCTTATCCCTTTAAGATCCGCAATACTCCACCCAAAAGCGCCTTTGTACTTTTGCAAAACCTCCACCAATCTCTTCTCTTGGTCTCCCTCAAGTGTGTTTGAAATTATAAGAGGTAGGGTACTTTTTTCACCAAGAAAAATGTATTTCAAATGATCGGGAATTTGTTTGAGATTGGGGGTGGGTGGCTTTATAGTAGAGGGTAGTGGTCTTTCAAGGGAAGCCTCTAAGGGAAGAAACTTGGTTTGGAAAGGGTAGTGTTCTTGGAAAGAAACTTGTTGTGTCAAGTACAGAGAATCACGCAGGCTGCCCTCCCTACCGCAGGCTGCGCCTGGAGAAACCGTAGGCTGCGCCTGGAGAAACCGCAGGCTGCGCTGAATGCCGCAGGGCTGCGTCCAGGACCGCAGGCTGCGTCTCTGGTAGCAGGCTGCGGTTTGCACTGTTTTTTTCAGTCGATTCTTCGTCCTTAGTTTCTTCTAAAAGTTCTTCCTTATCCAATGCTTTGATAGTTTCCTACACATCATTAGACAACAAGAAACGCAACCCTTCTTTCTCCACATCGTTAGTGAGGGCCACTTCAAGAGGGCTCCTATGACATAGTTTATAAACTTGATTTGTCAATGGCTCAATGACATCCAAAAAGTAACAAAAGCTCAAATCATCGGTTCTTTTCATGGACTCATACACATTGTATTTTATGATGTTTCCCTCAAATTCCATTGTTAAGTTGCCATCATACATATCAAGTTTGGTCTTAGAAGTTCTCATGAAAGGTCTTCCTAACAAAAGGGGTGTAGCCTTGGAATCCGGCTCCATGTCTAAAACATAGAAATCGGCCGGAAACATGAATTTGTCAACTTCTACTATGACATCCTCAATAAAACCTTTGGGTTGAATTATTGACCGGGCCGCCAATTGAGTGACGACATTTGACTTAGACAAAGGGGGTAACTCTAAAGTCTCATACACGGAGTAAGGCATGACATTTATGGAAGACCCCGAGTCTAACATGGCTCTAGCAAAAGATTCACCCTTAATGGAGCACGGTATAGTTAGCATGCCCGAATCATCACATTTTTCGGGAAGGTTCTTTTTAAAAATTGCCGAAACATGCCCACTAACCGTGACTCTCTCAACTCCTTTTCTTGGCTTCCGTTTAGGGGTACTGTAACATCCCAATATTTCGAGACTTGGAAGTTTAAAGATTTTAATTTCAAGTTCGAGAAATAAATTATATTTCGTAAATTGTGAAATTTCATTTAAATAACCGATTAATTTATGTGAGAATATTTTAAAGGATTTAAATAAGATTTCATTTAATTGCGTAATTTACGTCTTAGAAATTTAATTTCATAGTCCGGAAATATTTATATCATCTTAAGTTTATAGTTACCTTAAGTCGGTGTTCTTAGCTTAAACCGTCTTAAAACTTGTCTTATGGGCCTAACTTGTTAATGGATCCATTTCCCCTCTTTTTCCTCACAAAACCCTAACCCCACCATCTTCTACCTCCCTCCTCCAATTCATTTTTCAGATTTAAACAAAACACCATTTTTGATTTCCTCCTCCTTCAATATTAAAACTCTCATAGAATCTTCGTTTCTTATCCGATTGAGGCGATTTTCGCGGCCACAGATTCCTCTTCTCGACCTCCATCTTTCTAGGTAAGTTTTTACCCAAAATAATTCCGTCTTATACTCTGGCCTTGACCCTAAGGTCACGTTTTTCGAGGTTTACGGATGTTTGTTGTGTTTCTAGAGCGGACTTGGACAAAGGAGTAGCTTGGAGTCGGATTCATGTTGGTTTAAGAAGTTATAAGGTGACGATAATGAGAAACTCGGCCTTTTTGTTAAAATAGCAAGTTTTGTGTTGTGTTCTTGTTCTAAGTTTCTGATTTTTGTATTGTTGATGATGTTTGAGTTTAGGTTGATGTTAGGAATGTGTTTTTATATGTTCCCACATGATTTGATTAGAGTATTTGATGTTCTTATGCTTGATGAGTTTATATTTCAGATTTTAAGTTCTTAAGACGGATACAAGAATTGTTCATAATTTGTGTTTTAGATGTTCAATAATCATGTGGATGAATACTTGAGGATTGTTATGGGTTATATGTGCTGGTAGGAATGATTTGTAGCTTGAAATCATGATGTAGAAGTGTTTGTCGAAAGTTTAGAGGAATTGGCGAATTGCAGGAAAATCGCGAAACAGACCTGCCCGTGTAGGGGCGCAGGCTGCGCAACCCTAAGCGCAGGCTGCGCAATTCAGGCGCAGCTGCGCACCCTATTGCGCAGGCTGCGCAATCCGCCTGTATCTTCGTGTTGTTTTCATTGTTTCGTGATTGTTTTGGGTGTTTGTTTCTCAATTGTTTAAGTGATGTTTTAGCCATGTTTATGAATATATTCACATGATTTAGAATACATGTTTAGGCTAATTAAAGTATGACCAAGTGTTTAATTAAGTATCTCATGTTTAATACTTTTAATGGTTGTTGTAAGGTTGTTAATCTAAGTTGTTCTTCATGCTTAAGTATCATTTCAAGTGTTAATATGATGGTTATTGGGTAGTTATCAAGCAACAATTAGAGGTGTTGTTATCTAGCATATGTTAGTTATCATTTTGGTCATAATGGGGTAGTTGGTGATTTAAGTTTGGGATGTTCTTCTCTTAAGTTAAGTGCATCCTAGGCTTGTAAAGAGACTTAGTGTACCTAGTCAAGTATTGTATGACCCTTAGACTTGTGAGATGAAAGTCTTGAGTGAGTCTTTGTTGTTGGAATTGGTTATCTCTTACGGATATGAGTTGAGGTCCCCGGAGGATGGGCGACACTATATTGGGTTCGGGAATGGAGAGAGGATAGAGACCCCCCGGTCGGGTAAACGAAAGGGAAATCGGCTCTCCCTCAACTTAGTTCCTGGGGTCAATTAAGTGTTGACTAGAAGTTAAGAAAGTAGAACTAGAGTTTAGTTCATAGACTTTGATGATGTTGTTTTGATGCGTGTTAAGTTATGCGTTAAGATGTCGCCTCTGAACTTAATACGTAGATTGTTTGTCATGTATAGAGGTATGCGTTAAGATGTCGCCTCTGAGCTCCATACGTGTTTGATTGTCGTGTCTGGGACATGCGTTGAGTTTTCGCCTCTGAGTCCAGACATGTTTGTGTGATCGCGTCAGAACATGCGTTGAGTTTTCGCCTCTGAGTCTGACGAGTAGAGCAGCTGCACGACGGGGCATTCAGGTTGTCATACCTTACCCGGAGTGCAGGTGTTTGGTGCTAGAACATGCGTTGAGTTTTCGCCTCTGAGTTCCTTACTTGTGATTGTGAATTGAATGCTAGTCCATGCGTTGAGTTTTCGCCTCTGAGTCTAGTGTTCTGTGATAGCCGGTCCATGCGTTGAGTTTTCGCCTCTGAGTCCTTGCTTGATATTGTGAACTTGGTATATAGGTTATGCGTTAAGATGTCGCCTCTGAACCTTTATACTTGTTGACTGATTTAGTATCTAGGTTATGCGTTAAGATGTCGCCTCTGAACCTTTATACTTACTGTTTTATATCTGCTTGCCTTGGGTTGGTACAGTGTCAGATATAGAGGTTGTTATTGATGAGTATGATGTTTTGACTTGGTTATTGTTCATCCAAGGCATTGGATGACTCTAAGTCAGTTTCGTAAATGGTTTGGATTGAAAGACCCCCCGACCGGGCAACCGGTAGGGAAACCGGCTCTCCTTCCAAATAGTTTCCGAAGTTGGTTGAGAGCCGTGCATTAGTGATTGCATGATAGTATGAGATCAGTTATTGAGATATTGATAAAAAGTTTTAATTCCGCTGCATTTTTAGTACTTTGTATGTTTATTATTTCCGCTTTCGTGAGGGGTTTTACAGGTACAAAGTTGTTGACCTCACATTTCCTAAAAGTCTCATAAAGATCGGAGTCTTTATCAATTCTTTTAGGATTTGTGAGGGCACTTGGGAATGGTACCTCCGGTTCAAGGTCCTTTGAGAGAACCTCCAAAGTGTCATTTGCTTTCTTCCGGGGCTCTTTGCTTACTTCCTTGGTGGTGGAGTGTTGTTGTCCACCTCCTTCTCCTTTCCTTTTGAGGATGCTTCAACTCTTGGAGTGACCTCTAATTCCTCCTCCTCCACTTCGATTTCTTCAATTACCCATTCCTTGGACTTAGCTCTTGTCTTCTTGGGAGGGGTGTCTAGAGTTCTTTCCTTCCTCATGGTCATGGCACTAGCATTTTGCCGAGGAGGAGGGAGATTGGTGGAAGGAATGGAAGATGAACTCCTTTGTTTGTTCTTTGTCATCTCTTCGAAAATTTGCCCCATTTGGTTCTCAAGATTTGTAAACCTTGCATCATTCATGGTTTTCTCATTTGCCGACCTCTTGTCGGACTCCGTTTGTCCTTTCAAAAGAGCCTTGAGCATCTCTTTCATTGACATGTCTTCTTCATTAGGCTTTTGTGAAGTATTACCTTGATTTCCACCATTGGATGGTCTTTGAAAATTTGTGTTTCTTTAAAACTTTGTTCCTTGTTGATTTTGTCCTTGTTGATTTTGTCCTTGATCCCTCAAGTGGTTGAATTGTCCATTCACAAAATTCTTTGATTTATCTCCTCCCCAACTAAAGTTTGGGTGATCTCGTGAGCCTATGTTGTAAGTGGCCCCACTTGGGTCATATTTGTAGTACCCACCACCGGAAGGGTTCCTTGAGTTGTAGTGTCCTTGTCCCATAGCACTAACATTTTCAACCCCGACATCCTCCACTTGCATGATAGGACAAACTTCTACCGGGTGAGGATCTTGGCAAAATGAACATTCAACTTGGACACCTTGGTTTCCACAATCTCCTTGTGAGCCTACCAACATGTTGGCTACAAGAAGCTTGAGTTCTTCCACACTTTTCTCAAGTTTTGAATTTGATGAAGACGAAGCTCCCATGGCGGAAGTATTTTTTGTAGCTTGACGGGACCTTCCGTGCATTCTTGTACTAGCGGCGAGCCTCTCAATGAGCTCATTAGCCTCCACCACCGAATAATTTTCCAATCCTCCACCGGTGGTGGAATTGACCATCCGTTGGTCTTGCTCGTTTAGGCCATCATAAAAATGAACAAGCAAATCATCTCCACTCAAACCATGGTATTGGCATTGAGCTATAAGCTTCTTAAATCTCTCCCGGTACTCATACATGGTCTCCCCACTCCCTTGCTCAATAGATGTTATCGCCTTCTTGGCATGATTGTGGCGGGAGTCCGGATAGTATTTCTCTAAGAAGGCCGCCTTCATATCCGTCCATGTGTTTATGATGCCCGGAGGTAGATAATAGAGCCAATCCTTCGCGCCATCGTGAAGAGAAAAAGGAAAAGCCCGCAACTTAAATTGATCCTCGGATACTCCGGTGGGAATGGTGCCTTGGCACATCATGTGAAATTCCGCTAGATGTCGGTTTGGATCGTTTCCCGCTAAGCCATAGAACTTGGGAAGGTTGTGGATGAAATAACCCTTCAACTCAAAGTTTCCGTTGGCCCCCATTGGTGGATAGGTGATGCATGATGGTTGTTCCTCATAATTCCGAGCACGAAGCTCCCTAATGGTTCTCGTGTCATCCGCCATTCTTGGGTATTCAACTTCAATTGGGTCAATCTCTATGGGTGAGGGTGAGTTCTCAATGGATGTATAGCTACTAGGTGGGCTTGCTTCTTACTCTTGACGGTTACGGTGGTAGAAGGGGTTCGAGAAGAGCCAAGAATATGTCGCACTTTCCTCAAATTCAACGTTGGTATCCCCTTCTTGTGACCTAGGCATAAGCAAAACACTACACACTAAACAAAACTAATTAGAACTACCACTTACTTACAAAGATAAACCACATTGACTAATAATGACTAACAACAAATAAAGAAAACACAACTAAAAGTTCAACACAACAACAAAACACAAACAAGCTTTAGCTATGTTGCCCTTCCTCGGCAACGGCGCCAAAATTTGATACGAATAAAACTAGCGGTCGTTATTACACTAATTATCTCGCCAAACAAATTATAAAACCTAAACTAGACTCTACTAGACTCAAAATAAAAGTAGTAAAGTGAAAGTTAAGGGTCGAACCCAAGAGAAGGGAAATAACTAAAAACTTGCTTAAACACAACTAGTCAAAGATTAAATGAAAACTTAGTGATGATTAAAGACTAATGACAAACAACTTATCAACAAACAAACATTATTTACACAAGTGAACAAGAATAAGGTGCCATAAATGAGGAAGTAATGATTGAGACATTTAAAATGAGTAATAAATGAGCAATAAATGAGAGAAGATTGAGCTAGGCAATATCACAAACAAGTAGTGTGCAATAATCAATAAGAGAGAAAAACTTGGTGTAACCGTCACAAAGTCACCCGACAAAGATTTTCTCGACTCTAACAACCCCTAATCTATCTATCCCTAACCAACATCTTAAGAAATTGAACCACACAACTAAACCGTATATGTAATTCCTTTAATTCTAACCCGAGTTATTAAACCATAACACAAGATTAAAACTAGGCAATGAAGATTAAACCAAAAGATGTGATGTAGAAACTAATCTTACTAATCATTAAACCATGAAAGCAAGGAAAGTCATGTAATTTCCTACTCACAAGTATGTTTCATCTAAGCCAACTCAACATACAAACAAGCTTGCTTCAAATAACATTAAGTAAACTAAACCGATTACTTAACATATGCGAAAACTAAGCAACTAAGATGCAAGGGTGATCAATCCACACAAATAATTACTTAGAATGTAAAAGATAAACTTAAGAAACAACATTAGATAAAAAGAAAGGGTTATTCGAGTCTTACAAAGTCAAAGTCGGAGACTTTGATCGGAATCACACCAAGAATGAGAAGATTAGCTTCTCATTGAAAGATTACAACCCAAAATGAAGAAGGATTCAAGTTTCATTACAAGTTCTTGACTAACTTAAAGAGTAAAATGTTTGAAGTTCTAAATGATAAGAGATGATCCTCATAAAACATTCTGAACTTGGGTCTTTATATGGGTTCACGAAACCCTAGGAAGATCTCCCCAAAAGCTGAAATAAACGTAACAAAACAGCCGAAACCGCATGTTGCGTCACAAACCGCAGCCCTGCGTAAAGAACCGCAGGCTGCGCCTGATTACGCAGGCTGCGCCTGACTCCGCAGGCTGCTGTTTCTTTCGCAGGCTTCGTTTCTGGCGGGAATTCTTCTCTTCTTTGATCATAACACTTCAACTCTTCAAAGTTTCCCAAGCAAGAAGTCGGATGATGTTGAAACTCGTGCACCACCCTTGGACCGAAGAATGAATTCCCTTGATCTCGAACATAAAGATTAACAAGAAAGTTCGGTAAAACATGACACAAAACCACAACTCAACCGAAAATCAAATACTTGACAAAACGCTATTAACGACCCGTAGTAAAAGACTAGATTGTGATAAAATCACAATCTAAGACCGACATAAAACTCTACTATCAGTGATTATAGATTGTAACTTCTTTAATTAACAAAAGTAAGGAAGAAATTAAATCGATGAAAGCTTGAGAAACGCGGAAAGAGATTAAATCGACGAAAACTTGAGAAAAGCTAATTAATTAAGTATAAATAATATGTTGGACCCTACTCTAATTATAAAAAAAACTTCCTACTTTTAATCAACCAATAAGAATACTTTAAATTCTATCCCTTTTATATTGAAAGGATTGTTAATTAATGCTTAACGCAAGAGAAATAATCAAATGAAAAATTAGTTTTTCTCCGTCAAATATATAATACAAATTGTTATTTTGAATATTTATTGTTACAATTTTTATCCTTTTTCTTCATTATTTTTATATTATATATGTATTTTTTTCATTTTTTGGGCGCGTTTAGTTTGATATAAAGTATGTGTTCAAAATATATTACCTCTAAAAAATTTTGCTATCCGTTTTTTATTTTTATTGTTTATCTTTGTGATTAAAAAAATGATAATTATACAGTGAATAATATTCGCTATACGACGAACAATAGTAACATTATCTCAATGCATTCTCTTGGCTATTTACTTGTTTGTTTTTTAAAAATAAAAGTTAATTAATTTTAATGATTTTTAAAAGTTAATTAATTTTAATGATTTTACAATTTATTGAATTAAGAAGTAAATAATCATTGAATTAATAAAAGAATAAAAAGAGAAGAGAGAGAGTAATTAATTAGTTTAGGGATCATGGGGGGACCCATATTAACAATAAAAAAAATATTCATGAAATTCAAGAGCCAATCAGAATCCTTAAAATTCTATTCCTTTTATATTATAGAGATTACCTTTAAAAAATTTTGCTATCCGTTTTTTATTTTTATTGTTTATCTTTGTGATTAAAAAAATGATAATTATACAGTGAATAATATTCGCTATACGACGAACAATAGTAACATTATCTCAATGCATTCTCTTGGCTATTTACTTGTTTGTTTTTTAAAAATAAAAGTTAATTAATTTTAATGATTTTTAAAAGTTAATTAATTTTAATGATTTTACAATTTATTGAATTAAGAAGTAAATAATCATTGAATTAATAAAAGAATAAAAAGAGAAGAGAGAGAGTAATTAATTAGTTTAGGGATCATCGGGGGACCCATATTAACAATAAAAAAAAATTTCATGAAATTCAAGAGCCAATCAGAATCCTTAAAATTCTATTCCTTTTATATTATAGAGATTTGATTTGATTTGATTGGAAAATTGGAGAATATAATGTAATTTAATTTTTGGACAACAATTATTTTTCGTGTTTGTAATTTTGTTCTTTTCGGATTTGATTTCTATATTTGGACCGTTTAATATCGTATTTTATTAAAACGTTGAAACTGTTATTTATATTGTCGATGAAAAATAATTTGATCGTATCGTATTTTAATATGACAATGACGAAATGTAATACTGCAATCGATTACGTGGTTAGGAATGAAAATTATGAATTTAGGAGAGAGGGAAATTAAATCAAACTAAAGTTAGTGGGTAGTTTTTTTTTCTTATTTCAATGAACCAATCAAAATGAGTTAAATTCTACTCCTTTTATAGAGATATATAATAAACTTAATATAAAAGATTAATATGTTCCCACTAAATTCATATGTAATGGTCGGTCATTGGAATACACGTTAGAAAAACCGATAATCTATATCATTCGTATAATATATTACAAATTTACACATGAAAGGCTGAAAATAGTACAGTATATTATAAATTTAATTACACCTTATTTTTGAAAGATGCACATCTATTCTTATTATTTATATACAGTAGGTCTGTGAGTCGTGAGAATCTGTCTCTCACTAATTTAGTGAGAAACATAATGAGAAAAAAGTTTTAGTGGATCCTTCACTGTCCACCCCATTATGTGAGGGGTCTCCGAACAACGTTATTGAGAGACCGTTTTTTGAAATATTTGTTATTTGTATTTATATACGAGACACATACACATTGATGTTTTTTAATTGAGAAGTGGAGGAACTATTTATAGTTAAATTAAGAAGTTATGTGATGCACTAAATCTATGAGGATCAATCATCACTCTTTATGTCCTTTATTGGACAAGCCTTATGTGCTTTATTAGTAATGTACTTCAAAATATGGAGTAGTTACGATATATGTTTCATCAATTTTTTGTTTGCTTCGATCTGTATATCAAGCTGAGTTATATTTCAACCATTTATGGAGATGTAAACAAGTTTTAAAATATGTGACAACTATTTTAGTTTATTTATACATGATTCAATCAATGACGGAGTCAGAAATTTAGTTTTAGGGGATACAAAAAATATTCTGACGTGTTATTTAAGTATATCTAAGACAATATAAATTGGAGTTTTTTCCTAAATTAATCATGATATAAATAAAAGAATAAAAACATAATGGTCATAATCATATTATTTCAAAAAAAATCTAAAATAAATTAATTAAATTATAAGACATTTCAGTCTTGTAATTGACAATAAATGAAAGTGACTCAATAATTTAGAACTTGATAAGTTACTTAGAGGTCATAAATAATATAATTCTTTGTTACTAAGATTCGAACCTCGTAGCTCTTGCATCAAATTACACTCTCACCCGCTAGTCCATAATAACTTACTAACTACGAAGTATTATAAATACTCATAAAAATTTATTTCTGAAATTTCATGAGGATACCTGCCCCGGATCCCCTTGAATTCGCCCCTAGATTCAATGAAACCGAAAAAGTATGAGACTATTGAATTTCATAACGGCCATGTATGTAACAGTCACATTCAACTCCACTTAATTGCTCTAATTAACATGCTAATAAATTACATTAAATCAGCTAAGTTAATGTGATTTTATTTGCTTCTTGTAACTCCCATATGTGATATCTACATATATACAAATAGAGAAAAATTGTATTAATGTAGACGGAGACAACACATAATACATACACAAAGATACAATCTCTAGAGGCTAAGTCTACCATCGTTACGAGACTTGGGATTTGGGGTGTGGAAATATTCCGGGACTCTAGTAGTCGTCGGAGGTACGATATACGGTAGTGGGCAGTTAGCGAACACAACGATCCAATCGCTTCCGCATAAAGGTATGTCCTTATTTTCCTACAGTGGTATCAGAGCAAATGTGTTTTGCCTCTGTCCCTACAATTATGCGTTTTATCCACATCCATTTTGTTGGAATTACAATGTGTTTTCGTAGACAAGTGTTTGTCACTTGTTGGAGATGGGTCAACTCATAAGGCAGAGAGATTGCAATACAAATTTGTTTTGGTGGATCCACACGATGGTGGTAGTAATAATTTCTCTTGTGTAGAGAAAAACAATTTGTAGAAATTGAATTTCGTTTTCTTATCTTATTTGTATAAGAGGGGTCGAGAATTGAGTGGTGCAAGGGTGAAAGACTAATAAAATGACAGTTTTTTTTTATATGACTAAATTGATGCATTGGAATTGGGATGTGTTCCCACTCTTATAATTTCGTTTTATAAATTTGTTTTCTGTACTGATTTCATATATATAGTATTTGTTTAAATGTCTTTGTGATATTATGAGTTTACAATGCAATCAATTTGTTTGATCTGCGTATTATATGAATACGTTTCATATAAAATCTAGTATGGATCATATGAATGTGCTTTATGTGTATTAAAGCGCGAGGAGTATATAAATGTAATACTCCGTATTTTATTATATTTTTATTTTGATATTTAATATATTATATTGACGTGTTGCTAATTATTTTGGGCGTTGGTATTCGATAATTAATTTATCGAATAAGTGTTATATTTTACATGCGTTGTTGAGGGGTCGAGTTCACAAGTTAGTAAAAGAAAAATTGTGTTAAGTTGCAAAGTGGGTCTCGTTTTGCGTGCTAGGGTTTGAAGCAGCCCAAAACTTGACACAAAACAAAATCACTCAACACCTCACCCCTCATTCTCTGCCGCCACACATAACTATGCCTAAGACCTCTTTCTAACCTAATCGACACATGAACATCACACCCACACTGCAGCCGCCACAGCGGAGGTTAATAAGGGAGGTTAACACGGTGGTTTAGGGTCCTTTGATCACGCTGGAAAAGGGTATGTTCACCGTGCCTTCACTCTTTCTCTGGTTTTCACTTGTTTTGAATCATGTTGTTCATTGTGTACGTAGGTTTGTAAGACATGTTCTTTGCATATTATTAATCTATGTAATACGTATAAAATATTCATCTTCTCTAAACCACCATATGACCACCATAACCGTCTCTAAAATCGCCATGAAAGTCGTTCATAGCTGATGTACGAATACTATGTTTTTGCATAAGTCTGATTGTCTTTTCTGTACGGTTTTTCGTCATGTTATGGGGTTCGATTCTTATTGAAGGGCATGAGTATTGATACTAGATTGTTGGTAGTGTATGCTGGTGGTTCTGGGGTGGCGTGTGGTGGTCGGGAAGGTGAGAGGAACAGTGGCGAAAAGGTGGCAGGAAGAAGTGCAGAAAAACGCTGGTTGTGTCAGGGAGTCTTGAGGTGTCTGTTTCAGGGAGTTTACCGGCGTCGGAACCTAGTGTCTGTCACCAGGGGGTTGTGGGTAGTGTGGTGTGTCGAGGGGTTGTGAGTGGTGGTGGTAATGGTGGTGTTAGCAGGTGTTAATAGCGTGGTTTTAGGTGGGGGTTGAAACACGGGAAACGGGAACAGGGGGTTGTAGTCGTGACCAGGGGGTTTTGGGACAAGATTCGAGGGCAGGTTGAGGCTAATCAAGGTCAGGGTTGGCGTTGAAGGTTGGGTCAGGGTACAGGGATGCCAACCACTGTGAGTTGGTGGTGGTGTAGGCGTTGTAGGGGCGTCAGATGGGGTGGTTAAGGGAGGCCGTTAGGGTCGTGTATAAAGGGCTATCGAAGGCTATGCGTGAAATGCTACTGTTACGTTGTTTGTATTCTTCTCTGATTTTATTAATTTTGTCTTATTATCGTTATAATATTATTATTATGATCATTACTACTTCTATTAATATTACTTAGTGGTTGCATATGTTGTTGTTTTGTTCTTATTAATATTATTATTATTATTATGCGATAAAATATTATTAGTGTATTATTATTAGTATTATGATCTTTATAATTGAATGATAATAGTGTTATTGATATCGTTATTTTATTGATGTATATTGTTATTATTATTATTAATTATTTCTATTGTTGCTATTATGATTAATTTTAAGGTTGGTAATAATGTTTGAATTTGTTACTAAGTTAGTAATAATTGATTATTTGGTAAAGTTATGATTAATGAGTTTATGATTAGTTAATAGTGGTTGGCACGTATACGAGTATGTTAATATATATATATATATATATATATATATATATATATATATATATATATATATATATATATATATATATATATATATAGAGAGAGAGAGAGAGAGAGAGAGTAAAGTTCAAATGAGTCCACTTCCTTGGTTGAGTCCTTGAGTCCTAATTACAACCATTAGATATTGGAGATTGGATGGCTGAAATTAAAACAAAAAAACACTCATCAAACATGCATTTAATGTTTTGTCTCTCATAATTTCAACTCTCCATTTGGTTAATTAATTTTCTCTCTCATAACTTTAACTTCTAATTATTCATTTTTGAGTTTTAAAAACTTATGAGTAACTCCAATGTTTTACGAGTGTAACTCTATAGAATTATGAGTGTAACTCTAATATTGTATTAATATAACTTTGATTTTTTAATGCGATTTTTTATATAAAAAATTATGAATATAAATCAATTGTTTCATGCGTGTAACTCTATTATTTTAGGCGTGTAACTTTATTATTTTAGACGTGTAACTCTATTATTTTAGGCGTGTAACTCTATTGTTTGAGGCGTGTAACTCTATTGTTTTAGAGGTGTAACTCTATTGTTTTAGGTGTGTAACTCTAATATTGTACTAATATAACTTTGATTTTTTTAAGCGATTTTTTATATAAAAATTTATAAGTATAAATCAACTATTTTATGCGTGTAACTCTATTGTTTTAGGCGTGTAACTCTACTGCTTTAGGCGTGTAACTCTATTGTTTTAGGCATGTAACTCCATTGTTTTAGGCGTGTATCTCTATTATTTTAGGCGTGTAACTCTATTATTTTAGGCGTATAACTCTATTGTTTTAGGTGTGTAACTCCAATGTTTTAGGCGAGTAACTCCATTGTTTTAGGCGTGTAACTACATTGTTCTAGGCGTGTAACTCTATTGTTCTATTGTTGAAAGTTCATTGTTGTATTGTTGAAAGTCCATTGTTCTATTGGTGTAACTCTATTGTTCTATTGGTATAACTCTATGGTTATTTTAGTGTAACTCTATTGTTATTTTAGTGTAACTCTATGGTTATTTTAGTGGTTTTTTAGTGCAACTCCATTGGTCTTTTGATGTAACTCCATAACTCCATGGTTCAAATAGTGTAACTCCATGGTTCGTATAGTGTAACTTTGTGGTTCGAATAGTGTAACTCCAATGATTTTTCAAGCCTAAAAATAGAAATTATACAAAAAAAATTAAATTTACGAAATAATAAAACGGAACATTAAAAATAGTGTAACTCCATAATTTAAATAGTGTAACTCCTTGATTTAAATAGTGTAACTCCTTAATTTTTCAAATTTGAAAATAAAATTTAATCAAAAGAAATTAAATTAAAAAACATAGCCTCGAATTTATGCCACATTATTGAATATTGAATCACTCAACTTTACGCAGTATATAGGGACCTGTAACAAAAGTAAAAAAACAACTCCCAATAAATGAGAACTCAGAAGGTTCTAAACTTTTAGAATGCCTGTAACTTTGTAAGCATACCAAGGGGCATTAATTAAAGGCCGCACCAATACAATAGCTTTCTACATTTTTTGACGTTCACCACGACTATATTTTACTAAATGCTAGAACAATATCGGCAGTAATTAGTGAGATTAGGCTGCGAATATGGAACCTGTAATCACAACAAAAACCAAGATTTACACTGTGGTGGTAGGAACCAGGATAATGATTGTAGGAGGATCAACAATTAACAAACTAAAAAAAATCAGAAATACACCAGCGTGTTTGCGATGTCGATGGCAGGCGCGTGTGGACTCAACCAGGATAATGGATGTCGATGGCAGACGCGTGAGGGTGGCGGCAGGAGCGTTGTGGTGGTTGGCGGTAGGAGCGTTGTGGTGGCAGATGTGGTTGTGGTGGGAGTAGTTTTAGAGGTCGGAGTCGGCGGCAGATGTAATTGTGGTGGCAGATGTGGTTGTGGTGGGAGTAGTTGGCGGCAGGAGCGTTGTGGTGGTTGGCGACAGTCGGAGTCGGCGGCAGATGTGGTTGGGGTGGGAGTAGTTTTCGGTTTTTTATTAGGTTTTTGATTTATTTGTTTTTTTAGAGAGATAATTAAATGAAATATGTGAGATGAGAGAGAATTGAGTGAATAAAATGTTATTAGTGGTAAAATGAAATTAGGGTAGACAAAATATTAATTGATGTTTGATGGGTGTTTTTCTCTTTTAATCTCAACCATTGATTTGTTTTAATCTAAGGGCTAGTATTAGGACTTAAGGACTCAACACTAGGGGTGGACTCATTTGATCTTGATTCTATATATATATATATTTACAGTTTGGGATAAGTGTATCAATCATGAACATGACCGAATAAATTTAGTCGTGCTTGGTGGTATGGCTAGAAATTGATATAAATAAAGTACTATTTATAGGAGCCAAGTTCGAGGTGGGATAATTCTAGCAGCTGTTCGGTTGTCTTTCTGCAATTCGAGGTAGGGGGATACTGCGAACTCGTTTATGACATGAGATGTGATTATTAGCTGTTATGAGTTTTGTACTTCATATTGAACGTTAATGTTATAATGATATTAATTGTTGTACATTCCTTATGGAGCGGAGATAATGGGCCTTGTGATATGGTGCGGAGATAATGAGTTTTGTGATATGGTGGAGATAATGGGTCTTGTGATATGGAGCGGAGATAATGGGTCTTGTGATTTGGTGTGGAGTTAATGGGTCTTGTGATATGGTGTGGTGTGATATTGGGTCTTGTGATATGGTGTGGGGTGATATTGGGTCTTGTGATATGGAGACGGAGTGGTGTTCTGATCTATTATTATTTATGTCTTGTTGATGTTTTTTCTACACAACCTCGTGGTTGACCCTGTGTATTCGTGTGACACCTACGATGATCCGGAATGGGGAGTAGATTCTACAGGAAAGAGACAGATGAGCTAGGAGCTGGGACGGGAATGAAAGATGCAGATTTTGGACCGACTTAGAATTATATCACTTATAGTATATTCATCAGTTGTACTTTTATTCTGTTGCGTAGTTTTGTAATATCAAAGTTTAAATCTAATCAGTTTTTATATTAAGCACTTTGGTTTGATTTACTTTGTTATTCACTACCTCGGACATTCCGAGATGGTAACAGCTCTATTTACTAAGAATGTCTTGCTAAAGGCTTCTTAATTAAATGAGGGTGTGACAAGTGGTATCAGAGCAAACGATCCTCAGCCCTAAACCAAACGAATAATAATGAACGTAGGAAGAGTCAAATAAAATGAACCCCGAGATGAAACTGATAGGAGCCCCAAAAGGAACGGTATGAGTTAGGGGCCCCCTCACACCAAACCATGGGACCTTTCGGTTCTGTCTCGGGAACCCGAAGAGAGTAATTGAAGAGTGGGGTAGATTATATAGTGACCTAGTTATCTTATACTAACGTTCTTGCAGGAGAAGAATGAGGTAAGTAATATTTGAGTTATGATTAATGATGTGTGTTGGAAAGGTATGTGTGATATGAAATGTGGATCAATCTGGATGATGGAATTGAAATTTTAAGAGTTTAGAGGTGTAATTGTTGAACAATGGTTAGAGTAATGTGATCATAGTATGTTGGTATTCAGATATGAATGATCAGATTCAAATGTTATAGTAATCCATGTCTAGTGATATGCGGAATGTGCTACCCCAAGCCATGAATGCTATATAGTTATGTGTTGCATAGATCGTACTTTAAGTTTACATGACCAATTTCGGTTTGAAATAATGATGTTAATTTGGTACAATGTGATCCCAACGTTTCAAATGACATGTCAACATGTTTTGGGAAATAATGATTATATTTAAATGTGATAGTATGAAGTGATTTTAAGGAACACAAATTTTTGATAAATTTTCAGAATGTTACCTGGTTTGTACGAGCTGCCATTTTACATGTGTTCTAAATATGGGTATGACAATTTTACGTATAATAACCTTCTGAGTTAGCTTTAAAATGCTTTTAGTTTCATGTCCATAAGAGTTGTAGTTTGAGAGAAATAAATATTTTAATTGACAGTGGTCAGATTGTTACTGCACAGTTTCGTTTTGACCCATGTTTTTGTAAAGGAAATCATTCAAAACGTGTTTACTGTTTATGTATAATTCCAACTCCACCGTTTAAAATATTCATCCCCGTTTCCAAAATGATAAGCCACGTGAAATCTTAACGAGTCGTTATTTAATAGTGATTTTTTTTTTGCAAGCTGCCCAATTTCTGTTGATCTGTTGTAAGGTCCCTGTTCAGACTAAGTGAGTTGTAAAAAAAAAAAATTTTCTATAAATAATTTCCTTGAAATATGCATTCGATTCCTTTTCCTATGGTTAGCTAATTCATTATATTTTTCTAAAAACTATAATAGCTCGCAAGATAGCTAACTGGTTATTTAATTATGATTTTTGTAAGTTATGTAAGTTTCATGTAAAAGTTAAATCAAATATGAATTATGTGATGTTAAAACCATGTTTATCTGAGAAGAGTCTTACCAAGTGGTAGAATGAAATTAACTGGTAAACTTATTACATGATATAGCAATCTAATTGTTATAATTAGTTGTGACTATTTGAACAATGTGAATCTTGTTGATGTTCTTTCGTATATTAATAGTGTATCTTTGTCTAATTACCTGCGATCATAATCTTTATAACTTTTTCATGCATATTGTTCTTCCATAAAGTGAAGTGTATATTGTTATGTTTAAAATCTAATCACGATGTATTGAATTATTAATTGATTGACACGTGATTTATGGAAGTACTAGTCTTGTGAGTTCGTTTACTTGTATCGTTAAGTTTTCATAATTCATGAGCTACAATTTACAAGAACAATGTTAGAAAAGAAGAATCAGAATGTCTCCGTGTCGTCTTAATTCCGAGCTGTAGCTTGTATAGTCCTTTGATGGTGTTTATAATTGTCACAAACTACCATTCCAATGTTTCAAACGTTTCAAAATGTTTTCAAAATGATAGACCGGGGTAAAGCTTGATGTTGATAATTATGGTGATTGTTAGCAGTATGACAAATACTGTAGCTACGTGTTGATGAAATCCTGCCTGAATATTTAATTGATGCACATTATATAAACCTCTTATTTTGCAAGTCACATATATTAATAGTTTCATGATAAATGATTGATGCGTGTCTATTTTATGATGTTTTACATCTATTTTTACACGCATTTGGTCGCTCATTTACTATGTTTTAGCCCTTATTTCCCAACTTTTGTCTACTTTCGTATTTTTATGCTATTTTGCAGAATTATGCGGAAAAAAGGCGATTTCAAACCAAATCCGTCCTCAAGTGATTTCTATGGCTAAGGACACGAAATAACAAGCCTAACGCACATTTCAAGGCCTGAAGATAGCATAAGCAAAGGTGCATATAGCAAAGAATCGATCTACGATATTGCAGCCTGTTTCAAATGGCTATATCTCGAGTTCTAGAGCTTATAATGGTATGATTCCAGTTGGAGGAGAAAGCTCATCCTCTTAGCTTTCCAACGCCGCAAGAATCGCTTGATTACGATAAGTAACGAAAAAATGGCAGCTGTTTTAAGATCGACGCGCGCTGCAGTCCCAACATTGGGTCGACCGACCCACAAAGTAGGTCGACCGACCTCTGCGCTGACCCAGAAGTTTCCGCAAAGCCCATTAAAGTGTTTAGGTCATTAGGAAACTCTTTAATTCCGCCTATTTAAGCTAAGTTACGGGATTAGGGTTATTCATTCAGTTTTCTATTCAGTTCTTAATCTAGTTTTCTATCATAGAATTACAATCAAGTTCTTAGTTTTAATCTTTCAATTATATTCAAACACTCTTCTTTAGTTTTGTTCTTTGTTCATTAATCTTTCCGCACGGATTCAATAAAGCTTTTGTTCTTTCTGCCCTAATTCCTACTGTGGTAATTCTTCTCTTAATTTCAGTTTTAATATTGTTCTTATCTTAGAATTGCTAGTATCCGGTTTAGGTTAGAATCCCAAAAGCCTTTGTTGTTATTGCATGTTTAGATTAATGTTCTCCATGTTTATTACTATTTTCATTATCGTTTCAATCTTCATGAGTAGCTAAATACATATGTTAGGATGTAGGGGATGAATATGCGTAGGTAGCGTAAATTCCGAGCCCGACCTGTAGCAGGGCCGTGGTCGGTCGACCCACATAATGGGTCGGTCGACCAAGGTTGTGGTCGGCCGACTGGACTAGCCGGTCGGTCGACCCACTCGCGTATGTTTTCTGTTCCGTTTTAATTCATAGACTATAATAACCTACAATGAGACTGAAAGGAGACTTGTAGGACGTTAGTAATGACCTACCCAAGATTGAGGGATACGGGAAGGACATTGGTTTACACCTTAAGACGGCTAGGTTACTTAAGACTGAAAGGTATGTGACCTAGGATTTAGGAATCACCCTTATTGTTGACACCCAATAACTGTGAGACCTAGGAACTAATAGCATAGGCCGAAAGGAGCTATTAGGTACCATAGACCGAAAGGATATGTTACACCCCTTACGCGACTGCAATACATATTGATCTTAGGATTTATATTACCTTAGCTATTTATTACCCAAACATTCTAGCATCCCCTTTTTATATATTTTAAATCTCATCTTTATTTCTTGTTTTATTTTAATCTTTGCTTAGACTTAGTAATCAATCAATCAAACCCCCTAAAATTGTTACCTTAAACATTAAACATCAAACAATAAACATTCCCCACCTCCTTGTGGTTCGACCCTGACTTTCACTATCTATTGTTAAAGTTAGGAATTATAAATTTATCTTTGGTACCCTCAACGACGGGCATCAATGATGTAATGTGGGTGGACGGGAAATGTACCTAAGCGATTTTGTTAACTTGTTGCTGTCTGGGAATGTTAAACGGTCTTGTGAGTCTATGATTTGTGTATATCTTGTGAAATATGTCAATGTTCCATCTTTAATTACGTTAACTAATTTTGCGCTATGTTTTCTTTCTAAATATGATTTTGCTTCTATAATATGACTATGAGCATGAATCATTTTAATTTGTCAAGTATGAACTATGAGCTTCTTGATTGTTTACATTGTTGTAAATATATTAAATTTGTGATGAAATTTCAAAGGTATGTAAGTGTTAGTTACCCTGATTCTGCTTTACTGCATAACACGGTTTCTACCGATCCTAGAACTCTTGTTTTGCTCGAGGTTGTATATGTTTGCATAGTAATTGTTATGGGTTTCTTACGAGTACTTCTTTGCGTTGAAATTAGTAATTGTTCCTTTATTTTGATAATTAATGTAACACCCCCATTTATTTAAGGGCCTGTACTAGGACTCCTCAGATAAATAAGGGCGTTACCATCTCGGTTTCCCGAGGCAGTAGATACAAAGGAAGATAAACAGTTCTTTAAATATAATTTAACTCAAGACATGTTCTTACATCCGTATCCAAAAGTCTTAACAACCAAATAAAGTACAACTCGTATAAAACTAATTAAGGTGATCTAGACATCTAAAATGGTCCGGAATCAAGCTCTTCCTCCCATAGCTCCCCCTTAGTCTCAGCCACCTGTCAATCTGCTCCCCAATAATTGGTTCATCACAGGTGATCACGAATACACAGGGTCAACCACGAGGTTGAGTAGGGAAAAGAATAAAATAGCAATATAATAAACTCCGCACCGATCCAACGCCAAATATACTCCGCACCGATCCAACGCCATATATACTCCGCACCGATCCAACACCAAATATACTCCGCACCGATCCAACACCAAATATACTCCGCACCGATCCAACACCGTATCACAAGACCCAATATATATATTCGCATCATATCAATATCTCAGAATAATATAAACAACACAATATAACGATCACATGATATTATATCACAACCATGCTTAATAACAATTAAGAACAGTTTACACATCAACATGTACCAGTATTTTCCCCTACCTGAAATAGCAGGAACGCAGACAAAATCCGAGATATGCTTAGAAATGTTCCACCCGAAACTCGCTACCTAAACAGGTATACGTAACGAATTAATAACTTATACGACTCCCTTAACGATCATGCTTACTATAAATGACAACCCCCCATAAGTAGAAAGTTTCCATAAATAGAAACTTTCCCGATATAGCACATTCCAAAAATAGTAACTTCTAAATGTAACAACTTCCGTTTGAATTTCAAATTATTTAAAAAGTGCATTAAAAAAAAATCTTTATTAAAATCTTTCCTATAATAAAACAATACTCCATGAATAATGATGATATCAAAATAGCAAGTATACTAATAACATATAATAGATATATTAATAACAATAATAATAATAATAATAATAATAAAAATAATACACGCCCAAACCTCGACTACACCCGACAACTCACACGCCCCCAAAAGCCACCGCCTAAACCGCCCTATACCTTCTGTCCCACCACCGACAACCACCAGCGAGACACCCACCACCACTGGCCGCCTCACCGGCACACCTCCAGCCCCTCGACAGCCACCAGTGAGGTGCACGACACTCACAAAACAGCCCAGGCACGAAGCCCAGACTCCCTGACCCGAGAACTTCACCACCAACGACACCACCTATCACCACCAACGACACCACCTATCACCACCAACCACCACGGACTATGAAAATACATGTTATTACAGTCTTCCCTCCTTAAATATGAACTTCGTCCCGAAGTTCACATCCCATGGCCATAAGGGGCATAACCAATCTAATTCAAAGCGTGAGACCATATAACATCGTAACAAATAAACTTTTAAACACGAAAGGTTTTCAAACAATCACGGCATACCAAATAGTCATGTCATAACAATTAGCCATACCATAAAATCATTAAGGTTTTACAACCCTATCCTCCTTTGAACATGGTTACGTCCCCGTAACCTCATTATACAGTTTCTAGCCCCTTACACCGTCTTACTCATTATTCTAAATCATAAAACCGCAGATCAAAACTTCCTTCTCAATATTGATTTCAAACTCCGAATATAACTCAACAACCAAGATTATACTGGACCGTAGATACAATGTGGCACAACGGCCTACAACTCATAATTCAAATCAATAAACAATTCTCATCTCAGTTTCAATATTGATATTATCAAATATTCCTCCCGAATGCGACAACTTGCTAAAACACTGCACTGCAATCTTAACTCAAAACAAAACCAACCATGATCTTTGTTCTAAACTCACGAGTAACCCAAACTCCTCAGTACTTACTTCCCAAGTTCGTTGTTATACTTGTATATATACTCATCATTCCACTTATTCATAAAACAAGACGTGCACACCATAAAACAAGAACTTGTACGTAGCTCAGACTAATCAATTACTAAAAGTTTTCACATCCCGCAAACAAAAGAATTATCACCTCAATAGAAAATTTTAACTATCAAAATAAAAGGACAACTACTAATATTCAACTCAAATCAGTACTCAAAAGAGGCTCATATCAATTATCATATAACATATAACCTCGAACAATAATAATTATAATAGGATCGGTAGAATCGTGTTACCCAGTAAAACAGATTCGGAACAGATAACACTTACACACCCATAATATTTCTACGCGAGCTAGTAGTTACAACTACATAAATAATCAAGAAAACTCATAGTTCATAATTGACAATTTAAAACGTTTCATGTTCATAGGCAAAACCATATTTAGGAAAAGAAATAGCGTAAAATTAATTAACGTAATTTAAACATGGAATATGGGCATGCCTCACAAGACATACATAACTCATAGACTTCACAAGATACATTCCCAGATATCTATTAGTTAGTATATTTCACGTAGGTACATTCCCCGTCCACTCATATTACCTCATTTATCATGGAGCTATTATTATATATGATTTGCACAATAAGGGTTTTATACAATGCGCAACAATTAACACTCAAGCAGGATTTCATTGACACACAGTTACAGAATAGTCATATTGCAACCAATCACCATAATTATCGAACATCAAGCTTTATCCTGGTTTATCACTTCGAAAATATTTTGAAATGTTTGAAGCAATAAAAGGTAGTTTGTGACAGTTATAAACTCAATTCAGGACAATCTTACCATCTACAACTCAGATTTAAGACTACATGGAGGCATTCAGATTCTTCTTTTCTAACATAGTTCTTTTAGTTCATGAACTATGAAAGTTTTAGCGATAAGAGTAAACGAATTCACCAGACTAGTACTTCCATAAAACACATGTCAACCAGTTAGCATTTCAGCACATCGTGATCAGATTCTAAATATAACAATATGTAATTCACGGTATGGTACAGAAATACAATTGAAAAGTTATGAAAATCATAAACACAGGGAGCTAGACAGAGATAACCATACATATACGAAAGAACATCCACAAGATTCACTTTGTTCAAATAATCACAGTCACGTATAACCATTACGTTGCTATCTCACACCAATAAGCTTACCAGTTAAATTTCCTTCTGCCACTTGGCAGGACTCTTTTCGGATAAACATGCCTTTGACATCGCATACGAACAGCACATCTTTAAAATTAGACATATAATTGAAATGATTTTATATAGAATTTGATGAGATAAACCAGGTTACGCCCTCATATAGTGGGGTTCATGCTCATACCCTATGCCTACTATTCATGTTACTAAAGCCAAATCAGGATATCACGTGGTCACATCACATAGTACACATTTGATTAAACCTTTTGATACGAAACTTACATACCTCACAACTTCACAAATTAAACGTTATGCAACAACTTGCAAAAATCATAATTAAATAACAACTTAGCTAACGTGTGAGCAACATAAACTCTTAGTAACTATAAGGAATTAGTTAAACAGAGGAAAAGTATCGAATGCATACCTCAAGGAAATTATCTAATACAATATTTACAACTCGAACAAATTGAACAATAACTTTACAGCATTTCAACAGAATTTTAGGCATCTTGCAAAAATCACAATTGAATAACAGCTCGTTAAGATTTCACATGGCGTAAAATTTTGAAAACGTGAACGAACATTCTGAAAATTTATTAAAATTTTGGTCCCTTTGCAACTACACATTACTACATCCACACTCAACCTTCCTCACCCATACACATTGACAAACATTTGAAGCATAGGCATCACTCTATACCATATTAACATTCATTCCTCATTTCAATTGTAGTTGGCATCAAAATACGGTAAAGGTTTCGAAACTGAAAATAAAATCAATTAAATAACTTGACAGTTATACAGGTGTATCCAAGTACGGAAATATAACATAGGGACTACTACGTATTCTTTATTGATGACAAACTTCATAACGAATTTAAATGTATATAACAGGCATAAAATTTTAAATACGATATACGCAACACATGACTATATACATTCATAGCTTAGAACACACATTCTGCACATTACTAACATGGATTGCTAAAGCAATTAGTAAGATAATAAAATCATAAGTCTCAAATTCCGATCACATTTGTCTAGTATGCCTATCAGTAAACTCTTGTAAAGTATAAGACATGCAAATAAGAAGTGTATACACATAGAATATTACATGCAATTATCAACGCGCACGGCCTCCGGTTAGCTTTACCCATAAGATTTAACTTGGTTCCACATCCTATAATGACATAGCATAGCTGGCTCTACTAACCATCCCAGTCAATCATGATCATATCTCTCCTACATCTATCCCTTTTTGGTGACTATAGCCCATCAACTTATTACACATATCATTATACTATATCTCTACCTAAAGGTTCAGGGATCATACAGCCGCATGCATATCACCATACATATACAAGTAAAGCTAATATTCCAAATCTCTTGTTCTCAATACCAGAAATAGTAGATCTCAACCAACATTCAACATCAATCTTATGATTCGCAGTATATATCACCAATTATATCTCACATCATAACTTACCTCATTCCTTCTCCTGCAAGAACATTAGTACCAGATAACGAGGTCACTATATAATCTACCCCACTTTTCAATTTCTCTCAATGGGTTCCCGAGACAGAACAGAAAGGGCCTAGGACTGGTGTGAGGGGGCCCCTAACTCATCCCGTTCCTTTTTGGGGCGCCTATCAGTTTCATCTCGGGGTTCATTTTATTAGACTCTTTCTACGTTCATTATTATTCATTTGGTTTAGGCCTGAGGATCGTTCTCTCTGATACCACTTTGTAACACCCCCATTTATTTAAGGGCCTGTACTAGGACTCCTCAGATAAATAAAGGTGTTACCATCTCGGTTTCCCGAGGTAGTAGATACAAAGGAAAAATAAACAGTACTTTAATTAAAATTAAACTCATAACTTGTTCTTACAACTGTATTCAAAAGTCTTAACAAAATAAATGAAGTACAACTCATGCTAAACTGACTAAGGTGATCTAAACTCTAGTCTGGTCCGGATCCAAGCTCTTTCTCCCATAGCTCCCCCTTAGTCTCAGCCACCTGTCAATCTGCTCCCCAATAAATTGGTTCATCACAGGTGATCACGAATACACAGGGTCAACCACGAGGTTGAGTAGGGTAAAAGAAATAAATATACCAACAATATAATATACTCCGCACCGATCCATCGCCAAATAAACTCCGCACCGATCCAACACCATATAAACTCCGCACCGATCCAACACCATATAAACTCCGCACCGATCCAACACCATATAAACTCCGCACCGATCCAACACCATATAAACTCCGTACCGTATCACAAGACCCAGTAATAGCCACAACGTATAGTATCACGGAAATATATAGTCAACTTGAATCAAATATAATACCATTCATACAATAGGATATAAAGAGATAACATCTGATATTAACAATTTACTCATCACCATATATATAGTATTCCCCTACCTGAAATAGCAGGAACGCAAATAATCCAAGGCTTGCTAGAAATGTTCCACGCGAAACCCGCTACCTAAACACATATACGTAACGAATAAATAACCTTCCCGAACCCCTTAACGAACCACACTTACTATAAATAGAAACCTTCCATAAGTGGAAAGTTTCCAAAAATAGAAACCTTCCAAATATAGAAACTTTCCAAAAATATAACTTTCCAAAAATAGGACTCCCATGCCTCAAATAATTTCCCGACTCGCATATTTAATTAACACGACCCAAACCTCATAGGAACGACAAAACACCAATAACAACAAAATAATAATAAACAATAATAAGGAAAATAATAATAATAATAATAATAATACTAATAATGATAATAATAGTAAAATATTAAAAGTACAATTAGTAACAATACTAGAAACCGTGACAGCCACTCCGTACAAACAGCCCTATAACCCCCGTGTCACGCCCCATCTACCGCTAACAACCACCACCGTCTGAACCCAGAACCACCCTCCACCATCTCAACCACCAGCAGCCCCATCGTCGGCCGCCGGTGATCAGAACCAGCCACCCAAACAAACCAGACTCTCCCGCCCTACCTTCTGACCACGCATTCTTTGACAGCCCCTCGACACCAGCCCAGCAACTGCCAACCACCGCCTTAACCACCAGAACCACCCCTGACACCTTGCTCTCAACCCACGGTGGTACCATCGTACTGACCTCCCCCGAGTCACCGATGATACCACTCCAAAACACCCCCCTGAACTTGCTAAAACCGAAACAGTGACCAACAGGAGAAACGACCGCCTCCATAAAGCCTGACACTGTCGTTGATAACCACCACGACGACCACCACTCTACCCCTTTGACAACCCCCAGACTCACTACTCCCCTTTTCCTTACACACACGACTGAAACAGAAGACAACGAATGTGTTTGTAAACCGTGTATGAGTAATCTGGGTATAGACACAGAGTTATCGTGGTGACAGGCGGTGTACAACACTGCCCACCGTGACTCTAGGTGGTTGACGAGAACGTGACTAAGGTCAAGACACGACTCCCAAGAACATAGATTGTATACATAAGAAGAACAGACCTTAACGATAACATCTTCAAGGTTGAATCAGTACATAAACACAGGAGGATAAAGCAAGAAGGAGAAAAACGCATATCAGCATACCTACTTCAGGCCTAGATCGACCACCCCTAGCCTGCCCTGGGTCCACCGTGACCACCTCCTTTCCAAGCTTTGGTATGTCGGCAGAGAGTGTATGAGGTGTTTGTATGGAAATTAGGGTAGATAAGTTTAGAATAGGTGTTTGAATATGACGGCTTGAGAAGAGGTGTTATTAGGTTTAGCAAATGAATAGTAAACGTATGGGCTGTGATTTAATTGAGCTGCACGCATCCCTAGGCCCGTGTTAGGGTATTAAAGGTCTCAAGATCGAACCCCCTTGGCAACACAAACCCCTAACTTGTGATTAAATTAGCACAATTCGGTTTAAACCCAAGATAGATAGATGTAAACAATGTTCGATGCACTTACATCTATTCGAAAGCCCACAATTTTACTTAACGAATAACCCGTCACCATTAAATAATTTGGTGACTAAGACGGGTTATTACAATCTTCCCTCCTTAAAATGAACTTCGTCCCGAAGTTCACCCCCTCATAGCGACCTCGAACGTACCCACAACAAGACTTAAGCATGCTAAACATGAAATGTTACATTCCCTCTTTGACCCATCACGCATCCCAAGGTGATTTCATGTCTACATCCCGATCAACCATGCCCAACTTGATAAAATATAAACAATTTGTCATTACGGACTATGAAAATACATGTTATTACAGTCTTCCCTCCTTAAATATGAACTTCGTCCCGAAGTTCACATCCCATGGCCATAAGGGGCATAACCAATCTAATTCAAAGCGTGAGACCATATAACATCGTAACAAATAAACTTTTAAACACGAAAGGTTTTCAAACAATCACGGCATACCAAATAGTCATGTCATAACAATTAGCCATACCATAAAATCATTAAGGTTTTACAACCCTATCCTCCTTTGAACATGGTTACGTCCCCGTAACCTCATTATACAGTTTCTAGCCCCTTACACCGTCTTACTCATTATTCTAAATCATAAAACCGCAGATCAAAACTTCCTTCTCAATATTGATTTCAAACTCCGAATATAACTCAACAACCAAGATTATACTGGACCGTAGATACAATGTGGCACAACGGCCTACAACTCATAATTCAAATCAATAAACAATTCTCATCTCAGTTTCAATATTGATATTATCAAATATTCCTCCCGAATGCGACAACTTGCTAAAACACTGCACTGCAATCTTAACTCAAAACAAAACCAACCATGATCTTTGTTCTAAACTCACGAGTAACCCAAACTCCTCAGTACTTACTTCCCAAGTTCGTTGTTATACTTGTATATATACTCATCATTCCACTTATTCATAAAACAAGACGTGCACACCATAAAACAAGAACTTGTACGTAGCTCAGACTAATCAATTACTAAAAGTTTTCACATCCCGCAAACAAAAGAATTATCACCTCAATAGAAAATTTTAACTATCAAAATAAAAGGACAACTACTAATATTCAACTCAAATCAGTACTCAAAAGAGGCTCATATCAATTATCATATAACATATAACCTCGAACAATAATAATTATAATAGGATCGGTAGAATCGTGTTACCCAGTAAAACAGATTCGGAACAGATAACACTTACACACCCATAATATTTCTACGCGAGCTAGTAGTTACAACTACATAAATAATCAAGAAAACTCATAGTTCATAATTGACAATTTAAAACGTTTCATGTTCATAGGCAAAACCATATTTAGGAAAAGAAATAGCGTAAAATTAATTAACGTAATTTAAACATGGAATATGGGCATGCCTCACAAGACATACATAACTCATAGACTTCACAAGATACATTCCCAGATATCTATTAGTTAGTATATTTCACGTAGGTACATTCCCCGTCCACTCATATTACCTCATTTATCATGGAGCTATTATTATATATGATTTGCACAATAAGGGTTTTATACAATGCGCAACAATTAACACTCAAGCAGGATTTCATTGACACACAGTTACAGAATAGTCATATTGCAACCAATCACCATAATTATCGAACATCAAGCTTTATCCTGGTTTATCACTTCGAAAATATTTTGAAATGTTTGAAGCAATAAAAGGTAGTTTGTGACAGTTATAAACTCAATTCAGGACAATCTTACCATCTACAACTCAGATTTAAGACTACATGGAGGCATTCAGATTCTTCTTTTCTAACATAGTTCTTTTAGTTCATGAACTATGAAAGTTTTAGCGATAAGAGTAAACGAATTCACCAGACTAGTACTTCCATAAAACACATGTCAACCAGTTAGCATTTCAGCACATCGTGATCAGATTCTAAATATAACAATATGTAATTCACGGTATGGTACAGAAATACAATTGAAAAGTTATGAAAATCATAAACACAGGGAGCTAGACAGAGATAACCATACATATACGAAAGAACATCCACAAGATTCACTTTGTTCAAATAATCACAGTCACGTATAACCATTACGTTGCTATCTCACACCAATAAGCTTACCAGTTAAATTTCCTTCTGCCACTTGGCAGGACTCTTTTCGGATAAACATGCCTTTGACATCGCATACGAACAGCACATCTTTAAAATTAGACATATAATTGAAATGATTTTATATAGAATTTGATGAGATAAACCAGGTTACGCCCTCATATAGTGGGGTTCATGCTCATACCCTATGCCTACTATTCATGTTACTAAAGCCAAATCAGGATATCACGTGGTCACATCACATAGTACACATTTGATTAAACCTTTTGATACGAAACTTACATACCTCACAACTTCACAAATTAAACGTTATGCAACAACTTGCAAAAATCATAATTAAATAACAACTTAGCTAACGTGTGAGCAACATAAACTCTTAGTAACTATAAGGAATTAGTTAAACAGAGGAAAAGTATCGAATGCATACCTCAAGGAAATTATCTAATACAATATTTACAACTCGAACAAATTGAACAATAACTTTACAGCATTTCAACAGAATTTTAGGCATCTTGCAAAAATCACAATTGAATAACAGCTCGTTAAGATTTCACATGGCGTAAAATTTTGAAAACGTGAACGAACATTCTGAAAATTTATTAAAATTTTGGTCCCTTTGCAACTACACATTACTACATCCACACTCAACCTTCCTCACCCATACACATTGACAAACATTTGAAGCATAGGCATCACTCTATACCATATTAACATTCATTCCTCATTTCAATTGTAGTTGGCATCAAAATACGGTAAAGGTTTCGAAACTGAAAATAAAATCAATTAAATAACTTGACAGTTATACAGGTGTATCCAAGTACGGAAATATAACATAGGGACTACTACGTATTCTTTATTGATGACAAACTTCATAACGAATTTAAATGTATATAACAGGCATAAAATTTTAAATACGATATACGCAACACATGACTATATACATTCATAGCTTAGAACACACATTCTGCACATTACTAACATGGATTGCTAAAGCAATTAGTAAGATAATAAAATCATAAGTCTCAAATTCCGATCACATTTGTCTAGTATGCCTATCAGTAAACTCTTGTAAAGTATAAGACATGCAAATAAGAAGTGTATACACATAGAATATTACATGCAATTATCAACGCGCACGGCCTCCGGTTAGCTTTACCCATAAGATTTAACTTGGTTCCACATCCTATAATGACATAGCATAGCTGGCTCTACTAACCATCCCAGTCAATCATGATCATATCTCTCCTACATCTATCCCTTTTTGGTGACTATAGCCCATCAACTTATTACACATATCATTATACTATATCTCTACCTAAAGGTTCAGGGATCATACAGCCGCATGCATATCACCATACATATACAAGTAAAGCTAATATTCCAAATCTCTTGTTCTCAATACCAGAAATAGTAGATCTCAACCAACATTCAACATCAATCTTATGATTCGCAGTATATATCACCAATTATATCTCACATCATAACTTACCTCATTCCTTCTCCTGCAAGAACATTAGTACCAGATAACGAGGTCACTATATAATCTACCCCACTTTTCAATTTCTCTCAATGGGTTCCCGAGACAGAACAGAAAGGGCCTAGGACTGGTGTGAGGGGGCCCCTAACTCATCCCGTTCCTTTTTGGGGCGCCTATCAGTTTCATCTCGGGGTTCATTTTATTAGACTCTTTCTACGTTCATTATTATTCATTTGGTTTAGGCCTGAGGATCGTTCTCTCTGATACCACTTTGTAACACCCCCATTTATTTAAGGGCCTGTACTAGGACTCCTCAGATAAATAAAGGTGTTACCATCTCGGTTTCCCGAGGTAGTAGATACAAAGGAAAAATAAACAGTACTTTAATTAAAATTAAACTCATAACTTGTTCTTACAACTGTATTCAAAAGTCTTAACAAAATAAATGAAGTACAACTCATGCTAAACTGACTAAGGTGATCTAAACTCTAGTCTGGTCCGGATCCAAGCTCTTTCTCCCATAGCTCCCCCTTAGTCTCAGCCACCTGTCAATCTGCTCCCCAATAAATTGGTTCATCACAGGTGATCACGAATACACAGGGTCAACCACGAGGTTGAGTAGGGTAAAAGAAATAAATATACCAACAATATAATATACTCCGCACCGATCCATCGCCAAATAAACTCCGCACCGATCCAACACCATATAAACTCCGCACCGATCCAACACCATATAAACTCCGCACCGATCCAACACCATATAAACTCCGCACCGATCCAACACCATATAAACTCCGTACCGTATCACAAGACCCAGTAATAGCCACAACGTATAGTATCACGGAAATATATAGTCAACTTGAATCAAATATAATACCATTCATACAATAGGATATAAAGAGATAACATCTGATATTAACAATTTACTCATCACCATATATATAGTATTCCCCTACCTGAAATAGCAGGAACGCAAATAATCCAAGGCTTGCTAGAAATGTTCCACGCGAAACCCGCTACCTAAACACATATACGTAACGAATAAATAACCTTCCCGAACCCCTTAACGAACCACACTTACTATAAATAGAAACCTTCCATAAGTGGAAAGTTTCCAAAAATAGAAACCTTCCAAATATAGAAACTTTCCAAAAATATAACTTTCCAAAAATAGGACTCCCATGCCTCAAATAATTTCCCGACTCGCATATTTAATTAACACGACCCAAACCTCATAGGAACGACAAAACACCAATAACAACAAAATAATAATAAACAATAATAAGGAAAATAATAATAATAATAATAATAATAATAATACTAATAATGATAATAATAGTAAAATATTAAAAGTACAATTAGTAACAATACTAGAAACCGTGACAGACACTCCGTACAAACAGCCCTATAACCCCCGTGTCACGCCCCATCTACCGCTAACAACCACCACCGTCTGAACCCAGAACCACCCTCCACCATCTCAACCACCAGCAGCCCCATCGTCGGCCGCCGGTGATCAGAACCAGCCACCCAAACAAACCAGACTCTCCCGCCCTACCTTCTGACCACGCATTCTTTGACAGCCCCTCGACACCAGCCCAGCAACTGCCAACCACCGCCTTAACCACCAGAACCACCCCTGACACCTTGCTCTCAACCCACGGTGGTACCATCGTACTGACCTCCCCCGAGTCACCGATGATACCACTCCAAAACACCCCCCTGAACTTGCTAAAACCGAAACAGTGACCAACAGGAGAAACGAACGCCTCCATAAAGCCTGACACTGTCGTTGATAACCACCACGACGACCACCACTCTACCCCTTTGACAACCCCCAGACTCACTACTCCCCTTTTCCTTACACACACGACTGAAACAGAAGACAACGAAGGTGTTTGTAAACCGTGTATGAGTAATCTGGGTATAGACACAGAGTTATCGTGGTGACAGGCGGTGTACAACACTGCCCACCGTGACTCTAGGTGGTTGACGAGAACGTGACTAAGGTCAAGACACGACTCCCAAGAACATAGATTGTATACATAAGAAGAACAGACCTTAACGATAACATCTTCAAGGTTGAATCAGTACATAAACACAGGAGGATAAAGCAAGAAGGAGAAAAACGCATATCAGCATACCTACTTCAGGCCTAGATCGACCACCCCTAGCCTGCCCTGGGTCCACCGTGACCACCTCATTTCCAAGCTTTGGTATGTCGGCAGAGAGTGTATGAGGTGTTTGTATGGAAATTAGGGTAGATAAGTTTAGAATAGGTGTTTGAATATGACGGCTTGAGAAGAGGTGTTATTAGGTTTAGCAAATGAATAGAAAACGTATGGGCTGTGATTTAATTGAGCTGCACGCATCCCTAGGCTCGTGTTAGGGTATTAAAGGTCTCAAGATCGAACCCCCTTGGCAACACAAAACCCTAACTTGTGATTAAATTAGCACAATTCGGTTTAAACCCAAGATAGATAGATGTAAACAATGTTCGATGCACTTACATCTATTCGAAAGCCCACAATTTTACTTAACGAATAACCCGTCACCATTAAATAATTTGGTGACTAAGACGGGTTATTACAGAAACCTACCACACCTCTCCCCTAACACACGACCCACACGACACTGGGGTACCACCGCATCGACCTCCCCCGAGTCAGCGGTGGTACCACCCCCAAAACTCACCACCGAAACATCCTAACCCGAGGCTGTTGTAACCAGGGGTGATAAACACCCCTGTCGACACCTACTGCGACGACTACTCCTTCCCTGACAACCCCCGTACACTCCCTGGACCACCAGTAAAACGAGACAACAACACCACAGACCAACAACCCTCGACCACCATACGAACCTACTGACAAAACATAGACACAAACAGAACAAAATAAACAAAGGTTGACATACCCGAATCTACGGTCAAATCGAGGTGGCCTAGGATGGCTGTTATACGGTGGTCAGAGCTTCTCCTCCTCCTCTGCTATGGTGGCTGCGTGAGTATGAGTGTGGTGTTGTGTTTAGGTTAGGGTAAAGAGAGCAAAAGCTCTTAAAATATGACGGCAGGCTGAGTTTTCAGCTTCTTAGGGTTACACGGTTGGTGGGCTGTTTTGTGTTGGCACACAAAACGAGGCCCAACGCTAGGGTTGGCGAGAGATCCCAGGTTCGATCCCTACCTAAGGCACACCTAGTACGAACCTATACATAAACCTACTTGACAACACAACCCATTGAGCGTAAAAGCGTTGTTTTTAACCATCGACATAACATAACAAAATAAAATGAAATCTCGTAACAATAACCCAAGTTTCGGGGTATTACAGTCTTCCCCCCTTAAAATGAACTTCGTCCCGAAGTTCTTCCTCACTTAGGTGACAAAACAACAATCCAAACGAGCTTGGAAACAAAGTATCACAAAAAGTTTACTTAAAACACAGAACACAGAATGTTACATTCCACCCCCCTTAAAGAAAAGTTACGTCCGCGTAACTTACCTCAATCGAACAAATGTGGGTAACGCTCCCTCATAGATGCCTCAGGCTCCCACGTAGCCTCTTCCCGATTATGATTTGTCCATAAGACTTTCACCAAGGTCGTCTCCCCATTGCGAGTCTTTCGTACCTTTCTGTCCAGAATTTCCTTCGGAGTCTCAATGTAAGCCAACTGCTCATCTACCTCAATCACCTCGTGTTGAAGCACATGTGATGGATCACTTACATACTTCCTCAACTGCGAGACATGGAACACGATGTGGACCTTGGATAGAGCTGGAGGTAAAGCTAATCGGTATGCCACTTCCCCAACTCTGTCCAAAATCTCAAACGGTCCAATAAACTTCTGACTCAGTTTGCCACGCTTGCCAAATCTCAAGACGCCCTTCATTGGAGATACTTTAAGTAGAACTTTCTCTCCGGCCTCAAATGAAATATCGCTCCTTTTCAGATCTGCATAGCTCTTCTGTCGATCCTGGGCGGCCCTCATTTTCTGTCGAATAATCTGAACCTGCTCCACCATCTCCTGGATCATGTCTGGCCCTAAAGTCACAACATCAGCCCGATCGTCCCAACACACAGGACTCCTACATTTCCTACCATACAAAGCCTCGAAAGGAGCCATTCTGATACTGGCATGATAGTTGTTGTTATACGAGAACTCTATCAACCCCAGTCGATCCTCCCAAGTGCCTCCGAACTCAAGCACGCATGCCCTCAACATATCCTCAAGGCCGGTCTGAATCGTCCTCTCCGTCTGACCGTCAGTAGCCGGATGAAAAGCTGTACTCATCTTCAACTGGGTACCCAAAGCAGCCTGTAACTCCTGCCAAAATCTGGATATAAACCTCGAGTCTCGATCTGAAATGATATCCTTGGGTACACCATGCAGTTTGACCACATTCTGAACATATGACTTAGCCAACTCGGCTTTACTCCAGGTATCTTTCATGGGAATAAAGTGAGCTGACTTAGTCAGGCGATCCACAATCACCCAAATCATGTTATTGCCCCTCTGAGTCCCAGGCAACCCCACGATGAAGTCCATTGAAATGTTCTCCCACTTCCACTCTGGCACATCCAAAGGTTGAACTTTCCCTTGAGGTCTCTTGTGCTCCCCTTTCACTCTCTGACATGTCAAACACCTTGAAACAAACTCAGCGACTTCCTTCTTCATGTTAGGCCACTAGAACGTCTTCTTAAGATCTTTATACAGTTTATCACCCCCTAGGTGAACGGAATACGGAGTAGCATGAGCTTCAGTCAGAATCTTCTTCCTTAGCTCCTCTATATTCGGAACACACCATCGCCCACTGAACCTCAAACTACCATCAGTATGGATACTGAACTTGGATGCAGTCTCTCCACCCTCTCTCTCCACCATCGTGCGCCACTTCTGGATTCTCGCATCATTACCTTGCAATTCCCGAATCTCACTATACAACTCCGGCTCTACTGTCAAGTCACTAAGGGCATCCCCTTTCCGAATCATGAATATTCCCATCTCCCTTAGTTCACCATGCAATCTCACTCTTGATCTGGCACAACCCAAAGCATGAACAGATTTCCTACTCAGAGCGTCAGCTACCACATTTGCCTTGCCTTCGTGGTAGACAATCTGCATATCATAATCTCCAATTAACTCTATCCACCTCCTCTGTCGCATGTTCAACTCTCTCTGGGTGTAGATATACTTCAGGCTCTTATGATCAGAAAACACCTTAAAAGTGGCTCCATAAAGGTAATGGCACCACAATTTAAGTGCGAATACAACTGCGCCCAATTCCAAATCATGAGTCGGATAATTTTCTTCATAGGTCTTCAACTGGCGAGACGCATATGCTATTACTCTCCCATTCTGCATTAACACATAACCCAACCCATGCTTCGAAGCGTCGGTATATACTTCGAAATTATCACTGCCAACTGGCAAGGTCAGGATAGGAGCTGTTGTCAGGCGTTCCTTAAGAGTCAGAAATGCCTTCTCACAACTCTCATCCCAGACAAAACGGTTCTCCTTCCTCATTAACGACGTCAACGGCTTTGCTATCTTCGAAAAGTCTTTGATGAATCTCCGGTAATAACCTGCCAACCCTAGAAAACTTCGGATCTCACTCACATTCTTCGGACTTTGCCACTTAGTCACAGCTTCGATTTTACTAGGGTCGACAGATACCCCTTCTTTGGAAATGACATGCCCCAGAAACGCCACTTTCTCTAACCAGAACTCGCACTTACTCAACTTAGCGTTGAGCTTATGCTCCTCCAAAGTCTGAAGTACCTTCCTCAAATGATCCTCGTGCTCTTTTGCATTCTTAGAATATACCAGGATATCATCTATGAATACCACCACGAACTTGTCGAGATACGGGCTGAAGACTCGATTCATCAAGTCCATGAACACAGCTGGATCATTAGTCAATCCAAAGGGCATAACCACAAATTCATAGTGGCCATACCTCGTTCGGAAAGCGGTCTTCGGAATATCTTCATCCTTTATTCTCAACTGATGATACCCGGATCTCAAATCAATCTTGGAGAAAACCCCAGCTCCACTTAACTGATCGAACAAGTCGTCAATTCTCGGCAAAGGATAACGGTTCTTGATGGTTACATTGTTCAGCTCTCGGTAGTCAACACACAACCTTAGACTCCCATCCCTTTTTTTCACAAATAAGACAGGTGCTCCCCAGGGCGACACACTGGGTCGGATGAACCCTTTCTCAGCTAGTTCATCCAATTGCTTCTTCAACTCCTCCATCTCTTTCGGCCCCATACGGTACGGTGATTTAGAGATCGGTCCCGCTCCTGGTTTTAGGTCAATGGAAAACTCCACTTCCCTCCTCGGCGGTAACCCTGGCACGTCGTCTCGAAACACTCCCTCAAACTCTCGTACCACAGATATCTCACTAGTCTTGGGGGTCTCAGCCTCACAGTCCCACATTTGACACAAGATTAAACTTTCTCCTTTCCGCAAACTAGACTTAAGAGTATTGACAGATATGAATTTGATTTTTGGTTTGACTCGGTATCCCTTGTAAGAAACCCTCACTCCTTTAGGTCCCCTCAAGGAAATCTTCTTTTGATGACAGTCGATAAAAGCCCTATACTTCCCTAGCCAGTCCATCCCCAGAATCACCTCAAAGCCCCCCAGAGGAAACTCTATGAGGTCACAATAGAAAATTGCTTCCCCGATTTTGATGGGTACACTCCCATAAACTCTATTACAAGCTATTGACTCTCCTGAAGGTATGGTCACTGAGTCTGCGACCCAGTCGAATCTCTCAAGCCCCAAAGCCTTAACATGATCTCTAGACACAAACGAATGGGTGGCATCGGAATCGAAAAGTACAAAAGTAGGTTTAGAGTTCACAAGAAAAGTACCGGTGACCACATGAGCATCATCCTTCGCGGCCTGCTTTCCCATGGCAAAGAGCTTGCCACTGGATTTGACTCCACTCTTACTGGCACCAGATGTCCCAGCCTGCTGATTCCCTTCTGCTCCTGTCTTTTGATTGCTTCCACCTCCATTGTATTGATTCTGGTACGAGCGGCTCTGATAATTGTTATAGCTCCTCTGGTAATTACTGCTCCCTCCAGACTTAGCACCCCCACCATAGTTGGGCATGGGTGTGCGATAGCCACTGCTACCATAAGACTGGGTGCGAGATCCCTGGTATCCGGATGTAGGAGTACGATAACCCCCGGACTGATTCCCTCCAGAAGAGCGACACACTGCCTGCTTATGTCCTCTCTTTCCACAGCCGAAACAAACTATTCCCACTGAGCCACCGCCAGAAACTCCACTCATGTGACTGCTCCCACCATGGTTTCTCCCACCACCAGAGGTACTACTCCCAAAATATCCACTGAACTTATTTTGCTTTTTCGATCCAGAACCCTCGGTTACTGATTCCGCCTTCCTCTTTTCTGTCTTGGACTTCTTGTCCTCCTTAATCATCTCGGACAGCCTCTCCGCCGCCCCAGCCCTTAAGTAAATGTCACGGACTGTGATGGGCGGAGCTGCAATCAATCTCTTCTTGATGGCGATTGATAACCCTCTCTCAAATTTCATTGCCAGCATGGCATCATCGAAACCCATGTCTCCCACGTAGTTCGCCAACTGGATGAATTTCCTGTAGTAAGCCTCTACAGTCATGTCCTCCGACATCTTGAATGTATCGAACTCTTCCCTCAACTTGCTCTTTTGGAATTCTGGTAGAAACACCTCGTACAAGATCCTCTTGAATGCGTCCCAAGCAACAAACTCGGTCTCATCCTCTCTAGCTGCTTCCCGGATCTCTCCCTTGTTCCCGGTCCACCAATCTCCGGCCATACCCCTAAGATAGTGGGCTGCCTGGTCAACCCTCAATTCTTCAGGGCAAGCCACCAACTCGAATAGATTAGTGAATTCCCGACACCATGCTCCCAGCAGATGAGGTTCCCCCTCCCCAGTGAATTGGGTAGGGTGATGCCTCGCGATTATTGTGCTCATTTTTGCCGAGTCCATGCGTTGGGCCTTTAGGGCCTCGTTCTCCGCTAGTAACCAGTCTAGCTCCTCTTGTGTGATGTTTGCAACATTGGCTCTTCGCGGAGGCATACTATAGTACAACAGAAAAAGAAATGAGTCCCGTCTCATATGGGTACCCATTTGAATTAGGGCTATGTTCCCTAAACATTAAAGTCTATAAACACTTAGACTATAAGTAGTCTTTTTTTCTATAACATGGCTCAGGGATCACATAACCGCATATCTCTAGACATGATGAGAGAAGAATTACTAACATGTTTCAAATCACTTCACATAGCCATATTAATATGCACTTCTTTATTCAAACAGTTAAAGATTATTTCATGCTCATGCCCCTTCCGGCTTTTCCAACAGTCACTTATACTCAGAATTCTCATAAAATGCTTATCACAGTATACCATTACTTTCATCTTTTCTTAACCTACCCTTTTATCTCATTTTTCACTCTGGGTTCCCGGGTAAAACTGATAGGGCCAATGGTTCGGTGTGAGGGGGCCCCAGACTCATACTTCCCCTTTAGTGTGCTCCTAACAGTCCTATCCCGGGGGTTCATTTTATTTAGACTCTCCTACATTCATTGGGTTAATTAGTTTAGGCCTGAGGATCGTTCGCTCTGATACCACTTTGTAACACCCCCATTTATTTAAGGGCATGTACTAGGACTCCTCAGATAAATAAGGGCGTTACCATCTCGGTTTCCCGAGGCAGTAGATACAAAGGAAGATAAACGGTACTTTAAATATAATTTAACTCAAGACATGTTCTTACATCCGTATCCAAAAGTCTTAACAACCAAATAAAGTACAACTCGTATAAAACTAATTAAGGTGATCTAGACATCTAATCTGGTCTGGAATCAAGCTCTTCTTCCCATAGCTCCCCCTTAGTCTCAGCCACCTGTCAATCTGCTCCCCAATAATTGGTTCATCACAGGTGATCACGAATACACAGGGTCAACCACGAGGTTGAGTAGGGAAAAGAATAAAATAGCAATATAATAAACTCCGCACCGATCCAACGCCAAATATACTCCGCACCGATCCAACGCCATATATACTCCGCACCGATCCAACACCAAATATACTCCGCACCGATCCAACACCAAATATACTCCACACCGATCCAACACCGTATCACAAGACCCAATATATATATTCGCATCATATCAATATCTCAGAATAATATAAACAACACAATATAACGATCACATGATATTATATCACAACCATGCTTAATAACAATTAAGAACAGTTTACACATCAACATGTACCAGTATTTTCCCCTACCTGAAATAGCAGGAACGCAGACAAAATCCGAGATATGCTTAGAAATGTTCCACCCGAAACTCGCTACCTAAACAGGTATACGTAACGAATTAATAACTTATACGACTCCCTTAACGATCATGCTTACTATAAATGACAACCCCCCATAAGTAGAAAGTTTCCATAAATAGAAACTTTCCCGATATAGCACATTCCAAAAATAGTAACTTCTAAATGTAACAACTTCCGTTTGAATTTCAAATTATTTAAAAAGTGCATTAAAAAAAAATCTTTATTAAAATCTTTCCTATAATAAAACAATACTCCATGAATAATGATGATATCAAAATAGCAAGTATACTAATAACATATAATAGATATATTAATAACAATAATAATAATAATAATAATAATAAAAATAATACACGCCCAAACCTCGACTACACCCGACAACTCACACGCCCCCAAAAGCCACCGCCTAAACCGCCCTATACCTTCTGTCCCACCACCGACAACCACCAGCGAGACACCCACCACCACTGGCCGCCTCACCGGCACACCTCCAGCCCCTCGACAGCCACCAGTGAGGTGCACGACACTCACAAAACAGCCCAGGCACGAAGCCCAGACTCCCTGACCCGAGAACTTCACCACCAACGACACCACCTATCACCACCAACGACACCACCTATCACCACCAACCACCACTGAAACCTACCACACCTCTCCCCTAACACACGACCCACACGACACTGGGGTACCACCGCATCGACCTCCCCCGAGTCAGCGGTGGTACCACCCCCAAAACTCACCACCGAAACATCCTAACCCGAGGCTGCTGTAACCAGGGGTGATAAACACCCCTGTCGACACCTACTGCGACGACTACTCCTTCCCTGACAACCCCCGTGACACTCCCTGGACCACCAGTAAAACGAGATAACAACACCACAGACCAACAACCGTCGACCACCATACGAACCTACTGACAAAACATAGACACAAACAGAACAAAATAAACGAAGGTTGACATACCCGACTCTACGGTCAAATCGAGGTGGCCTAGGATGGCTGTTATACGGTGGTCAGAGCTTCTCCTCCTCCTCTGCTATGGTGGCTGCGTGAGTATGAGTGTGGTGTTGTGTTTAGGTTAGGGTAAAGAGAGCAAAAGCTCTTAAAATATGACGGCAGGCTGAGTTTTCAGCTTCTTAGGGTTACACGGTTGGTGGGCAGTTTTGTGTTGGCACACAAAACGAGGCCCAAAGCTAGGGTTGGCGAGAGATCCCAGGTTCGATCCCTACCTAAGGCACACCTAGTACGAACCTATACATAAACCTACTTGACAACACAACCCATTGAGCGTAAAAACGTTGTTTTTAACCATCGACATAACATAACAAAATAAAATGAAATCTCGTAACAATAACCCAAGTTTCGGGGTATTACAATTAATATTTCCTTTTGACTGGATAATCCTTTTGTTTGTGAGACGAGTAGAGTTGTGAGATGGGTAAACTTTTGGTAACTGATTAGTTGTTTATGCATAATGGTTTTGTATTAGGTTGGTTTGGTATAGCGTCCAGGTCTTTATTTATGAACTTGGAAGGTAAGTATTGATGAGATTGAGTTGATGAAATTGAGTTGCTCGTGAGTCTAGAACAAAGGCCATGGTTGATTTTGTATTGAGATTGAGATTGCAGTTCAGTATTTTATCGAGTTGTCGTATTCCTTGACCTTGACTCGTGGGTGAGTAGCTTAGAGTTTTACTCTCTAAATGTGGAACAGTTCCTTTAATGGAATATTCGACAATATTGATATCGAAATGGAGATGAGAATTGGTTACTGGTTTGAGTTATGAGTTATTAGACCGTTGTGCCACATTGTGTTTTCGGTCAAGTGTGACCTTGATTATTGAGTCATGTTCTGGGTTTGAAAGCGATATTAAAATGGAAGTATTGATTGCATTTTATTCCGCCGGTTCACTCACCCCTTGTCTTTGGTCTTAGATTCGACGATGATGAGTGCGATACGTGGGTACTTGGAGTAAGATGGTATGAGATAAAGTAATTAGTAAGACGGATTAATGAGCTGAGATTTATTACAATGAGGTTACGGGGACGTAACCATGTTTTAAGGAGGATAGGATTGTAAAATCTTAATGATTTTATGATATGGCTAGTTGTTATGACTTGGATAATTGGTATGTCGTGATTGTTTGAATATACTTGATAATCCTGATTACTGATGTTATGCATTCAATTGTGGTTCATGAAGTATCCTTTAATTTAGCTATATGTTATACTTTGGGAACAAAGTTTTCTTAACGGGGGTAGAATGTGACATTTTGTGTTTTAAAAGTACCTTATTAGTTTCTGATGTTATGTGGTTGTGCTCGTTACGTGCCTAGTGACCAGTTTATTCACCATGGGATGGTAAACTTCGGGACGAAGTTCTTTTTAAGGAGGCAAGATTGTAATACTCCGTATTTTATTATATTTTTATTTTGATATTTAATATATTATATTGACGTGTTGATAATTATTTTGGGCGTTGGTATTCGATAATTAATTTATCGAATAAGTGTTATATTTTACATGTTGTTGTTGAGGGGTCGAGTTCACAAGTTAGTAAAAGAAAAATTGTGTTAAGTTGCGGAGTGGGCCTCGTTTTGCGTGCTAGGGTTTGAAACAGCCCAAAACTTGACACAAAACAAAATCACTCAACACCTCACCCCTCATTCTCTGCCGCCACACATAACTATGCCTAAGACCTCTTTCTAACCTAATCGACACATGAACATCACACCCACACTGCAGCCGCCACAGCGGAGGTTAATAAGGGAGGTTAACACGGTGGTTTAGGGTCCTTTGATCACGCTGGAAAAGGGTATGTTCACCGTGCCTTCACTCTTTCTCTGGTTTTCACTTGTTTTGAATCATGTTGTTCATTGTGTACGTAGGTTTGTAAGACATGTTCTTTGCATATTATTAATCTATGTAATACGTATAAAATATTCATCTTCTCTAAACCACCATATGACCACCATAACCGTCTCTAAAATCGCCATGAAAGTCGTTCATAGCTGATGTACGAATACTATGTTTTTGCATAAGTCTAATTGTCTTTTCTATACGGCTTTTCGTCATGTTATGGGGTTCGATTCTTATTGAAGGGCATGAGTATTGATACTAGATTGTTGGTAGTGTATGCTGGTGGTTCTGGGGTGGCGTGTGGTGGTCGGGAAGGTGAGAGGAACAGTCGCGAAAGGGTGGCAGGAAGAAGTGCAGAAAAACGCTGGTTGTGTCAGGGAGTCTTGAGGTGTCTGTTTCAGGGAGTTTACCGGCGTCGGAACCTAGTGTATGTCACCAGGGGGTTGTGGGTAGTGTGGTGTGTCGAGGGGTTGTGAGTGGTAGTGGTAATGGTGGTGTTAGCAGGTGTTAATAGCGTGGTTTTAGGTGGGGGTTGAAACACGGGAAACGGGAACAGGGGGTTGTAGTCGTGACCAGGGGGTTTTGGGACAAGATTCGAGGGTAGGTTGAGGCTAATCAAGGTCAGGGTTGGCGTTGAAGGTTGGGTCAGGGTACAGGGATGCCAACCACTGTGAGTTGGTGGTGGTGTAGGCGTTGTAGGGGCGTCAGATGGGGTGGTTAAGGGAGGCTGTCAGGGTCGTGTATAAAGGGCTATCGAAGGCTATGCGTGAAATGCTACTGTTACGTTGTTTGTATTCTTCTCTGATTTTATTAATTTTGTCTTATTATCGTTATATTATTATTATTATTATTATGATCAATACTACTTCTATTAATATTACTTAGTGGTTGCATATGTTGTTGTTTTGTTCTTATTAATATTATTATTATTATTATTATTATTATTATTATTATTATTATTATTATTATGTGATAAAATATTATTAGTGTATTATTATTAGTATTATGATCTTTATAATTGAATGATAATAATGTTATTGATATGGTTATTTTATTAATGTATATTGTTATTATTATTATTAATTATTTCTATTGTTGCTATTATGATTAATTTTAAGGTTGGTAATAATGTTCGAATTTGTTACTAAGTTAGTAATAATTGATTATTTGGCTTGTGCTATATTTGGTAAAGTTATGATTAATGAGTTTATGATTAGTTAATAGTGGTTGGCACGTATACGAGTATGTTATTATATATATATATATATATATATATATATATATATATATATATATATATATATATATATATATATATATATATATATATATATATATATATATATATATATATATATATATATATAGTGTGGGATAAGTGTATCAATCATGAACATGACCAAATAAATTTAGTCGTGCTTGGTGGTATGGCTAGAAATTGATATAAATAAAGTACTATTTATAGGAGCCAAGTTCGAGGTGGGATAATTCTAGCAGCTGTTCGGTTTTCTTTATACAATTCGAGGTAGGGGGATACTGCGAACTCGTTTATGACATGAGATGTGATTATTAGATGTTATGAGTTTTGTACTTCATATTGAACCTTAATGTTATAATGGTATTAATTGTTGTACATTCCTTATGGAGCGGAGATAATGGGCCTTGTGATATGGTGCGGAGATAATTGGTCTTGTGATATGGTGTGGAGATAATGGGTCTTGTGATATGGAGCGGAGATAATGGGTCTTGTGATATGGTGTGGAGTTAATGGGTCTTGTGATATGGTGTGGTGTGATATTGGGTCTGGTGATATGGTGTGGGGTGATATTGGGTCTTGTGATATGGAGACGGAGTGGTGTTCTGATCTATTATTATTTATGTCTTGTTGATGTTTTTTCTACTCAACCTCGTGGTTGACCCTTTGTATTCGTGTGACACCTATGATGATCCGGAATGGGGAGTAGATTCTACAGGAAAGAGACAGATGAGCTAGGAGCTGGGACGGGAATGAGAGATGCAGATTTTAGACCGACTTAGAATTATATCACTTATAGTATAGTCATCAGTTGTACTTTTATTCTGTTGCGTAGTTTTGTAATATCAAAGTTTAAATCTAATCAGTTTTTATATTAAGCACTTTGGTATGATTTACTTTTTTATTCACTACCTAGGACATTCCGAGATGGTAACAGCTCTATTTACTAAGAATGTCTTGCTAAAGGCTTCTTAATTAAATGGGGGTGTGACAATAAATGTGTTTTATATGTCCTTTTAAATCTTAGTGATTTTAATTATATTCTATAATTTTTTACATATATGTTTCGTAATTTTCAACTTATGCTAATTTGTCTCGTTTTTTTTATGAATATGTTTCATATTAAAGCAAGTTTTATGAGTGTATGAATGAATTTGTTTTATACAAAGTTAATTGTGAGCATTACATATTTTGTATTTGAGTATGTCTCTTACACTTCTGTGGGTGAATCATATAAATATGTTTTATATGAATAATTGATCACTTGTTTCATTATGATAAAATTATTTGATGAATATGTTTTCATTTACGGTTGCATCAACGATATAAATTTGTCATACTATAATTTTTTTTATGGTATCAATGTGTTTGGTTAAGTTTATGATTATATGAATATGTTTCATAAGATGGACCATATAAAATAAGTTTATATTAAAATTTCTTGGTGATTTAATTATATCCTTGTTGATTATATGAGTATGTCTCATAGATTGTTTTCCGTAAAAAAAATCTATATGAATATGTTTCATATTGAGTTAAGTTTTTAAGTATATGAATATGTTTCATATAAAGTTGAATGGAAGTCATATAAATAAGTTTTATATGAATAATTAAATATCTTAATGATTTTAATTATATTTTATAACGTTTTATGAATATGTGTTATGAAAAACATGGACCATGTAAATTTGTTTTATGTGGGTCATAAATAGTACGTGATATATATTATATTCTAGTATTTTATGAATATGTGTCATAAAGTTTATTTTACGAGTAAATGGTAAATATATGAGTGATATTGTACAAGTTATGTAAATTTATTCTTGTATGTACATTTTAAATGTCTTAGTGACATTTTGCTTTTAGAAGTTTGGCTGCTAGCAAAATTCATGAATATGAGAAATACTAATTTTCGACTCCGTGTTCGATTTGTATATGCTACTCATAATTATGTGGTATATCGTATTTTACAAGATAGTGTTAAAATTTACAAATTCGTTTCGTTTATTTTATCTTGTGAATGAAAATTGTGTAATTTTGTAGTACATAAAAAGAAATATCTTATTGACATTTGTTGTTCATGAGATTTTCTAACTTATATACAAGCGTTATATTTTTGTGATATAATAGTAATCGTAAATTTGTTTTACGAAATGACTTATATCTTCGTCGTATACTTGTACTTGTAGATGTGTTTTACATTAAAAAAAAATTTATATATCTTAGTGATATATATAATAATGGTACATGTAAAATTAGTTTTTACATGGGAGATGAAAAAGGAATTAAATATGTATTAGTTGTGTATCAATAATTCATTAAACTGTCATATGTATTATGATCAAGTTTTTTTTTTAATTGATTTTAGAGACGTGCAAATTTGTTTTGCATAGTGTTTTGATAATATCAAAATGATATTATTGTCCATGCTAATTTGTTTAGCCGTTATTATAAGGGTAATAGCTAATCTGTTTAGTGTATTGTAAATGGTTATGTGATTTTGTTTCATTTAATCTCAAGAGAGTTAATTAAGTTGTTGAAATTTCTAGTTTATTGCGTTTGTGATGATTATGAGCATAGCGAAATTTTCGAACGAACAATATAAATGAAGAAATTTTAATAATTTAATTGGAATTGTGCCTCCATCCATATACTTGTGTATGACAACAAGTTTTTTTTTATTTTTTGGTGATTGGTTCACCATAGTGATGCGGTCTGAACTTTGATAATTAGAGTTATAAGAATTTGTACCTTATTAATAATCACAATTTGAGAAATTGTGATCGCTATTATCTTATCGAGGTTGAAATCTTACTAATGAGTAGGATTATGAAATTTTATGCTTTTACCAGTATTTACTCATTCAAATATAGTAAGCTAGATTCGTGCAAAATTGTGTTATTTTGTATGTAGATCTATTAAACTATTTTGAGACAGGTCTTACAGCTTATGTAGCGTAAGAATAACGTGTAAGTCAATTTCGTTTTGACGTGGGATACAAGATTGTGTGTCTTGACCCGGAATATTTGAGTATTGTCATCGTGTTTCTTGTTTGTTAGGTGAAATGTTTTTTAAACACGTCGTTGGCTTACGGAATGAGTTATTTTTCCATGGTAATTTGTTTGCCATCCGATTCTGGGATAGAAAAATTGAAAAATTTCCGTCGTAAGTAGACTCAATCCTTAGTAAATGTCTCAAAAACTTATCCGGGAGAAAAGTCTCATGGTATTATTATTAATAGTCTGTGTTCTTACTATTTAGGACAAATATGTGGTATTGTTTAATACGTCTGACTTACTGTCGACATGAGAAAAGTATGGAGATATTATTTGTTTGGTTCATGTTAGTTTTGAGCCAAATAACATCATTCTCCATTAATTCCAGTTATATGTTTGTTTCTTGCATCACCTGTTAATTATTGTCCTATGTCGATTTAGAAACGGAGCGAGAATTTTATAACTGGTAGGTGATTAATCCATTGTTTATCAATGGTTAATTCAAATAGGCTTTGTGCTACTTTGATGGGTTAATTCTCTCTACGCACTTTAGAGTGCATGGTTATTTTCCAATGATTAGTTTATTGGAAATCACGATTTGTTATTTAACCTCATGTTCATAATTCGATATGGCGATGTGTTGGCCATGTATATATGTTTACCGCATTACTTTATTCATTTCTTTGATTACATTATCATATGTTCATTGTCTCTATTTTTTATATTTCAATCTATTTTTTTTATTTGTGGGTAGTTAAATGTTAAGGATGCATCATGAGATCGTATGTTTTTTGCCTTCTTCTTTTGAGATGATCGATTCACGCTGTATGAGTGCGTATTAATTATTTTGTCATTTTATAAAATGTTCGATATGTTCCAACGTTTTATGATAAAAGTGATAAAAACCGACTTTGAACTTAGAGTCATACTCTTAGTAAATGTGTTGGTCGTGCATAACGGTTTGATATGTTCAAAGCGTAAATGAAGAAAAAAATGTGCGTCAATTATACAATTCTTAAACATTATGACAATGTGTTATTTTAGTTGAGAAATTGTACATCACTTGATATGATTAGGTGAAATAAAACGTTGATCCATTTTCAGTCTTATGGATTAGAGAATATTCCTTACATATGTTTTACAGAATTTTTATTGGCTCCAAATAAGTTTTGGACAATAAATTGGTCATCATGCTTTAACATTTGTCAAATTTTGTGTTTAAAGTGATCCACAATATTTATTCACTTAGATGTGTTTCTAAGTGTTGGTGAATGCTAGTAGATCTATGTATTGTATTCGTTACAATACAAGTAACTATCTCTTGGTGAGTGGGAGAATTTTTGTGAATCCGTTTAGACACCAAGGATAGTTTAACTTCTCTCTATATTTTGAATAGTGAGAGTGGTTCCATGATCCAAAGTAAAATATGAGAGTTGATCTGCTAATGAGTAAATTTTAACTCGTTTGTCAAGTTATAATTAAGGATTAACTTAAAGTCGATCCTTAAGGTGTTTTGCTCATGACGGACGATAGTGGGAGCTGTTCCTTCTATTCGTTTTTCGAACCACTTTCTAGTAAGTGGGAGCTATCACTTTTAGTAAGTGAGTTTTTTTCGGCAAGTAATAAAATGGATTGTTATTACGAGAGTAAAAAGACATTGTGACAATGAATGATTATGGCAATAAGGTTTAAGATTATTATGAGATATGTTCTCAAATGTTCGGTTTTGTTCCGCTTTTCTTCTAAATTTTGGTTACTTATTTGGATTGTTTTCAAATGAATAAAAAGACTATTTCATATTAAGTTCCTCGGAAAAAGTTTGCATAAATTGATCAACTGAGTTTTGTCTCAAATGATTAAGATGATATATATTTGAACAATATTCATGTGTTGAATAAACTTTTTAAATATATTTCAAATTCCGTAAATCATTTGTTTGATGTTTTGTTGGAATGGTGGAATTAATGTGTTATGTCAAAATTACATAGGAGAATAAGTTTTTCTTTGTTAATTGGTGACATATTGGTATTTAGAAGAAAAATAAAGTTTTTATTTCTAAACCTATGCTCAAAAGCAAGGAACGATTAAGTATTGTTTCTTGTTCTAGTGTAGTTGGTTTTTTGATGTGTACCTTGTTTAGGACACAGTTGAACGTTAATTTGTGATTGATAAGTATTTGTTACCTAATCAATCCTCTACACGCACAATGATACGTAATCAAGTTTTTTTTACTTTTTTGCTTTTGTGACAAGAGTAAATTAGTTCTTGTGTAGGACTAAGAGTTGTCTTCAAGTAAGATTAACTAACAAGATGGTTGACGCATTATTTAATAATATGTGTTCTTAATTAGTTTATGTATTGAGCTAATTTGTGCGAAAAAGTGAACTTAAGTTTTAATCTTGTTGAATTGTGGATGTGTTTGATGATGAACATTTTCTGGATAAAGATTTGTATCTTTTGAAAATGTTCATATGCATTTGTTGCATGATGAGGCACATAAGATATCACCAAGCTTTTAGATTGCCTAGTCACACAGGTAATCGCCTCGACACTTGTGTAGTGGGCAAGATGAGACTGAGTCAGATTAACACGTAGTGAGTGTTCGAGATTATCTTTGTACATGAGTTGTATGGAAAAGATATTGACTTGTTATATATTCGCCTTAGTAAGTCTATGATGAGACTTTTGTAGTCAAAGTATGACAAGATACCCTATTTTCATACTTAAGCTTTGAACCGAATCACAAGTGTCGGATTGGATATATGTTATCAATCTAGTGGCTTGAGTTAGATACTTGAGTAGTATCTAGACTTATGATTCGCACGACATGGAAGCGTGATATGCCCACCGTAGTGGGAGCTATGTTGTGACACATATATCATACTATGTGTGTTAGTAAGTCGACCGTTAGAAGTGACAATGATTCCCTACTTTGTCACTGTGTGATCCTATGGACTGTGTTGTCCAATTTTGTTCGGTGCCCTTTGACTTGGAGCTATGATATGAAGTTAGTTCTTGATGTTGCTACTTTAATATGAATTCTAAGGGCCTAAATTAAAAGATTAAGGTTCAACGGATCATGTTAGGAAAGCAGTTAAGTTGAGATGGATTATTATTAGTGTCGGAGGAATGATTAATTCAACTTCACCATAATTTCCTGGCTAGGGGTTATATTGTGTATATAACTAAATGATTATGATAGCATATAAGGGCTATGTATGCTAACGGTGATGTTTGAATGATTTGGGGTATTGATAATCTGAAAGTGTTATGTTAGTTTGATGGTAGCTTATATATAACATTACTTTGTTACTTTTTGGTCACACACTCCATTTCCCGTATGAAGTATTAGAGGTTGTTCACGTATTTTGTGTGGTGTTGTAAATTACTTGGTTGTGTGACCAAGTGTGTTTCTCTATCTTTGTGATCGAGTAAAAAAATTATCTTGACTTTGTGATCAAGTGTCGTAACCCTTGGCTTAGTGACCAAGTGGGAGCATCGACTCGGTTGTGTGGCCGAGTGGGAGTATTGAATTTCATAACGGCCATGTATGTAACGGTCACATTCAACTCCACTTAATTGCTTTAATTAACATGCTAATAAATTACATTAAATCAGCTAAGTTAATGTGATTTTATTTGCTTCTTGTAACTCCCATATGTGATATCTACATATATACAAATAGAGAAAAATTGTAATAATGTAGACGGAGACAACACATAATACACACACAAAGATACAATCTCTAGAGGTTAAGTCTACCATCGTACGAGACTTGGGATTTGGGGTGTGGAAATATTCTGGGACACTAGTAGCCGTCGGAGGTACGATATACGGTAGTGGGCAGTTAGCGAACACAACGATCTCATCACTTCCGCATAAAGGTATGTCCTTATTTTCCTACAGTGGTATCAGAGCAAATGTGTTTTGCTTCTGTCCCTACAATTATGCGTTTTATCCACATCCATTTTGTTGGAATTACAATGTGTTTTCGTCGACAAGTGTTTGTCACTTGTTGGAGATGGGCCAACTCATAAGGCAGAGAGATTGTAATACAAATTTGTTTTGGTGGATCCACACGATGGTGGTAGTAATAATTTCTCTTGTGTAGAGAAAAACAATTTGTAGAAATCGAATTTCGTTTTCTTATCTTATTTGTATAAGAGGGGTCGAGAATTGAGTGGTGCAAGGGTGAAAGACTAATAAAATGACAGTTTTTTTTATATGACTAAATTGATGCATTGGAATTGGGATGTGTTCCCACTCTTATAATTTCGTTTTATAAATTTGTTTTCTGTACTGATTTCATATATATAGTATTCGTTTAAATGTCTTTGTGATATTATGAGTTTACAATGCTATCAATTTGTTTGATCTGCGTATTATATGAATACGTTTCATATAAAATCTAGTATGGATCATATGAATGTGCTTTATGTGTATAAAAGCGCGAGGAGTATATAAATGTGTTTTATATGTCCTTTTAAATCTTAGTGATTTTAATAATATCTATAATTTTTTACGAATATGTTTCGTAATTTTCAACTTATGCTAATTTGTCTCGTTTTTTTTATGAATATGTTTTATATTAAGTCAAGTTTTATGAGTGTATGAATGAATTTGTTTTATACAAAGTTAATTGTGAGCCATTACGTATTTTGTATTTGAGTATGTCTCTTATACTTTTGTGGGTGAATCATATAAATATGTTTTATATGAGTAATTGATCACTTGTTTCATTATGATAAAAGTATTTGATTAATATGTTTCCATTTACGGTTGCATCAACCATATAAATTTGTCATACTATAATTTTTTTTTATGATATCAATGTGTTTGGTTAAGTTTATGATTATATGAATATGTTTCATATGATGGACCATATAAAATAAGTTTATATTAAAATTTCTTAGTGATTTAATTATGTCCTTGTTGATTATATGAATATGTTTCATAGATTGTTTTAAGTGACCATAATAATTGTTTTATGGTAGCAATTAATACTTAATATATTTCATAGGTGAATAATAATCTAGGTATCGTATGTAAGTGACCATAATAATTTTAGACCTTCTCGAGAAAGTTTTGTTAACTTTGTAACCTTGCTCCAAACCAATACGAGTATATGACCCAAGTTTTGTTTAAAGTATTGGAATGAATTAAAATAACATCAAGTCTTTATTTGTGACGGGTCGGGTATTTCTCTCCTGTGTAGGTAAGACCAGTCTAGGAAATTGAGTTTGTCTTTTTCTACTCACATGGATAATATTTGACCCGTCACAAGCTTGTGACGGATACGTCCGTCCCAAATGAGAATTTGTGTATTCGTTACAAGTTTGCGACGGGATAAATATTACTCATGTAGGTAGATAAGACAAAGCAGTTTGCTACCTCCAATGCAATCTACTTTTGTCTTATTTACCCACATGGGTAACTTGATCCGTCGCAAACTTGTGACGGATATGCCCGTTACAAATGAGAATCTGTATTAAAACAAATTGTGATGTTATAGAAGTACAGGTTAGAATCATACTTACTCGTGTTTGATTTGATGCTGGAATGAATAGAGTAATAGTAATAAGGTGGAATTGAGTCGGAAATTTGGGTGTATAGATACATGAGAATTCAAGTGACTGGTATTAGAAGTGTTCAAAATAAACTGAACCTCGTGCTTTTTTTAGGTTCCGTTAACCAAACAGATTAGACAAAGTCGCGATTCGTTGAATTGAACCGTTAAATATGTCATGGAAACCGTTCAATTTAGGTTCGCTATTTTAGAAAATCAGTTAACCAAACTGAACCGTTTGACTAAATGTAACAACCCGATCCACCACCGTCGTAACACAAACTTAATAAGATGGGTGTGTACTTTTGGGCTCATCATTTATCTTCACTTAAGCCCAAAAGTATAAGGCCTTCTTAGTAAGTGGTGGGTGGAAGCTATTATAAATATATCACAAGCTTCTTATTCTACCAATGTGAGACAAATCTCCACACACCCACATTCTACCAATGTGGGACAAATCTCTCCCGAGTGTTACACTAAAAATTAAGCAAAAAATGAAAATACTATATAGAAAACCACAAATTCTCATTTGTGACGGCGATATCCGTCACAAGCTTGTGACGGATACCGTTTCCTCTTACAAAATACCCATTTTTTCTCTCTCTCTCTCTGACACTATTCATGTGGTCCCCTTTCTCCACTAACTCATTTTATCTCACAAAATATCCGTCACAAATGGTGACCCGTCATAAGCAAGACTTACCGACAGAAAACATGTTTGTCTTGTTTCATTTTTTTAGTGCATTCAAACTCATAACTTGTTTAATAATAAACTATATCTACTTAATTTTATGGTTAGGTTTAATATATACTAGTCTAACACCCGTGAAAATTCACGGGGTTGTTTTTTTTTTAACAAATTCTTATTTATGATCGTTATTTTAGTTTAAAACAATAAAACGGAATTTTTTAATCATTTTCTAATTGATACAACTCTTTTTTTTTAACTTAAAATCTGTTTAATAATTTGTAAAATAAAAATTATTATTATCATATTATTATCACTACTGCTACTCCTATTATCAAGTACTTATGATTCATATTATTATCACTACTACTATTTTTTTTTTACGTTTTTTTTCATATTTAATTGTAAAGAAATTTGGGTCTTAAACTCTTAACTTTTTTAACTCGCGTTTTTTTTTAACTCACGTTTTTTTTTTACGTTTATGTATAATTTTCTTCTCTCCACTTTTTCATAATGAACGACCATGAATTGTCATGAACTTTGGCGGCGAAAATGGTTGAAAGTTGTTTATAGTATTATCCATCAACAGTTTGTATTTACTATACAAATGAGGGGTTATCATTTATCAATAAATGAATACATTCCTACCTTTCTTCTATACAAATGAGGGGTTATCATTTCATTGTTCAACGACTGTTGCGGATTTGCATTGCTAGACCTAGATCATTGAAATGACCGCAAATTTTTTGATCTAAGCATTCTTGGTAAAGGGTCCTTCATAGAAAGAATCCTTGCAAGGCTGATTTAGTTACATCAAATAACCCTATAAAAGGACACAAATAAGCACAAACACAGCTGACTCAATAATAGTACACCAGAAATGGCTATTTCCTAACCGGAAAAACTTGTTTAGCATATTTAACCCATCTTACACCACCAAGTTCCAGACTTTCAGCCTATGATTCCAAAAATAAATGAGGAAATTTGCTAAAAATTACATAGACAACATCTCACAATGTTGGGAAAATATAAAGAGCATAGCACCAAATGAAGGTGACAGTAACACAAACAGATGAAAAGTTCTTTGGTGCATTTTGCTGATCAGTGATTCTCGATGAATGAGTGGTTGATCAGAATATCGACTAATGTGAGAAACAATCCCCATGGCAGACTGCTTTTCTTTGTAGGATGCCCAGGTAACCAAGTATAAACAGGCAATAATCAAAGAGCCTCCAAGCACACTGCAAAGACGAAAATTACTTCCAATCACAAATTAACCCAAAGCTTTGCTAATAGACACATTATCAAACTAAATGCTCCCATAGAATACTTTTTGTGAGACCTCTCCAATTACCACTAATTAATCATTAATATATTAAATTAACCCCTTACTAATTGTATGGCTCATAGTTTTATTCAGCCTATTCTTCCGCTTTTCTTATTGATGATAATTACGTTTTCTTCCCTCTTTTCTTATTTGGTAACTTTTTGGGCTAGTAAATGACTATAGAATCATAGTTATGTTTTGTTATTTACAAATAATGTCACTCCCCTGACCCACTCTTACCCACCCCCAATACATTTATTACTTCTTTAATACATTATATTTCCTACATACAAGTCAAAGTGTACCTTTTATTACTTGTTTGATACATTTTCTTAAAAACTGTGATTTGGGGTAGGGGAAGTTTAGGGTGAATTGGAGGGAGTATATTGAAGATTTAATTAAATCACTTGAAAAAGTAAATGAAAAAAAATGTATACATAGAACGATAGTCGGTGAACTGTTAACCAAATCGCGTATATATAACCGTTAGAAACGGTCCAGTTTTGGTTCGAAATGTGGCCGAACCGAACCGAACCGCACTCGAACCAAGTTAAATTAGCAATCAGTGAATCGAACCGGAAATGAACACTCATAGTTGGAATTTGTGTTGATTTAGAACCCATAAATATCTAACTATATTCCAAAACCTTCAACGAAACACTAAAATGAATTGAATCATTACAATCTATTCCAAAAATTTGCTCCAACCAAACACTCCTATAGCACACGTCAAAAAAACCGTAACAGTTAGGATGGAATAATATATTCCTTATTGAGTTATTAACATTGAAAATATTGAGATCAATAAAGTATTATTTATATATATTTTTTATATTTATCACGAGACACAATTCAATAATACAACTCTTTAACAAACTTTCACCTATCAAATTTTATACTCCGTTTTTCATTTGTTACGTTGAATTTTATACATTTGTTTTTTACACGTATATTAAGTTCGTTTTTTGTTCATATCTATAGTTATATATTAATAAAAAAAAATTATAAAAATATGGTATTCTCAATGTATTCGATAAGACAATTTAAACAAGATCCCACGTAACTATTTTTTATATTATACACCCTCCATTCAATACTACACTACCACTATCTATTTTACACACTGTTTACTGATGAACATTCAAATCCGATTTTCTCACTTATGAATATTGTCTGAAAAATTAGCGGGTAGAATTGAATAAAATGGTGAAGATATAAATTCCAAAAAAAGTGAGATTTTATATGGATTATGTACGTAATTGTAAGAGATATGTGTAGTGAGGTGGTAGGTAAGCTGTAGCTTCAATGTTCGTTCATTCTCAAGGTTCCTTTACGTTAAATGTCATAATCTGTGATATATGCAACTTGGAAAAATACATGACAAATATCAATATCACAAATGTATAGATATATTCGTCGCAAATTTATAACGGGTCAAATATTATTTATGTGAGTCTGTGGAATAAATAAAACAAAAGAAAAGTGTCTAGGAAATAACAATAATATATTTTGTTTTATGTATTTATATGGTAATATTTAACCCGTCGAAAACTTATAACGGAAATATTTGTTATAAATTAGGAGACTTATTGTATCAATATATCATCTTCTTGGTTTACTGATTTTTAGTAGTTGCTCTACTTCAACTTACTTTTGTAATAATTTGTCAAACATTTATGCACCCAAAGTTAACCACATTATGTTTGCTGACAGTGACAAAGCCAGTCAATTTGAGTTTTTGACTGCATGTTAAATCAGCCAATCAGGCGCGGATGTGGGGTGAATAGGGTAGGCAAGTGCTACCCCCAACATACAAATAAGAATAGTATTTGAACATATATTTCATAAAAATTTGTTGGGCTTAGTGGTTAAAAGTGGCTATAGAATTATAAATTCTGTACGGTTGGAGGTTCAAATCCACTAAGAGGATTTTTCTTTTCTTAGAAAAACATATTTTATTTTCCCCAAACTTCTCTTTCTTTTTTTCGTTTTACAAGACATTCTCAACCCTAATGACATCTTTATTCACACAATTTTCTTGGTAAATGCTTAATATATCTCAAATTCAAATATTCTAAACAAAAATATATATGAGAGAGTTTTTGTGGGATGAATATTTTACTACTAATTACAGAAAAAAAAATTGTGCCGTCCCAAAGTAAAAATCTTGCATCCGCCACTGTGCTAAATGCCAATATTTTGTTTTTGAAATATTAAAATGTAAAAAAATTGTACTAGATTGATTGTTTGATGGACCACTTAATCAATGGAATTATGGAAGGCTGTAGTTCTTTATTTTCTTTCTTTCATTGCCTAAGTTTATGGTATATTTTTAGATGTTTTAATGTTGTAGCCCATAACTTAGCGGACAAAGCTTTTCTTATGTAACATCTTTCTACACCGTTGACAAAAAAGATAGAGAAACAAATAAAAGATGGGAAAGTTAGAATTATGCTTGTATGTAGATTCACATACGAATAAGCGGGAATAACTTTCGACTAAGTCTCTTGAAGAAGGGTTCTAAAATATTATTTTACGAAATTATTATTTATTAGGAAGAAAATAAGAGAGATGGTATATTATGAAAATGTACCACATCCTTTATTTCCTTCATAACATTATTTTTTCAATTAAAAGTAAAAGTGATATCACATGTAATAAAATGTTGAGAGAGTTAAAGATAAAATTGATTCACTATTATGGAAATAAGTACGAAATTTTTTAAAAAAAATGTTCCAACTTGTGGGGTTAGTCGTTAGTGCTTCAAAAGAAAAGGTTTTGTAGCTTCAGTTGGTCTTGTTTCAGACGAACACTTTTGGTCTGAAGCTTCAGACGGGCCATATGTTACCATTTTACAGCCAAATGTGACCATTATTGACTTACAAGTTATCATAAACTGTAACATTGGTCACACTATTGTGGTTACATTTAACAATAAAATGGTAACATATGTTTGGTCTGAAGCTTCGGACCAAAAGTGTTGGTCTGAAACAAGAATTTGCCTTGTTGCTTTCTTTTCACAACAAACCTTTATGGTAGACCTATCCATCACAAACTTGCGACGGGTCAAGTATTATCCATGTGAGTAGGTAATATAATACAAAACAAATTGATATTCCCTAGTACTCTGCTTTTGTCATATCTACTGGAGATGAATAGTACTGAATCGGTCGTAAACTTACAATGAATATGTCCATCACAAATGAGAATTTGTGTTCTTTTCACACCCACATTCCTCTTTTGACATTTTTTGTGTGCTATTTGTTACATTTCCTAAATAATTTCTATATAAATTACGACCAACAATATGCCGTAATTGAGGCGCTTTAAGCAATAAGGGTAAGATTATTGGGGGTCTTGAGACAAGACTTTGACGAGTCTTAAGATAAGATTTTTCTCACGACTACCAATAATCTACCAAAGTCTTAACAAAGTCTTAAGTCGAGTCTTGGAAATTCAAGACTCGACTTAAGACTTTGTTGGGTCTTGACCTCACCGTATTTTATTTTTGTAATCTTATACTCCCTCCTATTCCATATTTTCTTCCCTATTTTCTAAAACGGATTATTCAGGTTTTCTTCCCCTTTCCTATTTTGGAAACTTTTATTCTTATTTTATTCATTTCTCTCTCCTATTGTCAAACCCCACTCAACCTTTTTACTCCTATTTTATTCTTTTTTAATGCTTTTGGCCCCACAATTTCTTATTTAATTCCTAATTATTCATCCATTTCTTCTATCACCAAACTCCACCTAATTTCTTACACTTATTTTATTCCCCACCTTAATATTTGTGCCAAATACAAAAGGGAAGAAAATATGGAATAAGAGGGAGTATATTCTTTTAATTAGTGTTGCTTTGTACGTAAAATGCATTAATAGAATTTCTCACCATTACTTTGTTTCATTTTACTGCCAAAACTTTATTTCTCACCCATTTCTCTCAATACAAATTGTATTCAACTAATTTTATATTCACAAATCCTCATTTGTGACGTCGGCATCCGTCACAAGCTTGTGACGGATACCGTTTCCTCTCACAAAATACCCACTTTCTCTCTCTCTCTCTCTCTCCGACACTATTTATGTGGTCCCCTTTCTCCACTAACTCATTTTGTATTCATTTTATCTCACAAAATATCCGTCACAAATGGTGACCCGTCACAAGTAAGACTTACACTTCCATATTACAAAATGGATCCCAACCAAAATTTTGATTTAAATTCTATTATGAATTTACTTCAAAATCCACAATTTCAACATGTCTTTTTATATATATAATTAAGTTCCGTTAAGTTATATAATTAAGTTTATGCATTTTAATTAGTAATGTTTAATACAAACTAGAATTAATTAATAAGTTTCTAAGAAAGAAAAGTAAAGTCTGAGACAAGTCTGACGAATAATGTATAAAATCTGAGGTGAGTCTGAGGCAAGTCTGAACAATAAAGAAATAATAAAAGTTAGTGGAAAGCTGACGTGGCACAGTCTTAAGACTTTGGAAAATCTGAGGGATAATGTTACCCTAAGTTTTTGCGAAACACTTAAAAAAAAACAAGGTAACTAAATTTTTGGTCAAACAAACTACCTAAAATTAATGACCTCCCAAATAAAGGTTAATTCTTTTTTTGGACGAAAAGAGCATAAACTAAATTAAAAGAAAAAATACTTCAAGTACATCAAGGGAGCGAGTCGGGGAGTATCCCGGTAGAAGCGAGATAGTCTAATATAAAGTCAATTCTTATAAGCACGAATTACAAAAGATAGGGCATACTCCCAATCAAAGCAAACACTACAAGAGTTATATAGTTGATGGAGAATCTTGTAATAGCATCTACAACTTTATTGAGAGACCTTTTCTCAAAGACGATCTTCAAATGATGAGAATCCGTTAATTATTCCCTACACTAAATAATAATAATATTAGCATAAGAGTCACCATGAAGGACCCTTCCTTAGAGGAGCATTGACCACATTAAGGACGCGTTTGGATTGAGGGATTTGGATGAAAAGGGAGGGGAGAGAATTGAAGAATGTGAAATTCATTGTTTGATTAGAAAAATGGGGTGGAAGGATTTGGAGAAAAGAGAAAATGAATCCCTCGATTTCCCTCCTGGAAGGCAGGAGCCACCACAAATTGGCAGTAACTCACCAATATTAGGAAAGGAGAAGGAGGGGAATTTAAATATGAAGAACAACGGTTAGCAATAATTGTTGAGAATGGGCATAGTGATGATTGTAGGAGGCGAGGCAAGAGACACAACAAAGAATGCGGCACATGATTACTGCCGCGAATTTCGGTCCCGTTTCGAACTACATTCATTTACATTTCTTTGGTCCTACTTGCTCCGAGGTCATCATCAATCATCTTCATCTTTCTATTTTTATTTCTTCATAACCTCTTTATTTTTCCTTAAATGATCAAAATTAACTTGTAAATTTGTAAACACTAAAGAGGCCATTATCTGAATTATGACAGGACATTGAATTTAATTTCTGCGATAAAAGGATTACTTGCGGCATTGTACCGGTTCCATCTTTGATCGGAAAATATTCACATTTTCGTTTAATAATAATAATACTAATACTAATATTTATAGCTCTCATAATATCAATTAGCTAAATAAATAACAGTAGGTCTCCTGAGAGGCCGCCTCTCAATAAATTTATTGAGAAAGTATTGTACAAATTTTAAAAAAAAGTGGTACTAGACCTAATATAATAGGTACAAATTATGATTAAAGCTAAAATGAGTACATTTATTATGTAAACAAGTACAAAATTACTATGGTACGATCAATGACAAAAAGGTCACGAAATATAAATAAAATAGTACAAAAGTATGGTTTCTCAATAATTTATTGAAAGATCGACTCTCCCAAATTTTAGTGAATAAATAATTGAAACTGAAAATGTAGCTGGAATTTGAGAAAAAAGGTAGCTGAATATATAATAATATTTTGACATTTTAGTAAAGATAAAATAAGATTAGTATCTTATCTCTCCAATGTTACTACTAAGTAGCATTTAATTTCAGATAGTTTATTTATTTAAATAAACTATTGATCAAATAATACTTACAAACAAATAAAATGACTGAAATTTTGGTCAAATAAATTATCTAGGATGTGATAAAAACTAGAGCTGACAAATAATGACATAACAAGAAAATCCGACATAGAATTTAACAAGTTTAGGTCAAGACTTAATGACCCATTTATGTAAGTGAGTCGACACTTTACCTGACACAATATTTAACTAGGTTGGGTTTGGGTTGATCTTTCTAAACACGAATGTAACACAAATGACTGATTTATTAAATTAATTTTTTTATCCTCTATCACGTAAATATATTTAAAACTTTTCCAAATATGGACATACACAAAAATACGACACGAACCTCACACGAAATTAACAGGTTACGGTTAAGGCTTAATAACCCATTTATGTAAGTGGGTCGACACAAACACAAACACGACACAAAATTTAATTGGATTGAATTTATGACGCGTTTATATAATTATATATGACATAAACAACTACCTAATACGACTTGATCTGTTTGCCAAATCAAATAGAAACATTGATTGATGATGTATGCCCAAATTACATGATATCACATTCACATATGTCAATTAAATTTACACTCGAAAAATGATCAAAAGATATAATAAGGGAATCCAAAAAAGTTGTTTACTAATACGGAGTATTAAACTCTCATCAATTTGTTTATTTATTTATTTTCTTTTCATTTGCCTTTCCACACTCTTTAAAAAGGTAAAATTTTAACCATATAAAATTTGTAAGAGATCATTTGAATGTAGATATTTTAGTTTTACATATTATTAATGTGAGACACTTTAGATTGTACCCTTAAATTTCCAAAATTTTTTTTGTTATACCCTTACTATTTGATATTATATTTTATGTCACTAAACTTTTTACTTGTTCTCCATCATGATCTTCTTTAACTGTTATTAACTTTCTTTCTCCTAGAACAGTCATCATTCAATCTCCATTCTCACTCATGAATATCGTGACGCCTTCGTTTATGAGGATGCATAAAAAATTACGTGTAGGAAGCATGAAATACTATTAAAAACACTCTTATAAAACATGAAATGATAATGAATTTGTCATTCGTTTTGTTTCAATAGTTATTTTTTTCACACTTCAGCGTTAACCATTACAAATAATTTTGTATATATAATAATTAAGAGGATTGTAACACAAGATAAAACACAGCAATAAGACATAAGATCTAGATTCACTTTAGATTTTATTAATGGTCTAAGTTTAGTACCTTTGACCATCAAAATACAAATGTGAAGAAAATATGACCAAAGAAGTATTTAAAGATAATTTTCTTATTTTAGACACTTTTTTCGTTTAAAATAAAGATAAAAGAATATCGCCATTTATTAATAAATATTATCACTAAAGAAACAGCTAAAATTATTCACATTTTATAAGATGTAATTGTTTTGATAATTTTTTTAAAAAAGTAAACATATTTTATGATATAATCGCTACATTTTCATGACATTTTCATGACTATTTGAAAAAAAAAATTGTATTTAAAAATATTGTCTTTGACCAATAATTTTAAAAAATGAAAAAGAAAGGAAAGCAAAGCAAACGCGGAAGTTACTTTAACATGTCATCAATTAATCATCCAAAACATTCTTGCAAACTTTGGCCCATCACTTCACTTCTTTACTTTTTCTTTCTCCATTCTCTTTTCTCCAACTCAATTACTCATCAATTCATGATATACCCATTTCTTAATCAAAACTTCTCAATTATTTAGACGGACACTATTAATGACGAATTGAATATGAATATTGTATTTTTCAAAATAAAGCAAGTGAGAGATAAATTGGGAGAAATGGAAAATCCATAAATAGTTTAACTTGTCTACTGTGAGGGTGTGAGAGAGACACTAATAACCGTTTTCAGCCTCTTACGGATATGAATTTGTGTTTCTTAATGAATCCATAATTAATAAACATTAAATTTAATGTAAGTTGGTCTCAAAAAAACATGCTTTTTTGGTAGACAAACTCACATACACACACCATTTAGTGACCTTCTCTTCATCTTCCTCTAATTTCCTCTCATAATTTCAACAACAACTACTACTAGCAAACTTGCAATTACCATTACCTCCCTTTCAATCTAAGTTTACCCTTTTTTTTAAATATTTTTTTGTTACATAATAATAATAACTACTTTACTTTCACTTTTAGACATTTTTCCTCACTTTATTTCTTCATTTTTTTAAAATTTTGTTGCACATTGAACTAAGTGCTTCTCCTTTTTTTGTTTTCTTGAAAATCCCACTTCTCCAAGTTAGTGAAATTTGTCATCTTTTATAACATTCTTTAGTTTTCTTTTATTGGGTATTTGAAATTTGTTGTGTGGATGAGTTCGTGTGATTGGTGGATTTCATGTGAAACCAAGTGAAAATTTGAAGGAATTAATGGATGTAAAAGCCAAGAAAATGGGAGTTTTAAATTGGGTTTTACTTCAATTTACCATTTTTGGATTTTTTACTGTCACCTGCGACTCTTTTGTATCAACTGAAGGTATGTAACTTCTGTTAGATCTTGCTTTGTTTTTATTATATTTGTTCTTGGATATAAATAGTTAATGCTGAATTAAGTTTAGAATAGGAAAGACTGGATCTTTTTGCTTTTTGTTTATGTCACTCGTATTAAAAAAAAAATAAATAAATGATTGAGACGGGGGAATAAATCGTTAATTGTTTGTGCCCACTTAATTTAGTATAGGAAAGTTTTGATCTTTGGGCATATTGTTTGAATTTTAAATTTGTAAGTTTACCCTGATGTAAAAAAATGTGAAATTTGGTGATAGTTTGGGCGCTTACTGCATTCAAAGAAGCTATATATGAAGACCCATATCTAGTTTTGGCTGATTGGAATGGTTTGGATCCAACTCCATGTGAATGGTCTGGGATTTCTTGTTCAATTGCTAGGGATCATGTTATTAAACTGTAAGTTAAATAACCTTTTACTGCATAGTATTTACCTGTTTTGTACTTCAAAATCATTAATAATCATGTAAGTTTTGCAGTTAAAGGTATGTTTTGCATAAAAAAGTAATTAGTGAAGTTAATTCTGTTTTCAGGAACATTTCCGGGTTATCTTTGAAAGGATTTCTTGCTCCTGAATTGGGTCTCCTCACGAAATTGCAAGAACTGTATGTTATAGAAGTACCTTCATATTTCTTAGTCATTTGCAGGAAACTGTGTGGTGAATTGGTAATAGTAGGGTTGATGTTGATATAATTGTCGGGTTATTTCACAGAATTCTTCATGGGAATGATTTGATTGGGACTATTCCTAAGGAAATTGGTCTATTAGGAAGACTTCAAGTGTTGGATCTCGGAGACAATCAGCTAGCTGGACCGATTCCTCGTGAGATTGGAAATTTGACTAACATTTTGAAAATGTACGGAAAATAATGCTGTCATTTTGCATGTACATATTTCTGTCTTTCAGTTTGTTTGTCTGCAGTCAGTCCTTTACTGTTGCTCTTTCGATTGCAGAAACCTTCAGTCCAATGGGTTGACTGGATTTGTACCTCCCGAGCTTAGCGAGTTGAAGAATCTTCAGGAGCTTCACTTGGATAGAAATAAACTCCAAGGAATTTTACCTGGTGCTTCCAATGCAAGCTTTACTTCGAATGAACACGGAATGTAAGCATCTCTTCTGTAGAAGTTTTAGCTTGTGGTGTTTCAGCGCTCCCGTTACAAAAAAAACTAAATCAAAAGGCTTTGACTTTTATGGTCTAGCTTTTAGTATACCACTTTTACTGATTCCGGCAGGAGAGGACTAATGAAACAGAAGAAAAGGCCCTTGCTGATTGGTGGTTGTGGGATTGTAACTTTGTAAGCCAGATAGCACTGTTCAATGTTCACTGCATTACTAATTCATAGATTCAAAGAACAGTTCGTGCTAAAGTTATTTGTCAGTTTTCGGTGTTCTTTAGCTGAGTGCTGGCGAATGTTCATATAAGCCTCGCCTAAATTAGTTCTGCAATCCTGCGGAGGCCTGTTTGGTTGAGCTTGGGTTGTGTGACCATTTTATTTTAGAAATCAGTCCTGGCAAACAAATTGGTTTACACCGCGACAGTGTTACATGGTTCAGTGTTGTTTCTGCTCAGAGAAAGTTTCCGATATAAAATTAGTCCGGCATTGTAGTTTGTGTACGCTTTCTGCCCTGATACAGAATTACAGATGATATGATTCAAAGATTGAGTAACCCAAACATTGAAACATGAGACATTGACCGCTACTCTGTGAGGTCGTATTAACAAAACTAGACTCTACGCTAGCCCATAAAACACCTACCGGGTATTTAATTTAATCGTTTAGGTTATTATAGTTTACTTTTGACAAGATTCTTGCTATTGCAATGCTCAACTTTTGGCATTGGCCTTGCTCTTTTGCTAATATTTTGCAAGGTGCACTCATATTCAGGCATGATTTTGGTCAGATTGCTTATCTTTGTTTGGGTTTTTTTAGGTTTGCAGGCAACGGGAATGCTACAGGCTTTTGTCGCTCACCTCAATTGAAAGTTGCTGATTTCTCGTACAATTTTTTTGTTGGTAGCATCCCAAAATGCTTGCAATATCTACCAAGGTAATGATCGATTGATATCTTCTTCATATTTAGTCATACCTTATGTCATGTTACTCCTTTGTGAAGATGTTTTTCATTCATGTATTGTTATTTGTAGATCAAGTTTTCAAGGGAACTGCCTTCAGGACAAGGATCCTAAACAGCGTGGCGGTGTGCAGTGTGGTATGCACCTACCTAATACAACTTTTATTTATATTATTACTTTCTTTGCTTTCTTTTATTCTGCACAATGTTTCTCCTTCAACCATTTGCCTTCTTGCTCTTTTTTTTTCCTTTCTTGCTGGTAGTTCTTCCAATGTCGGGCAATTAACGCCAACAACGTGCCGATTATTCATAAAATAGCCATGTTTGACACCCACATATTTCTTAGTTTGAATAACATAGCATCTCAGGTGCCTGAGCCCCCTTACTATCTAATGTTCATGATTCTATGAATCATTTATCTCTGACACTTCCTTGTGTTACTGACTACAGGAGCTGCCGTACCTGCCAAAACTCATTTAACCCCCAGTGCTAACACAAAGCATAAGCCTCCAGATAACGAAGCCAAGCATTCAAGTACATCCAAACCTGTATGGCTTTTAGCTGTAGAAATCGTGACTGGAACCATGGTCGGAGTGCTGTTTATTACAGCACTAGTAACCGCGCTTAAAAGATGCAACAGTAAATCATCTGTTATTATTCCTTGGAAGAAATCAGGAAGTGACAAGGATCGTTTGGCAGTTTATATAGGTATTTTTTTTTTCCTGTTTATTTTTGGCTAATGCTGATCAAGCATTTGTCGAAGTTCAAGTATTTGTATGAGACTGTCTCATGGTAAAATTATCACGAGCCTGGCCCATACAATGAACTTGTTATTCATTCATTTATTTTCTTTTTCCCTTTTGTTAATTTTTCCGGGTCAATGGGTATCTGGGTAGATTCTTTAGTTAATTGGTTTGGTGTCACGTGTTCATATGGATCATCCTTAAAACTTGTTAACTCCCTATCAAACAGATTCTCAGTTGTTGAGAGACATAGCAAGATTCAGCAGACAAGAGCTAGAAGTGGCATGCGAAGATTTTAGTAATATCATTGGAACGTCTTCTGATAGTATGATTTACAAAGGCACGATGAATGGTGGATCTGAGATTGCAGTGATATCATTTTGTATCAAAGAAGAGCAATGGACTGGCTATCATGAGCTCTATTTTCAGAGAGAGGTATTGCTTTATTTCCTTACTAGTTTTACGCCCGTGCAAAAAATGCACGGGTTTAATTTTATTAAACCGAAAGAATAAAAATGAAAAGGTGAATATATTTAATAAAAAATATAATTTTAGTATTGCAATATCGATGTAAAAAATAAAAAGAATTTATACGCTAAACTTAGACGTAAGTAAAAACAACGCACCTGCTGACATTATAAAATTATACAAATTCTTATATAGCACGATATTATCCGATTAAGTTTAGGACGGATCAAATATACATATGTATCATGTATCAAACAAAAAAAAGCATTATGCATGGCGAAAATAAAATAGTTGTGATATAAGTCTATAACCCCTGGGGAGTGATACTCACCTGTTTTAAATTTAAGACGGATAATAGCCGGTAAAAATATATATAGATTTTAAAATTATACTTAAGGTTTAAATTCTAAGTTCATAACCATCGTAATGAACCCAAATTATTATTAGTCTGATTCTCTAACTACCCAAAAAACTCCGACCATATAATATACAAAGTAAATCTTATCTATTTTATATACATTTAAGACGGAGTTACATAATTTCGTTGGTTTCCAATTCTCAACAATTTTAATTTGTTAATTTCCAGTATTTGAATGTATTATTTTTTGCCAATTTATATATTATTATATTTGATATTCACTTTTTTGTTTTTGTTTTATACTCATTGTCACTCACTTTAATCCTTTTATTAGTGCATGTTAAATGGAGTATTGACAATTTCTTTAATCTTTTGAATATACTATATCTGTAAAGTGTAGGCGTCTCAATCATATTATTATATTTAATCTATAACTTTAATTTATGTCAAATTAGTTAACTTATTATCAAAGATCATTAAAGATTTGATTTTTACTGTTGAAATTGAATAGTTAGAATTTCGGAAAATTTCATATTCGATTTGTAATTATAGATTGTAACTTATTTAATTAACGAAAGTAGTGAGAAAATTAAATTGAAGTTATTAAATATGTAAATGAACATGGCGGACCCCACATTAATTAATTTCTTTTCTTTTCTTAATTTCCATCGACCAATGAGAGCTCTTTAAATTCTATCCCTTTTATAGTAAAGGGATGTTAGGTTAGAACTCGTAAAAGAATAACTCGAGTAATTGGATTTGTCTGGCTCATGCTTTAGGTGGCTGATTTAGCAAGATTAAATCACGAGAATGCTGCTAAGCTGTTGGGTTACTGTCGAGAGGCGCCTCCCTTTTCAAGGATGCTAGTTTTTGAATATGCCTCTAACGGAACTTTGTACGAACATTTGCATTGTAAGTTAAATTGTACGGAGTAAACTCGTATCTAGTTAAATGAATAAACAAATTGAATAATGTGCAAAACACACTACTCAAGTGCAAGAAATTGCAGCCATGTTTGCCGATGGAGAAGGAAGCCAGCTATCGTGGAGACGGCGTATGAAAATCATAATTGGAATTGCCCGTGGATTGAAGTATCTCCAGACAGAGCTTGACCCTCCGTTTACAATGTCTGAGCTCAATTCTAATGCAGTATATCTTAATGAAGATTATTCACCCAAGGTAATGCATTGAATCTGAATTATATTTAGGTTTTTCTTCCTATTGATTTTGTTGGTGGTCTAATTACTCGAGTTTTCTTTAGTTGATTGATTTCGAAAGCTGGAAGACGATTCTAGCAAGATCAGAGAAAAACTCATGTGCCATTGATAGCAATGGTGCTATTTGTGTCCTTCCAAGTTCGATCGAGGCACGTCATCTTGACATAAATGGCAATGTTTATGCATTTGGAGTTCTTCTGCTGGAGATAGTCAGTGGCAGGCCACCCTTCTGTAAAGACACTGGAAGCTTAGTCGAGTGGGTATGTCGCTTCACCATTTTGGTTCTTCGAGAGTAGCTTATCTTAGGTAGGGGGTACAATCATTGACCCACAACTAGAAATGACCCCATTTTAATAAACCTGATACATACCTAAAACAACCCAAATTGTGCTGAGTTGTTTGTGACCGTAAATCCCGTTTGCCTTGTACTGAAGTTTGATGATTTGTGGTTTCAGGCTAAGGAATTCATTGAAGCAGCAGATGAGATGCCTCGAATAGTAGATCCACAATTGAAGCATTTTGAACGGGAGGACCTTACAGTTGTTTGCGAGGCAGCGAGTCAATGCCTTGTTGCTGATCCTCACAAGAGGCCGTCAATGCCTGAATTGTGCACATTGCTAGAAACTAACATTGATCTGTCGATGTCGTCTGAGCTCAGATCGTCTTCTTTGGCATGGGCAGAACTAGCTCTCTCTACATGACATTTGAAGCTAACATAGTGTAAATCAAGTTTTATATAGCCCTGATACCTTTTTTTTGGCGTGTTCTTGTCGATTTGTCGTCGAAGATATGTAAAGGTTTTCCACTTACCACTTTGGACAAAATATAGAAAGATGATCAGCAGATGGAAAGAGTGCTTCTCTCATTGTACAATAGGAGTTACCGCTGTTTGCAGTTAATGAGGAATTATGTGCCCACTTTATAAGTGCACATTTTCGCTGTAATTACTGATTTGAGTTTCCCTTCTTTTTTTTAACAAGAAAATACAGTTTTTTTAATCCCTTCTCCATGAATAACTGTTTACTGAACCTAAACATAGTATAACGTAGTATTACAGAGTATACAACGTAACTGATCAACACAACAACCTGACCCAGGAGATGAATTAGAAAGCTGAGTAGAATGCATTGGTTAAAATAGGGCACTCCGACAAGGCGACAACCATCCTAATAGTAACTCCATCCGAAATGATGAAAATAAAACTATACCCAAATCGATCAACATAACAAATAATAGACCTTAGAATGCATTGGTTAAAATAGGGCACTCCGACAATAGCCTGAGTACCTGACCCTGTCAAAGAAAAAGGTAGCGAAATTTGACCAAGACAAAATATATAGAAAACAATCTTTCTGAACCGAACCAACCAATCAATACTCAACCTGTATGCTAGGTCTACACTGAGCAGTGTTAAAGCTGAATTTGGCTAAGACGGATAGTTAGGCATGCGAAGATGTGCTAACCGGCCTTTATACCCAAAAACTAACTGCAACGAATAGTGTGCATAACATTTAGATCCACGGAACAAAACTTCTGTATGATTCACTATAATTGAAACCAGGAAATACTTTAATCAAAGTTCAGTGACTGTCTCACAAAATAAAATCAATAGTTTAGACAAAAAAAAACGTGCATAGATTACACCGTCATGGACAAAGGAAAAGAATATAGATATTCGACAAAATTTCAAGGCAACACACATCCTCAATGCTTTGAGCGAGAGTAATGGTTGTCATTGGGATTTCTTTTCCCACTGAAAACAGCAAGGGCTTCTCTGACTGGTGGCCTGTTAGAGTTTTTCTTATCAGTGTGGTGAGTGAAGATGTTGCTGTTTGCGAAGAAATGATCATCATCATCCTAGTGTTTTCAAGAAAAATAATTAATATCTATCGTTAGAGAAACAGAAGCAGTAAAATTCAATGACGTTAAAATAAAGACTCGCCTTGTTAGATTTCTTCTTAGTCTTCTGATTGAGGTACTTCATTGGTACTTGATCTTCACGTAAAATGGGGTTCTTAGACATAGCATCTCTTCCGCCTTGCGGCAAAGGCAGTGAAAACTGTACTCGACAATTAGTCATGTTAGCAAGAACACAAGAGTGATTTCTTTTTTAAATAATGCTTCACATATGGTCGACTATAGCACAGAAAACATCCCTTGTACTTCATGTTGAAAAGTTAAGAAGATATCTCTCGAAGGAACTGTATTATTATTATGAATCGATAGAAGATAAAATATTTCGATATTTTTGAATATAGAATCTCCACTGACGGAAACAAATTTAGAAATTGGACCTAGATGAGATCCACAGACAAAAATAGGCAAAATTCGTTGGACTGTTCACCAATGAGTCCTGATCTGGGTCTGAAATTGTGGCCCATACGGATTAGGGCCGAATCTGAAACCATGGTCATCCCTGGTTGTGACTAGCCTGGCCTTTGAACATGTCTTTATTCAGAATGCAGATTGACTAGAGATAGTCGGTACTAATATTGTACTCCCTCCTATTCTCAATAATTGTCACATTTGAGGGAGGGCACAAGATTTAAGGACTAAGGGTAAGGTTGTCCTTTTATGGTCAAAAATATGTCCCAAAATGGAATATGTGACAATTAGGGGTTGGGTTAGGGGTGGTTTTAGTGTAAAATAAGTAAAGTACTAAGGGTAAGGTTGTCCTTTTATGGTCAAAAATATGTCCCAAAATGGAATATGTGACAATTAGGGGTTGGGTTAGGGGTGGTTTTAGTGTAAAATAAGTAAAGTACTAAGGGTAAGGTTGTCCTTTTATGGTCAAAAATATGTCCCAAAATGGAATATGTGACAATTAGGTGAATAGACGAAAATGGCAAATGTGACATTTATTCGGAATAGGAGGGAGTAATTTATTACTGGGACAAATATATTCTTCAAGAGAGCTAAAGAAGAAATGAATACAGCAACGAAAGTAGATTTTGAGACTTGAGAGAAAGCTCAATCAAAACTCAACGTACCTTTGTGCCTCGTAATGAAATTCTTGGCCTACGACCTGCAAGTACAACCCCATTCTCACCCACTGTAGCAGAGACCTTCCTTAAGGTACCACCATTGCCACACCTCGGACAAAATATCCGACCAACTTCGGCAGTTACATGATGGCAAGCATGACATTTGAGTACCCACCTATTTAAGTAAACAGAATCAGCATCAAGGAAAACTTGTACCCAAACCACAAGCTTGAGAATAAAAAGATACTAGTACAATAAAGTTTATGTAACTGAGACTCGATTAGAAATATCAGACAGGAGTACATATCCAGACGTATAACTCGGCTATTTTATATCCAAAAAAACCATGTCCAAGTGTCTAAGTATCACGAATACGCGAAATAATTTGAAGAGTCGGAGTAATATACTTCGTAGTATTTAACAACTATTAAGTTCCATGGGAACTTTCAGAAACAACAGACTTGTTTATCTTGAAAAGGAGACTAGTCACAAAATTTACACAACGGGAAACAACAATGCAGAATGTAATTTGGCAGTATTACCTGTGTAACTCACGTATTTGCATTCCTCCTGGAGCCAGCAAACGTAGACCCATCTGAAGGATAACATTTTGCATAGCAAAATCACCAGTGACACAAGCAACGCTTGAATCAGACAAGGATCTCAGCATCCAACTCTGTTCACTTCCGTCATCCTCTACATATGAGGTATCAACACTTCCATTCTCTAAGTGATCTAATTCTTCAGTACCATTCACCAATTCATTATTATCTTCATCAATTCCTGAATGTCCTTCAACACATTGGGTGTCAGAATTAGTAAGCTCGCCCTGTTTTTCATTAGCCACCAACACATCTTCTTCAAGTCTCATTTGTTCCAAAATTGACGAGATCTCTTCACTTCCTGTTGTCTCAACAATGTGGCTCTTCTCAACAGGCACCTCCTGAGAAAGATGCATACCCTCCAAGGCATGATTAATACACTCAGCCTCCATGATAACTTCTCCTTCTGCAATCTCACTGTTATCCTGATCACCATCATCCTTCATCGACGCCTCAGAAATTTCACGGCGAGCCTGCCTCCTAAGAAATCTTCTATGGGTGCCTCGACTGACAGCAGGCCGAAATTCACCGGCATCATCATCACATTGTCCCTGAGATGCATCAATCCCATCTGCCACCATCTTTTTACCATCAATTTTCACCTCTCTCTTTTTCGGTTGATATCTCTTGTGCCTTCTAGAAGTCTCATCGAGATCATTATGATCCACGGAATTCTCGGTATTGTCTCCAATAGAACCATCATGCATACTAGCATGGTCATCAGCAAGGGTATTCAAGTTCAGATCCTTCAAAGGAAGAATTCTAGAGTTAGAGTTAGGAGCGCTCTCTGCAATATTTTCCAAAGCTTCCCACTCCTCAAGGTTGGGAACATTATCGCCCCAACCAGGTAAATCCTTCTCTGGTAACCTCCTCACATTCAGCATATGGACAGGGGGAGGGCTGTCTCTAAGATGAGTAATACCATGAAATTGAGCCTCTAATGTGTATGTAAGAGCAATGAGCTTAAGATCAACATCAGATAGAGTCTGCAAATCACCAGTAGCCCTCGCAAAACTGATAACTGTCCAAATTATATAAACTGTCAATTAACAATTCATAATGTATGATCTCTTCTACTTACTCTGACTAAAAGTATACAACATGAACGTTATCCAAGTGGCACGCGTAGAGCTAACAGAACATTATAAGACCTAAACCATGTGAAACCCAAACTAGTAGAATCCTAATATCTGGCGAACCAAAACCGAAGCAAGGCTAAATCAATATGACAAATACAACCAGATCTATCTCAACCAAACTTAAACACCTATCACTTGTGACTCAATAATAACTCGGCCTCATAAATGACCCGGCAATGAATCAGATTAATAATGATCCAATGAATTCCACTTGAATAAATGTTCCTAGAGATAGCATAAACATGAAATCATCTATCTAAATTCGAAAAACCACAAGTAAATGTCTACTAGTAATCTCAACTGAAAACATAGGTTATCCAATAAGACCCAATGCTCTGTCCAACCCAACCAAAACCCAAAAGGCCAAAAGGATGATATTCAACCAACACAACTCGAACACAACATAAACGCCCCCAATTAACCCGACCTGAAACCAACCTGAGTAACACCTATTGCCACCTCCAGCCACGCCCATATCCACAGTTTCAGATCTCAAATGAGCATAAAGTTTATCCTCCATATCAAATCGCACAATCCCACATCAATTCTTCAATATTCAAGCATATAACTAAAAACTGGACATTGGACAACCATTAAAACTACCAAATACCAACATTCAATAAAAAGCTCCACATTTATAAATCAAATGCAAACAAAATAGGCCAAAAAAAAACATTAAAAATAAAACAAACCCACCATAAATACTAGCTTAAAATCAATCACAACAATTAAAAACGCAGAAATCAAACAAATCATACACACAATCAGGCCTTTTAGGAGGGCGTCAGCTAAATGTTACATATTTCTCCTTCAAAATAGATAATATACATCAAAATACCAGAAACCCGTCATAAATACTAGCAAGAAACAACAAAAATGCAGAAATTAAACCTTTTTTAAGGGATTCAGGTGAAGGTTCCATGGTTTGAATAGAAAAAGGGAGGAAAGACATTCGATGACGTGAAGTAGGATCGCGAATTTCACTAAGAACTTCATTAACAGACACAAATTTATCAGCAATAGTATGAAGTTTTTCTCCTCCTTGAATAATTGCATTAGCATCAACAATTGCAACAGCTATACCCTTTGAGGAATTACATGATTCAAGGAGTTTTGTGGTTGTTGATGATGATGGATTTATGGGAGGTTTAGTTGGGTTTTGCTTCACTATGTTGGACCAACATGATTGAGGATTAGCGTTTGCGGATTGGGGTTCCATTGTTGATTGATTTTGGAAGGGGATGAAGGGTTGCTTTGCTGGAGAATCGAGGTGTTTGGCTGATAAACCCTAATTTTTGGGTTTACGGTTTGAGGGTTTGTAAGTGGGGTTATAAAACGTCCATGTTTTTCTTAAAATTTTTTTTTTTTGCTTCTCTCTCTAACCTATTTTCTTCTAAATTCTCCCAAATATTACAACCGAATCGCGAAAGATCGTCGACATTTTGCGAAAAATCGTCGACGTTTTTTTGACAAATGACCAAACTACCCCTAGCATCTTAACACTTTCCTTTAAAATTCAATAATCATCAAAAACTCTTCCTTAGCCTCCTTAACCGAGAACACATCACACGTGACCGCCGTGCACCGCCACCGCCGAGCACCACCATCACACACGACCGAAAAAATCAAGGTTAGTTGTTGTTTTTGCTATTTCTTATGCTTATTTGGTATTTGTTAGTTGTTATTGTTATGTTGTTAGTAGTATTGTTGTTGTTGTTGTTAGATTTGTAGGATTAGAATGAATCGAAAGGAGAGACACGATATTGGTAGGTGTCGGAGAAGTGGTATACACGGCAAATGGGGGTGGGACGTGGGAACTACACGGCTAGGGGTGGTTAGGACGTGGGAATGGGGTGGCGTAAGTAGGTAGGGACGTGTGAACCACACGTCCATGGTTGGTCGGGACGTGTGAACCACACGTCCATGGTTGGTAGGGACGTGTGAACCACACATCCATGGTTAGTAGGGACGTGTGAACCACACGTCCATTGATGGTCGAGACGTGTAGTTCACACGTCTATTGGTGGATGGGACGTGTGAACAGCACGTCTAGTTGGGGTTGGGACGTGTTGTTCACATGTCCCTCATGGTTCGGGTTTTATTTTTACGTTCTAACCGTATGTTTTCAATTTTAATTGTTTAAATTTTTTCAGGAATGGCAAACATGCCGTTGAACGATGAAACCTGGCTTTCACAACGGATTGCAGAAGCTGAGACAGATCTCGCAAGCCCTGCAGCGCTAAACCTGATGGTGAAAGAGTCTCTTGAACATCAACGCGACTACTGGATCAAGAGGCGTGACGCAGTCCGGTTAGTTAACGACGCTGCTAGTTCGTACCCCCGACGTCCTGACACTCGCCGCCTTGCTGAAGCGAGAAACATGATACGTCTTGAACCCCCGGTCTTATCTCAACAGGCGATGCATGTGTATTGCAAGATTATGGATGTTATTAGAATGTATGAAGAGAATCACCCCGACGTTAGCAGTTATCCTGAGATGCGTGGTTGGTGGGAGTTTGAGAAGATATTTTTAAAGATAACCGGGGTTATCCCTCCGTATTTTTCGTTTTGGGCCAATGAGGTCTGAAGGATAGGTTGTATTAGTTAACATTTAAATCGCTTTGTTTGTTTGAACGTTTTTAATTTGATAACTTTTATCTATGCAATTTGTTTCACAATGAAATCGCGATTATAATGAACATGAAAATCATTCGAAAAACGGTAACATTTTGAATATTACAACCTAAAGAATACAAATAAATCTCAACCTAAATAAGACAAATATATCACAACCTAAAGTTTACAACCCAAAGAATACAAATAAATCTCAACCCGGGGGAGGCTGTCTTCGGCGCCGAGGAGTCCGAGGTGTTGTTCCCATCAAAGTATGCCATCGTTCGATGTTCGACGTGTACAAATCGGCATAATGTGCAACTGCAGGTTCTCTTACCCACGCCCAACAAAGATCGATCGGTGGCATGGGTGCTTCGCTCAGTGGGCCACTGTAGTGCAATCTCATCCAATGGTCATGGTAGTGTACGATCCACATGACACCGTAAGGCCTCGACTCGTGACCCGTGGCCCTCAGCGGTAAGAATGTATAACAATTCCAACTCCTGACTCCTTTGTGGACGTACTGGCCGATACAACAAATAGTCCAGTTAAACAACGACGCAAAGACAGTCAAATACTCGGAAGACATCCAATGATGTTCACCGCAACCCCCGCTACCCGTAAACTCGATAGCCCTCAAGGTATCATCCCATCTGCTCAAAAGCGGAGGCGTGCGAGGAGACTCATCAAACACTGTCTTGTACACATCGTTTCCCTGAAGCTCTCTAAGGCACCACGCTCTCATGACCAAATGGTCCTGTTCTCGACCCCGGGCGGCATACGATAGCACCCTATAACCACAATGACCATCAGCAACAACATCAGCCCAACCATCAAAGTGTGCCCATAAGTCTTGGGGGACTGCATATTTTTTTGCCCAAGAACACAAAGGTCCGGTTGTGTAACCGACCTCCAATGGTGCACCAACAGGTCCATCTCCAAAAGAAGATACCGTACTGACAGAAGTTGTCGTCGAAGAGCGGGAAGAAAACTTGGCACATCTACGGTTAGCATGCTCAAAAGCGGACTTGTTCCGAGTAGTGGAACCCCTCGGTCTCCCCTTAGGGTTTTCTCGAACCTCAGGTGGACGAATATCTTCATCTGCCGGGTGGAGACCATCTCGAAGTTTCTCAATGATTACCCGCCTCTTCGCCGGATCGACCCCTCTAGCCTGCTCTATAAGAGCATCAAACTCATCATCATCGGTCTTCGACATATATTCGGGACTGTCGTACACCAAAGTCCTCCAAAACAAGTGCACATCCTCAACGTGGAGCCTCTTACCGTTTCTTTGCATCAGAATCATAATGCAGGCACAAGGCAACCCGTGTGTAATCTGTATCGCACATCCACAATTCTTTTCAAGCCCGTTTCCCAGCTCAATCCCTCTCCTAAACTCATCTTCCAGTAACCTAATGGCTTTGATAAACACATGATTTCGCAATAAGGAGAAAAAGGGTCCAGCACTTACAGAGTTGGTCAACGACGTCTGTAACTCATGTCGAATCTTGGAGTGTTGAGCTTCAAGCATGCCGTGAATACGAGTCCACATAGTGTCGAGGTTTAAGTTTTGACTCTTCAACCAAGCTTTAAGGAGGGCGTGACACGACTCTACCCGGGAAGTGGCCGTGTTACCGAGATGAAAGTATTCGTTCGTATAGAAAACAACGAACTTCTTCTTGTAATGCGCCCATGTTCTCTGCACATAAGCAGACAACTCCACCCAAGTTTCAGAAAAGGCTTCCCATGCTCTCCCAAACTCACTTTGTGTGCTTGCATTGATGACCCGGTACCAACCCGTTTCCTTACTATGCAATATCATGTCTTTGTACATCATCATCTTTCTTGAATTTTTTACTCTGGTCTCAATGGCTTTGTTCACATGCCAACGACACAAAATGTGAGAAGTGTCCGGATAGAGGTCCTCAATAGCCCGGATCAAGCCCAACTCTCGATCAGTGACAAGAGTAGGCATAGGTGACGCCCCCAGAAGCAGCTCCTCTAATCTCCGCAACATCCACCCATAAGATGTATCATTTTCAGACGGAAGGAGAACGGTGGCAATTAAGAAGGAGGATCCGACCGGTGTAACGCCAACTATCTCAATAAGTGCAATCTTCATAACATTGGTCGAGTAGGTGGCGTCGATAAGAGCGACATATGGGTAAGCACGGAATAGTTTGACGGATTCCGGATGACACATAAACACATGAGTCAACTCTTTCGTATCGGGGTCTGATTCGTGCCACTCCACATATTGGGCAGCAACTGCTACGGCCAACAGTTGTTGAGCGGGATTCCTACTTTCTCTCATCTCGCGCCGAACCTTATTCGACTCGCTATAAATTTGGGTGCTACTTGGTTGGGGTTTTTCCGGGGTCCTTTTATGAAGAGCGTTCTTGATATCCCTCGGCGAAATATTAGCCCGGACTTGTTGCCTCACAAATTCTTTCTCTTCGGCATCCAAGCGGGCAAAATGTCTATCCCCATCTTTATAGGTCGCTAGTTCGTGGTTGTGAAAACCCGCGTTAGTCGAAGTAATTACGTACCAAGCAATCGTGGGATCCCCATCATCGAAATGAGCGTACTTCTGCACCGCTCGAATCCTAAACTCACATCCGCACTTAGCCGACCCTCTCTTCGTAGACTTCCCCGGATTCTCAGGATCGATCTTCTTTTTGGTTCGCCCGTACCTTGAACAACGGAAGTACGACCCAAGCAACTCCGGTTCTTTGCGATTTTTCGACCCATTTGATGCCTTCACTAAGGCAAAACCATTATCCATAGCAACTTTTTGAGCCCAGTCAAACGCCTCATCCCGACTTTCAAACGGTATATCCGTCTCAAATAATCGGTTGTAATCAACCCCATTTCCACCAAATTTCTCAAACGAATCCTGTTAATACGCAAAATTGGTAAGGATTATATTAAAAAATATTAAAAACCACTTAATTTTTGTTAAAAACTAAGTAAAAATAGCGGAAAGTAAAGGTCTTGTAAACCACACGTCCATGCACGGTATGGACGTGAATAGTGCACGTCCAAACCATGCATGGACGTGTACTATTCACGTCCAGGCATGGTATGGACGTGCACTATTCACGTCCAGACCGTGCATGGACGTCCAGGATTAACGTCCATGCACGGTATGGACGTGAATAGTGCACGTCCATACCATGCCTGGACGTGAATAGTACACGTCCATGCATGGTATGGACGTGCACTATTCACGTCCATACCGTGTATGGACGGCTAGTTTGGCCGTCCTCTCCACGCGAGGACGGCCATTTTTCAAGTCTATTGCAAAAATACGATTGAGTTTACGTAATCTAATTCTATGGCTTCTACGACTAATTCAACCTAATTTCTACTAAAGGGCTTAAACATGTAATTCAACAAAAATTAATTGAAAAAAAAAATTAAGATTTTTGGATTTTAATTACTTACCGATGAATCGTTGTCGTCGTTTGACATGGAATCGTTGTCGTTGTTTAATGTTGTTGATCGATGTTGAAACCGTTTTTTTGGATTTTATGTTGTTTTTGTTGTTTTTCTTTCAGAGAAAAGAAGGTAGAGAGATAGAGGGAAAAGGGTAGAGGTTGTCTTTTTTATAGAAAACGCCGACGATTTTTCGCAAAACGCCGACGACCTTTCGCAACCCCCTATTACAACTAGAGTAACGCACGTGAAAAATTACGGGGTTGTGTACACTTACTTGGGAAGAAATATTTGTGGAATATTTAATTTGGAATAAAATATGCAATGTACACGGTTCTATTTTATATTTGATTTAATTTATAATCTGATTGGTTGTATATCTTAACGATTTTGATTTCGAAAAAAATATGGTAAACGTAAAATATGGTAAACAACCGTGATTAGGGAGTATTTATGGAATATTTAGGATTTGTTATTAGTAGAATCTCATTGGTTGTATATGTTAACGATTTTAATTTCGATAAAAATATGGTAAATGTAAGATATGGTAAAAATATGATACGTTGAATATGGATGGAATATATTCACTTGGCATATGGAATATTTAGGATTTGTTATTAGTAAAATATGGTAAACGATTTAATTACATTATTTAAATGAATGAGATCAGCCGTGATTGGTAGGAAATATTTGTGGAATATTTAGGATTTGTTATTAGTAAAATATGGTAAACATTTTTATTATAATATATACAAAAATATGACGTGGCATAAATTAGGGGTTTTGATTGGTCTACAAAACAGTTTTTCGTGAGGGTGAATGTGAGTGCAAGAAAGTGTGAACGATGAAACATTATTGCGCCACGTATGCAATTTGACATTTTGCTTTTATAGTAATAATGATACTTAAAAAAAAGTCGACTTGCTCACAATGATTAAAACAAAATAAATTCAAAATTAAACAACTTTTCATAAAAAATTACTAAAATACAAAATAAATTTAAAATTACACAAAATTAACAACTTAAATAATATAAATTACCCATTTAAATGCAAAATTAACAATTTTTTATACAAATAAATATAAACTACCCATTTAAATACAAAATTAACAACTTTTTATTAAAAAAAAGTATAACTTTTGAAATTGAAAATATAAAGTTAAAATGAAAAACAAAGGTCCGAATCATGAAGAGACTTTGAATTTCAATGTCCGACCATGGGAAGGACATTGAATTCCAACATCCAAACCCATGGTGGACATAGAATTCCCATGTCCAAACCCATGGAGGACATAGAATTCCCACGTCCAAACCATGAGGGACGTGAAATTTTTTGGTCCTCTCCACCCATGGACGTTGAAGTCCAGCGTCCTCCCCACCCATGGATGTGTGATTTTCACGTCCTACCCACCCATGGACGTGAAAAATCACCGTCCTTTACCACTTACTACGGACTTGAAAAACACGTTTCTCTTCCTTTACATATCCAAATCAATCAAAAATAACTACAACTACAACTAAATCGACAACATACAACAATAACAACAACAAACAACACTAACAACAACAAAAACACAAATTGAAGAAGAAATTGAAAAAATTAACAAAAACAACAAAATGAACGACAATTCGAATTTAAACAACAACAACAACAACAACAACAACAAAATAACATAAATGAACAAGATTTACATACATTACTAGGCTAAATAAAACTAGCCCAATTAAAACTAAAACTACATTAATTAAAATAAAAGACTTACCTCGGTGGTCGTGCAAGACAGTGAGAGCTCGGTGGTGGTGATCCTCGGTGGTCTTGGTGGTCGTGCGTGGGGTGGTGGTTTGGTGGTCGTGGGTGATTTGGTGGTTTGGTCGTGGTAGGGAGTAAGAGAGTAAGGGAGAGTTTGGGAGGATGAGGTAAGGGTAGTGTTGTCTTTTTTTGAATTTCGTCGACGATTTGTTATAAAACGTCGACGACGTTTCGTAACCCGGTTTGTAAGAGTAAACTAGTGGAGCATGTCAAGCAGACCATGCAAACGGGTTTATTGAATCGTCGGATTCGGGTAGGGGTCGACATGTGGGGCTGGGACGGGCCAAGGTTTAGTAGCACTTGCACGACACTGCTGTAGGATCGGGCTGGGTTGGGCAACACTTATGGGTTAGCTAGTGTTAACTACGGTTAATTTTAACGGCTAGTTAATGTTGTGCCATGACTGACACTAAATAAAGGCGGTCTGACAACTGGGCCGGGTTGTAATAAGCCAACACTAACGCAACCCAAATTGATAATCGGGCTGGAAAAACTGACCCATGTGCCAAGTGTGTGGGCCGGGCTGGCCCGTCATGTTGCCCACCTCTAGATTCGGGTCAGGCTAATTCGTGTCAGGCAGTTCGAAAATGTCACTTTATCGAGTTCGTTTGGGTAGGATCATTTTGGATTTTAGATTTATTTGTTATGTTGATTGGGTCATTTTGTGTCAAGAGAGTCGAAATATTAAGGGGCTAGTTATATTCGAGTAAATGATTAATAAGGGAGGAGAAAATATACTTTAGATTATTTTTTATTTATAGTTTAGATTGATAAATTATTCTTTTCTTTAACGTAAATAACGTAAAAAATATTAAGTGTAACGTGATTTCAAATTAGTCATTTTACAAGTGTTTTTGGTGAATTAGAATTATGATTTGTCGGATTATTTCCAACTTGAGTAGTTTTAGATGGAATATTTTCGAGTCGAGTCAATTATAAGTCAATAAAATTCGGGACATAGTTTAGTGTTGAAATTCCTCGTTAATTTTGGGTGTTCAGAAAGCTTTTTTGCGTTTGGTTAATTTTGTCAGGTCTAGTGTCAAGATTTTGAATCGGATTGTTAAGCATTTTCATATGTTTTTTCTTTTAATTAACAACAAAGATGGTTGATCTGTCTTAAGACGGACATATCCGTCTTAATATTAAAAACAAACATCTCCGTTTTTATATTAAAACGGGCCAAGTAGCACCCTTCCGTAGATAGCTGGATCACGCTTTTTGCCACTTTCTTTGCATTTTGCTTTTGCTGCATCTATGGTATTTGCTCGTTCTAAGTTGATGAATATGTTCCTCCTAAAGAAGGATTTGTGTAACATTGCCATGTAGACCGTTGCCAAAGAAAAATACTGACATACGAGGTATGGTCGCTTAAAGTTTTTCGATCGAAAGAAGACATTTCGTACAAAGTGGCAAATATCAAGGGTATCACGTCAACTGGAACAGTGACTGCACAAATAAATTTCTCCAGTGAACCCAAAGTAGTATTCAAATGCACCTATGATTTTCCTAATGCCTTCCATAGAACATCCAAATCAAGATTACCTCCTGAAATTACAATTGCTATGTTGTGGCAATCATTCCACAGTGGATTTTGCCGAAAACTGTCAGACAGAACTGCTGCCAGACCAATGGCTCCACTTGGTTCTACTGCAACCTTCAGAATCTCATAGCAATGCTTCATTGCTTCGATAATTTCACTATCTTCCACGGTGATGACTGCGTCCACAAGATCTCGTACAACAGGCCTGTTTTATGGTAAAATGACAAGGATGAGCATTTGTGATGTTTGAGGGGAGGGAAAAACAGCATTACCCTGTGCCTCAAAGGTTTCCCATCTGGTGGTCAGCAGGTCAGGTAAGGAGGGGTTAAATGTAATATTTACCCCGGTCTTAAATACGGAGAAGCAACAATAACGGAATTAAAATTGCATAGAACAAGTGAACAACTACTAGTCTACTAGATATTATTGGAAGTGCAAACAGTTTAATGAACTTTTCTATATTCCACCACATTCTTAAGCTAGGCCTGACCAACTAATTCGGCCTAAAATGAACGATTTGAAGTAGATCTGAACCATAGGTGATCTAAAATGACTAATTCGAAAAGTAAATCTTATCAGCAACCCCAAACAACCTAACTGATCGGACCCATATTTACTCAATTGAACCCAAAATTGACGTGATGATACTTGGTAGTGCACCCAAAATGACCTGAACCAAACCTAACCAAAATGATCCCTTTTAGGCCAAAGAATAGTGATTGTTCGGACTTTGGACCCATTGGAGTAGAAGCTCGAAGTAAAAGAAATATACACAGGTTGAATTCATATGAAATGATGGTCCTCTTTACCAGGTTAGATCTCCAAGAGAAGCTCGAAGCCCATCAGCAACTGTATTCGTCTCCGACAGTGTTATTATCCTGCCAGACGCTTTTGATAGTGCCGCGTCATTTGCCCCAACAGGCTCGGCAGCCACTACTCGAATGGATGCATTTATAGATTTAGCAGCAAGTGCCACACCTGATATTAGTCCCCCTCCTGCATATATCAGTTTCGAGGTCAAAGTCACGATCACTGTCAAACAAATGCAAAACATACAGAAAAGGAACCACATTTGCAGGAGCGTAGTGGATTACCACTTATTGGAACTATAATTGTGTCTATTTCAGGGAACTGCTCCAAAAGCTCCAGCGATATTGTTCCCTGTCCACTACATCTAAGCAATCAGAATTACATGCTTGCATTTTCTAGCTATCACAATCTACACATGTCAAACCCTCAGTTGTATATTCATTTACTCTTTTCAGGGAAGGGAACAACTATTTTCACAGTTTTTCTCACACGAAAAGAAGAGTCAAAACAAATATTTTACATACTAAAAGGTCAGAAATGTATATCAGGTGTAAAACGTAACACAAGTGCGGTTCTATGTCAATGAGCTTTGCACCGGTGTCATGACTCATTGATACTAGTTGACTCATTGATGCGGGTATAGACATCTAGAGTAGTTTATCAATAGCCATGTCTTGCAAGAAACAGTGCCTCGAGTGTTATGTAACAGAGGTACTTAGCAGATTTTCAATAGTCATACTAGAATGTTTAATCTAACTCAAACATTCTAAACAAACATTGGATTTAGTACAATCCCGGCATATTGGCGAATGATATATAAAGAAAGTGAATCAAAGACTTCAAACAAGTCGATACCTTATGATGCGGGCATCATTGTATGGGTGTATAAGAAATGCACCAGTTTCCTGCAACACCGTAGCAGCTGTACTCTGCCTCGACTCCATAGTGGGCTCACTCCATATAACTTGTCCTCCATAACGTTTCACATTCTCAACCTTGCATTTTGGAGCATTATTGGGAATCACTATATAAGCTGGAATCCCTCTCAATTTGGCCGCCAAGGCCAATGCCGCAGCATGGTTACCACTATAGATTTTGTAAAGATTATTACAGGCAGTATGTGTGCTAAGAAGGGGGAAAACAGCGAGAACCAAGAACACAGACAACTTTCATTTGCGCAAATTTTCTGTCTGCCACTGATGAAGACAGTGAGAGAAGAAGGCTACCTGCTATGAGTTACCACTCCTTTAGCAGCTTGTTCTTCATCCAGCGAAAGGACAGCATTTGAAGCACCCCTGAACTTGAAAGCTCCTCTGATAGAATGCAGCGAGAAATAAAGGGAGAAAGAGCGCTTAGATTCATTTATGCAGACTGAAAAATGATCATATTTGAGGACAAAGAATTTGGCATTAGGAAATAGAATGAGCTTCTCACCCTTTCTGAAAGCATTCACATTTGAAGAGCAGTCTCTTTCCAGCCATAGCATTCAATGTTTCTGAGGAGACGACAGGCGTCTTGTGGATAACTGAGTTAATCCGTGCACGTGCCTCCTTGATGGAAGAAAGATTAGCAGCATATTGATTGGTTCCACTGTCACCGCTCATTGCCTTCCTACACGCCTATACTCTACCCATCCCGATGCAAAAACAAAGTACAACAAATTTAGTTTAGTTATGGATCAATTGTCGCAAGCAATGAGGGGAATTTAGAATGACATGTTTAGAATTTGGTCATAAGTATCAATTCTCAATGACTTTACTAACTACGCAAATATCCGATATCTACACAATCAACTTCAGTTAAGAACGAATATTTGATCAATTTTCGCTATCAGTCTCCATTTTCTGCTAAAAGGAAGCCACGAAAACAATTTTTGATGACGGGTTTGTAACCTAGTCATGAGTATCAGTTCTCGATATGACAATACCGGTTAAGCTAGCTGCCTTCTTATTGCTTAAGTGACATCTACTCCTAATATCCATTTAGTAGGATGTGCAATAACACAAATTCTTAAGAGAAACGGTCTCTAACTTAGGTTAGTGAGAAACCTCCAAATGTTCGATTTAACAAGAAAGTTAAACAATAAAGAAAATGATGAAGATGGGTCTATATGAAGAAGCTTAAATTTGCAATTACGAGCAAAAGAAGATGATAAACAAGAAACTTCAATTGATTTACTACTCGATAAATTAGCGGAGTACAACATTTGGGACTTACAGCGTTGAGCTTGGTTCAAGGGTTTTGCAAATTGTAATCGACTAATGGCGCAAATGGGGTCGTTGTCCGAGTGGATGTTGATGACTTTTCAGTTTTCATTCATAAACCCCTTCTCCGACTTGATTCTCCGTCTTGTCGGGTAGATTCTCCATCCTATTTTTGAATTCGGTCCACTATTTCACAAAAATAGAATGGAGAATCCACTCCACAAAGCATAATTGGATAATCAATTAATCAATCAATATATAATTAAAAGAAGTATTTTTTTTTTCTAAGCGTGTGATAATCTTCAACTTTTACAAAAATCCATTATTAATAAATAATAATTTATTTACAATTTTCCTACTACAATTAGTAAATAATTTAATTATTTACAACTTTCCTATTAGAATTAGGAAATTAGAAAATAATAAATTATTTATAATTTTTCTATTAGAATTAGAAAATTAAAAAATAGTTAATTATTTACAATTTTCTTGTTAAATTAGAGCATTATTATTCTTTAAGATTTGTATACTTACCATTTAAGGTTATTAACGTTATTCAATTTTTTTATTAAAAATGAAAATGGGAAATGAATTAGAAAATACTCCGTAATTGATTATTTACAATTTTCCTATTAGACTTAGAATATTATTCTTTAATATTTATATACTTACTATTTAAGGTTATTAACCTTATTCAACATTTATATTAAATGTAAATAGAAAAGCGGAAGAAAGAACTAATTCAATTTATCTTCGTTTTAACATTAAAATGGGTCAAAAATAGTCCAACATTGGGATATGAAGACAAGTCTATTACTTTTCCTTATGTTCTTATCTTTTCCATATTACTTGAACCTTCAAACTTAAAATAAAAACCTACGTCTGGATTCATAATGGGTGAAACTAAAATGAAAATAGTTAAGTATTTAACTATATTCAAATTTCTACTTAAAAGGAACGTACTGTTTGCGATCAATCACACATTCAACCAAATTAAGAGCAACACTACTATTTTTTTGCTACAAGAGTAGCACTATTATGCAAGTGACTATTGTACACTTTCGTACTTAATTATGCGAAAAAAATGAGATAATTTTTTTAATTAAGTAAAAAGAAAAAATATTTTTATTTTTACAAATAATGTGAGACCCACAACAAATAATATGAAATTAATTACTAAAAGACTTTTATGTTTATACTTTGTATTTTATGTACGTGAATATTAATGAATAACAAATAAGGAATAATTTAAAGTAAAAATAATTCAGTCCATATTTGAACTAAAATAATAAATCGCAATAAATTACATAAATTGATTAAAATTTCATCTAATTTTAAACTAAAATAATAAATTAAGATAACAATAAAAAAAGGTACAAAAACTACACCAATTAATACAAATCAATGTTATTACAAAAATTTCAGTATTTGACTAAAGTTATTAGATAATAAACTATCAATTTATGAAAAAACTTAAAATAACAAATACTAAATGCAACTATATATTAACTATAAAATAACTGTAAATGCAAAATATTAGAATTTTAGCTTTTAAAAAATAAAAAGAAATAAGTTATTACGAAAGTCTTGAATATATTCAATCAGATATAATATTTTGTGTATTAAATCATTTTTGATATTAAATATAACAACTCATGTTGTTCATCATGAAATTTTCCAATATTTGGAACGATATTTAGGCTCTTTCAGTTAATTTTATAATTATGTTTGTTAATCATATTGTGAACCTTTTAAATTTTGATAATTGTTTTTATTTTTTAGCGTATTTTCATCCTTAGATATTGATTATTTTCCATTTATCTTATCTATATAAATACAATAGCATTTAAATCATTCGCATGCATCCACGTCATCACACACAATATTTTTATTTTTATTTTAACAAAAATGTGATACTCACGACAAATAATATGAAATTAATAACTAAAAACCTCTATATTTATGTTTTGTATGTAAATGTTTACGTCTATGTTTTGTACATAAATATTAATGAATAACGAATAATGAATAATTTAAAGCGAAAATAATTCAGTGCATCTTTTAACTATAATAATAAATTGCAATAAATTATATCGATTGATTAAAATTTCCCCTAAATTTTAAAGTAAAATAATAAATTACGATAAAAATAAAAACAAAGTAGAAAAAATTATATCTATTAATAACAATCAATGTCGTTACAAAAATCGCAGTATTTGGCTAACGTTATTGTATAATAAACTATCAATTTACCAAAAAAATTAAATACTAAATACTAAATATAATTATAAATTTACTGTAAATGGAAAATATTAGAATTTCAATTTTTAAAAAATAAAAAAATAGGTTCTTACGTACGTCACGAATATATTCAATCAGATATATCTTTTTGTGCATTAAATCATTGTTGATACTAAATATAACAACTAATGTAGTCTATCATGAAGTTTTCCATTATTTGGAACGATATTTAGACTGTTTAAGTTAATTTTATAATTATGTTTCTTGAATCGTATTGTAAACCCTTACATTTTGATAATTGTTTTTTATTTTAAAGTAATATTTACATTTTTAGATATTTATTATTTTCCATATATTGGATTTAATATGCTATATACCATGTTCTAATACTGCATTCGTGCATTTTTTTTCACGAATTTAAGACATGTGTAAATTTCAACCGATATATTTTTTGCACGTATTTGAACTTATTAAGATTATAAAAGAAACATAGTATAAAATATTTATTTACTTTGGTTAATATTTTAAGTGTTAATCATTATATCAATATTTCTGAAACATAGTCGTGCACAACTATATATACGAGTTGATTCACATTTTAAAAAGGTAAGACTAAACATTATTTTTAACCATTAATTTTTAAGTCAAGTTATCATTATTATTTAAACAAAATACTGAAAAACTCATAATATTAAACACAAATTAAAGCACAATGTTAAGAATATTAAACTTAAAATTAAAATTAATATATTTAGTATTAAACAAAAATTTAATTGTCAGCATAATCTTTCAAAACAATGATAATTATACTTCACTTTGAATTATAATTTAAAAATAAAAATTTAAAAGTTTTTATTTTGACATTTATCTTTTAAATTAAATTAATTACATAATAAAAAAAATAAAACAACAATAAAAATAGCAATAATTGTCACAAAACACTAATAAACGTCACAATATTCGTGGCAAAATACTAATAATCCGTGCCAAAAATTTAGTAAATTGTGTAAAAATATAATTTGACTATATTATGGCAATAAAAAGTATTTGATTAATAATGTTATTTTCTTATGAATTCGTTTTGTCATCAGGGTTTATTGCGGCAACAAATCAACGTGATAATATATTTAATGCCGTGAATTTCACGGGTATTATAATTATGGGTCATCTTATAGTAATATGACACCTAGCTAGAGGTGTAGTTGTGAGAATTGAAGGGACCGTTCACTTAATAGTGTGGAATCTTTTGAAAGTCTGGGAAACAGGTTACTTGGGTTGAGAGCGGGTCAGTTCAATTTGAGTCGGAGCAAGCTTGAGTTTACAAAAATTCAGCTCAGGTTGGTTTTAGATCACTTTACATTCTGGTCATCAACTTTTGAAGTTAATGATCAGTATGGAAAAAAAAAATTCAGATCATGTCGAGTTTGGTCATGTCAGGTTAGGATTTCGGCTCAATTACTATCAAATTTTAGGGTAACAATCAATGTGGAAAAAATAAAAATTTTGGTCAAGTCAATTTAGATAACATTAAGTTCATGACATTTTCGGCTCAATTACTATTAAGTTTTTAAGGTAATAATCAATGTGAAAAATTTAAAATTTAGGTTAGGTGTTATCAGGTAAGGTTAGATCTTTTCAAGTTCTGGTTTTTTCCGATCCAATTTCTATCAGATTATAAAGATTATGACCAACTTTTTTTAAAAGGAAAAGTCAAGTTATTCTAGGTAGATCGTCAATTCAGGATATGCTTAAGTTTACAGAAAAAAAATTCAGGTCAAGTTATTTTGAATAGTATCAATTTAGAATATGGATTAAGTTTGAATTCTCAGTTTGAATATCCGATAGGGTCGAATGCATGTTTGGTCATTGGGGCAACTAATAGGTTACGTCGAATACATGTTTGGTCATTGGGATAGATAATTTTGTCAAGTCTACTTTGTAGGTGTTAGAAAATGTTGGTCAAACTTAGAGATGTCAATGAGGCGGATCTTGGCGGACCTCGCTCCATCCCGCCCCACGTGAGGCGAGTCTTGGCGGGTCTCGCCCTGCCCGCCCCATGTGGGGCGGGTCTTGGCGGGTCTCGCCTTACCCCGTCCTACGTGGGACGGGTGTGGGATAATGATTTGATGGGTCGTGGGGCGGGGTGAGTTTCAAAAGTATCATTTGTCGCGGGTCGTGGGGCGGGTGTGGGTATCACATGAGACCCGCCCACACCCACCCCACCCCACACCCACCCCGCCCCACATGTACCCGCCCCGCTTATACCCGCCTTAATTATCTCCAATCGACCTATATAAGTTCTAAATAATTCGACCTATATAAGTTGTAAATGATAATATCCAGTACTATATAATATACTCCCTCCTATTCTACATAATTGTCCCATTGTCCACTTCCGTCTATTCACAATAATGTCCCATTGTCTATTTTGGGTAAATATTTATACTTATTTTATTCACTTTAACCCACAATAATAACCCACCTTACCCCACAACACTACTTATTTTAATCACTCTACCCACAATAATAATCAATAATACCTTCCCTCTCTACAATCTTCCTACCCCACACATTACTTTACATTAAACAAATGAATTCCTTAATTCCAGTGCCCAACCCACAATGGGACAGTTATCGGGAATAGGAGGGAGTATATAATAAGAATGTAACTTAAAAGATAAAAAAAAGAACAAATTTTTCGTAAATTAAACTTATTTTACCCATTACCCACACACGTTAGACAACCCAATAGTCTAATAGTCACTACTCATTACCCACCCAAATTCCCCAAATCCCCATTCCCACAAAAACTATTCAACCACGAAAAAAAACTCTAAAAAAACAAACCCGCGACGTGTTTCATTGTATATTTCTATGAAAAAATATTTTATGGGTCAACGGAGGTCTAATTAATTGAATGTTAGGCGGATAATTTGACGGGTCAATGGGTAACCACGAAACGATGACGATTTTGAAAATTACAAACCGTCGCGGGTCGTGGGACGAGTGCGGGTTACCCCTTCTCCGCACCCACCCCGCCCATTGATATGCCTAGTCAAAACGAAAACATAGATGATTTGTATACACTTTTTTTCTATTTAAATATTTGCTACTTTTGTTTAAGTAGTAACAAGTTCGACACCGGTTCAGTGATAATGCACAAAGTAGACCTGAACTCGACCGTGATAGTAATCGTCTCACGCCGGTAGTTCCCCAAGGTTAGCACTACATCACCTGTACTCGACCACTCGTGTAAGAGAGCTTTGGAAGAAACGTAAACTATACCCAGGAAATTAGAGAAACATTTAAGAGAAGAGAAGACAGAATGTGTGTATTAATAATAGAGGGTGAACACTGCTCTATTTATAAGAGAAATATAGCAGTAGGTGGAGCCAAAAAACGCTCCAACATTAAGGACTTCATTAATTAGCGCCCATTAATCACAATATTAACAATCACAATTGACTGACAGTAATTAGCTCTCATAATTACCACCAATAGTCATATTTGACTGACTGACCGTTATAGCACAATATACACTGAATGTATACAAGAGCCCATATCACACAAATCCAAAAAAGATAAAGTAAATGTGGACTAAGGCCCGCACTGCAGGCGCTCTGCCCGAACCGAGCCACGCCGATGTGTGTATTTGGGTCTAAACCCACATGCACTCCACACAAAAAACCCCTTAGTCCACTCACTTTTTTTTTTTTTTTTTTTTTTTTTTTTTTTTTTTTGAACTCGCACATAACAAAATAACCTACTGGAGCATAATCAGAGCCGCCTGATCATGCGCAAGTCTATTTAAATACCTCGGAATAAAGCTAATACTAACACAATGAAAAACACCTAAGCAACTATATAAGTCTTCAATTAAGTCTTCAACTTGAAAGTGTCTGGCCTCGATTTCGGCAATTTGTAACACCGCATTCAGACAGTCTGATAACAACTCCACATGACGCAAATTATGCTCATGCGCCCACCTTAGAGCACCAGTAATCACAAAAACCTCCGCCTGAAGAGCAGAAACCGCAACACATTTTCTACCTCCCTTAAAAACCACATCACCACTACGATCAAAAACCACCCAACCAATACCTGTTTCCATCGACGATTTCCAACTTGCATCCACCTTGATCCTGTAGCATAGACATGAGCATTCTCCCCCAACTAACCTCCATGGATTAAAATCCGTGATGTATTGTCGCTCCCCTTCATCTTCTGCCCCCTTAAGAACGCTTCGATCTTCCTCATCACCCACCTTACCTCCCTTCTGCTTGACCTCAATTGCCCTCATTGCTGTCATTACCATATCATTATATCCTTTAAAAAATAAATCTGGTACCAATATAGCATTATGAAAAATGCTATTGTTTCTTAGTAGCCAAATGCTTCTAATCATAGCAATAAAGCGAGCAGTAAGCAAATCAGTATCCCTCTAAGTCCTAAAAAACTGGAGCCAATTGATTATCCATTCCCCCATAGTGATTTGCATTGATTGCCTAGAGCGTATACCTAAATCTGATGCATTCCATAGTCTTTCGACCGTCGGACAATCACGCAAAAGATGTTCCATTGTTTCCAATTCTCCTTCCCCTGAAAGACCACATAAAGTACAACAATAATCCTCTTCACGTAACATACCTCTTCTCCTAAATTCAGCTCCCACAGGCAAAGAATTTGTAAAAATCTTCCATAACAGAATCTTCCATGACTGTGGTACCTTCAAATACCACAACTTAGCTTTGCAAAACACCCGCCCCTTCTCAGAAATACGAATTCTATCCATATTAGATCCATGTTTCTCCATAAATTCTTCAAAGAGTAATCCATAGCAGCTCTTAACAGAAAACTTACCAGTTGACGTGAACGGCCAAATAACTCTATCTTTTCTCCCATTCATCCCCAAATCAATAGACCGAATCATATTCACAGTCTGTTCATTAAACAAAAACAGGAGACGTGAATTATCCCATTCCCCATTCGCATTCAATAACTCTCTGATTTGGAGATCCTTAATCCATTCAAAACCTGAACCCATTAGTACCTCTTTCGGGTCCGGACTTTGCCCATAAATCCACTTAGCCGTCCAAACATTAAGATTTGACAAATAACCAGGCACCCATGCTAAACTTTCTTTAATACTTTTGAAACCATGTAGGATACTTCGTCTACCCCAAGACATATTACCCGTATGATTCATTATAAATCCAGTCGAGTTGCTCCATCTAACTTTCATTAGGTTCCGAAAGACTTTTCCAAAGTATGAATTCTCCCCCTTAACTATCCTCCATGCTTGTTTAGCTAATAAGGCTTTATTAAGGCAAGCAATGTTTCTAATTCCAACCCCGCCTCTTGATTTAGGAAGACTCAGGAAATTCATACTACACCAATGCATTGAGCGCCCTGATTTACATCCCGCCCACCAAAAATGTGACAGCAAAGAATTTATCTTATTTGCCACACTTACCGGTATTTTAAATACCGATAGAAAATAATTAGAAATGGTCGACAAAATGGAATTAATCAGAGTAAGCCTACCTGCAGGTGACAGAAATATCCCTTGCCACGAAGTCACCTTCCTTTGTACATTTTCAATCAACCCTTTAAATAGATCACTTTTCGGCCCTTGAAGCTCCGTCGGTATCCCTAGATATTTTCCAAAACCCCTATTCCTTCTTACCTTTAACCAAAGCAAAGTATCCTGAATCCTTCTCAAAGTCATGTTCGGACTAAAGATTAAACCCGATTTATCCTCATTTATTCTTAGTCCACTCACTTGAACACTACAATAATAAGTAGTGTTATAAACTAAAGGAACAAAAGTCTCCCCCACCGATGTGGAAGAGACAAAGGAAGAAATGAGCTTGATTTTGCCATCACTGACAACAGTTGGGTCACCATATGTCAGGTTAACATTTGGTTAGACAAAGTTTAGGTTGAGACTGAGTCAGGTTGACTCAATTCGGCTTTCGAGTCTCAAGTCAGCCTTACAGGGACAAATTAGTTTTACCATATGTCCAGATGCAACACAAACATTTATATAACTATACTAGTGTCAATATTCCACTATAGAAAAAAGGACAATAATGAGATATGAACTCGTAATTTTTTAGATACACCGTTGTTTTGGTCGAAAATTACCAAGTTTGTTATGTAAGGTTATAGTGATTATTAGACAAGGTTCTTCATTGATTATGAGTGACAATTTATAAAGTAAAGAAGATAAGAGAGAAAGTGTTATTGTTCTTGCTGAAATGCCTAAGTATTACAATGTAAGTTGGGTGTTCTTGCTGAAAATGCAAGGGGTATTCCTAAGTGGTCTCACTAGGTTAGGTATTGGGTAGTCCTCTTTAATGAATATCCCTCCTTATTTATAGAGCATGAAGAGGTGTTAATATTCATTGGGTAAGGACTGCTGGGCAGGGCCCAGCCGTTACATAGCTTCCTGGTCCATTTACAACTACTTGTTCCTCTATTTTGGGCTTTGGCCCCAATAAGTAAACATTGCTTGGGCTTGATAGCTTCCTCAGCAAGATTTGTTTGTGCTTCCTTTGACGAGATGTGTGCGGCTGAGATTGACTCCCACCCTTCAATCCGTGTGACCTTAGATTAACCTCTCCTGGACTGCCACGTGTCATGGCCCAAAGTCGTTAATTTTGGGGCCCAACATTAGCCCCCAATTCTCGTGTAAGTTTGCTTGCGCGGGAATTTCAGTTACACTTATTTCGCTTCGATTTTTGCTCCCGCCACTAACTGTTCATATTCACGCCCTTAATTAACCCCAACTACCTTCACTTAAATTCTTCTTATTCCTGACAAATTCTCCAACTTCTCATTTCTTTTTCCCAGAAAACCTCTTATCTTCTTCTTCCTCTTTTTTCCGACTTCCTTTTGCTTTGCCGATCATTTCCCCAGGTACCATTTCCGTTTTTCTTTCAATCTTTACTTCTTTTAGCAATTATGGGCGATGATTTATTCCCTTCTCAAGGTCTCCTTTCCCCTTTACATTCTTGCAATTCCATCTTCAAACCCTCTGACATAACCGCCATTAGAGGGCAGTTTCACTTCAACGCCAGAGTGAACATTCACGTTCCGACGGCCGGCCAGAAGGCCGACTTCTGTCGCCCTGGGTGGACCTGCATGTACCTCTACCCTTTCTCATTGGGTTTGAGGTTCCCTTTTCCAGACCTTGTATGCGAATTCCTTCACACCAATAAACTTCCTATGTGCCAAATCACTCCTTACGCTTGGCGAACCATCCTGTCGTTAAGCAAATTAAACGAAAAATACGATATGGGGATTACAATGGGTGATTTTGCTCACCTTTTCGCTGTGCGGGCTTTGGGTCGTGGTCAATTCACGATTCGGGCCCATAAGAGTGATGAGCACTGCATAATTTTTCCCCCGAAACCCAAGGATGCTGATTGGTTTCGGAGTTTCGTCTTCGTGGAAGTAAACACTTTGCCCAATCCACATGACTACATCTATACCCAATGGAGAGCTTCAACAGGTACTTACTTTTGGTTACCTCATTGATTCCTTTTGTTGCTCACCATCTTACTGCTCTTTTCCTGCAGATTTGCCCAAAATACCTCCTGCTGCTGACGAAGAGGTGTCCCTGTCAAAGTTGTTTGGCCTGGAACCTGCGTGTCGTTCCTTTAACTTTCTATTTGGTTATACTACTTTGGAGGAAGAAAGGGAGATGTCTACTGGTAATTTTCCCCCAGTTTGTACTTTTGCTTAGTTGAATTTGATTTCCTTCCCTTTTCTTACTCTTTTGCCAACTTTCAGACTCTACTAGGCCTGTGATGACTCCAGCCATGATGATGGCCCAGAGGAGGAGGAAGACTGTGGCAGGTGGGCTTAGGGCTCCTTCTAAGAGGAAGGCAGAGGCGACTGGTGCTGAGTCCTCTGCCAAGCGGTTGGAGCCTTCATCTTCTTCTGATGATGTGACTATTCTTAATGCCCCTTTATCTTCTTTGCCCCCTTTAGGCCCTCCTACGCAGACGAGGGCTTACTCCTCTTTGGTTAAGAAGGAGCCGTCCGGGTCTGGGTCTGGGGCTGGAGGATCAGGTACTAGGGCTGAGGGTGCTGGAACTGGTGATGAGGTGAATGATGTTATGTCTGACTTGCCTGAGGATGTTATCAGATTACCCGCTGGGTTTGGATGTACTGCGGGGGTGCCTTGCTGGCCTACCTTGAAGAGAGCGCTGCTTCCCAGTGTGAGGACGTATCTTCGTCCCAGGCCGACTAGAGAATTGCTGGAGGATGCTGCTGAACAGGCTTTTGCGGTATGGTTTTTCCTTTGGCTTTCATACCGACGTCCTTTATCCTTTTCGTTCTTCATTTCTTTCTTCTTGCAGACTATGCAGATGCTGCTGGTCGAAATTGACCGTCTGCCGGAATCTGAGAGGGAGCTGACATCCCTGAAGGCTGAGTTGAACTTGATGAGCAGGAGGCTGGAGGCGGAGAAGGTTCGCGGAAACCAAAGGCTGGAGGCTGCTAAGGCGAAGGAGAAGGATTCCGAAGAGCAGATGGCGATAGTCCTGGATGCCAAGGATGCTCTTGCCTCTGAGGTGAAGAGATGGAAAGAGGCTAAGGAAGCCGTCGATGCAGAGAACGCTGTCTTGCGGCAGAAGAAGGAGTCCCTCTCTGGCGTGTTATCTGATATCGTCCCTTACACCCACTGGGCAGCCAGGGTTGAGTGCATGAAAGAGGTGCTGGAGAATAAGCACTTGGGATGGGATGCGGCTGAGGAGGAACGTCTTCTGGAGGCTGCTTTTCCTGTGAAGCCCGACCTTGGCGTGCTCTCTGATTGCGAGGAGGAGGAGGAGCCCCCGGAGGTTAACAGCCCTGTTCCTGCAGAATGTCCTCCTATTCAGGAGGAAGTGATTCCTGTAACTCCTCCTGCTGCAGACGGTGGCCAAGGCGGTGTTGGAGCAGCTGGTGATTCCTCCTCTGTAACCAAGCATGTTGTTACCTAGTTGTTTTAGCTTTGTTGTTGTTCTGGGCCCTGTGTGGCATATTTCTTTTGCGGTTTGGTTGTTCCTGCTGGACCCGGGTGGGTCCAGTTAAACATTTATCTTTTGCGGCCCATGGTTTTTGGGCTTAACTTGTAAAACTTTTATTCCGGCCTTTTTCTTGGCTGGCGAAGCACCTGAGGGTGTAAATGGATATTTCTGGCTCCAGGGTTTCCTGGATCCTTGGTTTATATGTATGTTGTTTTTGTGTTTTGCATGCATGCTTTTTGTTTAGATGGCCAAGTGTATGTGCTGGTTCCCTTAGTTAGGAGTCCTCCAGACTTTTGCGTGGGTGCTTAGTATTGTGGGTGTTTGTATCCCAGCTTGTTTTTACTTTGCCACATTCACACGCTTCAGTTTTTATATTGATTGACAAGAATTGCTTGACTGAATCATACCGAAGTTATATTCAAGATAACCCGTGGGGTTTCTTACAAAATGTTCAAAAGATAACTGTCAAGATATTGGCTTGACATCAAAAGATAGCTATTGGGCTTTGTTTAACCCTTTACTAAGAGAAATGAAAGAAATCGACGTAAATAGCAAAAGAGTCCTAGAACCTGAATATTCAGGTTGCTGACCGATGTGGCGTTTTCCTCCTTTCTAGATGAAATACTTCTTTAAGTGCAAGATGTTCCATGGCCTGGGTACCATTTTTCCATTCATGTCCATTAGTCTGTAAGAGCCACTGCCGGTTGCACTCTCCACCTGGTAGGGGCCTTCCCAGTTGTATGCGAACTTTCCTGCCTGGTGGTTCTTAGTGTTCTGGAAGACTTTCCTGAGAACAAGATCTCCCACCTGCAGGGTCCTGACCTTAACGTTTTTGTTGTACGTTCGTGCTACCATCTGCTTATATGATGCTATTCTGATTTGAGCGCTTGTTCTGAGTTCATCTATGGTATCCAGGCTGCTGGCCATTTCTGCCTAGTTGCGTTCTTCCGTCAGGCATCCGTATCTTTGTGTTGGGATCCTGACTTCTGAAGGAATTACTGCTTCAGCTCCAAACACCAGGCTGAAGGGTGTTTGGCCCGTTGCGACTTTTGGTGTTGTTCTATCTGACCATAGGACGAGGGGTAGCTCTTCTGCCCATCTGCCCCCTGCTTCTTCCAGCCTTCTTTTTAAGTTGTCCATGACGATCCGGTTGCTGGATTCAGCCTGACCGTTGGTCTGGGGGTACCTGGGGGCAGCTTTTAGCAGTGTAATGTTCCAGCCAGCGCAAAATGCTTCCGTCTTGTTGGATATGAACTGAGAACCATTATCACATACAATTTCAGAAGGTATGCCAAACCTACAGATTATATTACGCTTGAGGAAAGATATCACCTGATTCTCTGTGACTTGGGGGAAAGATTCTGCCTCTATCCATTTGGAAAAGTAATCTGTTAGTGCCAGCATGTAAGTCTTGTTTCCTGGTGCCCTTGGCAGGGGTCCCACGATATCCATTCCCCACTTCATGAATGGCCATGGTGATATTACTGGATGCAGAGGTTCTGCAGGTTGGTGTACTACGGGTGCGTGTTTCTGGCAGGGTTGACACTTTTTTGCAAATTCTACAGCATCCTTTCTAACTGTTGGCCAGAAGTATCCTTGTCTGAGTGCTTTGTTGGATAGGCTCCTGCCCCCTGCATGATTTCCGCACTCGCCACTGTGGAGATCATGCAAGATAGCCTGACTTTCTTTTTCTCCCAGACAACGCAGGTAGGGTCCAACCATCGATCTCCTGAACAAGATTCCATCTATTAGTGTAAATCTGGATGCTTTCATTTTAAATCCCCTTACCTCTTTCTTCTCGGAGGGGAGGACGTTGTTTGCTAGCCATTCGATGTATGGCGTCCTCCAGTCTGGGGCTTCTTCCTGATTGACGGTATTGCTGAGGATCCCTGCTTCCATTTCCCACTGAGTGCTGGATGAGTCAACTTCTGGATCCTGTCCTGAAGTTGAAGGTTCCAGCACATGGATGATTGGGATTGTAGAGAGTTCTCCTGGATTGAACGTAGCCCCCAGATTGGCTAGTGCATCAGCTTCAGCATTCTGGTCTCTGGGTATTTGCTTTAGCTCGAATGTGATGAATTCCGCTTTTAATTCTCTTGCTACTTTCAGGTAGGCAATCATTTTTGGATCCTTGGCTTCGTACTCGCCATTCACGTGATTCACTATAAGTTGTGAATCACCGAAGGCTCGCAGGTGCCTGATCTTCATCCCTAGGGCCAGCTGCAGTCCTTGGATTAGCGCCTCGTATTCAGCAACGTTGTTTGTGGCAGGAAATTCACAGCGTACGGCATGTGCAATAATGTCTCCTTGCGGAGACCGCAGTACCATGCCTACCCCTGCTCCCCGGCTATTTGAGGCTCCATCTACATGCAGTGTCCAACATCTTTCTGCTGAATCCATTTCTGGAGGCAGAAAAGACGTTTCCGCTTCTTTCTGTAAACCTGGACTAAAATCGGAAACAAAATCTGCCAGGGCCTGTGATTTTATTGCTGTACGGGTTTCGAATTTTAAGTCATAACCACTTAAATGTACTGACCACTTGGCCATTCTTCCAGACAATTCCGGTTTTCCTAATATGGATTTTAAGGGGTAGCTTGTTAGGACCGAAATTGTGTGGGATTCAAAATAAGGTCTGAGTTTATAAGATGCTGTTACTAAGGCCAAAATGAGTTTTTCTGGAGCAGAATACCTGGTCTCTGCAGGTAGCAGAGACTTGCTGATGTAATATACGGGATGCTGTGATCCCTCATACTCCCTTACCAGGACCCCACTGGCCGCTGCTTCCGTGACGGATAGATACAGGTATAGTGGTTCTCCTGGCTTCGGTTTAGACAGGAGGGGAAGAGTGCTGAGGTACTGCTTCAGGCTCCTGAAGGCTTCCTCGTGCTCTTCCGTCCACTCGAATCTCTTACTTTTTCGCAGGATGTCTTAGAATAGCTTGCATCTTTCTGAGGATCTGGATATAAATCTGTTAAGGGCTGCTACTCTTCCTGTTAGCTTTTGTACGTCCCTTGGTTTCTGTGGCGACTCCAGCTGCAGCAGAGCTTTGATTTGATCCGTGCTAGCCTCAATGCCTCTCTGCGTGACCATGTATCCCAGGAACTTTCCGCTGGATACTCCAAAGGTACACTTTGAGGGGTTCAGCTTCATCTGATACTTCCTCAGGGTGCTGAATGTTTCTTGTAGATGTTGAAAGTGTTGCCCTGCTGCTTTAGATTTTACAACCATATCGTCGATGTATACTTCCATGGTTTTCCCTATCTGGTCCTTGAACATCATGTTCACTAGCCTCTGATAGGTGGAACCTGCATTTTTGAGTCCAAAGGGCCTAACATTGTAACAGTATATACCTCTCTCCGATTGGAAGGCTGTTTTTTCTTGATCTTCAGCAGCCATTCTGATTTGGTTGTATCCGCTCCAGGCATCCAGGAACGTTAGCATCTCATGTCCTGCAGTAGCGTCTACCATAGCGTCTATATGCGGTAGAGGGAAGGGGTCTTTTGGGCAAGCTTTGTTTAAATCTGTAAAATCAACACAAACCCGCCACTTGCCATTTTTCTTAGGTACCACTACTACGTTAGATAGCCATTTTGGGTATTTTACCTCCCTGATTTTTCCAGCGGCCAGGAGGTTGTCTACCTCCTGGTTGATTACCTGGTTTCTTTCGTAGGCGAATTTCCGCCTCTTCTGCTGGACTGGCTTGTGGTTAGGGTCCACGCTCAGCCTGTGGGATATGACCTCTGGATCTATTCCTACCATATCCTCATGTGACCATGCAAAACAATCTATATTATCTTTTAACAATTGTATAAGTTTTAGGCGGATGTCACCTGTGCATTCTGCTCCCATCAGTACTATCCTTTCTGGGTGCTGCGGGTCCAGGGGGATTTCGTCCAATTCTAGCTGCTGTGGTTCGACGTATTCCTCCTGGGGCCGCTTTCCCTTTGATTGCTATGCTGACGGTGGTGGAGTTGCTGTGGGTTTGAGTGCTACCTTGTAGCAGCTCCTTGCTTCGTCCTGGCTTCCTTTGATTGTTTGGACTCTCCATGGGGTGGGGAACTTCAGGCATTGGTGGTATGACGAAGGTATTGCTTTCATGTCATGGATCCACGGCCTGCCAAGAATTACATTGTAAGTAGAAGGACCATCAATTACAAGGTATCTTACCTGTTTATTTATTCCTCCAGCATAGGTAGGAATAAGTATCTCTCCCAGGGAGCTCTTTGTTTCGCCGCTGAATCCTACTAGAGGCACTGCCTTCTTTACCAGGTCGCTCTCGCTGAATCCCATGTTCTTTAGTGTTTCCAGCATGATCAAGTTGACGGAGCTCCCTGTATCCACTAGTATCTTTTTGACTGTGCAATTCCCTATGGATAGGGTAATTATCAAAGCATCATCATGATATTCCGCTTCTCCTGCTCCATCGGTTTCGTCGAAACTGACTGCTGGGAGGTCTTTGCTGCTGATCCTGCAGGAACTCTCTGGTTTGTCGCCCTTTGTCATGGCGGCGTGCCTTTTAGCGGCCGAATAGGTTAATCCGCACAATTCTGATCCTCCTGTGATTACATTGATAATTTTTGTACAAACAGGAGGACTGGAAGGCCTGACCTGACTCGTGGAGTTGACTTTGGTCCCCTTAGCCAGTAGATGGTTCATGTTACCTTGGTCGAACTGATATTTTACCTCCTTCCTCAAGGTGATGCATTCTTCTGTTGTGTGGCCAATGTTCTCCTCATGGAAGTCGCACCGTAGACTGGTGTCTCTGTTGTCTTTTGGTCTTTCTTCCGTCCTCTTTCTAGGCCACTTAACCTTTTCTCCCAGGTTTTTGAGGGCTTTAATTACACCTGCAAGATTAACATCAAAACCATACTCTTTTATCCTGGGAGGCAGATTTGGATCGCTCTTCCAGTTTTTGCCTCCTGTTACTTTGTTGACTGGCCTGCTGTAGGGCTTGGCCTTCTCACTCCTTTCTTCCTTTGCTTTTCTGGTGGGGGTCTCAACGCGCTGGCTGGTCCTCCTGGGGCCTGGGTCCTCTTCCAGGCGGACGGCATCCAGGGCCTTCTGCTGTACTTGGGCGAAGCTGGTGCATGTCCATTTGGTTAGGTCTTTGTACAGATCTGACCCTTCTGGCAGCCCCCAGCGGAAGGCATGGATGGCGGTAGCTACGTCACATTTTGGTATGGATACCATCTCGTTGTTGAACCGGGCCAGGTAGGCCCTGGTTGGCTCCGCGTCGCGCTGGACAATGCGGTACAGATCGCTCGTTTGCTTTTCTGGCTTTCGACTGCTGGCAAACTGCTGGTTGAAAGCATTCACCAGTTCAGCGAAACTGGAAATACTTCCATTGGGCAGACTAACCAGCCACTGCAAGGCTGCTCCAGAGAGGGTTGACCCAAACCCTTTACACATGCAAGCTTCTTTGAGGGGCCCAGCAGCCGTTACCACCATCATTTTCTGTTTGTATTGATTGACGTGGTCAACCGGATCAGCTGTTCCGTCATAGTGCGTCATTGTTGGCGGCGTGAATCCTTTTGGCACGTCGACGGAGACTACGTTGCTGGTGAAGGGAGAATCTGCATAGCTGTCTTCCGTTGCTTTCTCCAAGGGTCGCGGCACTCCTGGTATGCGGTTAACGAGATCCCATAGCTCATTGTATTTCTGCTCCCATGCGCTAGGTAGTGTGTACGCTGGGGGAGGCAGAAATCCATGCGCCGTGACTTCTGGAGCCTGGCTGGCTATTGGAGTAGGGCTGGCGTACTGGGAGGTGTGGATGATGGATGGGGTTTGCTGATAGCTGCATCCTGGCGCTCCTCCATTGTACTGCTGGTAAGGGAACAGCCTAGTCGACGATTCCGCTTGCCAAGCTGGGGCTTGCTGATATGAGTGTCCTGTAGGAAGCGAAAAGTTAGTGTTTGTGGATTGTACTTTTAAGACATCGTTACCTGTTTGCGTGAAAGTTTGGGATGGTGAGGGGTAGGATAAGAACCCCATCCCACTAGGAGTTATCGTTTCTGGGGGAGTAATCCTGCCGAGATCCAGGCGCGTGACTATCTCGGCTGGGACTTCCCTTGACTTCTTTCCAATGACCCTTCTTCGATGCCTTTCTGCGGCTTCTGCTGCGGCTGCGGTGCTGGCGGCGATTCGTGCCCTCAGATCCTGGTTGTCCTTCTTCAGGCTGCTGATCGCTTCCGCCATTGATTGCCACATTTCTGCAGTTGGAGTAGGCTGGCTTGGATTTTGCCTTTTCCCGGTGTCTGGCTGTATGGTGGCAGTGGTTTTGGTTGGGACCATGGCTGGGGTGCTGCTGCCGGTTGGTGCCATGGTCGCTGTTGGAATTGTGGCTTTGGATGCGGGTACCAGCGGGATTTTACTGGCGGACGAAGGTGGTGTTAGGGGATTGGTTGTTTTTGGGATGTTTCCCGACATGTTTGGTTTTTTGGCTAGGACGAGTTTTTGAGTTTTTTGTTTTGGGTACGACAATCACTATAGCCCCACGGTGGGCGCCAAAATGTTTTGGTCGAAAATTACCAAGTTTGTTATGTAAGGTTATAGTGATTATTAGACAAGGTTCTTCATTGATTATGAGTGACAATTTATAAAGTAAAGAAGATAAGAGAGAAAGTGTTATTGTTCTTGCTGAAATGCCTAAGTATTACAATGTAAGTTGGGTGTTCTTGCTGAAAATGCAAGGGGTATTCCTAAGTGGTCTCACTAGGTTAGGTATTGGGTAGTCCTCTTTAATGAATATCCCTCCTTATTTATAGAGCATGAAGAGGTGTTAATATTCATTGGGTAAGGACTGCTGGGCAGGGCCCAGCCGTTACATAGCTTCCTGGTCCATTTACAACTACTTGTTCCTCTATTTTGGGCTTTGGCCCCAATAAGTAAACATTGCTTGGGCTTGATAGCTTCCTCAGCAAGATTTGTTTGTGCTTCCTTTGACGAGATGTGTGCGGCTGAGATTGACTCCCACCCTTCTATCCGTGTGACCTTAGATTAACCTCTCCTGGACTGCCACGTGTCATGGCCCAAAGTCGTTAATTTTGGGGCCCAACAACCGTCTTAGAGTATGTCAAAAGTCTTATATAGTATGTCAAAAGATATCCGCTTACCAACATTATAAACCGATAATAAAAGCTCAAAAATAATTTTATACTCTAGCGTGAAGCCATAAACCAACAAACTAACAAAGTACTTCCTCCATTTTTATATAATATACCCATTTTATTAAAATACTACACTCATATATTCAATAAATGGGAACATTATATAAAAACGGAGGATAGTAACATATTTTCATTGAACAAAATGAACACAAGATGAAAACTTTGAACTCAAAGTTCTACAGTAAAATTATTGCACACATTTATACAACAAGTAAGCAACCTATTTTACGTGAAGATTGTAGTATTTTTCATCTATGACGGACATATTCATCGCAAACTTGCGACATTTCAAACAGTATCCACTTGGATAGGAAAAAACAAGGCATTTAAGATTTTCAATGTTTAGTCTTACATGCATGAGTGAGAGAACTTGACGCATTACAAGCTTGAGACGATATATCCGTCGTAAGGCAGACTTACTGTTTCAGAAGCGCCGTCATTAACTTTAGTGATTATAAATCATTTTTTTTTTCCTTTCAACACGTCTGTCTTTAATTGTTTGAAAGAGTTCTTCATGGGCTCTAAACCACAACCCAAGCCCAATCAGTTTGGGCTTTTGCCAACAGCAGCTCTAAACCGAGGGCGATCCACTAACAAAAGATGTTCATGAACTTCATCAAAATATGGTCTTGTCGCCTCTTTTATGTTCTTAATCCAGAGCTGCACTTTCTTGCATCCCCCAAATATTTTGTTTTTCTCCTCTTCATCCAAAACCTGATTAAACAATATGACTGCATTAACGATATTATTACTTTAATAATAACGACCACATCCGAGTGTATTGTTGAGCAATAATGCACATCGTCCATCATCTCTAAATACTCCGTATCTTGTAAAATGACACGACCTGAATATGACACGAAATTTTCCTAAATCTCAAATGACATGACCCAAATTGTGTTTCCAATCTGGTTGACCCGTTTGCAAAATCTAGCGTCATACTAATTGTAGCTCAGCTACTGCGAAGTGGTAGAGGACTAAAAATGAGTTTTAAAGTCAGATGTTTACCTCAAATTGCATAAGCTCACAAACAACAGTAAGGTCAGCTATGGATGGGTGATCAAAACCCAACAAAAACATTGATGTATCTTTGATCCAGTAATTCTCTAAATTAGACAAAGCTGACTTCAACATCTTTTCACATTCAATTGCTTCTTGCGGGTTCATCGTAACACCTCTGGCGGGTCCAAGTATCGTATTCAGCAGATATCCCACTGCAAATAATCAAGTAACTGATTTAATTCAAACAACAAAATACAATTCAACTAACGACACGAAACGAAAGCTTAATTACTTGCACCACGGCGTAAATGGGAATGATGCCAATCCAACAATGAATGTAGTAATGCCCTTGTTTTCACATCGGCTGGATACCTATGGTCATCAACGACAACAACATTACGCTTGTGTTCACGAGATAAGTAGATCATCTGTGCACATTCAGACATTTTTTCGGAGCAACCTAGTTAACGAATCATAGATAGACGAGAGGAATAGACAAACTAACTCACCAGTGATCTGCAACATCAGGAAATATCGATGCAAGGTATATCAGGATTGCATGACTGCCAAGGTTGAAATACTAGCTAGATTAGCGAAAATCAGCAACATTTATGTTCGACAAGACGATCTTATATTACAAAAGTAAATTAAAGCCTGGCCTACTGGTTTTAATTTGAAGATAGACAAGGAAATATGTAAAGGTTACCTCTCGAACAGCTTGAAATTGCCATGGAATATCACAGGAATTTCCTTCACAGGATTTATTTCTGCAAGTACAAAAACACAGACAGCGGTAAAAACCTGTTACATAGCAAACTGTAGTATTTTGTTGTACGACAAGTCACTATGGTCAGATACTCAGATGTCGGACGTTGAAAGTTGAGACGATACTCTCACACTTCATTTCAAGCAAAACAAAGTACATTAACCTGCAAATTCTGGAGTCAAATGTTCCTGGTTGAACAGCTCAATAGTCATCTCCTCAAAGTCTATTCCATTAAGCCTAGCATAAACACTTTCAGAATTAGTATTTTATAACTACAGTGGAATCTAGGAAATTAGGGTACAAATTTTTAATGCGCGTCTAAGACAATATTTGTATGCTTTTTTTCCTAAATTAGTTATTATCATACATACAAAAAAAAATGAAAAAAATAATTAATATTATATACTCCCTCCTATTCTCAATAACTGTCCCATTGTCCATTTCCGTCTATTCACCTAAATGTCCAATTGTCTATTTTTGGTAAATGTTTACACTTAGGGGGCGTTTGGTTAGAGAAAGGGATAAGGAAAGGAAATAAGAAAAGGTAAGAGGGGAAAGGAAAGGGATTACCTAAAACTTAATTAGTTGTTTGGTTACTCTAAGAAAGATAACTAATGGTCCACTCACACTCACTCCTACCACTAACACACACCACCATAAACAACCACTTATCTACTGGTGGCGGCAGTGATGGTGGTGGAGGTGGCATGGTGGTGGTGGTGGAGGTGTCATGGCGGTCGTGGGGTGTTATGGCGGCGGTGGTGGTGGCGACGGTGATGGTGGTGGGGGTGTCATGACAGTGGTGGCGATGGTGGTGGTCGAGATGTCATGGCGGTGGTCACGACGGTGATGGCGGTGGAGTGTCATGGTAGTGATGGTGGTGGGGGTGTCACGGTGGTGGTGTTAGAGGGTGTTATAGCGGTGGCGATGGTGGTAGCGGTGGCGGTGGCGATGGCGTCATGGTGGTGGTTTGGTGATGGTTATTGTGGTGGTAGTTGTAAGTGTGGTGGTAAATGAAAAAAGTGGTTGAAGGGTAACAAGGATAATGAAATCTCATACCCTTAGGGGTGAGGGGTAAATAATTAGAAGGAATGAGCGGTAAGGTAGGGAGTTCAATTTCCTTTGATTGTGTCAAACAAACACCAACAAGGGAATCAGTAACTTTGTTTCCCTTTCCCTTTCTTATAGACCCCAACCAAACGCCCCCTTATTTTAATCACTTTAATTCACAACAATACTCCACCTTACCCCACAACATTACTTATTTTAATCACCTCTACTCACAATAATAATCAACAATACCTTCCCTCTCTCCAATCTTCCTACCCTCACCCATTACTTTAAAATAAACAACTCTTTTCCTTAATATTTGTGCAAACCTCATAGTGGGACACTTACTGTGAATAGGAGGAGTATATTTTATTTCAAAAAATAATGTCTTCCTAAAATACTTAAATTCCAAATATAGGTAAAACAATATTTCATTTTGTTAATATAACAAACATTAAACCCATTTTAACAAAAACAGGGGTGACTCTAGTCATCCGAAAAGACCGTACACCCAAGCCTCTACGATATTCCATTTGATGACTTATCCCGCGGTCCCCTCCCAGGATCCGCCCCGACGATATTTTTTTTTTGTCATCCGAGAAAACCGTATTATGTACACTTAATTAAGCCTTAACGATATTCCATCTGATGACTTAACCGAGAAGACCATACTCTCTACACCTAAGCGTTTACAATATTTTATTTGATGACTTGTCTCTAGGTGTAACTAGGACGGTCCTCCTATATGACAAATTTTATTTTCATGTAACGATGGAGGGGCAATTTATCCTTTAGAGCAATAACTATTGTATAAGACAGTATTATTTTATAATTTGTGCGCGGTTACGGATTTAATGTGCGATACGAGTCACTCGTAGAAGATGACTCCTAAACAATTGTTCCGTTCAGTTTATTTGTTCACTTTTGATTTTGGAGCCAAAATCAAGAACAGTACGTGGAAGGAAGGAATCATCATATTGTTATTGAATGATCCGGATACACGTGGCCATATCGAAGTAGAAATAAGCTAATGAATAAGATACACTAGAGTGGAATAAGCTTATTACAAATGATAGGATGCACGTAAATGAGAAAGAAGTAGGGAAGTAATAGAAGAATACTTGCAAAAGAGCATGATAGCTCGCGTAGGTTGAGACTTGCGATCACCGTAAATCCTCAGGACTTCTCCGGCCATCTTGAACTGTTTTCTTAATCTTCAAATGATATTTTTTACTATAATTCTTATGTGACACAATAACAAAGCTTATCGTGAAAAATCTATCACTACACATGTTGAGACGTAGTGTTATATGGACTTGTCGTGGTGTCAAGTCGACGTAAGTCCATATATACATTGTACTATACAAGATTAGACCTGGTAAATTAATCAGTTTGGGCTGTGTTTGTGTCCATATTTAAGTTTTCTATCAGGTTTGTATCAACTTTTGAAGAGTTAAGAACGATTAAGCAGCTAAGAGGGGTGAACTAGGTGCACCTTTTAAAAATCTGATTAATTTGAGTTGTTAGTAAGATGGAAAGTACGGAAAGAAGTCTAAGCAACAGTACGAACTATTGTACAGACTTGTCCCGTAAGATAATGAGAAGTAAATAGAAAAATTGAGCAAACAAATATAACAAACGATATTTAAAAAATTAGTTCAGCTCCTACTCCGGAGCTTACGTCCAACCGTTATTTTATTGCTTGTCTAGAAGTTACTCAACTTAACTAAACCCCTTGCAATAAAACAACTCCCCAACCTATTCCGGTTGCAATTTGCTTAGAGCTACTCCGCTCGTAAGACTTGACTCAAACTTAAAGCTACTCCGCTCTAAGAGTTTTAATGTTCTACCTTATGGTTTACACGCGATCTGTATCTCAAAAGTTCACATAAGAACATGGAGATTTCATTTACGATCTAAACACAAGGTTCATCGAACGTACTCTTTTAGCTATTAGATGTGCGAACTAGTACAAGGAGATGAGTAGACTTTTTCGAAAACAATTGAAGACTCTTTGAAAAAACAGAAACTTTTGCAAAATTAAACTTTGAAGAATAATGCTTAAAAAGGTTATGCAGGTTTACAACAAATGCCTTAGAAGTCTTGGAAATGCACCTACCTCTACTTTTAAAGGATTTGCAAGTGGAGGGATGCACTGCTTCAACTTTTCCACTACAGAAAGGTTTGAAATTATCTACTGATGAAGGATCACCGCTAGAAGACCCTGAACAGTACAGAAGATTGATTGGAAGATTACTTTATTTAAATCTTTCAAGACCAGATCTTTCCTATTCTGTTCAGCATCTTAGTCAGTTTGTAAGTCAACCACAGTTACCTCACTTGCAAGCTGCTCTTCATGTTATTAAGTATCTTAAAGGAACAATCAATGTTGGTCTGTTTTACAAATCCAGTATTACATCAGCTATCACAGCTTACAGTGATGCAGATTGGGGGCAATGCCAGTTTATACTTGCAGATCATTAAGTGGTTATTGTGTCTTTTTGGGAGACTTATTAATTTCATGGAAAACCAAAAAACAACCTACCATAAGCAAGAGTTCTGCTGAATCAGAATACAGAAGTCTGCCTTTCACAACATCTGAATTGGTATGGATTGATAGACTCTTACAGGATCTTAGAATGCAAATACCAAAACCTATACCATTGCATTGTGACAACAAAGCAGCTATACACATCTCAGCAAACCCAATTTTTCATGAACTTCCAAAGCATTTGCGCATTGATTGTCACTATGTAAGAGAGAAACAAGAAGAAGGATTTCTGCAGACCAAGTATATCAGAACTGGGATACAAACTGCTGATATTATGACAAAGGCTCTTGGAGCTGATCAACATCAATTCTTTGTTCACAAGCTAGGATTATTTCTCAATAATGTCTAGCTTGAAGGGGGATATTGGATATAACTATAGTTAGTTATATATTATAGTAGTAAGTCTTGCTTGCGACGGGTCACTATTTGTGACGGATATTTTGTGAGATAAAATGGATAAAAAATGAGTTAGTGGAGAAAGGGGACCACATGAATAGTGTTGGAGAAAGAGAAAAAGTGGATATTTTGTGAGAGAAAACGGTATCCGTCGCAAGCTTGCGACGGATAGTGTCGTTGCAAATAAGAATTTTTGATATTATAGTTAGTTGGCCGTTAGTTATTTGCATCCTCTATATAAACTCTTGTATATACATGATCATTACTTACTTTTGAAATAGAAAATTTCAATATCATTCAATAAAGATTACTTTTCTATAATATGTCAAACTATAATATTTTATACATGGACTGTTTCAGATGATGATTGTGAAGATGATATGTCTGCCTCTTTCTCTGTAAGGATATACTTTATTAAATAATGTCATTTACTCTTTTATTTATAGACATAGTATTTCAAAACTGAACTTTGGAATTCTCGTCTTTGAAGCTTTTCTTGCTAAGGGCAGTTTTTTTTTTTTTTTGCTCTGCTACATTATGGCGTGGGCTATCTGTATCTTGCAACATAGAAGGCAACAACAGGAAGACTTTTAATAGTCTTCTCGTGCGTGAAGAGAAACCGCTACCCCAAGTAGCGGCTTTATTACTTATTTCTCAATTTTCCACTCTCCCTTTCTCCTATTTCATTCTCTTTCTTTTGTTATTTTAAAAATTAGGAAAGCCGCTGGCTGACCCAGCGGCTTTTTGTTAAAAATTAAAATAACTAAATAAAGTGAAGACGTTGACCCATTTAAAAAAAATAGTTTCAAATGGGCTCCAAAGCAATAATTAGTTTGTTAAATAATGTCATTTTGTCGAAAAGTTCTAGTTCATTACCAATGATCCCATGTTCACAACATTCGTCCCTTTACACACCGACAGGTCTTCTTTATATCAATTTCAATTTCAAGGATAAAACATATTAAAAACCACAAAAAAAATTATTGACGTATATTATGCAAGTGACATTATATATGTGGTGCTCCATTTCCCCACTTACTTCATTGTAACAAAAGTCTATCCGTCCTCAACTTATGCCGAATATTATATGTTACAAACAAGACTTTTTGTATAAAATAATCCTACATAAATAGAATTTTTTTTTTTATCATTTTCAAACATAATTATATACAGTATATAACAATTGACCAATTTTAAACTTAATAGAGACATAACCACCAATCTTAAACCAGATATTTTGTGTCCATACTTAGGCTCCGTTTGACAGTGTATTTCAGGTACCTAAAGTAGCTTTTTTGTCAAAATAATCAGGTACTTTATTTTTTTGGAGTGTTTGGCAAGTACCTTATTTATTTGGAGCGTTTGACAAGTAGCTTTTTTGAGTAAAAATATAACTGAAATAAAATGCTTCCTCATGTAGCATACGAGAAATCAGGCATCTAATTAGTTTTACTTACCTAAAGCCTAATTAATATTTTTTTTGTATGAATTTAATAGAGAACTAATTTTGTATCGATAAAGTATATTTTCGAGCATATATTATTTGGATTTTTATTTTACCTAATCGTTATATATTAATTATTGTTCTCATTCTCTTTTTAATATATTGAAAAAATATAATTTAGTACTAACAACGCCAACGACAATAACACAAGAACAATAATAAAATAGTAAAAAATATCAATAATAAACCATGTTTTTTTACGTCATTTTGTCAAATATCAGCTACCTTTTTAGCTAGTTTCCAAACCGTTTTAACAAAAATTAGTTACCTTATTAGGTCTTAATTTCCAGCTACTTTTTCAGGTATTTTTTTTATATTTAAGTAACTTTTCAAGTTTCAAGTATCATTTTAAATTCCAACTATATTTTCAATATTTTTACCAAACGGAGCCTTGTCTCAAGCATCTAAACTACAAAAACCAACAAATATCAACCTTTTAGTAACTTTTTATTACAAAAACATATCAAAAAGTTTGTCACATTTCTCAACATTATCTATCGGCATACCTGAAGACCGATGCTTTACTTCCAGTCTTAGACAATAAAACAAGTGTATATGTAAGTGAAAAGAAATGGAGTATCTTATTAATATATCCACTCGTATTATGTGAGACACTATTTGTCTCCAGCTTATTACGGATTTACGGATAGTATTTGTCTTGAACGAGAATTTGTGCTATAAATATGTCATGTTTCGTTCTACATTACATTCATCAACTCTCTCTTTCTCAAAATCTTATCCATAACATCATCTCATCTGTTTCAATCTTTTAGGGAAGAACATTGAATGGCAAGTCAGTCCGATCCAAAACCTAATTCAGTCCATGAATTCGTCGTCAAGGTTTGTTTTTCATATACTTCATACTGTCTTGGTTGATAACTGCACTTAGTAAGTTAGTAAGCTTGGTTATGGTAGCTTGTTGTCAAGAATACATTAATCGCTTAATTTGTTTGGCAGTTAAGGGAGAGTAATGGAAGGGGATAACAATGTCGCGTTTGGTTAGCAAAGTAGGTTTTGAAGAAAATGTACTGTTTGCCTGTTTGGTTAGTCAGCAAGTGTAGGGAGTGGCATTTTACAATGAGTTGTGCTCTTTCATAGACGCGTTTTACTCAATTATGAACGTCATTAACCAGCAGTAATGATAAGCGGGTTCGCGTATGTTGTGATCATTTAGCAAGACATAATATCATTATTTGATATAGTTTGCTATTGCATTTCCATTGATTTATTTCCCCGTGTTTCGATTTCTTTGTTGTGAAGCCATCAGATCTGCTGTAGTTTATAGTTAGATTGTCTGGCTAACCTTGTAATTACTTCTACTCTACAGGATGCCCGTGGAAAGGAGGTGGATCTCAGCATATACAAAGGGAAGGTCCTCCTGATTGTTAATGTTGCATCAGAATGGTATGATAAGGGAAAGGCTTCACATATCAGCATTATTGTTTCTGATGTTATTTTGAATGCTTTTATGGGTCATTTAAAACAGAGGCAAGGTTGCGTACATGTAATCTCCTTTATTCGTTATAAGCAGGAGCCATTGCAGTAATAATTGGGATAATATTGCTGTATTGTCTTTACAGTGTGAACCTTAGCAGTGACGGGTTTTGCTCACGTTTTCCGACATTTCTGTTGTTTATTTGTAGTTGACTGTTGTTTCCCTGGTTTGACCTGCAGTGGTTTTACCGATTCAAACTACTCGGAGATGACTAAACTATATGAGACTTACAAGGATCAAGGTAAGAACTTTTTCCTTTCCTCGTAACGTCTAATTTTCCTAATAAGGTAAATTGATAATGCCACTAATTACAGGATTTGAGATCTTGGCATTTCCATGCAACCAATTCGGCAACCAAGAGCCAGGGGATAATGGGCAAATTGTGGAGTTTGCTTGCACTCGTTTCAAAGCCGAATTTCCCATTTTTGACAAGGTATGTGGAGCGCAATAGATGTGTAAAGGAAGCTGACTTGCCTGAGTATTCATTTGCGCCAACAACATGAAATGTTCTTCACGAAATAATTGTCGTGGTCTGACACTTGTAAAGGCACATCGGAGTAACATAGCTTATAGAACACACGGAAGAGTCCGCGACACAACATTTGTATTGAACTATCCAGGTTTTGGTGATTGCAGCCAACATATGTTGAGGCAATATTGACCACCTTTAATGTTACAAAAGCCAATTTGAGGTTTTCTAGGATTGGAACAATTAACACTTAACTGTGATTCATACCATAAGCAGGACTTGATAAATTGCTTCTTGGAGTGATTACCTGCAGAATCGCCGGCTGAAGTTATCATGTTAATTAAGATTCTACTTAACAACTTGATTCATTTACAGGTGGAGGTGAATGGCAGTAATGCTGCCCCAATATACAACTTCTTGACCTCAAGCAAAGGTAGCCTAGATGGGATCAAATGGAATTTCACAAAGTTCCTGGTCGACAAGGATGGGAATGTTGTTGATCGTTATGAGCCAACGACTTCTCCATTCGGCATCGAGGTATAAGCGTGGTTATTGTTTACTTTATACTCCATAATGCACCAACAAATGAAGGTCTGGAATGAAATTTACTGAACAACATACATCTCTTCTGATTTTGCAGAAGGATATAAAGAAACTGCTTGGCGTGTCATAAGGGGTTAAGTATTGAGACTGCTCTCATGTTGGCTAGGAAATCTTTCATATTATGAATAAAATGTGGACTACTTTCACAGTTATTGTAACAACCATTTATTCTCGTCTTTTTACTTTGTTCTTGTGGAGTTTTCAGAGTTCATCTCTGTAAATTTGCCATTTGAATCCGTATTGAGTGGAATAAGGATATGTGCGTAGTTATGTCTATTTTTTTTTTTTTGAAGTTTTTGCTTAAATGGGGTTGAAATCTAAACTATTTATCAAAATGGAAGCTATTTACCAAAAATGGGTTCACGTCATCAATTTCGATTTTTTAATTTTTCTTTTCCTGAAATTTACAACTTGTCGCTGTTCCTGACAGTGACTAGTTGCTTCCATGTTCAGTGTTTGACAGGCTAACTTCGTCATGCTCGTTCTCCTTACTCCGACCACCCAATAATGAAATACGACCAACGTTCTGATCTTCTCACTTCCCTTATAGTATTCACGTAGTTGTTTGAGTTATTTGTTCCATGGTTTGCGCAAAAAATAACCCGCAATATCACCGTTCACCAATAATTCCGGTTTCGAAAATAATTTGTTAAGTGTAAAACAGAGGATATTCTTTCACAATTCAATTACCGACATCGAATTTGGCTGAAATGAAAGTTTTGTGTAAGGTTCATCATACAAATTTGGCAAGTATTTTAGTGAACAATGACACTTGACACTTATTCTGATCTTTGATTTTGAAACTATCCGATACAAGTTACTTTTAGTTGATTCACCAAGAATGAACTCATTCTATTTTCTACCCTTATTGAAGGTGGAGTTGCATGGTTATGCAACCACTGATGAAGACATATTTGTTATTTACGAATTCGCACAAAAGGATTCACTTATGTAGTGAAATGACAGAATGGTAAGCAATTGTGTAGTTGTAAAGACAGAATGATAAGAAAATTGTAATATTTGTCTATTGAGTATGTCTTCCGTTACAACGTAAGATGGGTCTCTATATATACAAAAAGATAGCCAATCATCTCCTAGGGTTTAGCTAACAAAAGCCCATAAAATAGAAAACAAATACGGGACCAAATATACAACCGTGTAAATATACAACCGAGAAGAATATATAGTGCTAATACCCCCTCAAGTTGGAGCATGAGGGTTAGCGATGCCCAACTTGCCCAGAAGCCGATGAAATTGAGTGCGACCCAGAGCTTTGGTCAGAATATCAGCGAGTTGAATAGAAGTGTGTACATGTAACGGTGCAATGGTACCTCAGATGATTTCATCACGAAAAAAATGACAATCGATCTCAATATGCTTAGTTCGTTCGTGAAACATGGGATTATTCGAGATATGAAGTGCTGCTTGATTATCGCAGTGCAGTGTAATAGGAGCAGAGTGGTCGAAGCCCAGACTACGAAGTAAATTTTTCAACCAAAGAATTTCACATGTAGCTGCAGCCATAGCACGATACTCCGGTTCAGCGGACGATCGGGAAACGGTATTTTGTTTCTTTGTTTTCCAAGAGATTGGAGACCCACCAAGAAAGACAAAGTAAGCCGTAATAGATCGACGAGTGACGGGACAACTGTCATAATCTGCATTACAATAAGCTTCAAGTACCATTTCCGTGTTGGCCCGCAATAATATACCTTGTCCCGGATTTCCCTTAAGGTATCGAACCACACGAACAACTGCATCCCAATGGGCTTGAGACGGTGCTTGCATAAATTGTGAAAGAATATAAACGGGATAAGAAATCTCGGGACGAGTGAGAGTAAGATAAATTAATTTGCCAACCAGGCGACGATACTTAGTAGGCTCGGGAAAAGAGGCTGGACATTAAGAGCGAGTTCATGTTTCTCCTCCATGGGAACAAGAGCCGGTTTACAACCAAGAAGCCCTGTTTCCGTTAACAAATAAAGTGTGTATTTCCGTTGACAAAGAAAAATACCACTAGAATTCCGAGCTACCTCAAGACCCAAAAAATACTTTAATTTCCCAAGTCCTTCATACGAAAACAATGACTCAAGTAATTTTTAAAATCTTGAATAGCAGTACTGTCATTGCCAGCGATCACCAAGTCGTCCACGTAAACAAGAACATTAAGAAGAATAACATTTTTACGATAGACAAAGAGAGAATGATCACAAGGACTATGAGAAAAACCATAATCACATAAGGCAGTGGCAAGTTTAGCATACCAGCAACGCGGAGATTGACGGAGACCATATAACGACTTATGTAATCGACATACTTTCCCTCGTGCTCCATGACTAAAACCCGGTGGTAGACGCATGTACACCTCTTCTGCTAAATCCCCATGAAGGAAGGCATTTTGTACATCCATTTGGTGTAACTCCCAATTATGAATAGCAGCAAGAGCGAGAAAAGTACGAACGGTCACCATTTTTACCGTAGGAGTAAAAGTTTCAGCAAAATCAATTCCTTCCTTTTGGTGGTTACCAAAAACAATAAGACGAGCTTTGTAACGCTCCACCTCTCCGTTGGACTTCCGCTTGATTTTGTAAACCCACATACACCCAATAGCAGTTTTGTCAGCTGGTAAATCAACCACAGACCAAGTATTATTCGCTTCTAATGCATCTATTTCTTCCTCCATGGCCGTCTTCCAGCGAGGGTCACGAATAGCGGTTCAATATCACGTGAAATAGCTGCAAGAAAATGTTGGTGTGCAGGAGAAAAATGCTTACAATTAATATAATTCACAATAGGATAAGGAGTACCTGTGACGGACACAGAGGTGGGCGATGCGCTAGAGGGAACCAGAGTCGTGTTAATGTGTTCGTTAATTTTATCCCAACTCACAAAATCCTTATGACGAGTGTTATCGAACTTGATTCGTTTTCCCTTACCCAAATTTTCAGCACTTGGAATGTCGTCATTAGAAGGATTGTTTCTATCACCATCATTTCGTGCTGCATCGTGTTTGGGAGCCATGACATTTGAGGGACTTATATTGGTGGGTTGAGAACTCATATCAACCGAGTCAGTTGCTGGAATACTGACCGGCTGATCCGAACTGAAACCTGGGTCAGGTGCAGGCGTACCTCCTTGCAGCACCTAACGCCATTCCGATGATGTCAGGGGTCAAGTCGATGCTGCCAGTATTCGACCCCCCTTGAGTACGGGTATTAACAACAGGTTATGGGTCATCAAACACAGCATCAAGATCATCTACCATGCCGTGGGAAGCAAGAGTATCATTCGTAGCAAAAGCAAAATGATCTTCAATGAAATGCACATCACGAGAGTGAAAATAGTCACCCGACTCAAGATCATACACAGTCCAACCCTTCTTACCAAATGGGTAGCCCACAAAAACACAACGACGACTTTGGGAATCAAATTTATCACGAGAATAAATATTCTTTGCATAACAAAGACACCAAATACCCGGATCAAACTCATATCGGGTTCCTTGTCAACAATAACTCAAAAGGAGTCTTATTTTGTAAAAGTTTTGTAGGTGTGCGATTAATTAAATATGCAGCGGTTAAAACGCACTCACCCCAAAACTCAATAGGAAGCGAACTTTGAAAACGTAATGCTCGAGCTACATTTAAAATGTGACGATATTTTCTTTCCACACGAGCATTTTGTTGTGGTGTCTTAACCATTGAAGTTTGGTAAATAATCCCATGAGTTCGAAAATAAGAAAGAAGTCCCCGAAATTCCGTCCCATTATCACTCCATACTGTTTTCACATGTTTATTAAATTGACGCTCAATTAATGAAAAGAAATCAGTGAGAAGAGTAGGCACCTCATCTTTAGTCTTCATTAAATAGACCTAAACACCACTACTACAAAACACGCTTACTACATCAGTGAATGGACATGGGTTTTTTAAAAATCCGATGTAGTAAATAATGCACATAGGTTTTTTAAAAAATCCGATGTCCTTATAAACTTATTTACATCGGTTGTTTTTTACAACCCATGTCCATGAGTGATGATATTAATGAACATCGGATTTTTGTAAAACCCATGTCCATTGTCTGCTTATTTACATCGAATTTTTGACACAACCCATGTCCATTGCATTTCATTTTTTTAATAGAAACACTCTCACTCACTCTTACACATTTGCGCTCAAAATAGATCAGCAGTCTACTTATCTCACTTGCCTAGCTCTCTTGTTTTCTAAAATAATTACCAAACCCTAACCCCCAAAACCTGTACTCACTCTCCCTGCCTCCCTCCCTCCGGCCACCGTCTCTCTTCCTTTTATTCGTTTCTTTTCTCCTTCTCTTGTTTCGTTCTGCCCCCGTCGTCGTCACCACCTTTTCTAGTTAACCTCTCTTCTAAAGTCTTCTCGTTTTCATAAGACATTGATGTCCGGGCTTCATCGCCTTTTTTATGAGGTAAATCTTTTCATTAAATTTATCATTTTTTAATTGATTTGTTTGTTTTTCATCTGCGTAAATATAATAATGTGCTAGAATTTGTTTCTCAGTTTTTCTGCGATTTGATATTGATGCAATTTGTTTGAGATTACGGTTTTCTATCGATGAAATTAGGGCTTTTGATTGCTGAAATTAGGCTTTTGTATTCATAAGCTTTCTGGGTCTACCTTTTATGGTAGCAGTAGCAACAACAGCAACAAAAGTTGTTAGATTGTTGTTTGCATTGTGGTAAATTAGGGTTTCGTTGTAAAAATGTTAGGGGTTTTGACGATGGTTTTGGTTTATTTTGACATAGGAGGTAGACCGGTCGAGATTAGGGCAATCTGATGAACGTACTATACATGAGGTAACCCGTTTATTAGCTGAAGTAGATTATTGAGTTAGTTTTCAGGTTTGTGTCCAAAGAATGCGATCAAGTTGTTTAATGTGTTGGGTTGTATATTATTGTTTAAGGTACAACAGGGACAAGAGCTTCAGGATGTAATGGAATTCTGTTCTATACAAATGGTCAGTTGTGCTATACTGCTATGTTTTCCCTTTGTGCAATGTTTTCCCTCTTATTCCTCTCATTCCTCTCATTCCAAAGTAAATGAATGGCTGCAGCCAAGTAAGTACAGTAAATCCTGTTTTTCCAATGACTTCTATTCTTTCAGTTAGCCTTATTGGACTTTTTTAGGAGAAAAACAAGTGACATATGAAATAGATGAAATACTTTGAAAACAATGATGATGACACTAATTTGAACAACACAAATACTTAATTGGTACAAACCCAAATCTCTTTGACTTTGATGAGGTCAGTAAACTGATAATGGAAGACTTTGTATTTGAGTTTGAAATATATGGAGAAGGGAGATATACAAGAAACATGTTGTGTTGTTGTATAAGTCTTATACATACTATTGATCTTACTTGAACCAACATCCTAAATTACTAGTACAGTAGTACTTGATGATATTCATATAGGGCATGTAATATATATACCCAACTTTTCTAATCTAATCAATGTGGAACAAACCACATTTCACAAAAACACTTGCCTACTTATCTTACTCAGGAAAGCTCAACCTCAAACTATTTGTCTATTACCACAGGAACACACAAAAGGCCGGGGACACACAGGCCAGGGAATGGTACAAGTCCGAATATATCACTTAATTTGTTGACACAACTCTCTGAAACTACCCTGCAAATTAGAATGATGTCCTTTCAGTCGAGCCAGCCTACAAGACTGCCCCACTATTAAATCGAAAGTGCTTATCCAGTTCAATTCAACCCAAGCATCGTTACTTCTTCCTGGAATATGAAGACAAGCAAGAATCCCATAGAATTCACATTTAAAGAACAGATAAGTCTTAGTTTGAGCAGCATGGGAATTCACAAAGTGTTGTAGGTAAGTATTATTAGTATAGTCGTGACACACGATTAATCTGTAGTCAAATATTGAAAGCATGGCTTCCTAGTGTTCACTCCATACTTTCTAAATTTATAAGCTATTGAAGCAAAGACCACATATTAGAACTTTGGTCATGTTTTTGCTAGATTCCTATTGAAGCAAAGACCACCTTATCAGAAAGATGGTATGTTTGGAACCTTCAGAAAGATTAACTGTCCATCAAGTCTTATGTGAGTTGTACTCTCAGACTCCCAATTTAGAGTTCGGTTCATATATAAGGCTATATGGATGTAAACATTTCTCTCATGTTATCTTTTTTGGGAAGTTGGTTTACCACATTAAGCTAATAGTTATATTTTAGTTCATGTTTGCAGTAACATCCAAAAACTTCGGGATTTCATCAAGCAAGTGGCAAAAATAATCAAATATCGCTTTCAAGGATAAAAAAATGTAAGTTGGTCCCTTAATATATATCATTCTTTGATTGGAATGTTGATACTACTTGGGACATCAGAGTTTGCTCATTATTTAAGTGGGCAGTGGGCAGTGGGCATCAGAGTCGGTAGCAGTAGCAGCCAACAATCAGCAGCAAGAGCCTGCAGCAACCAGCAGTAGAAGCAACAACAAGCAACAACACCAGCAACAAACAACAGTAGTAGCAGCAACACACAGTAGCAGCAGTAGCAACCATCGTAGTAGCGTTACGTTATTTATCTCGACATGAAGGAAGAATATAATAGAGGGACAAGGTATTTATGTTGTATGAATTATTGTACGTATGACGAACGACCTTTGTTTGGTTCGTTTTTGTATTGATGAAAAAATGTATTACGAACGACCTTTGTTGTCGTAAAGTGTAATTGATGGCCTCCGTTTTGGTACAATCCCACTTTTGAGCATTATTAGCATTAGCAAAAGCACGCAATTCCAATTGTCGTAATATGTAATGACATGGGATTTTGTAAAAAACAGATGTATATAACAGCAATAGACATGGGATTTAAACGAAAGTCTGATGTAAAAATCAACAATAGACATAGGATTATTTTTAAGGAAAAACTGATGTAAATAACATTAATGGACATAGGATTTTTACATATTAGACATGGGATTTTACGAAAGTCCGTTGTCCATAAAAAGCAATAGACATAGGATTTTCGAAAAATCCGATGTCCATTAGGAGAATGCACATCGGTTGTACAACCTATGTCTATTACAAACTAATGGACATAACCGAACTCTACATCGGTTCAAAAACCTATGTCTATTAGTCAAAACATCCTATGTAGTAAGCAACTTTTGTAGTAGTGCACAGCGCGAATAATCATCCACTATAGATAAAAAGTAACGAGAATTGCAAGCACGATTAGGATGGTATGGCCCCCACACATCACAATGGATTAAATCAAACAAACGTGCAGCTTTATTATCACCTAAAGGAAAAGGAGTTCGAGTTTGTTTAGCACGAAAACAAACATCACAATGCGGAAATTCAAAATTAAAATTTGAAATAGGAGATAGATGCTTCATAACCCGTGGAGAAGGATGACCCATTCGTTGATGCCATAACGCCACATAGTCTTGACGAGTAACAACATTAACACGAGTCGGTTCCTCCATGAGTAAGTAAAACAACCCATTAGTCAAATCACCCACTCCAATCGTCGTCAATACAGGGTCCTGTATCAAACATTGAGAATTAGTAAATTGTATGCATAATTGTTGAGTGGACAATAGTTGCGAGACCGAAAAAAGGTTGCATGTGTCGATGCCCCCGTATAGCACTTTATAAAGCACAAGATTTTTATTTATTCTCACTGTCCCAGCCTTTGTAGCAACCAAATTCGAACCATTTGGTAAACCTATGCTTATAGGAGAAATCGACATAAGAGAATCAAAACACGCTTAATTGTAACAAACATGTGTCGATGCCCCCGTATCGATAATCCATGTGAAAGATGCCTTACCATTCAATCTAACCATGTTAGTAACAACGGAGGTCTCACCAAGCACCGCATTAGCAGCCGAGGAAGAAGTATTTGCCGTCGAGGTAGAAGCTTCCCCTACACGACCTTCTTTATTACGACGAGGAGCCCGGTCAGCCGGGTATCCATGCTTAGCCCAACAACGACTAATTGTATGCCCATCCTTATTGCAATGAGTGCAATGGAACCACGGACGAGCACCCTCCTCTGAACCCCTGCCGGACTGTTTCCCATTGTTTGAGTCACGAACAGCGAAAGCCATAGGTGAAATTGGCTCGGAACGAGCGAGCATAACATTACGAACTTCTTCTTCATGGACAAGACGAGAGTACACAACTTGCATCGAGGGTAGGGGTGAAACACCTATTATATTCGACCGTATTGTGACATAATGGGATTCAAGACCCATAAGAAAGCCACGAACCCTATCAGCCTCTCTATGCTTATGCCAAACATCAATTATGCGACATGATGAGCAACAAGGACATTTTGGTAAAGCATCAAAATCATCAATATCATCCCACAATTTTTTGATTCTACCATAATAATCCATGATAGACTCATTAGATTTTTGTTTACAATCAGAAAGATCGCATTGAATTTGATAAATTTTAACATCGTTACCTACCGAAAACCGCAGCCGTATGTCTTCCCATAGTTCAAAAGCGGTGTCTCGATATGAAATAGAAGATCGAAGCCGAGCCTCGATGGTATTGAATATCCAAGCAATAATGGAGAAATTGACAGCCTCCCAATCTGCCCTCTCATTTTGATCAGTAGTCTTTTGCGTTTTGCACCCAAAGCCACCTGGAATATCTTTGCCCATTCTTCATAGTTTGGCCCGGTGAGGAGGACGTGTGTAATCTTCGCCCGCGTGCCATCCTGACTCGACAAAGCATATACCGGATTGAAATTGAGCATCACTCTTCTTGTCATCAACCATTCTGAATGAACAAGAAAATGACAAACAGAAAAACGACAGCGGAATCGAGCCTTAGAATGGCTCTGATACCATGTAGTGAAATGACAGAATGATAAGAAATTGTGTAGTTGTAAAGACAGAATGATAAGAAAATTGTAATATTTGTCTATTGAGTATGTCTTCCGTTACAACGTAAGATGGGTCTCTATATATACAAAAAGATAGCCAATCATCTCCTAGGGTTTAGCTAACAAAAGCCCATAAAATAGAAAACAAATACGAGACCAAATATACAACCGTGTAAATATACAACCGAGAAGAATATATAGTGCTAATAACTTAAGAGCCATTTGCACCATAAAGGTGAGGTTCTTTGGTTATTTCTGTAATTTTTTTCTTAGTGAATCTACATGTGAGCACCTGGTTGTTTTCACCAGCTGTCTTCTTGATTTCTTCTTTTCCTTCAAAGTGAAATGCCAATGAATCTAGTTTTCTTGTTTGTTTATGATTACTGAAAAGTTAAACCTAGAGTTCAACGGCCATATTCGGGAGCATTAATACCTTACAACGGTGGTTTTCCACAAATTTTCGAAACCGAAATTGTTGGTGAATGGTGATACTACGGGTCATGTTTTGCACAAACCATGGAACAAATAACTCAAACAACTACGTGAATTCGATAAGGGAAGGGAGAAAATCAGAACGGTGGTCGTATTTCATTATTTGGTGGTCGGAATAATGAGAACGAGCATGACGAAGTTAGCCTGTCAAACACTGAACATGGAAGCAACTAGTCGCTGTCCCGGATAGCGACAAGTTGTAAATTTCAGAACAAAAAATTAAAAAATCGGAATTGATGACGTGGACCCATTTTTGGTAAATAGTTTGAAACTCGCTCCATTTTGATAAATAGTTTAGATTTCTACCCTATTTAAGCAAAAACTTTTATTTTTTTCCTTATAAATATCACAAATTTTCATTTACGACGGTCATATCCGTCGCATGTGTTGCGACGAGTCAAATACTATCATATAAGTTAGATAAGACAAAATGAGAGTGCCTAGGTTATCAATCTATTTTGTTTTATTTATTTACATTATAGTATTTCACTCGTCGCAAGCTTGTGATGGATATACCCGTAATAAGGGAGACTTACAACAAAAAAAAATAAAAAGCTAAGTTTGAGCCATGTAGGAAAGGTACATTCACTATCATTTAGAAACCTCAAGGTATTAACAAAACAATAGAGTTGGAACTAGGGTAAAATCAGAAATACATATTTAATGGTCGATTTTACAAGAATGTGGGTCGAAATCGTTTCCGTACTATACAGTAGTAATCTGACCGACTGACCCCTTCTCACTAGAATATTTATTTCTTTTAAATCGTAAAATATTTACACACAACTACACAAGACCAACGGAAAACAGACACTAAGACGCTGAGGCTATAACGTACTCCCTCCTACCCATTTATAATGTCTCATTGTACATTTTTGTCTATTCGTTAAAGTGTCCCATTATACATTTTTAGTAAATTTTTTAACAATTTTTTACCATTCTACCCTTATTAATTTTCATTTATTACTCACTCACTCACCCATTACCCTACTTACTTTATACAAATCATAACACCCTCTCTCCAATCTACATACTCCTACTCAACCAAAATATTAAACAATTAATATCTCATAAATTTTGTCATTTCATCACAATGGGACATTATAAATAAGTAGGAGGGAGTATTAAAAACTAATTCACATGTGTTGAAAACGACAGCCGATACAAAAACGTTAAAATCAGATAAACCATTTGAACATACAATCTTCATAATTATAACATGTACAATAAGCAGATTATACCACCAGAGGTATACAATTTTCTGTACATATTTTGAGGTTTTTGATAGAAAATTCGAGTTTTATTAGAAAAAAATATGAGCTATATGGTACAATTTATGAACTCTCTGAGAAAATATTGAGAATCGAAAATTATTATACAACTAAAAGACAATACATATAAGTTGAACTATATTTTAATTTTAATATAAAAAAACAAAAATATAACTCAAAATAGTTTAAAAGCTCAATAAATATACACATAACCTCAATATTGTACGATACTATTATACATCTGTTTGTATAATCATTTTTGTGATCACATATATCATACACTATCACATCTTAACATATCTACTCCTTAATACGTGTGATGTTAATACAATACATATACTTAACAGAACAACCTAGTTACAGTTGTTGGAAGTGTATGCTTCAAAAGAAGCATTGCACGGATTTCGAAATTAATTGTTCGCTCTTTTAAGGATGACTACATTTTTCCAATGGTGATTTTACAATTTTCTAAAAACTATTTTCGAAACACAATAAATTGTCTTATGGATCCTTTGTACCTCTCTTATAAATTGTGTGTGGATCTCTCATTTCACGATAGACCAAAACATTCTTTCTCTCTAAATAATCATCTCCTTTCTTAGCTGATATCTGGCAACATTCTGTTAGTAATCCTCATTCCAAAACTTTGTCGTACACCTTAGATTTGAACGTCGTGTAACCCTGGAGGTTGGTTGCCAAGAGGCCGTGTGTATGAGCGAGGCAAATTCAACTTTAAGGCAGTGATCCTTATCATGCCACGACATCTCCATTAAAAGTTCTGGAATTTTATTCTGCTAATTGTTCGTATAAAAGTCATACCGCTTACAGTCTAAAGTTAAATTTGAAATTTTCTTGTTCATTAAATTTTATTTAAGACGATATGACTATGTATGACTATGTATGTTTCGATTCGTCACTAAAAGTCGAATTTATTATACAATCGTTTATCATTTTGAATTTTTTTATTAGATGTTGATGAGCCCTAATTTGATCATTATTTTCCTTATTCTTCCTTTGTTTTTGATCCCGTTTCGATACCGTTTTGCTGATATCTGACAACGTTCTATCTGTAATCCTCATTCAAAGTCTTTGTCGTACACCTTATATTTAAACCTCATGTAACCCTGGAGGTTGGTTGCCAAGAGGCCGTGTGTATTGCGCGAGGCAAATTCAACTTTAGGGCAGTGATCCTTATCATGCCACGATATCTCCCTTAAAAGTTCTGGAATTTTATTCTGCTAATTGTTCGTATAATAGTCATACAACTTACAGTCTAAAGTTAAATTTGAAAATTTCTTGTTCATTAATTTATTTAAGACGATATCACTATATATGACTATGTATGTTTCGATTCGTCACTAAAAGTCGAATTTATTATACAATCGTTTATCATTTTGAATTTTTTTATTAGATGTTGATGAGCCCTAATTTCATTATTATTTTCCTTATTCTTCTTTTGTTTTTGATCTCGTTTCGATACCGTTTTGCGTGTCATTACTTGCTTTTATCTCCTTTTGCCTCTATTCTACGTATTTGATGTTCATCTTGTAGGACTTGAGGCGGAAGTGAAGAAACGGGAGAAATCGATGCGATTTGGAGCAAAAATGAACGAAATAGCGAGAAAATGACAAGAAGACATCCCCAACCGGTAGCTCGGCAGCCGGCTACCCGACTGGGAGCCCATCCTCCCATGCTTGCCTTATTTTGAGAGGATTGAGGACTAAGCATCCCCAGACGGTAGCTCGGCAGCCGGTTACCCGGCTGGTAAGTCAGGTTCCATACGTAAACCAAATTTCGAGGATTTAACGAGCAGTCTTCGGCAAAAATGAAGAAGAGGTAGGGTCCCCAGTCGGCATATGACCAGCGGTCGGTGGACCTGCCCAGGATCCACTTCCATAGTTAGACAAAATTCGAAGTGTTACAAATTCAAAACTAAGAGAAGGGTTTCCCAGTCGATCCTTGACCGACGACTTGTCAGCGGTCCGAAGGCACCTGCTATTATTTTCAAAAGATGCAAAATCAGAACCAATTGAAGGAGTTCCAAGACGGTCATCCACCGTCCGCCGGTGGACTGGCTGTAAGGCAAGTTTATTATTGAAGGAGTTCAGAATCAAGCAAAGGGGTTCCCAGCCGGTGGTTGACCAGCAACCGGCCCATCGGCTGAGGGGACCTCATGGATTTTTCTGTATGCGTAATATGACAATTAAATAAGTTAATTACTTAATATGCATGGAAGAGTTATTGTTGGTATGCACATATTATTTAGTGTACGATTTTTGGGTATTTGTCAAAATTTAACCCTAATATTTAGTGTTGTTGGTATGTACAGATTTTACATATATGGGGCAAAAGCTAGGTAAAAATCATAATGTAACCTATAATAGACTAACTAAAGAAAAACAACATGACAGAACTGAAATGTATGTAACTTATAAGATAAATCAACTGATAAAAACATTCATTCTAGAAATTTAACAACCAAACAATGTAACACCGCGGCCTACACCTAGGACTGGAAATGTTAGTCACGGTAGCTCGTCGGGCTATGTACTGGCCTCACAGACCAACACGAGTCCTTTCCAACGCATTTTGTCCTCACTCATGCGCATCCCGGGAACCTTCCCATGAGGTCACCCATCCTAGACTACTCCCAGTCAAGCACGCTTAACTTTGGAGTTCTTCCGCATGAATAACAAGAAAAAGCCAAGCACGCTTAATTCGGGAGTTCTTTCGCATGGATAACAAGAAAAGAAAGTGCACTTTGTTGATATGAGTATTACTTTCAATCCCCGGCCCACACCTTGGACCGGAAATGTTAGTCACGGTAGCTCGCCAGGCTATGTACTGGCCTCACGTACAGACCAACACGAGTCTTTTCCAGCGCATTTTGTCCTCACTCATGCGCATCCCGAGAAACTTCTCAGGAGGTCACCCATCCTAAGACTACTCCCAGCCAAACACGCTTAACTTTGGAGCTCTTTTGCATGGATAACCAGAAAAAAAGTGCACTTTGTTGATATGAGTAGTACTTTCAATCCCTTTAAGCACTAGTCATATAAGCCTATCATTGGACCTCTTCGAGGGGTTATCCCACCCGAATATCCTATTCGGTTCAATGGAGTATTACAATTGTAACATCCCGAAATTTCGGAAATTCTATTTTAATGATTTAAATTGATTTCGGAAATTATATTTTAACAATTTAATTTGATTCGGAAATTATATTTTAATTTATTTAATTTCATAAATTTATTTATGAGAAAAATAGTTAAGTTCTATTTTAAAGGAAATAAATTCGTAGAAAGAAATCCGCACTTGACATTCCCATTCCAATAAAATCCCGACTCAACTTAAGTTGTACATAAAAAGAAAAGAGAAAGGGCAATTTCCATCACCTTCCTCGCAACTATCTTATCAACCTTGAGCCCCAAGCTTTCAAAAATGGAGTAAAACTCGTCCTTCACCATTTTCGACACTCCGGATTTGTTATCGATCCAATCGGTAATTCGTTCGCCATTGCATTCCTCTCGTCTTTTCCGTCCTTCCTATCTCTTCAAATTTCAGAAATTGTTCATGTGTATTTTCGGCTGTTTCATTTAATTTCGAGAATTCTATCATTTTAACTCGTTTTTCCGTGTGTTTAAGGTGCAAATCTTGAGGACTTAGAGAAGGACTCGTACCTAGTCGAAGACTTAAAGTGAAGAAGATGCATAATAAGGTGACCTTGATGAGGAAACTCGACTTTTGACTTAAATTGAGTTGACATGAATTTTGTATGTTGTTTGTTGAGTTGAAAAGGAAGTTGTTGTGTATAGTATGTTCTGGGTTAATAAATTGTTGTCGTATGCTTCCGTCTATGTTCTGACTTTGTGCTGGTTGCTCTGGGTGCTGTTGTATTGCTGTTAGACTGTTGTTTATTTGTTGGTCGTACTTGTTGTTCTGCTGTTACACGCATTGTCTGTCATGATGTTACATGGCTGGTGTTCGATGTATTATCATTGTCATAAGTCCGTGGTTGCTCCTCGTCTTATGTTGGGTTACTACTGCTGCATTCGGGTCTGCGGCCGTGTCCATGTTAATGCAGAGTTTGTTGTCGTTATTGTTGCTGAACAGCTGCTGCGAATTATTGTTTTGCTACTGCTATTAGAAGTGTCGTATGCCTTTACTATGTTCTGTTATGACTTGTGAATGAACCCCTATGTTTCTGATGCTGGCCATACGTGGACTACTACTATTATGTTATCCTCGCTATTGCTATTGTGTTGCCGTAGTTAGTGCTCAGTTGATTAATGGTTGCTACATAAGTGTTGCTGCCTCTTATTCTGTTTTTGTGTCATTGTGGTTGTGGTTGTTGTTGTTGTTGTTGTTGTTGTTGTTGTTGTTGTTGTTGTTGTTGTTGTTGTTGTTGTTGTTGTTGTTGTTGTTTCTTTTATGCATTCTTAGTTCAGTTTACTGCGTTTTGCTACTTTTTTAGCCTCGGTCACGTTGCTGGTTTGTTGTTGCAAGGCTGCTAGTTTATCACGGTTTAGCTGGCGCGTTGTTGTTGTATATGTTGTTGGTTGTAGGCTATGCTGGTTGCTTGATACTGTCGTGGCAGTTGTCATACTGCTGCACTGCACTGTTGCGGCCGCTGCTGCACAATTGTAGTTGCCGCTCTGTCGTTTATTGTCGGGTCGATGCTGTTGTTGTTATGGTTGTTGCTTCTATTGTTGCGTCAATATGTTGCTGCTACGCTGAACTGCTATTGCATTCAGTTGTTTCGCGCTGCTTCCAGTAAGTCTGATAGTTGCTCTGTTCTTGCTGCTACAATTGTTGCTGCAAGTGTATAATATATAGTGAATTTTGTAAATAACCCTCTTTTATGTACCATTTTTTTAACAAATAATCCCTTTTAAGTTCACTTTTACAAATAACCCCCTTAAATATCACTTAAACTTAAAAATCACCCCCGATTATCGATTATTGTAACGATTTTTATAAAACACAATCTACACGCGATATTACGACTTAATGTATGTAATATACCTAAACTACCCTTAGTTATAACACAACCCACCCAACAAACACACTAATTCATTCCCTATTTCACTCAACTTCAAATCCCAAATCAAAAAACTACTCGCCCAACAAACACACAAATTCATTCACTATGTCACTCAATCTTAAATTCTAAATTAAAACATAAGACCTAAACCCCAAAATCAATTCTCAATCAGTTAAAACCAAAATCAATCAATCAAGTAACACTACCCTTACTTTGATTTCTCGACGACAAAGCTACTTCCTTTGACCTTTTTATTATTTCACGGTTTTCTCCAGTTGCTGGGGTGACTTACTGTGATGAAGGTCATAACACAGACAAGGAAGGGTATATAATATCCATAATGTAATTGGCGGTGCTAGTCTATCCATCAAATACAACTGCAAATCTACTTCATCTATTTTATCTTTTGTCTTCGTCTGGACGTAAAGGTAAGAAGAAGGTAGGCCGTTTCTTCACTTTGGTTCTGAAAATTGACTCGAGACTCTTTTAAATTGGACAGGAATTGAGCAAAAACATCATGAACTATTAGTAAGAGTCTCAAGCATCAATTGGAAAAAGCATGAGAATGCAAAGTGAAACAAATGACTCTCGCTTAATGTTGAGGCGAGCTCGACTCTAACCAATGAGAACTCTCCTTTTGTTTTTGAAATTAAAAAAAAAAGAAAAGAAAAAAGGGGCATAAATAATTAGACTTGTGTTCCCTTCGTGTTGTTGTTGGTTAGATGGAGTAGTTGTGGTTGGATTGTGTGGATATTGGTGGTGTTGGTCCCTTGTGGACATTTGTTGTGGATTTGGATTGTTGGTAATCTTGGTGGTGTTGTGTTGTTTAGACATGTTTATTATGTTTTATACATATCTCTTATATTTGTGACAGGTCTTATATTGTGTTTTCCTTTCCCATTATTTTTGAAAAACCATAAAAATTTGAAAAATTTGAAAAATTCAAAAACATGTTTTTACCTTATTAGTATAGAATTGTACATATGTTTGCTTGTTTTTCTCTCCTTGCATTGGCAGCGCTTTACTTGAGCACCGATATGGAATTTGAAGATGCCACGGTATGATCGCTCCAACCCTCATTTCGCTCTCATTTTCTTTTCATTTGTTTATTTGAAGGAGGATGGGCTTGTATGTGGAGGATTTTGAGTGTATTGTGGAGATTGTTGTGTGGTTTGTGTGCCTTTGTGCTGTTAGGAGATGCATTAGCTTGTTTGGCATATAGTTGATAGATTCACTTGCATTATAACATGTATATTTTAGTTGCATTCATGGCATGTAGTTGCATATAGTAAAATATTTTGAAAATTGCCTAATTGAGAACCTTGACAAAAACATTTAGGCCATTGCAAATGATTCTTCTACTTGTGACTTCGTCTTTTAGAATGGTTTTGAAACACTCTAGGCTATGCTTTGCTAGTATCTTTCAAACCGTGATCCGCTACCAAGTCGAGGGTTTGCATTTTGAATCACCTTGTCCAACCTCGTGATGCGAATAGGTATAGATTGACTAGTCTTGGTGACCTTGTCGGTTTGGGTGGGATGGTAACTTGAAATTTTTGGTGTTTTTTAAAATGCTCATTTCTTTAAATTTTGGTGTGAAATGTTGAAAAAGTGAAAAAGAAACCTCTTAAGTGGAATAAGATCATGTAGTTTAGGTGGAGGCGTACCACTTCGATGTGCTTTGGAGGGGGGCCAAGGATTTGGCTTCCCACTTGGTCGTGAATTCGACCGCCCAAAGACAGAGTGATTGTCACCCCGATAAGCAATTGCCTAGAGGTTAACCGGTCGCCTAATAAGCGATTGGCGAAGGCGAAGGGCATTAGCACGCGTGGGAGAAACCCCATCTTAACTCATGAAAAGAAAAGAAAAAAAGAAAAAAAGAAAGAAAAAAAAAAGAGAAAGAAAGAAAAAAAAATTGTGATCTTTTGTTGTGTTTTCCACCTTTATGAATTGACTTGAGCATTTAAACCCGAAAATCGATTTTGCTATCCTTCCTTGACGAACTTGGGACGATCCATGACCCTTACTTGTGAAGAGTCTAGACCCGCCTTGTCTTTTACCTCTAGCATCATGGGGATATCCTTCCATTCCACCCGATCGCCCTTGACAAAAGTAGTTGGAAAATGAATTCGAAAGTAGCCTAGCTTAGCACTATTTTGGGGGTGATTCATTGTCATCCTTTTAGACTTAGTGACTTGTCGAATCAATATTTGTGAAGGAATATATGTTTTTGTATTGTTTTCTCTTAGGTAATGATTGTCACTTAGATGAGGAAAGTGACATTTCCTTTTGTTGATGCATTCAATTTTCTTCTATATGCATAATCGTGGGATGTGTCTAAATTTTGTGCAAGACCCAACTTGCCTTGCGAGTTGTGCTTTACCTCATAAGCACAACTACGTGAGTTGAAGGGACGGAGGAGGCCCGTTAATTGCCTTTCATCGGATATTAGTAGTTTATATAGTTCTTTTACATTATGGGTCGTTAGTATAGTTTGTTAGCTTACTCGAGGACGAGTAAGAGATAAGTGTGGGGAGATTTGATATCATCGTATTTTACCGTCTTTTTACCCATATTTTATCTCTTATTTGAACGAAATAATAACCCGAGTTAGCTTATTTTACGCATTTAATGTCAAATAATATATTAGTCGATTAATTTTAAATAATGTTATTTTATATTATTTGTTAGTGTTTTGGTATTGTTTTCGTTATTTTATTTTATAGGTACTAAAAATAGAAGAGTCGGATTAAATAAAATGAAACGAGACGAAACTCGAATTGGGCCAAGCTAGCAGCCACGTGACACATCTTTTTGTCAATTGTGAGGAGTCACGTGCAGATGAAAGAAAAGAAAAGAAGAAAGCAAGGCAGCAACATTGGGTGGAAGCAGTAGCAGCATTTCGACGGTGAATAGAGAGTAGATTAGATTAGTTTAGTAAAATCAACACAAAAATTCTATTTTTCTTTCTTGTTTTTAGTTTAAATTAGATTATCGTCTCAATTTACAATATTGTATGAAGATTTACATTTAGTTTTGGGTGGAAAATTGAAGAAAGTTCATCCTCAACAATTCATTCCAAATTCATCTCTTTAGATTTTGTTGGTATAAATTTCCTCTCTTTTACTTTGTTTATCATTTCTTTACATTTGTTTACTCTTCCTTCTTCATTTTTGTCCATTTTTATTATTTGTCTTTATGAATGTAAGGTGTTTGTTGAAATGTCTATGAGAAAATTTCTTCCTTTATTCTTAAAGATGCAACCTTTATACTTTGTTAGTATTAGTTATAGGTTAATTAGTGTTTACTTTTCCTTCTTTGTTCATTTATATGTTTATTAGTGTAAATCTATCTACTAAACATGTTTAGTTTTCAAGTTTCCATCTTTTATATTTGTTTTGGTTTATTAGTAATGATTAGTGAGTAGTTTTGTCACTAGGGTGCGATTAGACTCCGACATGTGTAGGTTATCGACTTAATTCCACCAACTTGGTGTCGAGGGGGAGTTTATTGGGTTAATTAAGGGGGTCTAATTGTCATTACTTTATCTTGTTTGTACTTTGACCTTGAGTCCTTGTCCGTCAACGAGAGTTGGCTAGACTTGAGTCAGGACATCTTGTTGGGAGTATTTGCCGTCTTGAGTCGAACCCGAGAGGGAGAACTTGAGAAGGGTGCCTTTAATTTTCGGTTTGAAATCGACCCGCGAGAGAGGGAGTGGGATGACCGGAGTATAGCGTGGACTTAGAACCTTAATCTTGGGGAAAGGGGAGTCAAAATAGGCATATTTTGGTAAGCTTTGACCCTTGACTTAAGGAGTTTGATGCATGAGCCCGGGAGGGAGTTATGTCGGCATAACTAGTGTCTTATAGTGAGCTTGAGAGGGAGTCTATGAGCGAATTAGAGGCGTCTCACCATTAACCTTTCCCCTTGGCAACTTGTTATGGAGTTAAGCGGTAATTTACAAGTGTTCGAAGTCGAAATCGCGCCCTAGGCCCTTTCTTTATTGCTTTTATCTCTATTTTATTACTTGTTCGTTTTCATAGTTTAGTAGTCATAGTTAATTTATGTTTACATGTTTAATTTGTTTTCTATCCCATTATTGATTTGCGTAGCTAACTATAATCTAAAACAAGACTAGTACTTGACCTTAGCCTCCTTGTGGATCGACCTCGACTACCCTACTACATTAGTTTTGTAGTTGAGTTTTATAAATGTTTGTTTGATGTGGGGGAGTGCGACAAACCCCGCTATCAAAATGGCGCCGTTGCCGGGGAGGTTAACGGATTGATATTAGTTTAGTTTTGGATTTGTTAGACTATGCTTTTGGTGCTTGTTACTTGATACTTGTTGCATGAAACTTGTTGTATGTTGCTTAGGTGTTGCATTCTTACTTGTTTCTTGTGACTTGTCCTTTTATTTTAGTTTATTTTGTTTTTTTTTCACTTGTTTGACCTTTCATGACAATGTCTTGCATACGCGATTTTTGTAGACCAAACCTTACTCATATTAACCGGCCTATTAATATTGGGGTTGTGGAGGTTGATTATGAGTTTGATATAGGTCTTATTGAGTTGGTTAGGCAAGATGTCTTTTGTGGTTTGGAGAGTGAGGAAGCGATTGACCATTTAGAGTCTTTTGAGGCAAATTGTGACCTTGTCAAGAAGGAGGGGCTATCGGACCAAACCATTAGACTTTTGCTTTTTCCCTTTAGTCTTAAGGGTGAAGCTAAGAGATGGTTACGCTCTCACCCTTCTAGCACCTTTTGCACTTGGGATGACTTAGCTCAAGCCTTTCTAAACAAGTTTTACCCTTCTTTTAAAACCACCTTTAGGAAGCGTCAACTCTACAATTTCCAACAAGGCGAGTTTGAGACTTTGAGTGAGACTTGGGATAGGTTTAGGGGTTTGTTGAGAGCTTGTCCCCATCATGGTATCTCCTCTTGCCAAGTCATGATTACTTTCTTTAATGGTTTGCTTTCTTCTCTTAAAAACTTTGTGACCGTTTCATCCGGAGTGGGAGCATTTGATAAGTTGAGCGTTGATGATGCTAGAGCTTTGATTGAGAATATGGCTTATGCCGATGAGAATCGAAATTCTATTTGGGCTACATCTAAGAGAGGACCACAAAGTAAACTTAAACGTTATGACTATTCTATGTTTGATGCTTTGAGTGGAAATGTGGACTTTTCTTCTTCTATGGATGTGCCTTCTGTTCAATCTCATGCTCATGATCATCATGTTCCCCTTTCCCGCGAGTTTGTGAATGATATGCATGATTTTCCATCTTCTTATGATTTTTCTTGTGATGTGAATCATACATGTTCTTCTTATACATCCCTATCCTTTGAAAAGATGAATGTGATTGATGATGATGATGATATTTGGTTGGAAGATGCAAATAGCCTTCTTAGTGAGAACTTTGAGGATGTTGATTTGTGTGAATTTGAAGAAGAGAGTGAGTGTGAGACCTCACCTACCATTGTTATTGATGAGTTAGTTGCTTTTTCCTTGACCAAAACCTATGAAAATCCCAGTTTTGAGGATTTGAGTGGTGTGACAATGAGGGAAAACTTGCTTTTTGACTACATGGTAGATGAGGTTAGTAGTGAAAGTGAATGTTCTTTTGATGGTAAAAAGTTAGTGGAGGAGAATGATGTTTTCATTGATTCTTGGAGTAAAGAGAGTGTGAACATCTTTGGTGATAGTCTTGAGGTTAAGTGGGATGATGATGTTGTGGATTTTGACATTCTAGGAGAGCCCACTCTTGAGAGATTCTTTGAGAATGTTCCTATGACTATCCATTTAATTGAGGATGACTCTCTTATCTCCATCGATTGTCTTTCCCTTGACTTTCTTATCCCGTCTTATGAGTACATGATTGAGAAAGATTGCACCATTGATGCTTATAAGGGTTTTGAGCCACCGCTTGCTCCTTTCAAACCAAGTGATGAGTATTGGTGCGAGTTTGAGGTATTTGGTGTTCGTATGCTTGACCACAAACCTTTTACTATCATTCTTATATTTTGGCTTTGTGCATTTTCATGGTTATTTCATTATGAGCACTTTTATGATGATTGGTCAAGTTTGTTTGACAAGCTAATGCGGTCTTTGACGGGATTTTTAGATGACTCACTTGTGTTTTATAGTGTTGTATTTTTTGTTGTTGTTTTTTGTGGTTTGTTTTGTTTCATGTTTGTAGGTACCATGTTGAACTCCAAGAACCAACAAGAAGGTGGTGGGTTGAAGTAGAAGATTCAAAGATCACTTCACATAATGAATGATCGAAGATTGTGCTTGAACGGTAATATTCTTTACTCACCCTCTCCATTTTTACCTGCCCTCGTTCTTAGACATTGGGGATAATGTCAAGTTTAAGTGTGGGGAGGTTTGTTGTTGTTGGTTAGATGGAGTAGTTGTGGTTGGATTGTGTGGATATTGGTGGTGTTGGTCCCTTGTGGACATTTGTTGTGGATTTGGATTGTTGGTAATCTTGGTGGTGTTGTGTTGTTTAGACATGTTTATTATGTTTTATACATATCTCTTATATTTGTGACAGGTCTTATATTGTGTTTTCCTTTCCCATTATTTTTGAAAAACCATAAAAATTTGAAAAATTTGAAAAATTCAAAAACATGTTTTTACCTTATTAGTATAGAATTGTACATATGTTTGCTTGTTTTTCTCTCCTTGCATTGGCAGCGCTTTACTTGAGCACCGATATGGAATTTGAAGATGCCACGGTATGATCGCTCCAACCCTCATTTCGCTCTCATTTTCTTTTCATTTGTTTATTTGAAGGAGGATGGGCTTGTATGTGGAGGATTTTGAGTGTATTGTGGAGATTGTTGTGTGGTTTGTGTGCCTTTGTGCTGTTAGGAGATGCATTAGCTTGTTTGGCATATAGTTGATAGATTCACTTGCATTATAACATGTATATTTTAGTTGCATTCATGGCATGTAGTTGCATATAGTAAAATATTTTGAAAATTGCCTAATTGAGAACCTTGACAAAAACATTTAGGCCATTGCAAATGATTCTTCTACTTGTGACTTCGTCTTTTAGAATGGTTTTGAAACACTCTAGGCTATGCTTTGCTAGTATCTTTCAAACCGTGATCCGCTACCAAGTCGAGGGTTTGCATTTTGAATCACCTTGTCCAACCTCGTGATGCGAATAGGTATAGATTGACTAGTCTTGGTGACCTTGTCGGTTTGGGTGGGATGGTAACTTGAAATTTTTGGTGTTTTTTAAAATGCTCATTTCTTTAAATTTTGGTGTGAAATGTTGAAAAAGTGAAAAAGAAACCTCTTAAGTGGAATAAGATCATGTAGTTTAGGTGGAGGCGTACCACTTCGATGTGCTTTGGAGGGGGGCCAAGGATTTGGCTTCCCACTTGGTCGTGAATTCGACCGCCCAAAGACAGAGTGATTGTCACCCCGATAAGCTATTGCCTAGAGGTTAACCGGTCGCCTAATAAGCGATTGGCGAAGGCGAAGGGCATTAGCACGCGTGGGAGAAACCCCATCTTAACTCATGAAAAGAAAAGAAAAAAAGAAAAAAAGAAAAAAAAAAAAAAAAAGAGAAAGAAAGAAAAAAAAATTGTGATCTTTTGTTGTGTTTTCCACCTTTATGAATTGACTTGAGCATTTAAACCCGAAAATCGATTTTGCTATCCTTCCTTGACGAACTTGGGACGATCCATGACCCTTACTTGTGAAGAGTCTAGACCCGCCTTGTCTTTTACCTCTAGCATCATGGGGATATCCTTCCATTCCACCCGATCGCCCTTGACAAAAGTAGTTGGAAAATGAATTCGAAAGTAGCCTAGCTTAGCACTATTTTGGGGGTGATTCATTGTCATCCTTTTAGACTTAGTGACTTGTCGAATCAATATTTGTGAAGGAATATATGTTTTTGTATTGTTTTCTCTTAGGTAATGATTGTCACTTAGATGAGGAAAGTGACATTTCCTTTTGTTGATACATTCAATTTTCTTCTATATGCATAATCGTGGGATGTGTCTAAATTTTGTGCAAGACCCAACTTGCCTTGCGAGTTGTGCTTTACCTCATAAGCACAACTACGTGAGTTGAAGGGACGGAGGAGGCCCGTTAATTGCCTTTCATCGGATATTAGTAGTTTATATAGTTCTTTTACATTATGGGTCGTTAGTATAGTTTGTTAGCTTACTCGAGGACGAGTAAGAGATAAGTGTGGGGAGATTTGATATCATCGTATTTTACCGTCTTTTTACCCATATTTTATCTCTTATTTGAACGAAATAATAACCCGAGTTAGCTTATTTTACGCATTTAATGTCAAATAATATATTAGTCGATTAATTTTAAATAATGTTATTTTATATTATTTGTTAGTGTTTTGGTATTGTTTTCGTTATTTTATTTTATAGGTACTAAAAATAGAAGAGTCGGATTAAATAAAATGAAACGAGACGAAACTCGAATTGGGCCAAGCTAGCAGCCACGTGACACATCTTTTTGTCAATTGTGAGGAGTCACGTGCGGATGAAAGAAAAGAAAAGAAGCAAGCAGCAAGGCAGCAACATTGGGTGGAAGCAGTAGCAGCATTTCGACGGTGAATAGAGAGTAGATTAGATTAGTTTAGTAAAATCAACACAAAAATTCTATTTTTCTTTCTTGTTTTTAGTTTAGATTAGATTATCGTCTCAATTTACAATATTGTATGAAGATTTACATTTAGTTTTGGGTGGAAAATTGAAGAAAGTTCATCCTCAACAATTCATTCCAAATTCATCTCTTTAGATTTTGTTGGTATAAATTTCCTCTCTTTTACTTTGTTTATCATTTCTTTACATTTGTTTACTCTTCCTTCTTCATTTTTGTCCATTTTTATTATTTGTCTTTATGAATGTAAGGTGTTTGTTGAAATGTCTATGAGAAAATTTCTTCCTTTATTCTTAAAGATGCAACCTTTATACTTTGTTAGTATTAGTTATAGGTTAATTAGTGTTTACTTTTCCTTCTTTGTTCATTTATATGTTTATTAGTGTAAATCTATCTACTAAACATGTTTAGTTTTCAAGTTTCCATCTTTTATATTTGTTTTGGTTTATTAGTAATGATTAGTGAGTAGTTTTGTCACTAGGGTGCGATTAGACTCCGACATGTGTAGGTTATCGACTTAATTCCACCAACTTGGTGTCGAGGGGGAGTTTATTGGGTTAATTAAGGGGGTCTAATTGTCATTACTTTATCTTGTTTGTACTTTGACCTTGAGTCCTTGTCCGTCAACGAGAGTTGGCTAGACTTGAGTCGGGACATCTTGTTGGGAGTATTTGCCGTCTTGAGTCGAACCCGAGAGGGAGAACTTGAGAAGGGTGCCTTTAATTTTCGGTTTGAAATCGACCCGCGATAGAGGGAGTGGGATGACCGGAGTATAGCGTGGACTTAGAACCTTAATCTTGGGGAAAGGGGAGTCAAAATAGGCATATTTTGGTAAGCTTTGACCCTTGACTTAAGGAGTTTGATGCATGAGCCCGGGAGGGAGTTGTGTCGGCATAACTAGTGTCTTATAGTGAGCTCGAGAGGGAGTCTATGAGCGAATTAGAGGCGTCTCACCATTAACCTTTCCCCTTGGCAACTTGTTATGGAGTTAAGCGGTAATTTACAAGTGTTCGAAGTCGAAATCGCGCCCGAGGCCCTTTCTTTATTGCTTTTATCTCTATTTTATTACTTGTTCGTTTTCATAGTTTAGTAGTCATAGTTAATTTATGTTTACATGTTTAATTTGTTTTCTATCCCATTATTGATTTGCGTAGCTAACTATAATCTAAAACAAGACTAGTACTTGACCTTAACCTCCTTGTGGATCGACCTCGACTACCCTACTACATTAGTTTTGTAGTTGAGTTTTATAAATGTTTGTCGCCCTCCCCCACATCAAACAAACATTTATAAAACTCAACTACAAAACTAATGTAGTAGGGTAGTCGAGGTCGATCCACAAGGAGGTTAAGGTCAAGTACTAGTCTTGTTTTAGATTATAGTTAGCTACGCAAATCAATAATGGGATAGAAAACAAATTAAACATGTAAACATAAATTAACTATGACTACTAAACTATGAAAACGAACAAGTAATAAAATAGAGATAAAAGCAATAAAGAAAGGGCCTCGGGCGCGATTTCGACTTCGAACACTTGTAAATTACCGCTTAACTCCATAACAAGTTGCCAAGGGGAAAGGTTAATGGTGAGACGCCTCTAATTCGCTCATAGACTCCCTCTCGAGCTCACTATAAGACACTAGTTATGCCGACACAACTCCCTCCCGGGCTCATGCATCAAACTCCTTAAGTCAAGGGTCAAAGCTTACCAAAATATGCCTATTTTGACTCCCCTTTCCCCAAGATTAAGGTTCTAAGTCCACGCTATACTCCGGTCATCCCACTCCCTCTATCGCGGGTCGATTTCAAACCGAAAATTAAAGGCACCCTTCTCAAGTTCTCCCTCTCGGGTTCGACTCAAGACGGCAAATACTCCCAACAAGATGTCCCGACTCAAGTCTAGCCAACTCTCGTTGACGGACAAGGACTCAAGGTCAAAGTACAAACAAGATAAAGTAATGACAATTAGACCCCCTTAATTAACCCAATAAACTCCCCCTCGACACCAAGTTGGTGGAATTAAGTCGATAACCTACACATGTCGGAGTCTAATCGCACCCTAGTGACAAAACTACTCACTAATCATTACTAATAAACCAAAACAAATATAAAAGATGGAAACTTGAAAACTAAACATGTTTAGTAGATAGATTTACACTAATAAACATATAAATGAACAAAGAAGGAAAAGTAAACACTAATTAACCTATAACTAATACTAACAAAGTATAAAGGTTGCATCTTTAAGAATAAAGGAAGAAATTTTCTCATAGACATTTCAACAAACACCTTACATTCATAAAGACAAATAATAAAAATGGACAAAAATGAAGAAGGAAGAGTAAACAAATGTAAAGAAATGATAAACAAAGTAAAAGAGAGGAAATTTATACCAACAAAATCTAAAGAGATGAATTTGGAATGAATTGTTGAGGATGAACTTTCTTCAATTTTCCACCCAAAACTAAATGTAAATCTTCATACAATATTGTAAATTGAGACGATAATCTAATCTAAACTAAAAACAAGAAAGAAAAATAGAATTTTTGTGTTGATTTTACTAAACTAATCTAATCTACTCTCTATTCACCGTCGAAATGCTGCTACTGCTTCCACCCAATGTTGCTGCCTTGCTGCTTGCTTCTTTTCTTTTCTTTCATCCGCACGTGACTCCTCACAATTGACAAAAAGATGTGTCACGTGGCTGCTAGCTTGGCCCAATTCGAGTTTCGTCTCGTTTCATTTTATTTAATCCGACTCTTCTATTTTTAGTACCTATAAAATAAAATAACGAAAACAATACCAAAACACTAACAAATAATATAAAATAACATTATTTAAAATTAATCGACTAATATATTATTTGACATTAAATGCGTAAAATAAGCTAACTCGGGTTATTATTTCGTTCAAATAAGAGATAAAATATGGGTAAAAAGACGGTAAAATACGATGATATCAAATCTCCCCACACTTATCTCTTACTCGTCCTCGAGTAAGCTAACAAACTATACTAACGACCCATAATGTAAAAGAACTATATAAACTACTAATATCCGATGAAAGGCAATTAACGGGCCTCCTCCGTCCCTTCAACTCACGTAGTTGTGCTTATGAGGTAAAGCACAACTCGCAAGGCAAGTTGGGTCTTGCACAAAATTTAGACACATCCCACGATTATGCATATAGAAGAAAATTGAATGTATCAACAAAAGGAAATGTCACTTTCCTCATCTAAGTGACAATCATTACCTAAGAGAAAACAATACAAAAACATATATTCCTTCACAAATATTGATTCGACAAGTCACTAAGTCTAAAAGGATGACAATGAATCACCCCCAAAATAGTGCTAAGCTAGGCTACTTTCGAATTCATTTTCCAACTACTTTTGTCAAGGGCGATCGGGTGGAATGGAAGGATATCCCCATGATGCTAGAGGTAAAAGACAAGGCGGGTCTAGACTCTTCACAAGTAAGGGTCATGGATCGTCCCAAGTTCGTCAAGGAAGGATAGCAAAATCGATTTTCGGGTTTAAATGCTCAAGTCAATTCATAAAGGTGGAAAACACAACAAAAGATCACAATTTTTTTTTCTTTCTTTCTCTTTTTTTTTTTTTTTTCTTTTTTTCTTTTTTTCTTTTCTTTTCATGAGTTAAGATGGGGTTTCTCCCACGCGTGCTAATGCCCTTCGCCTTCGCCAATCGCTTATTAGGCGACCGGTTAACCTCTAGGCAATAGCTTATCGGGGTGACAATCACTCTGTCTTTGGGCGGTCGAATTCACGACCAAGTGGGAAGCCAAATCCTTGGCCCCCCTCCAAAGCACATCGAAGTGGTACGCCTCCACCTAAACTACATGATCTTATTCCACTTAAGAGGTTTCTTTTTCACTTTTTCAACATTTCACACCAAAATTTAAAGAAATGAGCATTTTAAAAAACACCAAAAATTTCAAGTTACCATCCCACCCAAACCGACAAGGTCACCAAGACTAGTCAATCTATACCTATTCGCATCACGAGGTTGGACAAGGTGATTCAAAATACAAACCCTCGACTTGGTAGCGGATCACGGTTTGAAAGATACTAGCAAAGCATAGCCTAGAGTGTTTCAAAACCATTCTAAAAGACGAAGTCACAAGTAGAAGAATCATTTGCAATGGCCTAAATGTTTTTGTCAAGGTTCTCAATTAGGCAATTTTCAAAATATTTTACTATATGCAACTACATGCCATGAATGCAACTAAAATATACATGTTATAATGCAAGTGAATCTATCAACTATATGCCAAACAAGCTAATGCATCTCCTAACAGCACAAAGGCACACAAACCACACAACAATCTCCACAATACACTCAAAATCCTCCACATACAAGCCCATCCTCCTTCAAATAAACAAATGAAAAGAAAATGAGAGCGAAATGAGGGTTGGAGCGATCATACCGTGGCATCTTCAAATTCCATATCGGTGCTCAAGTAAAGCGCTGCCAATGCAAGGAGAGAAAAACAAGCAAACATATGTACAATTCTATACTAATAAGGTAAAAACATGTTTTTGAATTTTTCAAATTTTTCAAATTTTTATGGTTTTTCAAAAATAATGGGAAAGGAAAACACAATATAAGACCTGTCACAAATATAAGAGATATGTATAAAACATAATAAACATGTCTAAACAACACAACACCACCAAGATTACCAACAATCCAAATCCACAACAAATGTCCACAAGGGACCAACACCACCAATATCCACACAATCCAACCACAACTACTCCATCTAACCAACAACAACAAACCTCCCCACACTTAAACTTGACATTGTCCCCAATGTCTAAGAACGAGGGCAGGTAAAAATGGAGAGGGTGAGTAAAGAATATTACCGTTCAAGCACAATCTTCGATCATTCATTATGTGAAGTGATCTTTGAATCTTCTACTTCAACCCACCACCTTCTTGTTGGTTCTTGGAGTTCAACATGGTACCTACAAACATGAAACAAAACAAACCACAAAAAACAACAACAAAAAATACAACACTATAAAACACAAGTGAGTCATCTAAAAATCCCGTCAAAGACCGCATTAGCTTGTCAAACAAACTTGACCAATCATCATAAAAGTGCTCATAATGAAATAACCATGAAAATGCACAAAGCCAAAATATAAGAATGATAGTAAAAGGTTTGTGGTCAAGCATACGAACACCAAATACCTCAAACTCGCACCAATACTCATCACTTGGTTTGAAAGGAGCAAGCGGTGGCTCAAAACCCTTATAAGCATCAATGGTGCAATCTTTCTCAATCATGTACTCATAAGACGGGATAAGAAAGTCAAGGGAAAGACAATCGATGGAGATAAGAGAGTCATCCTCAATTAAATGGATAGTCATAGGAACATTCTCAAAGAATCTCTCAAGAGTGGGCTCTCCTAGAATGTCAAAATCCACAACATCATCATCCCACTTAACCTCAAGACTATCACCAAAGATGTTCACACTCTCTTTACTCCAAGAATCAATGAAAACATCATTCTCCTCCACTAACTTTTTACCATCAAAAGAACATTCACTTTCACTACTAACCTCATCTACCATGTAGTCAAAAAGCAAGTTTTCCCTCATTGTCACACCACTCAAATCCTCAAAACTGGGATTTTCATAGGTTTTGGTCAAGGAAAAAGCAACTAACTCATCAATAACAATGGTAGGTGAGGTCTCACACTCACTCTCTTCTTCAAATTCACACAAATCAACATCCTCAAAGTTCTCACTAAGAAGGCTATTTGCATCTTCCAACCAAATATCATCATCATCATCAATCACATTCATCTTTTCAAAGGATAGGGATGTATAAGAAGAACATGTATGATTCACATCACAAGAAAAATCATAAGAAGATGGAAAATCATGCATATCATTCACAAACTCGCGGGAAAGGGGAACATGATGATCATGAGCATGAGATTGAACAGAAGGCACATCCATAGAAGAAGAAAAGTCCACATTTCCACTCAAAGCATCAAACATAGAATAGTCATAACGTTTAAGTTTACTTTGTGGTCCTCTCTTAGATGTAGCCCAAATAGAATTTCGATTCTCATCGGCATAAGCCATATTCTCAATCAAAGCTCTAGCATCATCAACGCTCAACTTATCAAATGCTCCCACTCCGGATGAAACGGTCACAAAGTTTTTAAGAGAAGAAAGCAAACCATTAAAGAAAGTAATCATGACTTGGCAAGAGGAGATACCATGATGGGGACAAGCTCTCAACAAACCCCTAAACCTATCCCAAGTCTCACTCAAAGTCTCAAACTCGCCTTGTTGGAAATTGTAGAGTTGACGCTTCCTAAAGGTGGTTTTAAAAGAAGGGTAAAACTTGTTTAGAAAGGCTTGAGCTAAGTCATCCCAAGTGCAAAAGGTGCTAGAAGGGTGAGAGCGTAACCATCTCTTAGCTTCACCCTTAAGACTAAAGGGAAAAAGCAAAAGTCTAATGGTTTGGTCCGATAGCCCCTCCTTCTTGACAAGGTCACAATTTGCCTCAAAAGACTCTAAATGGTCAATCGCTTCCTCACTCTCCAAACCACAAAAGACATCTTGCCTAACCAACTCAATAAGACCTATATCAAACTCATAATCAACCTCCACAACCCCAATATTAATAGGCCGGTTAATATGAGTAAGGTTTGGTCTACAAAAATCGCGTATGCAAGACATTGTCATGAAAGGTCAAACAAGTGAAAAAAAAACAAAATAAACTAAAATAAAAGGACAAGTCACAAGAAACAAGTAAGAATGCAACACCTAAGCAACATACAACAAGTTTCATGCAACAAGTATCAAGTAACAAGCACCAAAAGCATAGTCTAACAAATCCAAAACTAAACTAATATCAATCCGTTAACCTCCCCGGCAACGGCGCCATTTTGATAGCGGGGTTTGTCGCACTCCCCCACATCAAACAAACATTTATAAAACTCAACTACAAAACTAATGTAGTAGGGTAGTCGAGGTCGATCCACAAGGAGGTTAAGGTCAAGTACTAGTCTTGTTTTAGATTATAGTTAGCTACGCAAATCAATAATGGGATAGAAAACAAATTAAACATGTAAACATAAATTAACTATGACTACTAAACTATGAAAACGAACAAGTAATAAAATAGAGATAAAAGCAATAAAGAAAGGGCCTAGGGCGCGATTTCGACTTCGAACACTTGTAAATTACCGCTTAACTCCATAACAAGTTGCCAAGGGGAAAGGTTAATGGTGAGACGCCTCTAATTCGCTCATAGACTCCCTCTCAAGCTCACTATAAGACACTAGTTATGCCGACATAATTCCCTCCCGGGCTCATGCATCAAACTCCTTAAGTCAAGGGTCAAAGCTTACCAAAATATGCCTATTTTGACTCCCCTTTCCCCAAGATTAAGGTTCTAAGTCCACGCTATACTCCGGTCATCCCACTCCCTCTCTCGCGGGTCGATTTCAAACCGAAAATTAAAGGCACCCTTCTCAAGTTCTCCCTCTCGGGTTCGACTCAAGACGGCAAATACTCCCAACAAGATGTCCTGACTCAAGTCTAGCCAACTCTCGTTGACGGACAAGGACTCAAGGTCAAAGTACAAACAAGATAAAGTAATGACAATTAGACCCCCTTAATTAACCCAATAAACTCCCCCTCGACACCAAGTTGGTGGAATTAAGTCGATAACCTACACATGTCGGAGTCTAATCGCACCCTAGTGACAAAACTACTCACTAATCATTACTAATAAACCAAAACAAATATAAAAGATGGAAACTTGAAAACTAAACATGTTTAGTAGATAGATTTACACTAATAAACATATAAATGAACAAAGAAGGAAAAGTAAACACTAATTAACCTATAACTAATACTAACAAAGTATAAAGGTTGTATCTTTAAGAATAAAGGAAGAAATTTTCTCATAGACATTTCAACAAACACCTTACATTCATAAAGACAAATAATAAAAATGGACAAAAATGAAGAAGGAAGAGTAAACAAATGTAAAGAAATGATAAACAAAGTAAAAGAGAGGAAATTTATACCAACAAAATCTAAAGAGATGAATTTGGAATGAATTGTTGAGGATGAACTTTCTTCAATTTTCCACCCAAAACTAAATGTAAATCTTCATACAATATTGTAAATTGAGACGATAATCTAATCTAAACTAAAAACAAGAAAGAAAAATAGAATTTTTGTGTTGATTTTACTAAACTAATCTAATCTACTCTCTATTCACCGTCGAAATGCTGCTACTGCTTCCACCCAATGTTGCTGCCTTGCTGCTTGCTTCTTTTCTTTTCTTTCATCCGCACGTGACTCCTCACAATTGACAAAAAGATGTGTCACGTGGCTGCTAGCTTGGCCCAATTCGAGTTTCGTCTCGTTTCATTTTATTTAATCCGACTCTTCTATTTTTTGTACCTATAAAATAAAATAACGAAAACAATACCAAAATACTAACAAATAATATAAAATAACATTATTTAAAATTAATCGACTAATATATTATTTGACATTAAATGCGTAAAATAAGCTAACTCGGGTTATTATTTCGTTCAAATAAGAGATAAAATATGGGTAAAAAGACGGTAAAATACGATGATAGAGTAGTGAGATTTTGGTTTTAATTGAATGATTTGAGAATTGATTTTGGGGTTTAAGATTGAGTGAGTTAGTGAATGAATTAGTGTATTTGTTGGGTGGGTAGTATTATAACTAAGGCCAGTGTAGGTATATTACATAATTCAAATCGTAATATCGCGTGAAGATCGTGTTTTATAACAATCGTTAGAATAATCGATAATAGGGGTGATTTTTAGGTTTAATTGATATTTAATGGAGTTATTTGTAAAAGTGAACTTAAAAGTGGGTTATTTGTAAAAAATGGTACATAAAAGAGGGTTATTCACAAAATTCACTAATATATATGCTACTGTGTTTTTCTTTTTAATAATTGTTGTTACAACCGGTTCATGTTATTGTTGGTGCTATCTTGCTTGATTGCTATTAGACCTGATCATGGGCCGGGTTGGGTCGGGCATGTGCTAAATAAACGACCCAAATATACGGGCCGGGCCAAAAAGGTGGTCCAATTTTTTGGCCCAAACCCATAATTGTTCGGGCTATAATGGGCCTCGTGCCAAAATGGGCCAAAACGGGCTAAAATAATCAATAAAATGGATATATGAACAAACAATTAGCAACGAAATAATTTTTTAAAGTTTTAGGTGTTTGACTTCGATCTTTTGGTAGGAGAACAATCCAATAGTACCATACAATAACTTATGAGTTGACAAAAAATTAGTAGTACAATAACTAACTAATACTCCGTCTTATTCAGCCTATTATTCCCTCTTTCCTTATTTGTGATAATCACGTTTTCTTCCCTCTTTCCTTATTTGGTAAGCTTTTTGTGGCCCAAATTTAATTTCACGTGGGGTAGGTTGATTTGTGTGGTCCAAATTCATTTTTTTAATTCTTGGGTAAAAAGAAAGGGGAAGAATAGGCTGAATAAGAGGGAGTATAAAATTAGGTGTACGATAAAAATATAAAATATTCGCAAAATTGATAATTCAATACATTAGTGATATTAGATTATTAGGGTGATATGATATACGATTCAAACTTTTGAATTTTTTTCTCCCAAAAAAATCGGGTCGGGCCGGGCCAAAAATCGGGCCTTTAGGTTGGCCCAAACCCGACCCTATATTTATATTGGGCTTATTTTGGGCTAGGCCACGAGTTTTTTGGGCCAAACTATTAGGCCCAAACCCGAGAAAAAATCGGGCTGGCCGGGTCAGGCCATCAAACGTGCGCCATTTGATCAACTCTAATTGCTATTGGTGACGGGTGTTGCTGCTACGCTACTACTAATGTTTACTACTATGACTATTATTAATATTTACTACTATGACTACTATTAATATTTAGTTATTAGTTATTTACTACTATGACTACTACAATTACAATTGTTTATTTTTTTACTGCTACTTTAATTTAATTGTTACGTACGTGATTGCTATCCTATTTATATTTAAATATAATACGTTGAAATTGTTTACACATTAGTAATTGGTTATGCTTTTTATGTTAAGAAACATGTTTAAAATTAGACCTGACAAACAGATCAGGTCGTATCGGGTTCGTGTCCGTGTCTAGAACTGTCAATAGTTGACACGACACGAAAAAACGACACGAAATAAATGAGCTTAGGTCAGAACTTAATGACCCATTTAAGTAAGTGGGTCGACACGGACACGACACGAAAATTAATTGGATTGGGTTAGGGTTGAGGTATCAAAACACGAATCCGACACAAACTACCCGTTTAATTAAACGGGTCATAATCAGGTCAGGTTGAGACGGAAACCTGTTTAACCCGAGTTATGTCTACACTCTACATATTGGGCCGCCTAACCAAAAGCCCAAATCTAACTAATAATAATACACTAACACAAAACTTGTGTCCTACAACCAGACACTTTATTTACCCTAATCTTACACAATCAACAATTTATTTACCCTAAATTATGATTTTGCGGCTGACTTATTTTACCCTAATTTTTTCTTATTCATTTACATATAAAAGATGTGATTAATTATTATTATTCGCCTATCCTAATTCCTACCCGACTATCATTCTTCATGACTTCTCTAGACTCTTCTACTCCATATTTGTAAGTTAATCCGTCTTTCAACTTGTTTTTTATTTTATTTTTAATTATAAAAATTTAGATTAATAGATTTGATGATTTGTCATGTAATAGAGTATTATTTAGTCGTAACCATAATTCATAATTGTTCATTGTTAGTTTAATTCCAAAATTCTTATGACAGTCGGGTTATATTTTTTTACTTATTTTAATCATAATTCGTATAGCAGTCGGGTTTATTGTAATTTGTAAGCATGGATTTGATAAAAGAAGATGGGGAATTAAGTAGTAATAGTCGTCTTCCTATGTATACAGCTAATAGTATTTGGGGTTTCAAGGTCACGATTTCGGCAGTCGGATTCATATGGCGGCCGGGTTATTTTTTTTCCGCATGATCATTTGTCTTTTTATTTGCATGATCATTTTTCTTTTATGAATTATTTTCCACTTTTTTTATTGTTTTTTTTCCTATTTGTTCACTTAGATAATACGTTTTTCATTTGTTAATAGAATGGATGGTTCAATGGAAAATACTTCGAGCCTTATCGGTGTTTCTTCTGGTGATGAGATGGATGAGGCGACAATAAAAAAGCAGAAAATGTCCAGATTACACAAACCCAAGGTATCTGGTAAAACTTTTAAACGTAAAAGAAAACTAACTTCTCTTGTGTGGAATCAGTTTGAAATACTTGATGAACCTGATGGTAGTGATAAAACTTCATCAACTTCATTGCTGAAAGTAAGAATGAAACTGGAAATTTGATAAGACATTTGAAGTCCTGAAAAGGAAAATACTATAGAGACATTGAGCAGTTTATTTTACAAAACAATTGTCGTTCGTTGGTCGCTAAAACTCCTAAATTTAATTCTGATGAATTTCGTGAGTTGTTGGCTGTTACCATTGCTAAACATAATTTACCTCTTCAGTTAGTAGAGTATGAAGTTATAAGAAATTGTTTTTCTTATCTTGACGATGTTAAGTTTTTTGTTAGGAATACAATCAAGTCTGACATCTTAAAGATGTATAGAATTGAGAAAGAGAAGCTTCTTGATTTGTTAAAACAAACAAATGGAAGAATTTCCCTTACTTCTGATTGTCGGAGTTCTGTCACCACTGATGGCTATATGACCCTCACTGCCCATTTTATTGACGATAACTGGCAACTTCAAAAGCGTGTTTTAAACTTCAGTTTCTTACCCCCACCCCATAGTAGTGTCGCTATGTCTGTTAAGATTACTTCTTTACTCATCGAATGGGGATAGAGTAATGTCCATAACTTTGGATAATGCATCTTCTAATGATTCTATGGTACAGTTCTTAAAACCTGATTTGAATTTGATGTGAAATGGCGAATATTTTCATATTCGTTGTTGTGCTCACATATTAAATCTAATTGTCCAAGAAGGATTGAAAGATATGGATGATGCAATTATTAAAGTCAGAGAGAGTGTCAAGTATAGCAAGGGATCCCAATCAAGGAAACATAGGTTTTTGTCTTGTGTCCAACACGTTAATTTAGAGTCAGTTTGGGGATTAAGGCAAAATGTTCCAACACGTTAGAATTCCACATTTCACATGTTGGAGAAAGCACTATACTATCGGAGAGCTTTTAATAATCTTGCAAAACAGACTTGAACTACTTACATTGTCCGACCGAAGTTGAGTGAGATAAGATTGGTAAAATTTGCAAGTTCTTGAAATTTTTCTATGATGTAACTTGTGTTTTTTCTGGCGCCAAGTTTCCTACTGCAAATTTGTATTTCACCCATGTATTGAGGGTGAGGTTCTTGCTTAAAGAAGAAATGGGAAGTAAAGATGGATTCATAAGAGGGTGGCTACTAAAATGTTCGTCAAATTTGACAAATACTGGTCGACTTTTAGTACAATTATGGCAATTGTTGTGGTATTTGATCCTAGATATAAATTTAACGTTGTTAATTGGGCTTATAAATTTTTTTTGGTGAGTCGTATGGGCTTTAGTTGGAGTTGTTCAAGGACAAACTGTTTGAGTTATACAACCATTATGTTTCCTTTACAAGCGACTACACTCCACCAACTTCTAATGGTGTTAATGGTTCTAATCTTCTTGTCGATCCATCATCCGACGTCTTTATGATGATAAGTTTGGTATAAATCTAATATTTTCTTCTTGTTTTTTTTTTTCTATTTACCCTATCTTAGTTACTGCATTGAGTAACTTATATACTCCATCAGTTTTTTTTCAAGTTTTTTACTCTTGCATATTTAATGTATATAGGATTATGATTGTTACTCAAGCAATGTTTTTATCTCTGCTGGAAAAACTGAGTTAGAGTTATACTTGAAAGAAGCTATATTGCCCCGTACTGCTGATGTCAATGTGCTTGAGTATTGCAAGACACATTGTGTGAGGTATCTCGTTCTTTCTCACATGGTTCAGGATATTTTAGCTATTACTATATCCACAATAGCGTCTGAATCAACTTTCAGCATTGGAGGTAGAATTTTTTATCCATATAGAAGCTCTTTAAAACCTTCTACTGTTGAAGCTCTTGTATGCCTTAGAGATTGGGCATTTAATCAAGGTAATTTTGGTTCTCCACCATGCTTTATGTTCCTCAGCATGTTTCATTAGTATCATTTCGTGAATAATTTGATTAATTCGTTACTCATAGAAGTTTATTCATTAGTCCGAACTCATCTTGATTCATGCTTTATGTTCATCAGCATGCTTCATTAGCATCATCATCTTGAGGTTTATTAATTGTTTCCTGTTAAGCTAAAGCTTATGGTCAAAATATAACTTCAAGATGAGTTCGGACTAATGAATAAATTTCTACGAGTAACAAATTAAGCAAATTATTCACGAAATGATACTAATGAAGCATGCTGATTAACATAAAGCATGGTGGAGAACTAAAATTACCTTGATTAAATGCCCAATCTCTAAGGCATACATGAGATTCAACGGTAGAAGGTTTTAAAGAGCTTCTATATGGATCAAGAATTCTAACTCCAATGCTGAAAGTTGATTCAGACGCTACTGTGGATATAGAAATAGCTAAAATATCCCAAACCATGTGAGAAAGAACGAGATACCTCACACAATGTGTCTTCCAATACTCAAGCACATTGACATCAGCAGTACGGGCAATATAGCTTCTTCCAAGTATAACTCTAACTCAGTTTTTCCAGCAGAGGTAAAAGCATTGCTTGGGTAACAATCATAATCATATATACTTTAAATATGCACGAGTAAAAAACTTGAAAAAAACCGATAGAGTATGTAAATCACTCAATGCCCTAACTAAGATAGGGTAAATAGAAAAAAAACAAGAAGAAAATATTAGATTATACCAAACTTCCCATCATAAAGACGTCGGATGATGGATCGACAAGAACATTAGAACCATTAACACCATTAGAAGTTGGTGGAGTGTAGTCGCATGAAAAGGAAACATAATGGTTGTATAACTCTAAACAGTTTGTCCTTGAACAACTCTAACTCAAGCCATACGACTCACCAATTTTTTTTATAAGCTCAATCAACAACGTTAAATTTATATCTAGTATGAAAGACCACAATAATTGCCATAATTGTACTAAAAGTCGACCAGTACTTGTCAAATTTGACAAACATTTTAGTAGCCATCCCTCTTATGAATCCATCTTTACTTCCCATTTCTTCTTTAAGCAACAACCTCACTCTCAATACACGGGTGAAATACAAATTTGAAGTAGGAAACTTGGTGCCAGAAAAGACACAAGTTACATCATAGAAAACTTTCAAGAACTTGCAAATTTTACCAATCTTATCGCACTCAACTTCGGTCGGACAATGTAAGTAGTTCAAGTCTGTTTTTGCAAGATTATTAAAAGCTCTCCAATAGTAAAGTGCATTCTCCAACATGTGAATTGTGGAATTCCAACGTGTTGGAACATCTTGCCTTAATCCCCGAACTGACTCTAAATTAATGTGTTGGACACAAGATAAAAACCTATGTTTCCTTGATTGGGATCCCTTGCTATACTTGACACTCTCTCTGACTTTAATAAATGTATCGTCCATATCTTTCAATCTTTCTTGGACAATTAGATTTAATATGTGAGCACAACAACAAATATGAAAATATTCGCCATTACACATCAAATTCAAATCAGGTTTTAAGAACTGTACCATAGAGTCATTAGAAGATGCATTATCCAAAGTTATGGACATTACTCTATCCTCAATACCCCATTCGATGAGTAAAGAAGTAATCTTAACAGACATAGCAGCACTACAATGGGGTGGGGGTAAGAAACTGAAGTTTAAAACACGCTTTTGAAGTTGTCAGTTATCGTCAATAAAATGGGCAGTGAGGGTCATATACCCATCAGTGGTGACAGAACTCCGACAATCAGAAGTAAGGGAAATTCTTCTATTTGTTCGTTTTAACAAACCAATAAGCTTCTCTTTCTCAATTCTATACATCCTTAAGATGTCAGACTTAATTGTATTCCTAACAAAAAACTTAACATCGTCAAGATAAGAAAAATAATTTCTTATACCTTCATACTCTACTAACTGAAGAGGTAAATTATGTTTAGCAATGGCAACAACCAACAACTCATGAAATTCATCAGAATTAAAATTAGGAGTTTTAGCGACCAAAGAACCACGATTGTTCATACTCTACTAACTGAAGAGGTAAATTATGTTTAGCAATGGCAACAACCAACAACTCATGAAATTCATCAGAATTAAAATTAGGAGTTTTAGCGACCAAAGAACCACGATTGTTTTGTAAAATAAACTGCCCAATGTCTCTTTTGCCGGACTTCAAATGTCTTATCAAATTCCAGTTCCATTCTTACTTTCAGCAATGACGTTTTTACCACATTATTTACACTTACAAAGAAGATTACCACTATCATCAGGTTCATCAAGTATTTCAAACTGATTCCACACAGGAGAAGTTAGTTTTCTTTGACGTTTAAAAGTTTTACCAGATATCTTGGATTTGTGTAATCTGGACATTTTCTACTTTTTTATTGTCGCTCCTCCATCTCTTCACCAGAAGGAATATCGATAGGGCTCAAAGTAATTGAACCATTCATCCTATTAACAAATGAAAACGTATTATCTAAGTGAAAAAATAGGAAAAAACAATAAAAAATGTGGAAAATAATTCATAAAAGGAAAAATGATCATGCAAAAAAATAACCTGGCTGCCATATGAACCCGACTGTCAAAATCATGATCCTTGAAACCCCCAATACTAATAGCTGTATACATAGGAAGACGACTATTACTACTTAATTACTCATCTTCTTTTATCAAATCCATGCTTACAAATTACAATGAACCCGACTACCATATGAATTATGATTAAAAGAAGTAAAAAATATAACCCGGCTGCTATATAAATTTTGGAATTAAACTAACAATGAACAGTTATGAATTATGATTACATATCTAAATAATACTCAGCAATTACATGACAAATCATCAAATCTATTAATCTAAACTTTTATAAGTAAAAATAAAATAAAAAACAAGTTGAAAGACGGATTAACTTACAAATATGGAGTAGAAGAGTCTAAAGAAGTGATGAAGAAGGATAGTCGGGTAGGAATTAGGATAGGCGAATAATCATCAATATATATAACTAAAGGAGACTTTTTTCTAAGCGCGTGATAGTCTCCAACTTTTACAAAACACTATTATAAAAAATTAATTAATTACAATTTTCCTATTAGAAATAGAATATAATAAATTATTTAAATTTTTCGTATTAGAACTAGGAATACAATTTTCCTATTAGAAATAGGAAATAAATTGGTAGTCTCTAACTTTTACAAAACACTATTATAAAAAATTAATTAATTACAATCAAAGACTTATATTAGGAAATTATCCATTAATATTTGTTCACTTATTATTAAATTAGGAAAAAAAAAACTTATAATATCCATTTTTATATTAAGTGTTAAATATGATAATTCACAACATAAAATGTTTGTTAAAGATTAACAAGATAAAAAAATTGTAATAATGTCCGATTAAAAAATAGAGGCGTTAGAAAGGCCAAAAGGCCCTCGACCGAGTTGGGTTGTAACAAATGTGCATACATAATACGTAGTACATGAAATTTACTCATGTAAAGAGCACAATAAACGCATAAATGCGCCCCTACATCTTTTGTTATTTCTAATGTCATCATGTTCAAATATGCATAATACCCAGTACTTTGTAAAAGACATATATACTCCATTTCTCCTACTAATTTTAGTGTTAATTCCCTCCCTATACACTTCAACTTCTATCGATAATTTATTATTTTATTATTTACATCCATTTTTTATTTTATAAAGTATATAAAAGTATATTAATCCAAACTTAAATACGATATTTACAAAATTATTGGTAACTATAAAGTTTGATATCTATTTTTTAAAGCGTATTAAAAAGGTAAAAAAAGTTGATGCTAATTTGCGAAATGATATATCATATTATGACAAATGAGTAAGTGTCTTCAAAATTTTACTGTGCAATTGTTACAATTGAAAGTAAAAATGGTGCCAAGAGATAAAATAATTCAGATGAGGGTTAAAGATAAAATAGGTACATACACTTATCATAAAAATATGTATAAGGTTAGAGAGTCACTTTAAGCAACAATCAACATTAAAATAAAATTCACAAAAACACATATAAAACGGTACTATTGAAGAATATAGACCAAACTAATTATGACAATTTACATGCATAAAAAACGGTACTATTCAATTATATAGACCAAACTAATTATTGTTATGATATACCATTTTATTTTATTTTTGTAAATTGAGCACATTATTATTATAATTTAGAGAGAGATATAGATTGGGAATGATGAAACATATTATTCATACATAATGTGATGCTATAAACACCCTTAGGCAAAAACATAAAAATAATTGAAAAAAAATTAAAACTCGAAGGGGGTCACGCACTTAGCAACTCTTCTCTACTTATCTACTGCATTAATATTCTAATTATAGTTTATGACAATTATGTCCTATTAAAAAAAACAAAAATTGAATATACTACTTCGTATAGTTTGTGATTTTTAGCCAATATATTTGAACTTACTTAGATTTATATATTTAACTAAGAATATTAGTTATAATTACGATAAAGATAGAGTTCGATCTATAACTTAGAGTTAAAAAAACTCAATTTTTATTTTTTTATAATATACTGTACTAATTAAAGGGTCATAATATAAAATAGGAAATTACACCTCAGTCTACTATTTCAATTTGTCGACAATAATTAACACTCAAAATAACACATTTGTTATTTAAATAGTGTAAAAAATCTCAAAATGCTAAAAAAATGTTCAATCTGCCGTTATCAAACTAAACCTAAATTTCTGCATTTTGTTGTCATGTTCAACTTCACCTTTATGGGATGTAAAAAAGAGATTTTGAAAGTAGAGGTTAGTTTTTTGTTATTAGGTGGATGAACTTTTCAAAAGAGAAATGACTTTTGGGGGTTAAGTGTGGGTGTTTCGCGAAAGAAATGTAACTTGGATATTTTAGGTTTATCTGGGCTAAGAGAAGGGTGTCAAAACTGTCAATAATGAGTTAGATGATTGCTTGAGATAGTAATAAGGCTAACTACATCGAATTTGGTGGTAGTTAATTTCATTATAGGTGTAGAGGGGATGGAAGCAGGACTGGTGAAAACTTTGAATTTTAGACCGTTTTATTTGTGAACCTAATGGTTTTAGTAGTGAGTTAAGGGTCGTTTCGAGTGGCAACGTGGATAATTGCGGCGAGTTGGTTGGTTAAATTTTTTTCTTACTAGATTTATAAAGAGGGCCATAATTATAAGATAAAATTTGAAGTAAAAGAGATAATAAAAGTGAGATGCATGTAGAGAGTATGATATATTTATGCAAAATGAAATAAATAGCAAACTTCCTGTCTATATACTTATCATATTAAAAATTATTTGATTTTTACCAACATAGTACTCGAACACTTTGTTTGAGTATCAGAAATGAGGCAGTGAGAGGGGATGAGAAAACAGGGAAGGGAAAAGACTAGGAACGGAGAGAGAGGGGGAGAAATAAGGAAGATTGTTTCTTAAACTTTTCTTTGTTGAAAGAGAAGTGAATTGTTTTCGATAAGGGTGACGAGGATCCAATTGGTGTAAGGGATTGGTGTTTTATGGAGGTGAATGCGATTTAGAATTGACGTAAAACATGTAGCAAGGTAGTGGTAGTTGATTGAAGGTTGTTTCAAGTAGTAAGGACTAATAAGGTGTCCTCGATGTTCTATTTTGAGGGTGAATTTAGTGTGTGTGCGTGCGTGTGTGTGTGTGGGGGGTGGGGGAGTGTACATTGGTGGAGGGTGTTAAGTTTGTTAATGATAATGATCAAGAATTAAGGTTATTTATCAATAAAATATTATTTGCTTAAAATAGATAGGTATCATGAACAATGGCAAGAAACCTCTACAAATCATATGAATATGCTTAATTTTCGACACCATCGATCCAAAGTAAATCTTAATCCTAAGAACATTGTCAAGAGTAAGGGTTAGTTTTCATTAGATGATGAATTTTTTAGAGGCAGGGGTTTAGTTTTTCACTTGGTTGAATAAATTTGAGATAAGTTTTGAAGAAGGATCTTTCAAGGGATGAAGTTGTTTTAGATCATGTGTGAATAAGGAATATATAAATTGGGGTTTGCGAGAAATATTTTGTTTCAAACGAGAAAATGGGGCAAGATTGGGGGTGGTTGATTGAGTTGATATTATGCGCGAAAATTGATTGGGGATGAAATCATGTTGAGTTTGCAAAAGGTATATCTCAATTACTGCATGCACTGGTATGAACAGTATCATTAAACAAAGGAAGAATAGATCATTTTATCGGAGAGTAAATCAGATGTCGATTTCCGGCATAATGAATGATTATGGTGGTTGTAGTGTTATCTAATGATTGTTTTTTTGGGGGATGGGGGTGGAGGTGGTCATAAGCAGTCGTAGCCATGGGCGTTGTAGCTTCATTCACATTCAAGAGTACGTTTATAGTTTGACCGGGAGATATAACAATATAACAACTTCTGAATGTTTTTGGTAGATGCCATTTGATCGACCAATGATTAGTTATGGTTTGTTATTCCAAAAAATTAAGGAGATTACTTACATCATTGAGCTGATTATGTAAAGTAGATATTAATGTTTTTCGGAGTATCATTTGTATAAACTTTATCTTGATTTTTTTTCCTAACAAAAAATATTTATTAGTTACACATTCATTTATTTCCATGTCAATATTATGTTGATGAGAATTATTTGTTGGTCATGTGGCATATATAAAATCTTACATATAAACTATGTACCATATCTCATTTTATCGTTAAGTTTATCACAAATTATTTTAGTATCCGTGCAACGCACGGGCAAAAAAACTAGTAATAGTTAATCATAACTTTTATATGTAATGAATAAGAGAAAATTAGGGTAAAATAAGTCAGCGGCAGAATCATAATTTAGGGTAAATAAATGGATAATTTGTAAGAAACTACCTTACATTTATGCCCATTTGTGAACAACTACCTTACTTTTTCTTTTTGGTTAAAAACTACCTTTTATTTTAAATTTTTGTTAACAACTACCTAAAAAAAGTTTTGAGGCCAATTTTTATTTATTATTGGTTTCACACGTGTGAGTTCTCTAAATTTCCATTCTTATTTTGTCGTTAAACTTGATATCCAAGCCTATTCTTCTTATCTAAAGTTCTAAATAAAAGGGAATTCTTGCCATTAGCTTCAATTTCTTTCTTTAAGCATGTGGAATAATTGTTCTGAATGATGAACATGAGCTAAATGGTATGAACTCTATGCTATTAGTGAATAGGTGTTAGTCATGAATTTATTTGATAAAATGCACTAGTATTGATTGGTTTATGCATTTCTGATACATATTGTTCTACTCATTGCCGTATGATGCCGCAATACTTCATACTTCATTTGCAGCAGCCATAGTAACTCCTTCTCTTGTCAAAAACTACCTAGGGGGCTAAAGTAGGATGTCCAAGTGCTACTTGCTAGTGAAAGGATTTAGCAAAAAGAAATTGAAGCTAATGGCAAGAATTCCCTTTCATTTAGAACTTTAGATAAAAAGGATAAGCTTGAATATCAAGTTTAACGATAAAATAAGAATGAAAATTTAGAGAACTCACACTTGTGGAACCAATAATAAAAAGAAATTGGCCTCAAAACTTTTTTTAGGTAGTTGTTAACAAAAATTTAAAATGAAAGGTAGTTTTTAACAAAAAAAAAGTAAGGTAGTTGTTCACAAATGGGCATAAATGTAAGATAGTTTTTCACAAATTATCCTAAATAAATTGTTGATTGTGTAAGATTAGGGTAAATAAAGTGTGTGGTTATAGTTGGACGCAAGTTTTGTGTTAGTGTATTATTAGTTAGATTTGGGCTTTTGGTTAGGCGGCCCAATATGTAGAGTGTAGACATAACTCGGGTTAAACTGGTGTTCGTGTCAACCCGACCTAATTATGACTCTTTAATTAAACGAGGTATTCATGTCGGGTTCGTGTTTGATACCTCAACCCTAACCCAACCCAATTAATTTCATGCCGTGTCCGTGTCGACCCACTTACTTAAATGGGTCATTAAGTCCTGACCCAAACCCATTTATTTTGTGTCGGGTTCGTGTCGTGTCAACTATTGCCAGGTCTACTTAAAATGACGAAATTAGTTAATTGAATCCGAATAATTAAAATATGTGACTCGTTAATTAATTCTCATACATGTCATTTTTGTATAGAAAACATGTTGATACAATATGAAATGTTAATTAATTCTTGTTTCTCTATTCCGAATGAACTTTATATTTCATATACGATTTGTTATTCGTTTTATATACGTATTTAATTCCGTAAAGAATATATGTTATAAAATGTGGATTTTAATTAAATCGTGGTTAAATCTTTTATCGATTGAACCGTTTGATTAGAATATAATTTAGTACTTAGTTCGTAAGCGTTATTTAAATCCGTATGAGACGTGGGTTAATATAATATTAAATATTGACCCTCTTCTCGGTTTTTGAAATTAAAGGCTAAGTATTGGTGTCCGTGGTCGGTCGGCCGACAGCTGGTAGGCTAGCTAGCTACGAACACCCGACTTGGGTAAATTAAATATTTTCGATTTCCTTTCTCTATAAGTTTCTTATATTGGTATAATATCTTATGTGTTGAAGTATAGCCTCCTTAAGGAGATTCATGTGTTGATGCATGTATAGTTACGTATTAAGATATGTGTTAAGTTCACCTCTGGACCTAGTACGTGTTGCGTGTCAGGATATGTGTTAAACTCACATATGGACCTGAGTCGTGTGTGTTTGTCGCATGATGGGATATGTGTTAAGCTCACCTCTGGACCCATTATGTGTTTTGTATGTCGCGTATCGGGATATGTGTTAAACTCACCTCTAGACCCGGTATGTGTATGGATGTGGCGTGTCAGGATATGTGTTAAGCTCACATCTGGACCCTTTGTGTACGATGATTGTGGTATTGGGATATGTGTTAAGCTCACCTCTGGACCCAATACTTGTGTGTGGCAGCAGGATATGTGTTAAGCTCACCTCTGGACCCATTGCTTGTGTATGTATGTTGGGATATGTGTTAAGCTCACCTCTGGACCCGACATTTGATTGTAGTGCAATATGTGTTAAGTTCACCTCTGAACCCATTACTGAGTTGTGTATTAGGATATGTGTTAAACTCATCTCTGGACCCTTTACCTGCATTGATTATCGGGATATGTGTTCAGCTCACCTCTAGACCCGGTAAGTATGGTAGTGGGATATGTTTTAAGTTAACCTCTGAACCCATTACTTGTTTAGTATTTGGTTATGCCTTAAGTTGGCCGCTGAACCTCTTACTTGTAAAATGTGTGGTATTTGGTTATGCGTTAAGATGTCGCCTCTGAACCTTTTACTTGTTGAATGTTATGTTTGGTTATGTCTTGAGAGTTGACTGCTGAACCATTCATAGGAAGTGAACATGTATGCATGCCTATAAGAGTGATATGTATGAGTGTAGCATGAATAACTTGGATGTTAAGTGAACTCGTGATAGTTGTTCATGAGTAGCGTACTTCTCATAATATGGTTTATGTTGGAGTATGTATGGTTGACAATATGATTAGATGTTATGTGTTATGACAATAAGTGGCTAGGAGAACCTCTAGTTACTCACGACTAACTGTGGCGTACATGTTTTATCTCTATAGGTTGGTGCAGCTGTACAAGGGAATCCGTTGAGGCTAGCGAGCGATGATCCTTCATCGATTGACATTTACCTTTATCGTATAGCTAGACCTGCTTTTGACATTTCAATTTTGTGCCTATAGGGATATGCTATCTCGGGCTGTTGGTTTTGTAATAAACACTTAATACTTCTTTAAGTTTTTATTTCTTCCGCATTTCAAATATCGTTTTACACCTCACATGTTAGTTTAATCATGTTAAAAGTTTTAATCCCGTGCAAAATTTCATGCATTTGTGTGTTATACTTTCCGCTGGAGCGAGGGGTTTTTACAAACAACACATATTTTAGTAGACTCATTCAAAGACCGTCACAACATCAAGACGGTTAATGTCATTCAACTTAACCCAATAACAACAGCTGTGAAACAATCAATTTAAACATAAAACGTGAAAAACAAAAGTTATGCAAAGGGTAAGAATACCTTATGACATCAAGAAGCTTGTAACGCAAAGATTCACACTGAGCAATAACATAAAGACCTCTATTATTCCCACTGAATTCTCTGAAAATCTAAACCTCTTTTGAACAATCTGAATTCCCTTATTCTCCTTCCCTTTTCACATATTAATTTACATCAAACACACCATTTAAAACACCAACAGAAAAACATAAATAAAATAAAAAAACAAAATGATATACTTTGGACATTGACAACGATCACAGACTAAAAACCGTTGTTAATGTTAATAACAACGGTAAAAAAATAGGAACCGTTGTTATTATTAATTTTTACTGATTTGCGCTAAAGTCAACTTATCTAGTTAACAACGTGTTTACGTATTAAACGTTAATATGCGTTGTTCTTCCCGTTTTTTTTTGTAGTAGTGACCGTCTTGATTGGAACACCTTTCCGATTGGCACTGTCTTTACAATTCGCCAGAATTATAAATGATAATATAATACAAGACTATGCTATTATATATTTGAAATAAAATTTAAATCTATTAGATTAAAAAACGGTGATACGAGATCACATAAAATTACAACCGAATAAATATTCCCTTACATTACGAATAATATCAATTAAAACTAAGGTCATACTAAGATTACATAATTCAAAATTACATAATAAAATGACATTCATCAAAAAAATGCAACATTAAAATATGTAATTGACATGCCAAGTTATGTGCCAAATTACCCTATTTAACTTATATCGTATATATAGTCCAGGTTTATGGAAATTAGCGATTTGAACTTATTAAAAAAGCAAAATAATACTAAAATCAAATATTTGTCCAAGTTAATTATCCTAAAACTTTTAGGATTCAAAAATTAATTATAACTCAATTTTTGACGATAATTCAACTTGTTAAAATATATTTGTTCATATTTGACCTTAATTCATAACTTTTATGAAACAAATCCAAATAAAATTACAATAATTTCAAACTTTGAATTTTAAATTTTTTAATATTCTGGAATTTATCCATGGCACTCATAATGTCCAAAACTTAGTTTAAAACTCCCGAATTCATTTGGAGAAATTCGTGTTGCTATTATTTTGGTTTTATCGAATAAAACATCTAAAACAAATGAAAATTAATCTAATTAAATTTTCAATTTCAGATCTGGTAAATAGAATAAAAATGCAACATATTATTAATTTCTCTAGTGATTTAATCCATTATAGCTATTTTTGCCGAAATAGTCACTATTTGTCATTTTACATTAAAAATTCATAAATGATGCAAAATGAATGTAATTTATTTCAAATTTTACACACACTGAGCACAAATTGCATTTGACAACATATCAAAAAAATTAAGGCTAGCTACAATTTAGCTATTTTTAACTCATTAACCTCTTAATATGTCATTGTATGTCATAAAAATCATATTTCATGCAAAATAAATTTAATTTATCAGAAATTTTACATATAATAAGTAATATATTCATGTGAGTTCATATGAAAATTTTAATTTTCGATTCCAAGTTTAATTAATTTTAACCTTGCCACCTCGATATATTATATTTTAACGTATAAAAATCATAAATCATGCAAAATAAATCTTATTTATTCGAAATTTAACATATAATAATTAAAATATGCATTTGAGGTTACATAAAAATTTCACGGTTAGAATTGTATTTTAACTATTTTTAGTCATAAGATTGCGTTTTACTCATAAAATAGACATTTTATACTAAAAATCAATATAATGAACAATAAAAAATTCCATAAATCATCTTTTATGACCTAAAAACATTATAGGAGCAGAATATATTACATGCAAACATTTTCGTGGCATTAACATTATAATATCTAAATTAATAGTTTTATGAAGTTACTTTTAAGTCGTAAAAACTAAGAAACGATTATGCATGCTACATGAAATGCTCTGATACCAATTGAAGAATTCGTAACCCACATTAGTCAAACTAATATTAAAGTTAACTCATTAACTAGTGGACCTAGTACATGCAAAACAAGAGGTTAACTCATTAACTAATATAAAAGTTAACTCATTAACTCTGCCCTTATTTGACTACGAACGTGTTCAAGCACGAACTCACGCCTCAACCCAACCTTAAATCCTTTCCACAAAATGTTCTCATATCCTAAATACATATAGTAATCTCTCGCCCTAACTCTCTCCTTCACCCTCTAACCACCAGCCTAGCCACGTAGATAAAACGTAGCCTGATAAACCTTAAGGTCGTCAGGACAAGCAATGACCTCAACACACTCTCCATCTCTCGAATCCAATCTTCCAACAATCATTTCACGTACCCTAAAAGACAGTGGGTTGGTGATGCGATATCGTGTTACTCATCTCATAAGGGCTCACTGGTATCCCTCTCGTCTAATCCGAATTCCTAAATGCTAAATTAAGCGATTTATTCGCCTCGATGAGATGAGCTACCTTGTCGAGTGACATGCTAGCTGCAACGATCTCAGCAGAGGGTTCTTTTTAGGGCCATCTCGATCTATTAGAAATAAAAATCAAACATAAGCTTACAGCCTACGACTTAAAACTAAACATGGTAACTAAGCGACGATAGTCGGTCGAGTACCTTGTACTAGGTCGAGTACCCTGTACTCGTCTGAGTACGCTCTACTCGGTCGATTACACCCACTCGGTCGAGTATTCGGTAGTCGGCCAAGTGCTCCCCTCTTTCTCGATACGAAAGTGAAGGGGAACAACCCTTCACAACCAATTACACTTTAATGTATCACACAACCTATAAGCATACTACCAGTACATAAACCAGCAGAATATATAATCACTTAAGCAAATGAAATGCTCAATTAAAGTAATCACGAATTCCTTTCCATATATTTCTGTTCACAGTCTCATAACATTGCTCGTTATATCACATTCTTCACATCATATTCCACACTTACACATCGTATAACACAATATATCACACATATTATACCCTTAGTGACCAAATAGAACGTGTGTACGTAAATTTGTGGTTTCAGGACGCCTCTCAAACATTTGCAGTAGCCTCACTCCCTCCTACGCGGGATCATTTTATTTAGACTCACCTAACTTCATTGTGTTCATTTGTTTTAGGTTCCAAAACGGTCGCTCTAATACCATTTGTAACACCTCATAACCCGAGGCCTTTATCAAGGACCCACAGCCTATGAAGATACCATCATCTCGATTGCCCAAGGTAGAATATCAAAGAAAGGCAAGAAACGTTTATTAAAGAAATAACATTGTTGCTACAATAAGACTCAAACCAAAAGAAATAAACTATAGTAATAGCGGAAGCTAAAACGCTAAGACTCCTATGTGGTGACCCGTTCTATCCCCATCCTTAAGCAATCAATCAACGACGAACTACCTGCTGAGAATCTGCTCAACATTACCAATGGATCATCATAGCAACAAAATAATAAAGCTTCAGTTACTGCAATCCTTCACAATATCTGTAACACCCCGATATATCGAACTTGTAATTTTTTGATTTTAACTGTAATTCGGAATGATTTATATTTCATAAAATTTCATAACTATATTTAAATAATTTGAATATTTTTTTTTTTTTAAAAAGCATTTTTAGTTGTAAACGACATTTCGATTAATTACGTAATTACATTGTAATGATTTAATTGTAACATTCGGAAAACTTAAATGTATTCTGTAATTTCGTAAAATGTAATTTACGTGTTCAATTGTTATTTCGAGTTGTAATAATTGCAAAATAATGAGTTACTGATATTTGAGCAATTTCCGACTCATAAATGAAACCCGACTCAAACTCAACTCATGTAGTAATTTTTTTGACTCAAAACCCGTTTCTTAGATAAAAAGATACAGTATTTCATAATCAGTCATCCTCATCCTCACATCTCAACCCTATCCTCTTACTTCCTCCATTTTTTTACATTGTAAACAATTCACTAAATTCATCACCATTTCTTCGTTTCTCAACGGTTTCGAGCGATTTTTGCGCCATTCTCAACTCCTCGCCGTCGCCATCGTTTCTAGGTAAGAAATTTCAGCTCTTGGGCACCACGAAATTTCTGCCCTTTAACCTAAGTTCGCCTTTCTTTCTCAAAGTTTGTTGTTTGTTTGTTTAGGTCATTTCATGTTTGTTTACGAGCTTGGACTTGCGAAATATTGAAGTTTTAATTTCGAAAAGAGGTAACTTTGAGAGGTTACTCAACTTATGTCAAAAATCCATTGGTTGATTATTTTACAATAATTGTTGAGCTAAACTTATAATTGGTGTTATGTATGTAGTTTGTATTGTGGCGGGGTTGCTACTACTGTTTAATTACTACTGTGTTGGTCGTGAACTACTATTGTAGTTGATGTACGTGGTTGTTGTTTTACTCGTTGTTTCCTACAATTATTATAACATCGCTGAATGTTATTGCTATGGTTATTGGTGTCGTTTATGGTTGTCGCTGTTCTTACTGGCTATTGTTATTAAGAAGTTGTTTCTATTGCTATTATTATCACATAATTCTGCTCTCGCTACTGCTGTTATCCTGTGTTTCGCTGTCCTTTTGTTGTTGCTGCGTTAGCTGTTGTACGGTTAGCACGATGTTGATGCGTTATTGATTACTGCTGCTTGTTGTTGCCATGTTGCCGCTGTCCAATGTTGTCTCTGTGGTTGCCGTTATAGCTCATTGTTATTGTTGCGTCGTCGTTCTCGTTTTTCTGTTTATTTACTACTGCAACTTGTTGCATTCTGTGTCCTACGCTGCTACTGTTTGAGGCTGCTACTGCTCTGCTCAGCAGCTGCTGGCCGTAGCTACTGATGGCTGCTACGGCGGCTGGTCCTGGCCGTTGTTGCTGTTGGCCGCGCTGCTACCACATTGTTGTTATTGCTATTGTGTTGTAGGTTGTGCGCTACTCATGTTCTTCTTGTTGATGCCATTGTGTTTCTTGTGTTACTGCTGTACTTAAGCAGTCTCTGTTATTTATTATTGTTGTCTATGGTTGTCCCTTGCTTGCCTTGATGCTATTGGTATTATTATTGTTTATGGCTGTCATACTTTACATTGCCACTATTGTAGATTCTAGTTCATGATTATAATATAAATAAAGTTTACGTTGAAATTGTTACGACATTAGTAATGGGTTACAATTTTTATGTTAAGAAGCGTGTTTATTAAGGATTTAATTTGTTAATCGATGCCCATTTAACTAAAATACGACTTGCCACTTAAATTTCACATACCTGTTAATTTCCTTATAAAAAGTATATTTATGAAATATGAAATGTTAATTTATACTTGATTGTCCTTTTCTTGAATGAACCGTATGAATTTACAATACGAGGCTGGTTATCTAATTTCCGTTCATTTCATTTCCGTAAGAAATGTGAGCTTATGAATTACAACATCTCAATGGCTTCTTGTGAATCCGTTGTTGCGAATTATGATTTGATGTTAAATTCTTGTTATTCATTTTCATGTGAATCCTATGCTTGGTTGTGGTTCAATTGTTGTTTGAGCAATGCTTAAGCCATTTTTAGAAGCTAAGTTGAGGAGGAAGACCCCTCGGTCGGGAAACCGGAAGGGAAACCGGCTCCCGCTTCAAAATAACTTCTAGAAACTAGTTTGAGCGTTGTCTTGTTTGGATTATGGCTCATGTAAATTAAATGAGTAGTTAACGGTTATGTTAGCTTAAATTGTGATTTGATCGCGGTTATGTTATTTTAAGTTGAGTCGGGTAACGGTTACGTTACCTTGCTTGTGTTTGGATGACGGTTATGTCATTCTAAGTTGTGTTGGTGACGGTTATGTTACTACCATGTTTGTGAATAGATAGCGGTGATACGATTTGTGTATCATTGTAATGAACTAATGCCACCCAAGTTATGGGATTTATCTATGTTCGGGATTGGTCGGAGGTCGTGCTCATGCACTCCCGTAGTTGGAGGTCCTGCTATATGCGCTTCGGTTATCGTGTGTCGTTCGGTGTAGGTTATTACATCGAGAGGTCTGGCCAGGTCTTAGGCATATAGTTTGCGGTTATGCTCTATACATAGAATCGGTGTCATGGTTATGCATTCCGATAGCTAGTGTCGTGGTTATGCGATCTAGTGGTCAGTGGTAACGTTTATGTTCTCTGACGGCGTTCATTCTATTCTTGTGTGTTATTTCTGTGATCGGACATGCCACCTACTTGTTGGCCGCTAAGTCGATCCTTTTGTTGTTGTTGTGTGAGTGAACATGCCACCTAGTTGTTGGCCGCTGAGTCATTCACTTGGTTGATTATCCGTTTTGATAATAGTTCATACGATGACTTTGATTATGTTTCACATGTTGGTTCATGCCTTGATCATGATTATCATATTTGAATATATCATGGTTGATTACTTATTAATGTATATGCATGTTCATATGTATATGCTGTGTTGTATGGACGCTTACGTGTTTTCTGACAAAAGTGGCTGGGAGAACCTCGAGTTACTCCCCACTGACTGTGGCGTGCATGTTTTATGTATGTAGGTTGGTGCCGTTTGGGGAAGACGTGTGGCTAGCGAGCATTGTTGATTATTCGACAGTTACCCCTTCACGATTAGAATAGGTTTAATTTATGTTACTATCGAGGGATACCTTATCCCTTGTTTATTTCAATTACCTTGTATAAGTTTTACTTTCTCTTTAGTTCTGGACATCCGCATGTTGTATTGATATTCCGCGATAAAGTTTTATTAAATATGTCGAAAGGTTTTACAAGTATCGCATTTCCGCTGCAAGTTACTTGTTTATTTTTATGTTATATCGCGGGGTGTCATAGTTGGTATCAGAGCGGTAATGCTCCCGACGCACGCACGTGTACCTCAACCCCAACTTAAATATGAACTTGACCTGAAATAATGAATGAGAGATGGGTAGACTTTAGGACCAAGTGTTAGTATGTATTGTAATTTCTCTTTGTTAGGTCTAACCGGTTTGTTACTTGTCCTCGATTTTATCGTTGTACTTTAGAACAGGTGAACCGCGAGCTTACCCGAATGGCGATAAAGACTGATGTCTACTCCCGAAGTTTGAAGATTCTTGTTAACCTTGGTGAATGCTTCCTTATCCCCTAAGGTGTTCCTTGTTCTCATGCATCCCTTTTCTTCTCTTGTCTCTGGATGCATTTCCTTTTTCCTTAAACTCTCTTTTATCTTGCCTCGGAAGCTACCCTCGTAACTTTCCGACTTAATCTCATTCTTGTTACTTGCCTCTTCTCTTGGCGCTTCATAAGTAGCCTACCCTAGTTGTTGAATTTGGAGTGACTTGTTCAAGGATAACCCTTAGCCCTCTTTCGGAAAGTTAATATTTTTGGATTGGTTTAGGGAGTGTAGTAAACTATGTCTAAATGAACCTAATGCTTGGTCGTTTGCCCTGTAGTGAGTGGAATTGGTTGGTAGAATTCTTGGCTTAGATAGTGAATAGTAGGTGTGACTTTTGGTGAAACTTAGCCTTTGGAATCATAATTGGGATTGAGAGCTAATGGATTGAAATGTGTTGGTTTAAGAGTACAAATGAAGTGTTAGGACTCATAAGAATGAATTTGGAAAATATACTTGAGATGCTAGTAAAGATGAATAAATGAGTAAAGTGAATTAGTAATACCTAACCAAAGGAATCTGTTCTAAGTTTAATTGGGATGTTACCTTTGGTGAATGAGAATTGTTCATAATTATGGATGAATAATGGAGGAATTAGTAATGTGACCTTAGAAGGATTTATTGAAGTTTATGCTCATGGTTGCTTGAACGGAATTAGCGATATTCCCTTAGTGGAGTTACTTAAAGGTCTTGTCCTAGAATGACTGAATGGTGTAGTGAAGTACAACTTGTGGACTCATAGGATTTCGAGCCCGAGAAGTTTAAAGGATGTTGGATTCTTACATAGGGGTGTGAGAACTTTGATAGTGAACCCTAACGTTCACATTCTGAGGTATTGATGAATTTTGAGGAATCTACTTCCTTGGTGGGATTGAAATAGAGTGATGTGATGAAGTGTAAGGTAATAATGGTATAGAGATGGTTGATCCTGGAAGTATATAGAAATGTCATTTGAGGAATTTACAATGTAGAGATACCCGATCTTTATAAAGTTGTTGATATTGGGATGACCGTACACCTTTAATTTTGGAAGAGCTTATAGTATGGTGGACTATTTGGGAAGATGTGTCTTGGACAGAGTTAGTTCGACATGCTTGAATTGGGAAATAGGAGTTGAGAACCTTGTGAGGATCCCAGGAATCCCGAGCCTTGAGATTTGTGCCAGTTGAAACCATAATCTTGTTTCAACGCTTCTCTTCTTCTTTCTTCTCCCATGTGAACTCTGTCGAGCTATGCTTTCCTAACAATTCTTACTTGACCCTCTGTTATATCTTGTATCTTCTTACCTCTAACGCTTACCCTTCCATTCGTGGCTTCACTTTTATTGGCATCCTTAGCCTGGAGTTTCCAACCTTGGTACCTTGTCTCTCTCGCTCTCTCGAATTCTTGTATCGCGTTTGTCTTCGAGTTTACTTCGTACTTCAACCTTTGTGATCTTTATCCCCTTTCTTCATGCTTATTTGTGAGGTCTACGTTGTTGGTGGAATAGTGATGTATGTTGAAGATCCTTGGTTTGGTTTTATCGGGATTAGTTGAGAGAGTTGGCAATGATGTCTTCGGGTAATGAGGTAGTATACCACCTTAGTGGTTTGTGTTAAGGGCTTATCTGTAGGAGTGCTTCCTATGTCTTGGTGACGACCATGAGGGTAGTGTTGTTGGTGGGTTCCTATGAGAGTGTTAGTGGCTAAATAGAAACTGTTTGGATGAAATTGGTTGCTTTTGGGGACTATCTTCTTAATGTTCTCTTTATGGTGATAGAGTTGGTAATCGAGGTCATAAGAGATATTTGTGGTTTGGATTTGAGAAACCATGAGTAAATGGAACTAGGTGCCTTGGGTGTTGACCCGCAGTCCTATATTTGGGTATATTCAGGATTGAGGAATATCATGTTATAATTTTGGAATTTGAGGTTGTGGATGAGTGTCTCATAGTCATATATGTGGGAATATGTGAGATTCGGAGAATGCCGCGTTCATATTTTGGTTAACGGTATTAGTATATTTGACTTTGTTTGGGTTGGTTAGATGACCTAATGTGTGATGGGTCCTAAGTTGTGGTCCTTGTTTGGTGTTTCACCTTAGTTAGAGCCTTACAACTTATGTCGGTTGAGTGTGAGAAAGGCCGTGTTGGTAGTTTTGGACCTAGCCTTATGGAGGTTGTTGATTGTTGGATAATGATCGCGAGTGGCGAAGCCCTTTGGTAATGGGATACCTTATACCGTGGATAACATAGAAGTAAGTGACCCAAGTGAGTTGAGTAAGCCTTGAAAGGTTTGTGGATTGAAGGAGCTGCTTTCTGAGGTGTGTAAGGAACCGTTATGGCGATGTTTCTTTTATTGATCGAGTGGTTAGTGTCTCCGTATCCTGGGAGAGTTATCTCTCCTCCCTTAACCTTAAGCTCTTGTTTTCATGCTTATGTTCCTTGTCGTTTGTCTTCCTTCCTCTCTTCTTGAGTATCGTCTTTTACTTTGAAAATGATGGTTTTGACGCCTTGTCCTACTTAGTTTCCTTGTTGACTTTGTTGTGTTTTGAGTTCTTTGATAGTCCGATCTGACTCTCTTTAGTTGTTTATGTGTAGCTTTCATGCTTGTGTTTTGTTTGATCAATGTTTAAATTGTCTTCCATTTATTTGCTTTATAACTGATTTGAGTAGCATTGCTTATGTTGTTGGAAGCTTTTATTTCGGTTGCAACCTTACTTATTTTAAGATTTCAAAATGAAAATTTTCTTTCGAAATGACATGTTTTGAAAAGCTTGGATTGGTTTATAAATTTTGGTTGATTTTGGCGTCTGATTTGAGGTAAAACTTGTTATTGGAGACGTCTAATAGCTCCTATTACGTTTGTTAGCGCATGATTTGATTTTGACTTTTGGACTTGCCCTTGTTTCGGACTGTCGGGCTCTTGAATACGTAACGAGAACCCTAACGCTCCGTTGATGAGGACTTGTGCCCCTGTAATTTCCTTCTGAAAAATATTTAAAAGAAAGTTATGTTTTAGAATATCAACTTTTGATGAACACTTTTTTTGCTTTCAAGTTTCGAGGACGAAACTTTTTGAAAGGTGGGGTGATTGTAACACCCCGATATATCGAACTCGTATTTTTATTGATTTTAATTGTAATTCGGAATGATTTATATTTCATTAAATTTCATAATTATATTTAAATAATTTGAATATTTTTTTTTTAAAAAAGCAGTTTTAGTTGTAAACGACATTTCGATTAATTACGTAATTACATTGTAACGATTTAATTGTAACGTTCGGAAAACTTAAATGTATTCTGTAATTTCGTAAAATGTAATTTACGTGTTCAATTGTTATTTTGAGTCGTAATAATTGTAAAATAATGAGTACTGATATTTGAGCAATTTCCGACTCATAAATGAAACCCGACCCAAACTCGGCTAATGTAGTAATTTTCCGACTCAAAACCCGTTTCTTAGATAAAAAGATATTTCATAATCAGTCATCCTCATCCTCACATCTCAACCCTATCCTCTTACTTCATTTTTATACATTGTAAACAATTCACTAAATTCATCACCATTTCTTCGTTTCTCAACGGTTTCGAGCGATTTTCGCGCCATTCACTTCTCCTCGCCGTCGTCGTCGTTTCTAGGTAAGAAATTTCAGCTCTTGGGTACCACGAAATTTCTGCCCTTTAACCCAAATTCGCCTTTCTTTCTCAGAGTTTGTTGTTTGTTTGTTTAGGTCATTTCATGTTTGTTTACGAGCCTGGACTTGCGAAATATTGAAGTTTTAATTTTGAAAAGAGGTAACTTTGAGAGGTTACTCGACTTATGTCAAAAATCCGTTGTTTGATTATTTTACAATAATTGTTAAGCTAAACTTATAATTGGTGTTATGTATGTAGTTTGTATTGTGGTGGAGTTGCTACTACTGTTTAATTACTACTGTGCTGGTCCCGAACTACTGTTGTAGTTTATGTACGTGGTTGTTGTTTTACTCGTTGTTTCCTACAATTATTATGACATCGCTGAATGTTATTGATTCTCGTCGTTGTGGATGTCAAAGATAAAATTTATATCTTCAAACTTAAACTATAGATAGAGTAAGTCAGGGTCGAACCACAAGGAGGTTGAGAGTGCTAATTGTTCTAGGTCTTAAGTCTTTAGGGTAACAAAAGGGGGTTTTGTGTTTGATTTGGTTTCAACTAAGTCTAGTAAATAAAATAAGAACGAAACTGAAAATAAGATGTGAATAAGATGATAAAAGAGATGTTAGGATGATTAAGTCACAATAGCTATGATGGCAGACGGTCTAGGTCAACATGTAAAATAGTCGTGTAAGAGGTATAACAAATCCTTTCGGTTTATGTTAGCTAATAGTTCCTTTCGGCCTATACCATTAGTCCATAGGTCTCACATATACTGGTTGTCAACATTATTGTAACACCCCCGTTTATTTAAGAGCCTTTAGCAAGACATTCTCAAATAAATAGAGTTGTTACCATCTCGGAATGTCCGAGGTAGTGAATAACAAAGTAAGATAAACCAAAGTACTTTATATAAAACTGATTAAATTTAAACTTTTGATATTACAGCTACTACGCAAAGAATAAAAGTACAACTGATAACATCTAAGTACGTGATCTAATTCTAAGTAGGTCCAAGCCATGTCTCTCTCCATGCCCAAGCTCCTAATCCATCTGTCTCTGACCTGTAGAATCTACTCCCCATTCCGGATCATCGTAGGTGTACACGAATACACTGTCAACCTCGCGGTTGAGTAGGATAACACAAAAATCATAATGCAACAAATGATGATATGCAAATGTCATGCCACTACTGAGCTCAATCACAACCCGAAACACCAACCCATAACCCGAAACACCAACCCATAACGAACCTCCCGGCAGAGTATCATCGACCGTCGTCGATTACCAGCATAAAGCTGAAGACACCAGGCCTGGCCTGCAGACCACCCTGGGCTTTATATCAGAACAATCCCCTTATCAATAATGCAAATGCTATGCTTATGAATGCAACATTAAACAATCAATACTTAAATATCATTCTCATATGAACATGATTGCATCCACAACATGTAACACAACCATTCAAGCATATAACCTTCACAGAATACGGTACCAGTGTATCCTACTTGGATAGCAACATAATCCAATATCAAGCCAACAAGTGAATAGAGTTATGCCACTTCAATACCATCACCAAAAAATATAATATACATAATTACTAACTAATATAATTACGTAAACAAATATAATATATCAATTATTCACATTAACGATTTAAATCATAAATTACGCATAACGAAACCGTATAAAACATGACTACTTCAATTAACTTAAACAACTTGTCCTTATTACTTTTATAACTAACTTCAATTAAATAACGAACATTGAAAACATAAACGAACTATTGATAACCGTCACATTCTTGTATAAAATTTACTTAACACGTATATAATTACATATCACACACAACCTTTAAATAATAATAATTAACTAAACACATTATGCAATAATAATAATATTACTAATAATAACAATACAGATATAATAATAATAATAATAATAATAATAATAATAATAATAATAATAATAATAATAATAATAATAATGATAATAATTTAGTAATAATATTAATAATAATTTAGTAATAATATTAATAATAATACTATACAAACAGCCAAACACGCATAACTTAAATCAACCTAAAAACGCAAGACTTCAACAGCCTCAAACCACGACCAACAGCCTCCTGACCAGCCTCCCAAAACAGACCCGTAACTCCCATATCACCGCCTGAACCACCACAAACCCACGGTGGCTGGCACCCCTGCACCATGACGCATCCTTAGACACCAACCACGACACCTAACTTGCCTCAACCACCCTTCGAAACTAGTCTGATCAAAACACGCTGGTCACCAACCCGTTCCTCTGTTTCGGCACTCACCATGTTTCATCCTCTGCAAACCGACCTTAACCACTAGATAACACCACCATAATCACAACCAACCACCCCTCATCGACACCTCACATCACCCACAACCCACTAGTGACAGCCACCACGCTTCGACACCACTCAAACCACCCAAAACAACCGTCCCAAAGCTGCTGAACACAAGGCGAAATTTTACATTCTGCAACTCTTATTCGGCTATCAAAACAACCTCCTAAACGACTGTCACAAGTAAATTTCCCGACCACCACACACCACCCTACAACCACCAATATAATATAGAAACATCCTATTACTATTAACCATAGGCTCATGCTCAAAACAAACCAAAACAGTAGTTGAATTAACATAAAAAGAACACGACACAGGAGAAAAAGCACGAAACTGAGTATACATGTAAGTTCCTGGCGACATTCATGGTGGTTAAAACGATACCCGCAGTGGTCCTATGGTGGTTTAACGATGACCAACATGTTTTACGTACTTCATAGAATATATACAAACAAAATATACAGATTAAAAGACATAAAGAGGTACGATAAACTACCTACGAATACCGTGTTGCGCACGGAAAACGATGATGGTGAAGACTGCTATGCTGTGTTTTCCCTTCCCTTATTCTCCTTCGAAACTCACGTTGGTTGGGCTGGTGTTTGAGGTAGGAGTATGGAGGCAGACGTGGTAGATGGTGACTAGGGTTTTACGAGGTTATGGAGGCAGATAACATAGGGTTTGATGTATGAGATATGTCGATGGTTGTGGTAGGGTTTAAGGATGATTAAAGTCTAATCTTTTTTTCTTTTGTTTCTCATATCACGACCCAGCCCACGCATCTCGAGGTATTATCCCGCTCTCAACTCGTAACTTAAAATAAAAGAGTACGCATAAATTATTTATACTAGTTAAATTATGTAATTAGTACTTGTGAATATAAATTAAATTAATTATAAGAATATATAAATAATATATAATTTAAGTATAATTTGATTAATTACGACTTAAATAAAAAAATAGAAATTAAGTATAGATGAGAAATAAATATAAAATAAGAAATATATTTAATTTTAAATATATTATCAAAATTAAAGAAATACGAATGAAATGTCATTTTATGAAATAATCGTCAAATATAAAAATGATTATGAAATACGAAATAATCGTAGAAATACGATTTATAAAATAATAACAGTTTACGTAAAATAATTTATAAACATTCCGTTTGAAATACGTGTATAAAACATGGTTTGACTACCGTCGACCGAGGCTAACATACGGGTTATTATAGTTTTCCCTCCTTAAAATGAACTTCGTCCCGAAGTTCGCATTTCCTTAACGGTAACGAAACATCTAACAAGTACGAAACAAACACAAGTAGCACTTATACAGGCCTCAGGACGCGAAATGTTACATTCTACCCTCGTTAAGAAAACTTTGTCCCCAAAGTTTAAGGCATAACTAAATTAAAAGATATTTCACGAATCACAATGTAATGTATAACAGAGGTAATCAGGATTATCAAATATATTCCAACAATCACGACATACCACTTTACCATGTCACATCAACTAACCATATCATAAGTCGTTGAGATTTTACAATCCTATCCTCCTTAAGACCTGGTTACGTCCCCGTAACCCCATTACAAAATTCCACATTCATTGCTTAAGAAGGTCACCGAATCAACCGTCACAAATCATCTGATAAGTTAAGTACTCTAAATTCGGCAGCTAGCATCCAACTTTTAAAGCAACATAACATATTTGTCAATTTCATGCTACGCAATAAAACAAAATCAATGTAACTAACACCTATACCCATTGGAAATTTTGACAAAAAATTTACACATTTACGCCAATGTAGACAATCAGCTAACTCATGGTTCATACTTGCCAACTTAAAACATTTCATGCTCATAATCAAATTATGGAGGCAAAACTCTTGTTTATGCACATAAGAGAAAATGACATTAGGCAAAATTTAATTAATTTAATTAAACACGGAGCAATGAAATATTTTACGAGATAGACACCAATCATAGACTAGCAAGACAGCTTAGCATTTCTAAGTATAAATAAGTTAAAATCACTTAGGTACATCTCCCATCTATTCACATTATATCATTTACCATAAAACTAGTAATAAATATAACTTGCAAGATAAGAGGTTTATATCATGTTGAACAATTTCATATTCGGCAAAATTTCATCAACATGTAGCTACAGATTCTGTCCTGTTGTAAAATAATTACCACAATTATCAAACATCAGCTTTATCATGGATTATCACCTTGAAAACAATTTTAAACTATCAAAACGATGAAGTTGTAATTAATGGCAATTTATAAACACGAATCACTGGCGATTTTACAAGTTACAGATCGAAAACAAATCTAGCATTACTACAATTCACATGTCAACCATGTTACTAATTCAATATATAGTAATCAGATTTAAACATAACAACACGTAATTCACCTTGTAGCATAACAATAGCGTCAGTATAAATGAAACTAACTTTATGTAAAACTCACCAAGATAATTAAGGTTATATTATTATATAGTAAGGTTTATATCCATATGATATGCGTATTGTTCATGCTACTAATGTATAACAGAATATTACATGGTTACATCACATAATCCATATTTGATTAAACTTTGATATTTAAAACTTTACCATTTCATCAATCATACATCACGCAACAATTTCCAAAAATCATATGTGAATAACCTCTTAGCTAATTTGCGAGCTATTATAGTTTTTAGAAACTATAAGGAATTAACTAACCATAGGAAATAAAATCAAGTGCAAAGCTTAAGGGGATTATTTATAACGAATTTTACATTTCAGTTGGTCTGAACAGAAACTTTACAGCACTTAGACATAAATTTGGACAACTTGCAAATATCACTCGTTAAGAATTTATGTGGCTTATCATTTTGAAAACGTGAATGAATATTGTAAATAGTGGAGTTGGAATTAAGCATAAACAGTAAGTACGTTTTACATGGTTCCGCTTGCAAAAACATGGGTCAAAACAGAACTGTGCAGTAACAATCTGACCACTGTCAATTAAAATATTTATTTCTCTCAAAATATACCTCGCATCAACATGAAACCAAAAGCATTAAGAAGCTAAGTCATAATGTTATCATACATAAAATTTCCATATTCATATATTGAACACATTTTAAATGGCAGATCTCACAAGCAAGGTAACATTCTGAAAATTTATCAAAATTTTTGTTCCTTAAAATTACTTCACATTATCACATTTAAACACAGCCCTTCTTCTTTCAAAACAAGTTGACATATCATTTGAAACATTGATATCACATTGCATCATATTAACATGTATTCATTATTTCAAACCAAAAATGCCATCCAGAAAATGGTAAAGATTGCGAAACTGAAAAGTAGAGTTAACTAAATAACTCAATAGTTATATATGTATAAACAATGCATTAGTTTCTACCATCGAAACAATCACAACTTATTTAGGTTCGTAAATATATCCTAGAAATCACTAAGGTGCTACTTATCAGTAACTCATTACACATATCATTATACTATATCTATACCTAAGGGTTAAGGGACCATATAGACGCATGCATATCACCATATAAATCAAACTCATATACTCATACTCATATTCTCGATACTTGGAAATCATATATCTCAACCAACATTCAATATCATTATCATGCTTCACAATACAAATCATCAACCATATTTCACATCATAACTTACCTCATTCCTTCTCAGCGGAAACGTTAGTACAATGTATATATATTGGGTCGTTTTCCTTTATTCTATACTACCCACGCTCTACAGCTCTCAAGGGTAACCAGGTTAGACTGAAAGGCCAGTGGCTTGGTTTGAGGGGGCCCCTAACTTATCCCAATCCTGGGGCTCCTAACAGTTACTAACCTGGGTTCATTTTATTAGACTCTTCCTACGTTCATTATTATCCATTTGGTGTAGGCCTGAGGATCGTTCGCTCTGATACCACTTTGTAACACCCCCATTGATTTAAGAGCCTTTAGCAAGACATTCTCAAATAAATAGAGCTGTTACCATCTCGGAATGTCCGAGGTAGTGAATAACAAAGTAAGATAAACCAAAGTACTTTATATAAAACTGAATAAATTTAAACTTTTGATATTACAGCTACTACGCAAAGAATAAAAGTACAACTGATAACATCTAAGTACGTGATCTAATTCTAAGTAGGTCCAAGCCATGTCTCTCTCCATGCCCAAGCTCCTAATCCATCTGTCTCTGACCTGTAGAATCTACTCCCCATTCCGGATCATCGTAGGTGTACACAAATACACTGTCAACCTCGCGGTTGCGTAGGATAACACAAAAATCATAATGCAACAAATGATGATATGCAAATATCATGCTACTACTGAGCTCAATCACAACCCGAAACACCAATCATAACCCGAAACACCAATCCATACCGAACCTCCCGGTAGAGTATCATCGACCGTCGTCGATTACCAGCATAATGTGGGGAATAAACATGTATTCACCCTAAAATTTCCAGGATTCTAACGAAAATTACATATGTGAATAATTGTCATAAGATGAAAAACATGAATAAGAAACTACAACCTTAGGTCCTTGGCGCGAATGGCCTAAGACAGTTCTCAAAACCCTAATTTTCTTGAGATGTAAAATACCAGTAAGAATGAGTAGTCGGCCAAAAGGAGAATTCTCTCCTATTTGTAACTCTACTCGGCCGAATTAGGGTTAGGGTGAGAGTGAGCTTTCCACTCTTACCTTATGCTCTTGCGTGATTCGACCCTAAAGCTAAAATATGATTCGCGGGATTTAATTATAAATCGTTTACACATTATCAGATATTAATGTAGTCGATACATTAATAATGGTCTGATAAAAATACGATATTGTATAATTAGCTAAATCAATACAACTGCTTATATTAATACACGAATTCAATATTTAATTAAATATAACTGCTTATATTTAATTTACGAATTAATCATGTAATCCGTATTAGCTAACATTATTTAATCCGTATTAAATAATTATCTCAATATCTCATTGACTAATTAATACTTCCTCCATTCCAATTAATTCTATACATTTACTTTATTTACGTTTGCCAATACGCGTTTTCTTTTGTTAATATCTTTAGTTCCATATTGATAAAAATTATAAAACTTTGATATTCACAATGTATTCGGTAAGACGATTTAAACAAGATCTCACATGACTATCTTTTATGTTATATATTAGAAATTGTGTCGAAAATTCACTCGATGTATGAATAGTGCCAAAAAAGTGAAATGTATAAATGTGACTGTATTTTCATACCTTCACATCTCTCAAACGTGTCCTATAGGTGTGACGTATAAGGACCAGTTTATCACCGCCATCCGTATGACAATAACGTCAAACTTATCTAGCAAGCCAACCGTTATCGATAAACGTGGACCAACTGATAATAATACAGAAGTATGCCCTTGTGATCCTTTAAGAGATTTAATAAGTCATTGTACTAACTGTCAAGGACACCAGCCCCAACACATAAAGCTGAAGACACTAGGCCTGGCCTGCAGACCACCCTGGCTTTATATCAGAACAATCCGCTTATCAATAATGCAAATGCTATGCTCATGAATGTAACATTAAACAATCAATACTTAAATATCATTCTCATATGAACATGCTTGCATCCACAACACGTAACACAACCATTCAAGCATATAACCTTCACAGAATACGTACGGTACCAGTGTATCCTACCTGGATAGCAATATAATCCAATAGCAAGCCACCAAGTGAACAGAGTTATGCCACTTGTTGAACCATATATTCAAATATATATATATAGTATATATGTTTATGTTTTGATAATGACAAGTCTAGTTATTTATATATTATATACTCGTATGTATAATCGTGTGCTAAGTGTACAGAAATTTAGTAACAAGATCTAATCAATCAAGTGTAAAAGATTCAAGCATATTAGTCAATGAGTTGACTATATCGAAGATTGATAGAAGATCACAAGCGCGTATAAAGAAGTAAAGTTATAATTATCAACTATAACTTTAGTACAAGTTTGATTCAAGTTATAGCTCGTAGCTATACCTCTACATTATGAAGAAATGATCGAAATATATATGTGTTTAAGTTGAAACATTGGTTTCCTTATTTGTGTCGTGTGAATTAGCGCTTAAATGGTATTCTATTTAAATATGGAATTATTAATCTTAATAGAATTATATAAAATATCTCTTAGTTAAATAAGGAATAAATAATTGTCTTATGAGATAATTATTTATTACTAAAATAAACTAAAGATAATTATCTCTCGTTTGGTAAGAATGTTGGTCAGGAGCCTGTTTCGAATTCATCTCCATTGCTTGCTAACCTTGAGGCAAAAATGGATAAGCTCATTGGATTGTGTGAAGGGCAGAAGTGCAATGGCGAGGCAGGAGGTAGTGGCAAGAAGAGAAGTCGTGATTTTGAGGATAACATTCACGAATGGTTGGCCAAGGTTGATAAGCACCTGGTTAAAATTAGCTCGGAAGTGTCAGTCGTGTGTTCAGAGATGCTTAGCATTAGTGATCGACTTTCGTTCATTACGACTCAGGGAGGAGCGATGGTAAGGGATCACGGGTTGTTACGGGAAGACGCATCTCAAGCTCTTGAGGCCGTCAAAGCACTATCTCTCAAAGTGCTCAATTTTGAAATCGCGTTAAATGCTCAGGGAAGAAACGTAGCAAGTTGTTTGGATAGGCTGGAGTCGCTTGAGTATCGCACCCGACCCGATTATGTGAACCCATATGCAAAAAATCCGGGTTCAAGCTCTCGTTCTTGATGATCCGTATCCATTCCTGTTCGTCTTGGATTACGTTGGTGGTGGTGTTGTTGTTTTCTTTTGTTTTTAAGTCAGGTGGACTTATAAAAACAATTCTCTAAGTGTGGCCCAATACCTAACCTAGCCCATTAAGGAATCCGAGGCCTTACTCCTTGTTTTTTGCCTATCTCTCGGATTTCCTAAGTTTAACAAACTCTATAATTGTTTTTGATGTGGCCCAATTGCCTTTCTTAATTCCTTGGCCCATCTAAATTGTTATCTTTTGCAGGAACCTATCTCTTAAGCCGGCCCAGTTTTCTTTTTAACACTAGCCTATTTTCATTCGGCCCATTGGCTTAATACTTCGGATTGTTGTGTATATTTTTAACATTTCGTTTGTGATTGTCTGATATTCTCTATGTTCATATTATTTCGACTCGTTTATATGCTTGCTTATGTTTCGTAGTGTATTATTCTAGTCGTTTCATGTCTTTGTTCTCATCTTTTCGATGATGTCAAGAGGGGGAAATATGCGACTTAGATTAGAATTTGCCTAAGCTTGCTCCTTGTCGTAATTCATTGTCTCTTAGGGTCCTTAAAGAATATGGGATAGATAGAAGATAGAAACCCTAAGTGACTCTTTGCTATGAATGACCCTTATTATATTGAGGGGGAACATACACTTAGACACGAAATCTAAGAGAGACTTGCCATCATCAAAAAGGGGGAATTTGTTGAACCATATATTCAAATATATATATATAGTATATATGTTTATGTTTTGATAATGACAAGTCTAGTTATTTATATATTATATACTCGTATGTATAATCGTGTGCTAAGTGTACAGAAATTTAGTAACAAGATCTAATCAATCAAGTGTAAAAGATTCAAGCATATTAGTCAATGAGTTGACTATATCGAAGATTGATAGAAGATCACAAGCGCGTATAAAGAAGTAAAGTTATAATTATCAACTATAACTTTAGTACAAGTTTGATTCAAGTTATAGCTCGTAGCTATACCTCTACATTATGAAGAAATGATCGAAATATATATGTGTTTAAGTTGAAACATTGGTTTCCTTATTTGTGTCGTGTGAATTAGCGCTTAAATGGTATTCTATTTAAATATGGAATTATTAATCTTAATAGAATTATATAAAATATCTCTTAGTTAAATAAGGAATAAATAATTGTCTTATGAGATAATTATTTATTACTAAAATAAACTAAAGATTTTTATATGATTTTATTTGTCAAATATATAATCTAGATATAGTTTGTTTCGACTTTGGAAAACGTGTGGTATGTCACGTTTCTATAAGTTGTGTAGGGTTTATTTAAATAAATATTATGTATTTATTTAATGTCCTAAACAAACTAAGATTATATTATGGTAATATATTTTATTATCTTTGACATGGTTTAGGAAGTTGATTTAATATGGATACTAATTGTTTATTATATAAAGATCTTTCCTAAATATGAATTAGGAAATTGTTTCCTTATATAATACATATAGTATATTATTAAATCTTTCCTAAATATATTAAGATTAGATTTAAGGTAGTATTACTAAAAGACTAGTATTCTAGTTTAAGTAATATTCCTAAATCATCTAGGGTTTGAATTACCTAGATACATATTCTATATAAATAGACTACCATGACACAATAATCCATACGAAATACAACACACATATTCACGCAAATCGAGAGAGAAAAACCGCCGATCCTTGTTCTTCATATTCGAGCTTTTCATTGTCATATCCGATTCAAGATTCAAGTGCTCAAGCATTGATCTTATTCATTCAAGATAGAGACACCAAGAAAACATTGAAGACTTTATCTTATTTACGTAAGATAGATTGAGTATTTAGCGGTACTCGTTGTAAGACAAATATTTAACGGTATTTGTCGTAGCTAGATATTTAACGGTATCTAGATTGAGTTGTGACTAACATCAAAGTCGCACGAGTAGGGTTGATAAAATTGTAATCCAGAGTTGGTACTAATTTTATTAATCGAGAATAGTGGACGTAGGTCTCAGAGTGTGAGACTGAACCACTTCAAAAATATCGTGCCTCTACTTTATTATTGCTCTACTCAACGATCATCATACAACTACACACACATCGAAGAAGATTTTAAAAAGAAGGCATACTCAATTCAACCCCCCCCCCCCCCCCCTTCTTGAGTATATTATATCAATAGACTCTTCACCACTTCATTCAATACCGTCACCTAACAATATAATATACATAATTACTAACTAATATAATTACGTAAACAAATACTCCTCCATTCAAATCCAAATGGTACTTTTGGATTTTGTACACTATTTACAAATCAACGTTCAGTATCAATTTTCTCCTAATACGTAAGAGAAAATATATTCATGCGGGATCTTGTTAGATTCGTCTTCACGAGTACATTGAAAATATCTAACTTTTATAATTTTTGAGAATACGTAGCTAAAGATATGTAGCACGTAAAACGTGCGTTGGCAAACGTGAAAAAGCAAATGTGCAAAGTGGATATGAATGGAGGGAATATAATATATTAATTACTCACATTAATGATTTAAATCATATATTACGCATAACGAGACCGTATAAAACATGACTACTTCAATTTACTTAAACAACTTGTCCTTATTACTTTTATAACTGACTTTAATTAAATAACGAACATTGAAAACATAAACGAATTATTTATAACCGTCACATTCTTATATAAAATTTACTTAACACGTATATAATTACATATCACACACAACCTTTAAATAATAATAATTAACTAAACACATTAAGCAATAATAATAATATTACTAATAATAACAATACAGATATAATAATAATAATAATAATAATAATAATAATAATAATAATTTAGTAATAATATTAATAATAATACTATACAAATAGCCAAACACGCATAACTTAAATCAACCTAAAAACGCAAGACTTCAACAGCCTCAAACCACGACCAACAGCCTCCTGACCAGCCTCCCAAAACAGACTCGTAACTCTTATATCCCCGCCTGAACTACCACAAACCCACGGTGGTTGGCACCCCTGCACCATGACGCATCCTTAAACACCAACCACGACACCTAACTTGCCTCAACCACCCTTCGAAACTAGTCTCGAAACACGCTGGTCACCAACCCGTTCCTCTGTTTCGGCACTCACCGTGTTTCATCCCTCTGCAAACCGACCTTAACCACTAGATAACACCACCATAACCATAACCAACCACCCCTCATCGACACCTCACATCACCCACAACCCACTGGTGACAGCCACCATGCTTCGACACCACTCAAACCACCCAAATCAACCGTCCCAATGATGCTGAACACAAGGCGAAATTTTACATTCTGCAACTCTTATTCGGCTGTCAAAACAGCCTCCTAAACGAATGTCACAAGTAAATTTCCCGACCACCACACACCACCCTACAACCACCAATATAATATACAAACATCCTATTACTATTAACCAATGACTCATGCTCAAAACAAACCAAAACATTAGTTGAATTAACAAAAAAAGAACACGACACAGGAGAAAAAGCACGAAACTGAGTATACATGTAAGTTCCTCGCGACATTCATGGTGGTTAAAACAATACCCACAGTGGTCCTATGGTGGTTTAACGATGACCAACATGTTTTACGTACTTCATAGATTATATATAAACAGAATATACAGATAAAAAGACATAAAGAGGTACGATAAACTACCTACGAATACTGTGTTGCGCAAGGAAAACGATGATGGTGATGACTGTTATGCTGCATTTTCCCTTCCCTTATTCTCCTTCGAAACTCACGTTGGTTGTGCTGGTGTTTGAGGTAGGAGTATAGAGGCAGACGAGATAGATGGTGACTAGGGTTTTACGAGGTTATGGAGGCAGATAACATAGGGTTTGATGTGATATGTCGATGCTTGTGGTAGGATTTAAGGGTGATTAAAGTCTAATATTTTATTCTTTTGTTTCTCATATCACGACCCAGCCCATCACGCATCTCGAAGTAATATCCCGCTCTCAACTCGTAACTTAAAATAAAAGAGTACGTGTAAATTATTTATACTAGTTAAATTATGCAATTAGTATTAGTGAATATAAATTAAATTAATTATAAGAATATATAAATAATATATAATTTAAGTATAATTAGATTAATTACGACTTAAATAAAAAAAATAGAAATTAAGTATAGATGAGAAATAAATATTAAATAAGAAATATATTTAATTATTAATATATTATCAAAATTAAAGAAATAAGAATGAAATGTCATTTTATGAAATAATCGTCAAATATAAAAATGATTATGAAATACGAAATAATCGTAGAAATACGATTTATAAAATAATAACAGTTTACGTAAAATACTTTATAAACATTCCGTTTGAAATACGTGTATAAAACATGGTTTGACTGTTGTCGACCGAGGCTAACATACGGGTTATTACAATTATAGGTGATTCCTAATGTCTAAGTCACATACCCTTCGGTCTTAGTAACTTAGCTGTATTAAAACGTTAACTAATGCCCTTCCCTTATCTTTCGATCCCCGGGTTGGTCATTATTAAGAATCTAACAAGTCTCCCTTCGGTCTCATTGTAAGATATTGCACTTAACGAACGAAAACAGGTCTGATCATACACGAAGTCGGTCTACCGACCAGCTAATCCGGTCGATCTACCAACCTACTCAGTCGACAAACCAGAGAAGCCAGTCGTTCGACCAAACACTGTTACGGGTTGCCCTAAACTACGCCATCTACGCTATAATTCGCCTACATCTTAACAATTGGGGGTTTAGCTACTCATGATACTAATAACATCAGAAACTTCAATAATAATAATAATAGTAGAAAACATGATCAATGCAATTAATGAAATAACAATGAATAAGAACAAAGGTTTAGGGATTCTAACTATCCGACATTAATCTTAAGCAAACTACTAATAAACAGAATTAAAGGATGAGAATTACCGTAACAAAGAACAGGAATTGAGAACTGAAAGATTGATCTTTATTAAAACGTTGCGTGGAACGGAAAGATTGTATAAACTAATAAGAAAACTAAAGCCTAATCACGAAACTGAAATTGATAGTGTTGCTTAAGTAAAAACTTGATAGTACAAGGGGGTAATTAGGCTTTTACAATAATTGTTAAGCTCTTCTCCAAACCCCAATCACGCGTTGGTGGGCTTTAATCCTTTTTCTGAAATTTCCGAAAGTAGCTTCTTGGTCGTCCGACTGGTGATGTTGGTCGGTCGACCAGTTATCGGGCCCATTATAGCTTCTGACTTCGAAAATAGAATTTCTAAAATTGTTTAACAGGTACATTGGTCGACCGACCAGTAAGCTCGGTCGGTCGACTGATACACCTGTTGTGTCAGCTTCCAAATCTTCTAAAATCAGTCTTTCGGGTCTTGAAAAGCGTACAAAACTCCGTTCCTTTTTCATTCATTTATGTCCTTAGCCATGCAAATCACTTGAGGACGTATTTGGTTTGAAATCGGCTTATTTCCGCATTAATATGCAATATTGCACAAAAATACGAAAGTAAACGAAATAGGAGAAATAATAGTCCAAAACTCATAAATGAGCTCTGAAATGCGTGTAAAATGGATGTGAAAACATCATAAAATAGACACGCGTCAAATTCCCCAAACCAAACTCTTGCTTGTCCTCAAGCAAGAACTAGACTCGATCTTAGACTAATGGAACGATTTCAATCTCAGAGCGAAATGCAAATGTAAAGCCTAAACCAATTTAATGTCAAGTCAACAAGAAACTAGTAACTGAATCACGCAAACGAGTTATGAAGTTGTCAAACTTAGCTAATCTATCAACCATAAAGACTCATCACAATGGACTCTCGCGGGTCCCTCAAATCACACAATAAGTAAAGGGTGAGTGTATGTAAAAGATAGAAATAAGTACTTTTGTAGTGACACTCACCTAACTTCGACCCATGGGAACATGCCTGCAATCTAACATGAAAATAAACTCTACAACCGTGCATATACATACCAATCTAATGACTTTGACACATGCTGAGGAAAAGGAAGATATGTGAGGTAATGGGTAAAAAAGGTTAAGATGGTTTGGAAATGTGGAGTTTAAATAGCCAAGCTAGAAAACGACGGGATCCAAACAATAAAAGATTTCATAACTTTCAAAACCAAAGAACTTGAACACGGTGCTATTTTTGAAGCACGAATCTCACAAAATTTTCAAGGAAAAATGACTCCCAAATGATATGAATGAAGTACGGGAGTAACAATCGCTAAAGAAAGGAACTTTTAAACAAACTACGATTTTCTGATTCTGATAGTCGGTCGACCGACCAAGGATTGCGGTCGATCGACTGACTTGCAGTATATTTTTTTTCGATTTTTTTTTCTCTCTTTTCTCTCTTTTTCTGTTTTCCTTTTTCTTTTCTTTTTCCTTCTTTTTCTTTCTTTTTCTTTATTTCTTTCTCAAATGAGAGCATAACAACCAAAAAAGACCTAAAACGTTCCCGTGACCACAAATACTAGCTTGGATAGGGTAGGCTAAGTATAGGATGTAGCTTATGGGACAAAAAGGCAGATTTGGCTATGTGAAGCTTACGGGTAAGACAAGAAAAGGGACCTCATTGCACGTGTCAAAAATCACAAAACTAGATAACATACAGGTATAAAGCATATTACGTTCATGTTTATGCATATTGATGTAACATGTCTCAGGAGGAGTACTACTCACATCCTAAATAACTAGTCATAAATGACACCAGTAATAAGGCTCTAAAAACTAAGAATGTGTTGTAGTTTGCCAAAGATAAAAGTCAAGTCTCAAGATTAACAACTAGTTTGACAAAGAACTCGTAGATTATGCATGTGATTATACTACTAAACATGTTGACAAGCAAGACTTAGGCATAAAAATATGAAAATGCAAAGTCATCATTGAAATACTATCGTTCCGACTAGACCTAGATGCTAAAATAAACGTGCATTTTTTTTGAAAATTTTGAAAATTTTCAATTTTTTGGTTCTTGTGTATATGCAAGGAAAAAGGAAACAACAATGCAAAACGGAAATCAAAATTTTCAATTTTTTGGTTCTTGTGTATATGCAAGGAAAAAGGAAACAACAATGCAAAACGGAAATGCAATAAACGTGAAACTGAAATGCAATAAAACATGTATGCGACGCAAAACCCTTCCCCAAACCAAATCACACAATGTCCCCATTGTGCAATAGCATATGCAAAGAAACATGGAAACTGGGAATTTATGTTAAAATAAAACTAAGGAAGGAACATGGAAGGAACTCATAAGACATATGCGCGATCGGAAACCTCCCCAAACCAACGTGAGCTAGGAGGTTTCGGTAGCCAGCAGTGCTACCTTATAGACCTGAAAAAGACACAAGACAACCTTTTTCGGAAATTAAATTTGTTTTGGGTGGTAAAGAAGAAGTACAAGAATGAAAAATAGAAGAGAAATTACGAGCATAAAATAAAGGAGAGAGAGAAAGACTCCCTAGGCTTGCTTGCACATTCCCCGAGGTCACCGAGACACGCAGTAGCAGCAGTGGTGGTCGACCAACCACAACCCTTGGTCTACCGACCATTGCTCGGTGAAAAGTGGCTACTGGGTTGCAGTCATCGGTCGGCCGACTGATGCATCTGGTAGGCCGACCACTTTTCCTTTATCAGTGCTCGTTTTTCTTCTTCTAATTAACTCAGGGGCGTTTGGTTCGAAGAGAAGGAATGGAATGTATTGGAATGTCATACCATAATGGAATGGATACAAAATCCCATACTTGGTTTATATTGTTCGGTTGAACCTTGGAATGGAATAAAATGTCAAACATTATGGAATGGAGTTGGAATCTTGGGGTAAGGGTTGGGTATGAGATTAGGGGGGATTTGAATGGATTTAGAATCCATCCGGATTCTAACTCCATTCCAAAATGGCCCAACTAAACATTAGAAAGGATTAAATCCATTCCATTCCATTCCAACTCCCCCAACCAAACACCCCTCAATGGATTGAGTTAATTCTCTTCAAAACCTGTAAAACACATTATACGCACCCAAAACTTGCGCAATACCCAGGAGTACCAAGTCTATAGTCTTAAAACAACAACGAAAGCAAAAAGTATCTAAGTCTAAAAGCAAAAAACCAACAAAATGTCTCAAAAAACAGCAAGAGAGTTTTGAAAACTTATAAATAAAACAACTCATCCGCGGAAAATGTGGAAAATCTCGGACCATGGCTTCTGGCTACATGAGGTAGCCTCCACTGTGCTTGATTTGATGGCTAAGCACGTGCCCACCTTTCTGTGGGGAATAAAACGTGTATTCGCCCTTTAATTGCAGGATTATAATGAAAAATACAATCGTGAATATGGTCATAAGATTAAAAAGATAAGAAAAGAAGTACAACCTTTAGTCCTCGCGCAAAAGGCCTAAGAACAGGAATTAACACAAATTCCCTCCTATAACTTGCACCCAAGACTTAGTATGAGACGTGGCCGCGTGTGCTAGAAATCCTCTCCAACTGCCTTGCAATATTGGGAGAGTTATTGAGTTTTAGATGTGAGATCTGAGGTTTTTGGGAGAAGAATGCTCTCAAAACCCTAATTTTTACCTTGAGATTATTTGACAGTGCAACAAGAGTAGTCTACATAAGGAGAAGGACTCTCCTTATGTAGCCTCTAGGTTTCGGCCGAAATTTGATGTCAGGTAGGAGTGGGCTTTCCACTCTTACCTTATTCCAATGCGTGATTCGACCCATTTAGCTTTAAGTTGTTCGCGGTATTTTTAATTATAAATCGTAACATGTTATCAGATATTAATACAGTCGATATATTAATAACGGTCTGATAAAATACGATATTGTATAATTACCCAATTTAATATAACTGTTTATATTAATACGCGAATACAATATTTAATTAAATATAACCGTTTATATTTAATTTACGAATTAATCATGTAATCCGTATTAGCTAAAATTATTTAATCCGTATTAAATAATAATCTCAACATCTTATTGACTAATTTAGTAGTCAATACCTCTGACTAACTGTTTAGTCATATCCGGCAAAATGTGACTGTATTTTCATACCTTCACATCTCTCAAACGTGTCCTATAGGTGTGACGTATAGGGACCAGTTGACCACCGCCATCCGTATGACAATAACGTCAAACTTATCTAGCAAGCCAACCGTTATTGATAAACGTGGATCAACTGGTAATAATACTGAAGTATGCCCTTGTTATCCTTAAAGAGATTTAATAAGTCATTGTACTTAATTGTCAAGGACACCAGCCCCAACAATCTCCCACTTGTCCGTACAAGGGTATGTGCAATGACGTTATCACACTACATGTGGAGGACACAAGCTCCAACAAACTCCCACTTGTCCGTACAAGTGTAGGTGCGATAACCGAATCTCATATCCTTTTAAAATTTCTCCCACTCAATGTAAGACAATTTGCAAATCCGCATTCGCAAAGGTCGTGTCTCACAAGCGATCAGTATCAAGAGTGGTTTCCCCGACTAGAGAGTAACTTAACTGATAAAACGAATCTGTATTCGAGCATGGCCATGCATTTCAGTTACTACTCCTCGAGTGGCCCTGAGAAATGATAAAATCCTGATAAGGGTTTGGATATTTCCCTCAACTCGAATCCTGCCGATATCGCCCAACATGAAATAACCCAGAAAAAATCCTCTTGGCCCCTGTTACGGTGACCGTGGGAAAGAAACCAAAGTTACCCAAAATCTGTCTTAATCTCAAGAAACAGTTGAAAGTCAAAAGACTCGACTCTAAGGAACACTATGGAGGTCCTATCCACGACCTGGCACCCAATGTTATAAAACATTTAGGACTCCATAACGCTGTCACGGGGTGTCCTACGAGATATCCGTATAACTCGCCTTTGTGATTGGTCAGTCAGCCGCGTGACTTATTGCTCGTTGAACCCACCATCAACCAACGTCACAAAATGATTACCTGAGTTATCAGTTCAAGTGGGTAATCAAGGACCAAAACGATGTAATGTTAATCAGTTCACTTTGTGGTGTTCAAAATTGGCGTACAATTCCACATGAAAAACAAAACATTATATATCATAACAATAAGGTTGAATAGAGTACACGAGAAAATGAATTATTACATGAATTCATAAAAGAGTACTACAACTTAGGAACACATCCAATTCCCATGGAATGAATGTGCCCTTCATGCTTATCACGTGGTAATGCTTTTGTGAGAGGATCAGCTATGTTGTCATCCGTAGCGATCTTATCAATGAAAATCTCCTTTTGCTCCACGTAATCTCTGATTAGATGAGCTTTCCGTTGTACATGCCTAGCCTTGCTGCTAGACTTATGCTCCTTAGCTTGGAAGATGGCACCGCTATTGTCACATAAAACGGTGATTGGGTCATTCGAACTAGGCACTACTGATAGTCCTTGTAAGAATTGACGCATCCATATTGCTTCCTTAGCTGCTTCCGAGGCGGCATAGTACTCGGACTCAGTCGTAGAATCTGCCGTAACACTCTGTTTAGAACTTTTCCAGCTGACAGCAGCGCCATTAAGAGTAAAAACGAATCCAGACTGAGATTTCGAGTCATCTCGATCCGTTTGGAAGCTAGCGTCTGCGTAACCAGTGGCGCAGAGCGTTGCGTCGCCTCCGTAAGTCAATCCCCAATCTTTAGTCCTCCGTAGGTACTTAAGAATGTTTTTCACGGCCATCCAGTGTTGTTCACCTGGATGAGCTTGGAATCGACTGGTCATACTCAATGCATATGCAACGTCTGGACGTGTGCATATCATGGCATACATGATCGATCCTATTGCCGAAGCATAAGGAATCCGACTCATGCGCTCTTTCTCTTCCAATAACTTAGCTTCTTGAGTCTTGCTCAAGTGAAGCCCAGGAGTCATAGGAAGGAACCCCTTCTTGGAGTTCGTCATGCTGAATCTCTCCAGAATCTTATCTATATAAGACTCCTGACTGAGAGACAACATCCGTCGTGATCTATCCCTGTAGATACGGATGCCCAAAATTCTTTGTGCCTCTCCCAGATCTTTCATCTGGAAATGGTTTTTCAACCATGCTTTAACCGAAGATAAGAGAGGTATGTCATTCCCAATCAAGAGTATGTTGTCGACATACAGTACTAGGAATAGAATCTTGCTCCCACTCGACTTGATATAGAGACATGGTTCCTCGACTGATCGAATGAACCCATTCTCTTTTATCACTTGGTCGAAGCGATGATTCCAACTCCGCGATGCTTGCTTAAGTCCATAGATGGAACGCTTAAGCTTGCAAACTGTCTTAGGATTTGCTGGATCAATAAAACCCTCAGGTTGTACCATGTACAACTCTTCCTCCAAATAACCGTTTAAGAAGGCGGTTTTAACATCCATTTGCCATATTTCATAGTCATGAAATGCGGCGATCGCTAAGATAATCCGAATGGAACGTAGCATGACTACGGGTGCAAAGATCTCATCGTAGTGCAAGCCTGGCACTTGGGTAAAACCTTTAGCAACTAGTCTAGCCTTGTGGATATCTTGTTGTCCTTCCACGGCATGCTTTATCTTGTAAAGCCATTTGCATTGAAGGGGACGTACCTTTGCAGGTAGGTCCACAAGATCCCACACGTTGTTCTCACACATGGAGTCCATCTCGGATTGCATGGCTTCTAGCCATAGCTTTGAGTCAGAACTAGTCATGGCACCTTTATAGGTTTTGGGTTCATTACCCTCTAGGAGTAAGACGTCATCTGTATCATGTTCCTCGACCATACCAATGTATCTGTCCGGTGGAATAGAGACTCTTCCCGACCTCTTAGGTTCCTCAGGGATATCTACCGCAGCCTCGGTTGAAGGAACTGTTTCCTCCAATGGTTGCTCGGTAGTTGGTTCTTGAACCTCCGATAACTCGAAGGTTCTATTACTCGACTTGTTCTCGAGAAATTCTTTCTCTAAGAACGTCGCACTAGCCGCAACAAAAACACGTTGTTCGGTAGGCGAGTAGAAGTAATGACCAAAAGTTCCCTTTGGATAGCCTATAAAGTACGTCTTGACCGATCGCGGGCCGAGCTTATCCTCGTGTCTCCACTTGACATAAGCCTCGCAGCCCCAAACCCGAATAAAGGACAAGTTAGGGACCGTTCCCTTCCATAATTCGTATGGAGTCTTGTCAACAGCTTTATACGGACTTCGGTTAAGTATTAGAGCGGCCGACAAAAGAGCATAGCCCCATAATGAATCAGGCACAACGGTGTGACTCATCATGGATCGAACCATATCAAGTAAAGTTCGATTTCTCCGTTCGGACACACCATTTAATTGTGGTGTTCCAGGTGGAGTCAACTGTAGCACGATCCCACAGTCTTTAAGGTGTTGATCAAACTCGTGTGAAAGATATTCACCACCACGATCCGAACGTAGTGCTTTAATCTTTCTGCCCAGCTGGTTCTGTACCCGATTCTGGTATTCTTTGAACTTGTCAAAGGATTCACTTTTATGTTTCATTAAGTAGACATAGCCATATCTACTCAAATCATCCGTGAAAGTGATGAAATACCTATAGCCTTCTCGTGCGTTGATCGACATAGGCCCACATACATCCGTATGTATGAGTCCTAATAGGTCGGCAGCGCGCATTCCAACACCTTTGAAGGAAATACGAGTCATCTTGCCGATGAGACATGATTCACACGTGCCATATGATTCGAAATCAAATGGCGATATAGCTCCATTCTGTATGAGTTGTTTTACGCGTTTCTCATTTATGTGTCCCATACGACAATGCCATAGGTAAGTTTGATCTTTGTCACCTACCTTTAATCTTTTATTATTCACATGTAATATCTCGGTGGTTTGATCTAAAACATAAATTCCATTCATGGAAACTACCTTGCCATAAATCATATTGTGTAAGGAGAAAATACAGCTATTATTCTCTATTACAAATGAAAAGCCGAGTTTGTCAAGTGCAGAAACTGAAATAATGTTTTTGGACAAACTAGGAACATAATAACAGTTATATAAGAATAACTCGAATCCACTTGGAAGCTGGATCACGTATGTTCCCTTCGAGACTGCAGCAACGCGTGCTCCATTCCCGACACGCAGGTCCACCTCACCCTTGATTAGGGGTTCTTGGTTTTGGAGGCCCTGCACATGATTACATAGATGAGAACCACAACCAGTATCAAGTACCCAAGTTCCGCAACTTGCATGGTTAATCTCAATCATGTGAATAAAAGAAGAAGAAGACATACCAACAGGAGTAACACGGCCTGCTTTAATGTCCTCGCGATACACGGGGCATGAGCGCCTCCAATGCCCAGTCTTGTGGCAATGGTGACATTCCATGCTTGTATCCTTGCTCTTTGTGTTGCCCTGTGAGTTGCTCGACTCACCTGGCCCACTCTTAGTAAATCCTGGTTTCTTGAACCTGGGCTTACCTACTGCTAGGTCGCCCTGAGCTTTAGCCTTCCCTTTACCCTTTCCCTTACTGGCGGTCATGAGAACATCCTGCTTCATGCTCCCACTTAACTTTAGATCCTTCTCAGTCTGTACGAGAAGGGAGTGGAGCTCATGAGGAGTCTTCTTCATGTCGTTCATGTAGTAGTTGGCCCTAAAGAGGGCGAACCCATCATGAAGCGAATGAAGCATACGATCAACGATTATGTTCTCACTGATCTTGCAGTTCAGGGTCTCCAGTTTCTCGATATTCTCAATCATGTTGAGAATATGTGGGCTAACAGCTTGGCCCTTCTGGAGTTTCGCCTCAAAGAAGCGACAGGTATGCTCATAAGAAACGATTCTCGGAGCCTTGGAGAATTCGTTAGAGAGCGTGGTGAAAATCTTGTTTGCACCATGGGATATGAAGCGTCTTTGCAAATTTGATTCCATTGCATAGATGAGTACGTTCTTTATCGCACCCGCTTCCATAACGAAATTGCTATGAGCGCGAATTTCGTTGGCTCTAGCTCCAGTTCCTGGGTGTGCCGGAATGGGCTCAGTTAAATACTTAAGCTTTCCGTCAGCAATGGCAGCATTCCGTAGTGCTGCCTCCCAGTCAGAGAAGTTTGACCCATCATTCCTCAGTCTAGTTGACTGATTCATGGAGTCCATGAAGGCCTTTAGCCAGGATTCTCGTGCTAGCTTGGCACTTGGCATTGGGTCTTCACCAGCCATTTTAGTTATACAACAGTTTTAATGAACGTGTTCTACACTGAAAAAGAAGATAAAACAAAACCATATAAGCAACTTATTGTTGTGATTTAAGTCTATATTAAATTGAATTTAAACTCGTAGACTCATGCATTTATATAATTGATCTCCCTCAAGAATTATATAAATGATCCCAAGACTCAATTTCCGTATATTGATAAGCCCACAGTTTGGCTAATTCCAATCGTTGGAACTCTTGGTCGATAGATTTCCGTATATCCTATCTATTAGTCCATCTCAGTCACTAGATATTATCGAGTGACCATGATGTTGAGATAAAATAAATCATCTGTTCCCACTTACCCGACGTAGAAGGGGTCATATTATGCCTACCGACGAAGAAGGGATTCATGGGAGGCTGATTTATAAAGACTAATCTCAATTTTTTGGTTATACGAGGAAGACCCCATCAACTCTTATTTATCCATATATAAGTGAACTAAAAACTAGCATTTGCGTGAATGAATTAAATAAAGTGATGGCTTAGCAATTGACATGTGACATCTGTATTGTCACAGAAAACTAACGCGTAACCTCTACATGAGTCAGTTTTCAGGCATGATATAGGTGGTTTGGTTTTAGGCGGAATATGATGCAAGTTATTATCGATGAAAGCATAAAGATAAATGCAATAAACGTAAATAAAAGTCCTAGTGTGGCCTATCCTACCAAAATAAACATAAAACAACTTGGAATCCACCGTTGGACCCTAGAAGCTTGTCTTGATGTTCCATCTTGGTCCTTGCAGCGGGAGTGAGCATCCGGTCTCCGTCTTGTCTTTGGTCTTCACAAAATTACTAATTTAAATTACAAAAGTAGTCCTAGATACATTCTAATTTAAATACAAAAGTAATTACATGGCAAAAACCCAAAACGGAGATTCAAGATCTCAAGATTACAAGCAAGACTGTGTCCCATCATTACGGTGACACAATCTTCTAAGGCCACACTAAGTTACAACCGTTTGCAAAAATTAAATACGTTATTGAAAGCATTCAAGGCATTCACAAGACGATAAATAAAATGCATCAACTAAAGAAAATTTATACATGACATAATACTGTTATTATGATTAATAAATTTATACCAAACCACCTTTTTAAGATTAAAATTAAGTGACTATACCGCTTTAATCACCAATTTTAATAAACATATAATCCATTATTTTAAACTGTTTTAAAACTATATGTATCAAACGAGGGTGAACCGTTTCACTAAATAATATACTATTTCCGTATACAGTATATTATTTTAAGCCATGTGAAAATAAGAAAGCAAGTTATTTTCGAAAAAGATAGCCTGAAAGAAGAGCACTCGACCGAGCAACAGAGGCACTCGATCGGGTGTCAGGGTCACTCGATCGAGTGCAGCAGGGCTCGATCGAGTGGCTCGTAAAAACTGCAAATCGCTGCACTTTTTAATTAAAACGAGTTTATAACTTGGATTTAAAACGTGTAAATCATAAATAAACAACAACAAAAGATTCACATATTGCTAAAAATATCGATTAATTAACAATATGCAAATTATAATCGAAAACAAGATCGATTTCCCACAAAAAAAAGAAAAACTCACGCATAGGGCCTGGTACGAGGGCACTCGATCGAGTGCCTAGGCAGATTGTACGGTTTTTAAAATTTTATATCTTATGAAAAACACAATTGTAAAATTTCATGGCCTAAGGCTCTGATACCACTTGTGGGGAATAAAACGTGTATTCGCCCTTTAATTGCAGGATTATAATGAAAAATACAATCGTGAATATGGTCATAAGATTAAAAAGATAAGAAAATAAGTACAACCTTTAGTCCTCGCGCAAAAGGCCTAAGAACAGGAATTAACACAAATTCCCTCCTATAACTTGCACCCAAGACTTAGTATGAGACGTGGCCGCGTGTGCTAGAAATCCTCTCCAACTGCCTTGCAATATTGGGAGAGTTATTGAGTTTTAGATGTGAGATCTGAGGTTTTTGGGAGAAGAATGCTCTCAAAACCCTAATTTTTACCTTGAGATTATTTGACAGTGCAACAAGAGTAGTCTACATAAGGAGAAGGACTCTCCTTATGTAGCCTCTAGGTTTCGGCCGAAATTTGATGTCAGGTAGGAGTGGGCTTTCCACTCTTACCTTATTCCAATGCGTGATTCGACCCATTTAGCTTTAAGTTGTTCGCGGTATTTTTAATTATAAATCGTAACATGTTATCAGATATTAATACAGTCGATATATTAATAACGGTCTGATAAAATACGATATTGTATAATTACCCAAATTAATATAACTGTTTATATTAATACGCGAATACAATATTTAATTAAATATAACCGTTTATATTTAATTTACGAATTAATCATGTAATCCGTATTAGCTAAAATTATTTAATCCGTATTAAATAATAATCTCAACATCTTATTGACTAATTTAGTAGTCAATACCTCTGACTAACTGTTTAGTCATATCCGGCAAAATGTGACTGTATTTTCATACCTTCACATCTCTCAAATGTGTCCTATAGGTGTGACGTATAGGGACCAGTTGACCACCGCCATCCGTATGACAATAACGTCAAACTTATCTAGCAAGCCAACCGTTATTGATAAACGTGGATCAACTGGTAATAATACTGAAGTATGCCCTTGTGATCCTTAAAGAGATTTAATAAGTCGTTGTACTTAATTGTCAAGGACACCAGCCCCAACACTTTCCACGTAGCATACGTGGTGGCTCATCCACTCTAGCATTCCTCTTTTCCCGGTAATCTTTGTCCACTTCGTCCGGTTCCTCATCCGTTCCATAGCTTATGAGTCCTAGACCTCCTCTTTGAGCAATCGGTTCCTTGACGGTTGGCTCAACTCCTTGTTCCTCCTTCTTCCCCAAACCAGTTCCTGCAATGGGTAAAACAACAAGTTCTTCCATTTTGCTCCCAATCTGGGGCGGAGGTGTTATCACATGAATAGGTGTAGGCTCTAAAGCAGGAAAATTAGTAATGACCACATACTTCTTTTTCAGAAGAAACAGTATTGCATGTCATGAGGGTCATGACATCCTTCTTTCTATAGGATTGTCCAAAGATGATTGAGTGTTTTCCTACCTTAAAGGTCAAGGTCTCACTCCCCACGTCTATGATTGCACCAGCAGTGTGCAAAAAGACTTTTCCTAGGATGATAGGTATGTGGGCATCCTCGGGAATGTCCAAATCTACAAAGTCAACAGGGAAGAAAAACTTATCGATGCGTACAGGAATATTCTCTAGCATCCCTACTGGTTCAACTGAAGTACGGTCGGCCATTTGGATCGTCATACTAGTCACAGCGAAAGTGGTCATTCCTAACTTCTTAGCCAGACTCAAGGACATGACACTAATGCTAGACCATAGGTCACATAGTGCCTTCTTGATCGGGAAGGTACCGATGTTATAGGGGACAGAAAAACTGCCTGGGTCCTCTAGTTTATGAGGGGCTATGACATGGGTAAGGAAACCCGATGACTCTTCCGTCAAAGCAATCGACTCGACCTTGTCTAAAGACCTCTTCCTAGTCAACAATTGTCTCAAAAACTTCATGTACGCGGGAACTTGTTGAACTAGTTCTAAGAAAGGTACTTGAACATTTAGACTCCTAATAACATCCTTAAACTTATCGAAAGATACCTGTTCTTTTGTGGGTATGAGCCTCTCCGGATACGGAGGTGTAATCGAACTCTCAGCATTCGCTGCCGTCCTTAAGAATCTTGGGGCATTGTCGCTTTGGAAAAGGACTCCCGCAAGTTCTCGGGCATTTCTGGTCAAAAAGTTTCTGCCTCCTCAGGTAATGTGGTCGGTCGACCACAGTCCTCGGTCGATCGACCATTCTCTGCTTCTTCTGAATTTCCAGTAGGTACTGGATTAGTCACTGGAACCCCGATATCGGTCGACCGACTGACATCGGTGGTCGGTCGACCAGTTTCACTGCTAACCGATTTCCTCTTTTTCTGCTTTTCTTTCTCTACAGCCTTTGGACCATCAATTTTAGCCCCACTCCTTAACGTGATGATATTTAAGGTCTCTTTTTTCTAGTCGGGTTGAGACGGAAGTTGACCCGGTGTCCTCGTGGCACTCTTGCTTGCGAGTTGAGCAATTTGGGTCTCTAACATTTTCATACCCGCTTCCCGAGCTTGGGACTCCTTCTGAACCATCCCCATCAAACTTTGCATCATCGCATCAGTACTTTGGGGCCGGTTTTGTTGTTGTTGTGGGAGGAAAGGTTGTTTTTGGAATTGTTGTTTATGGGGGGAATTAGCTTTGGGATTGTTGTTGTGGTTGTGGGTTTTGGACATTTTGGCTAGTCCACCTCAAGTTGGGGTGGACATTGGTAGGGTCATAGAAGTTGTTTTGCCGGTAATGTTGAAATGCAGCGTAAGTCTCGTTTGGTGTAGTACAAAACTTGGAGACATGTCCCTTACCTCCATACCTTTCACAAGCGAAAGGTCCATCCGATACAGCGTTCACCTGGTACATCCCTCCTTTTCCGGCTCCTCTCAATTCGTATTTATCAAAACGGGCCGTGAGGGACTCTAATGCAGCTACAGAAGGCTCGGATTTCCTTTGATTACCACGGGAGGTCTCGTGTTCAGCTCTGTGTATCGATACATCCTCAATAATCTTGAGACCCTTGGTCTCACCACTCTTGTCCTGGAATCTACCATTAACTGCGGCATCCAGGTAGGCTCTATTGTCGTCATACAACCCATTATAAAATTGGTTGCATAAAAACCACTGTTCGAATCCATGATGTGGTATGGATCGAACAAGCCTCTTGAAGCGTGTCCACGCCTCACTAAAATCCTCAGAAGGGCCTTGCTTAAAGCTGGTGATTTGAGCCCTCAATACATTGGTTTTCGACGCGGAGTAGTATTTCCGGTAGAAAGCCAATGCTAGAGTGTTCCAATCAGTAGCTCCCGCAGCCGCGCGGTCAAGATCACGGTACCATTCCCTTGCAGAATCACGGAGGGAGAAGACAAACATTTTTTCTTTGACCTGATCCTGACTCACACCATATGGAGGAGGGATGGAGCATATATAATCTATGAAGATTTATATATGCTTTGCAGCATCCTCATTTGCAGCACCCCCAAACTGGTTTCTTTCAACCATGGTAATGTACGACGGTTTGGCCTCAAAAGTTTTCAGTCCCCGTGGGCAAAGTGAACCCTTTGTAGAGGTCCTTGACTTGGGGCATGGAGTGACTGACAATACTTGCTTCTTCCGCCATTTCTTCTTCGGGTTTGGGTGGCTCGGTGTTTTTGAATGTGGTGGGTGTTTGTGGGTGAGTAGCTGTTGGTGGTTGATTTTCGAATATATCCTCTTGGAACAAGAAGGTGAACCTCCTTCTTTGTCCTGCTGAAAAAGTCTCCTCTTTGTCCTTAGAGTTTTCTCTAGCTCAAGGTCATGGAGAAGTAATTCTCCTTGAACCGACCTGCGCATAAGATGAAAACTACAAGAAAAATTGAGAACGGTTTAAGGAACAAAAGTTCCTTAAACACAAAGTAAGACAAAATGTAAAAACAATTAACACTAGCGCTACCTCCCCGACTGTAACACCCCCATTTATTTAAGAGCCTTTAGCAAGACATTCTCAATAAATAGGACTGTTACCATCTCGGAATATCCGAGGTAGTGAATAACAAAGTAACAAACCGAAGTACTTTTATAAATCTGATTAAATTTAAACTTAATATTACAACAACTTAGAAGTCCAAGCTTGATAAAATAAAAGTACAACTGACGAAGTCTAATTGTGATCTAACTCTAAGTAGGTCCATGCCATGTCTCTCTCCATGCCCAAGCTCCCAATCCATCTGTCACTGACCTGTCAAATCTACTCCCCATTCCGGATCATCGTAGGTGTCACACGAATACACAGGGTCAACCGCGAGGTTGAGTAGGTAAAAAGAGTTAAAACATAAACAACAATATAGTATACTCCGCACCGATCCAACGCCAAATAAACTCCGCACCGATTCAACACCATATAAACTCCGCACCGATCCAACACCATATAAACTCCGCACCGATCCAACACCATATAAACTCCGCACCGATCCAACACCAATCTCAACTCCGCACCGTATCACAAAACCCAGTAATAGCCACAACGTATAGTATCACAGAAGTATACAGTCAACTTGAATCAAATATAATACCATTCATACAATAGGATATAAAGAGATAACATCTGATATTAACAATTTACTCATCATCATATATATAGTATTCCCCTACCTGGAGTTGCAGAATGACAACCGAACAGCTGCATTCATGTTCCACCTCGAACTCAGTTCCTATAAATAATACTTAATATCAATTGCTAACTACACCATCAAACACTACCACATTTATTCTATTATGTTCACACGTGATACACTTATCACACATTGTGAATATATAACAACATACTCATATATATATACCAACTAATATTAACTCCTTAGTCGTATCGATCACCACTAGTCAAGTATAACTTACTAAACATAGACTTACCAAATATGTCATACGATTAATTAAACAATTATTATACAACCCATAATAACAATGCTTTAATAAACTAGCCATAGACACAACATATATTAATACTAACAACAAAATGATAACAAGCATCACAAACGACAAAAGCTTTAATAAAATAATTCACTTTACTACTAACACCAACATAGTAATAATACTAGTAGTAAAATATTTATACAAGCAACTATGATAATTAATATCAGTAAAAATAGGAATACTACTTAAATAATGAAATAATACCAATAATTATACTCGTTACTTCGATAATTAAATTATCGAACAATTATAAGCTCATACGATAAAACAACACAACTTACATTACGATCATTAATAACAACATTAGCAATAATAATAATAATAATAATAATAATAATAATACTCAAGCATTTTAGAAATAAAACCAACAAATAAAAGAAAAGTAAAAGAAACGAACTTCATCCAAAACAACCCGACTCAAAATAACCTTAGATCGCTACTCTCCTACAACCACCACAACGCCCCTACAACCACCAACCTCCGACAGCCCACTAACCCCAACACCACCTACAACCCCGGCGACCACCAGCAACCAGGTCGCCGGCCGCCGGTGAAGAGAACCAGCCCACTCAAACCCTGCTGGAACTCCACCCCACACGCTGACCAACCTCCCTTGCAGCCCCTGTCGACAACCACCCAGACCAGACAACCACCCTAAGCCGACACTCAAGCACTCCCCTGACACCGGTCATCCTAACCATGGTGGTACCACCGCGTCGACCTCCCCGAGTCAGCGGTGGTGCCACCCCCAGCAACCAGACCCGTACAAATAAGGATAACCCAGCAACAGAACGGTGTCACGAACCACCCTTTTTGACACTGTACACGCCGCCTGAGACCACCCCGACAACCACCACAACCCTTCCCTGACTACCACCTGCTCCTTCATCCAAACCATCACAAAGAACGAAAACAAGAACAGTGTCCACACAACGACGAAGTTGCTGGTCAGACTTGGTTTAAAAACGAAACAGAGAAGTCTCGTGACTGGCGTCACAAAACCTCCTCCCTGGCGTTGTATGGTGGCTGACACCACTACGACAACCACTAGACACGACACCCACACCCCTTAGATCATCTTAACAGAAAGAATTAAACAAAATAACAACATAACACGACCTAAACTTGCAGATGAAAACGCAGACACGAACAAGAGAACAGAATAGCGATTAACGTAAAGTTTAGCGTACCTACTTCCTGCGCGTTTCGACCACCCTTATCCTGCCTTAGGGTCACCGTGGTTACTGCCTCCCTATTCTATGGTGTGACGGCTGTGTGCTAGAGGTGTTTGAAAGGAATTTAGGGTAAGTCTTAGGGTTTGAAAATCAGCTTGAAAGTGACGGCAGGCATAAGTTTATGTTTAGGGTTTGTGAAATTATGTTCAACCCAGCCGTGGGCTTGGTTAATGGCACGCCTAACGAGGCCCATGCCGACCTGCTGAAGGTCCAGGGATCAAACCCCCATATCAACATTGTCATTGTGCTAAAGGTCGCCGGTTCGAACCCTCATATCGACATTGCTACATGACTTGATAACACTATAAATATAGCTATTTAACATCGTAAAACAACTATCGTCACCACTAACTTAGTTAACGAGACTAAATTTCGAGGTATTACAGTCTTTCCCCCTTAAAAGAACTTCGTCCCGAAGTTCAACCACACACATATATCATATATAACATACCCAACATAGACTCGAAACATAATAACACTAATTCACGTTCATAAGTTGCAACCTATAAATTAACAAGTACTTATAACAAATAATAATAACTGGCAATTGCTTAACAAATACTATATAATTATATGCCATCTTGATAAAACATAAATAAACAACTCATTATTATGGCCTATGAAAATACAGGGTATTATAGTCTTCCCTCCTTAAAATGAACTTCGTCCCGAAGTTTACCATCCCATGGTCAACAATCTGGTCACTAGGCGTGTAACGAACACAAAACGTGATACCACATGCAAGGCTAATAAAGATACTTTGTCCCCAAAGTTTAACGTATAAATAAATATAAGAATACTTCGCGAAACACAGTTAAATGCACAACCACCATATACCAAATAGTCATGTTATAACAACTAACCATACCATAAAATCATTAAGATTTTACAATCATATCCCCCTTAAAACATGGTTACGTCCCCGTAACCTCATCATATTACTCTATCCCCCAGAATCTTACTCCAAGTAACCAAGTATCGTATCCTCATCGTCGAACTAAGACCATAGACAAGGGGTGAGTGAACTGGCGGAATAAAACCGCAAATCAACACTTCCATTTCAATTTCGATTTCAAACTTCAAATATAACTCAATATCCAAGGTCACACTGGACCATAAACACGATATGACACAACGGTCACATAACTCATAACTCAGTACTAGTGACCAATCCTCATCTCACTCCAATACCGATATTGTCAAATATTCCCTTAAAGGAACTGTTCAACACTTAGAGAGTCAAACTCTAAGCTACTCACCCACGAGTCAAGGTCAAAGAATACGACAACTCGATAAAATACTGAACTGCAATCTCAAACTCAATACAATTCAATCATGGCCTGTGTCCCAGATTCATGGGCACTCAGTCTCATCAGTACATACCATCCAAGTTTTTTTTTGACATAATTGTATGCATATATACTGCTCCACAGTTCATAACATAAGGATCTAGACGCTTTACCAAACCAACCTAATACGACACCATTATGCATAAACAACTAAGCAATTACACAAAAAAAAAAAAAAAAAAAAAAAATTTCCATCTCACAACTCAACCCGTTTCTCAACAAAAGGATTATCTTATTAGTAGAAAATATTAACTATCAAAATGAAGAAACAATTACAAATTTTCACTCAAATAAGTACTTGTAAGAAACTTATAGCAATTATCATGCAATATATATAACCTTCGAGCAATAACAAAAGTATAAGATTGGTAGTAACCGTGTTACGCCGTAAAACAGATTTAGGGTAGCTAACATTTACATACCTCTGAAATTTTAACACAAATTTAATATATATCTACAACAATGTAAACAAGCAAACGCTCATAGTTCATACTTGACAATTCAAAGTGTCTCATGCTCATATTCATATTATAGAAGCAGAATTAATTAACGTAATTAAACATGGAATCATTGTCATAGTTCACAAATGTACTCCATTTATAAACTCACATGACCGTTTAACATTCCCAATATCAATGAGTTAACACAATCACTTAAGTACATTTCTCGTCTACTCACCTTACTTTATTTATCATGAAACTATTTCTTTATACGACTCGCAAAATAAGGATTGTATACAATGCGCAACAATTAAACATTCAAGCAGGGTTTCATCAATGCGTAACTACAGAATTTGTCATGTTGCAATAACTATAGTTATCAAAACATAAGTATTATCATGGATGATTATCACCTGAAATCTTTTTGAAATTTTTTTGAAACATTAAAGTGGTAATTTGTGACAATTGTAATTACGAGCCACAAGACAATATTACAAGCTATAGATCTAAACAAGATTACATAGAGACATTCTGACTCTTCTATACTAAAAGATTATTCTTGTAGTTCATAATTTATGAAAACTGGATTAACGATAAAAATAAACGAATTCACCAGACTGGTACTGCCATAATTCATATGTTAACAACTTGATAATTCAACACATCGTGATCAGATTCTAAGTATAACCTTATGCGATTCACTGTATGGTATAACAATATACTCGAAAAAGTTATAAGGACTATAATCTCAGAGGACTAGACAGAGGTAAACCATCAATATACGAAAGAACACCAACTAGATTCACATCGTTCAAATTATCACAATTATGTATAACCATTAGATTGCTATATTATGCTAATATGCTTACCAATTAAATTTCATCCTGCCACTTGGCATAGATAAACATGCTTTTAACATTACATATGAGCAGTACACATCCATTTTGGGGTCATAATATTAAACATTTAGTTGGAACGATTCTATATTAAACTTGACGAAATAAACAAGGTTATGCCATCACATAATGAGGTTCATACTCATACCATATGCCTACTATTCATGTTACTAATGCCATATCAGGATATCACGTGGTCGCATCACATAATTCACATACGATTAAACTTTTATATGTACCTACATATCTCATAATTTCACCAATTAAATATTATGCAGCAGCTTACCAACCATAATTAAATAACAGTTTATCTAACATGTGAGCGATTATAGTTTTGAGAAAATATAAAGGACTAGATATACATAGGAAAAGAATCGAATGCATATTTCAAGGAAATCATTTAATACAATTATAACTCAAACCATCTAGCAAGAAATTTACAGCAATTCAACAGAAAATTGGGCAACTTGCAAGAATCACAATTAAATAACGACTCATTGAAATTTTACATGGCTCATCATATGAAGTGTGAACGCATATAGTTTTGATCTCACATTACTACATCGAAATTCAACCATTCTTCTTTCGAAACACGTTGGCATATATTTGAAGCATAGACATCACTTGTACCACATTAACATTTATTCATTATTTCATTCTGTAATAGTCACCTAAAACACGGTAAAGGTTGCGTAACAGAAAAGTAGTTCATCTAAATGTCTGGATATTTATACATGTATACACTAATGTAACACACAACTATATGACACTCATGGCTTGGGGCAGCACATTCCGCATATCACTAGACATGAATTACTATAACATTTAAATCTGATAGGTCATATCCAAATACCAAACAATATATATTGCAAAAGTTACGTTAGTCATTTAACAACCAGATATCCTATCGACAATTCGAGACATCAAAAACACATGATCATATCACTCTCATTCAGTATACAATAAATATATACTCATTCCTGAAAATTTCGATTCAAACATTTATATCAATCAGCGTTTCAATATCAGCCGCATCCTTCTTATACATATCATCCTACTAGCCAAGCTTATATTTCAAACTCGTATTTCAATTTTCATGTCCTCAATACTTAAAGTAATACATTTCCCAATCACTTTCCAATATCAAGCTCATAGAATACAATGCATCATTAACCATGTACACATCATTACTTACCTCATTCCGCCCCTGCAAAAATTGTTAGCACCAGACAACTAGGTCACTATATAATCTACCCCACTCTTCAATTACTCTCCTTGGGTTCCCGAGACAGAACAGAAAGGGCCCAGGTCTGGTTTGAGGGGGCCCCTAACTCATCCCGTTCCTCTTTGGGGCTCCTATCAGTTTCATCTCGGGGTTCGTTTTATTAGACTCTTCCTACGTTCATTATTATTCATTGGTTTAGGCCTGAGGATCGTTCGCTCTGATACCACTTTGTAACACCCCCATTTATTTAAGAGCCTTTAGCAAGACATTCTCAATAAATAGGACTGTTACCATCTCGGAATATCCGAGGTAGTGAATAACAAAGTAACAAACCGAAGTACTTTTATAAATCTGATTAAATTTAAACTTAATATTACAACAACTTAGAAGTCCAAGCTTGATAAAATAAAAGTACAACTGACGAAGTCTAATTGTGATCTAACTCTAAGTAGGTCCATGCCATGTCTCTCTCCATGCCCAAGCTCCCAATCCATCTGTCACTGACCTGTCAAATCTACTCCCCATTCCGGATCATCGTAGGTGTCACACGAATACACAGGGTCAACCGCGAGGTTGAGTAGGTAAAAAGAGTTAAAACATAAACAACAATATAGTATACTCCGCACCGATCCAACGCCAAATAAACTCCGCACCGATTCAACACCATATAAACTCCGCACCGATCCAACACCATATAAACTCCGCACCGATCCAACACCATATAAACTCCGCACCGATCCAACACCAATCTCAACTCCGCACCGTATCACAAAACCCAGTAATAGCCACAACGTATAGTATCACAGAAGTATACAGTCAACTTGAATCAAATATAATACCATTCATACAATAGGATATAAAGAGATAACATCTGATATTAACAATTTACTCATCATCATATATATAGTATTCCCCTACCTGGAGTTGCAGAATGACAACCGAACAGCTGCATTCATGTTCCACCTCGAACTCAGTTCCTATAAATAATACTTAATATCAATTGCTAACTACACCATCAAACACTACCACATTTATTCTATTATGTTCACACGTGATACACTTATCACACATTGTGAATATATAACAACATACTCATATATATATACCAACTAATATTAACTCCTTAGTCGTATCGATCACCACTAGTCAAGTATAACTTACTAAACATAGACTTACCAAATATGTCATACGATTAATTAAACAATTATTATACAACCCATAATAACAATGCTTTAATAAACTAGCCATAGACACAACATATATTAATACTAACAACAAAATGATAACAAGCATCACAAACGACAAAAGCTTTAATAAAATAATTCACTTTACTACTAACACCAACATAGTAATAATACTAGTAGTAAAATATTTATACAAGCAACTATGATAATTAATATCAGTAAAAATAGGAATACTACTTAAATAATGAAATAATACCAATAATTATACTCGTTACTTCGATAATTAAATTATCGAACAATTATAAGCTCATACGATAAAACAACACAACTTACATTACGATCATTAATAACAACATTAGCAATAATAATAATAATAATAATAATAATAATAATAATAATAATAATAATAATAATAATAATAATAATAATAATAATAATAATAATAATAATAATAATAATAATAATAATAATAATAATCAAGCATTTTAGAAATAAAACCAACAAATAAAAGAAAAGTAAAAGAAACGAACTTCATCCAAAACAACCCGACTCAAAACAACCTTAGATCGCTACTCTCCTACAACCACCACAACGCCCCTACAACCACCAACCTCCGACAGCCCACTAACCCCAACACCACCTACAACCCCGGCGACCACCAGCAACCAGGTCGCCGGCCGCCGGTGAAGAGAACCAGCCCACTCAAACCCTGCTGGAACTCCACCCCACACGCTGACCAACCTCCCTTGCAGCCCCTGTCGACAACCACCCAGACCAGACAACCACCCTAAGCCGACACTCAAGCACTCCCCTGACACCGGTCATCCTAACCATGGTGGTACCACCGCGTCGACCTCCCCGAGTCAGCGGTGGTGCCACCCCCAGCAACCAGACCCGTACAAATAAGGATAACCCAGCAACAGAACGGTGTCACGAACCACCCTTTTTGACACTGTACACGCCGCCTGAGACCACCCCGACAACCACCACAACCCTTCCCTGACTACCACCTGCTCCTTCATCCAAACCATCACAAAGAACGAAAACAAGAACAGTGTCGACACAACGACGAAGTTGCTGGTCAGACTTGGTTTAAAAACGAAACAGAGAAGTCTCGTGACTGGCGTCACAAAACCTCCTCCCTGGCGTTGTATGGTGGCTGACACCACTACGACAACCACTAGACACGACACCCACACCCCTTAGATCATCTTAACAGAAAGAATTAAACAAAATAACAACATAACACGACCTAAACTTGCAGATGAAAACGCAGACACGAACAAGAGAACAGAATAGCGATTAACGTAAAGTTTAGCGTACCTACTTCCTGCGCGTTTCGACCACCCTTATCCTGCCTTAGGGTCACCGTGGTTACTGCCTCCCTATTCTATGGTGTGACGGCTGTGTGCTAGAGGTGTTTGAAAGGAATTTAGGGTAAGTCTTAGGGTTTGAAAATCAGCTTGAAAGTGACGGCAGGCATAAGTTTATGTTTAGGGTTTGTGAAATTATGTTCAACCCAGCCGTGGGCTTGGTTAATGGCACGCCTAACGAGGCCCATGCCGACCTGCTGAAGGTCCAGGGATCAAACCCCCATATCGACATTGTCATTGTGCTAAAGGTCGCCGGTTCGAACCCTCATATCGACATTGCTACATGACTTGATAACACTATAAATATATCTATTTAACATCGTAAAACAACTATCGTCACCACTAACTTAGTTAACGAGACTAAATTTCGAGGTATTACACCGACAACGGCGCCAAAATTTGATACCCGTCTTTGTGGGTGTCAAAGATAAAATTTATATTTCCAAACTTAAATTATAGATAGAATAAGTCAGGGTCGAACCACAAGGAGGTTGGAAGTGCTAATTGTTCTAGGTCTTAAGTCTTTAGCGTAACAAAAGGGGGTTTTGTGTTTGATTTGGTTTCAACTAAGTCTAGTAAATAAAACAAGAACGAAACTGAAAATAAGATGTGAATAAGATGATAAAAGAGATGTTAGGATGATTGGGTCACTATAGCTATGATGGCAGACGGTCTAGGTCAACATGTAAAATAGTCGTGTAAGGGGTATAACAAATCCTTTCGGTCTATGTTAACTAATTGTTCCTTTCGGCCTATACCATTAGTCCCTAGGTCTCACATATACTGGTTGTCAACATTATAGGTGATTCCTAATGTCTAAGTCACATACCCTTCGGTCTTAGTAACTTAGCTGTCTTAAAACGTTAACTAATGCCCTTCCCTTATTTTTCGATCCCCGGGTTGGTCATTATTATGCATCTAACAAGTCTCCCTTCGGTCTCATTGCAAGATATTGCACTTAACGAACAAAAACATGTCTGATCATACACGAAGTCGGTTGACCGACCAGCTAATCCGGACGATCGACCAACCTACTCAGTCGACCGACCAGAGAAACCAGTCGGTCGACCAAGCACTGTTACGGGTTGCCCTAAACTACGCCATCTACGCTATAATTCGCCTACATCCTAACAATAGGGGGTTTAGCTACTCATGATACTAATAACATCAAAAACTTCAACAATAATAATAATAGTAGAAAACATGATTAATGCAATTAATGAAATAACAATGAATAAGAACAAAGGTTTAGGGATTCTAACTATCCGACATTAATCTTAAGCAAACTATGAATAAACAGAATTAAAGAATAAGAATTACCATAACAAAGAACAAGAATTGAGAACTGAAAGATTGATCTTTATTAAAACGTTGCGTGGAACGGAAAGATTGTATAAGTAAAAAACTTGATGATTAGTACAAGGGGGTAATTAGGCTTTTATAATAACTGTTAAGCTCTTCCCCAAATCCTAATCACGCGTTGGTGGGCTTTAATCCTTTTTCTAAAATTTTCGAAAGTAGCTTCTTGGTCGACCGACCGGTGATGTTGGTCGGTCGACCGGTTATCGGGCCCATTATAACTTCTGACTTCGAAAATAGAATTTCTGAAATTTGCTTGACAGGTACATTGGTCGACCGACCAGTAAGCTCGGTCGGTCGGCTGATGTAACATCCCGCATTTTCGTAAACAATATTTAAAGGTTTTAAGTTCAAGCTCGAGAAATAATTTACGTTTCGTAAATTTTGGGATTTCATTTAAATAACTGATTAATTTATACGAGAATATTTTAAAGGATTTAAATAAGGTTTCATTTAACTGCTTAAATTACGTCTTAGCAATTTAATTTCATAGTCCGGAAATATTTATATCGTCGTAAGTTTATAGTTACCTTAAGTTGGTGTTTTTAACTTAAACCGTCTTAAAACTTGTCTTATGGGCCTAACTTGTTAATGGACCCATTTTCCCTCTTTTTCCTCACGAAACCCTAACCCCACCATCCTCCACCTCTCTCCTTCATTTCAATTTTCAGATCTTGTAAACAACAACAAACACCATTTTTATAGATTTCTCCTTCAATCTTAAAATGCTCATAGAATCTTCGTTTCTTATCCGATTGAGACGATTTTCGCGGCCACGGATTCCTTGTCTCGAGCCCGTCGTTTTAAGGTAATCAATCTTGCATTTTATGACAGTCGAAATTTCGGCCTGTTTGATTTATTTCGAAATTCGTGATAGTTGTGATGTTTTGTTGTTTTAGGCGGTGTTTGTGTTAGCCCGGAAGTGGACTTGGTGCTTATTGAACAAGATCTTGAAGGTTTCGCTAAGTAAAGGTGACGATAATGAGAAACTCGGCCTATTTGTGAATATTAGCACTTTTGTTGTTAATCTTGTCATGATTCTGTTTTATGTTTGAGTTTATGATTTCTAGACTTAGTAACATGTTTAGGATGAAGTTATGTTGATGAATTTATGCTTGAGTTGGTTGATATGTGTTCTTAAGCTTAATTTCAGTTTTTCTCATTTTGCGACGGATACAAGAGATATTCATTTGAGGATTGTGTTGGGAATTACATGCTGTTAGGAAGTAGCATTTGGTGATTTGTAATGTTGAGGAAATAATACTTGTATCGATTCATGAGTTTTTGTGTCGATTTATTGAGGTTTATGTTAGGCTGGAAAACGCGATTTCAGCGGCAGGCTCTCTGAGCCGGTCGACCGACCGGCCGCCGGTCGACCGGCTGAGAGCGCTTCTTGAGATTTTTGTGATTTATGCGTGACATTGAGACCATAGGAAATAGGTCTCCCAGCCGGCAGACCGGCCGCCTGCCAGCCGGCTGGGAGTGCGTTACTGTTGATTCGAGATTTCAAATTTTAGGAGGCTGAGTTCCCAGCCGGCCGACCGGCTGCCTGCCGACCGGCTGGGAGTTCGTGTATTGTTTCAGAAAAGAAAGAAAAGGCTGAGGTGGTCACCAGCCGGCCGACCGGCTGGGGACCCCTGTAGGCTAATTTGAGGTTTTTCGTAATTTGATCGTAACTTTCAAGCGGTTAATCGGTTTTACTTGAAACTTGTTTTGTGTACCTTTGACATGTATTTGAGGTCCCCGGAGGATGGGCAACATTATATTGGGTTCGGAAATAGGGTAAGGATAGAGACCCCCCGGTCGGGCAACCGAAAGGGAAACCGGCTCTCCCTCATCTTGTTCTCGAGGTCAATTAAGTGTTGATTAGAAGTTAAAAGTAGAACTAGAGAGTAGTTCATAGACTTGAATGATATTGTTTTGATGCGTATTAAGTTATGCCTTAAGCTGGCCTCTGAACTTAATACGTGAACTGTTTGTCGTGTATGGGAACATGCGTTGAGTTTTCGCCTCTGAGTTCCATACATGTCTGTTTGTCGTGTCTAAGACATGCGTTGAGTTTTTGCCTCTGAGTCCAGACATGTATGTGTGATCGCGTCAGGACATGCCTTAAGCTGGCCTCTGAGTCTGACGAGTAGAGCAACTGCACGACGGGGCAGTCAGGTTGTCATACCTTACCCGGAGTGCAGGTGTTTGGTGCTAGAACATGCGTTGAGTTTTCGCCTCTGAGTCTAGTATCTTGTGATGTGGTAGGGGAACATGCGTTGAGTTTTCGCCTCTGAGTTCCTTACTTGTGATAGTGAATTGAATGTTAGTCCATGCGTTGAGTTTTCGCCTCTGAGTCTAATGTTCAGTGATAGCCGGTCCATGCGTTGAGTTTTCGCCTCTGAGTCCTTGCTTGATATTGTGAACTTGGTATCTAGGTTATGCGTTAAGATGTCGCCTCTGAACCTCTATACTTGCTGAATTATTTAGTACCTAGGTTATGCGTTAAGATGTCGCCTCTGAACCTTTGTACTTGCTGTTTTATATCTGCTTGCCTTGATGATGGTACAGTGTCAGATATGCATAGTATGTTATTGTTGTTATATGAGATGTGGTTAAATCATCCAAGGCATTGGATGACTCTTAGTTCGGTTTCATAAATAATTGGATTGAAAGACCCCCCGACTGGGTAACCAGTAGGGAAACCGGCTCTCCCTCCTATTTGTTTATGAAGTTAGTTGAGAGCCGTGCATGGTAATCGCATGATAATAAGAGATCAGATGATGAGTTGTTTATGCTTCACATGTTGCTATATGTTGGAGTATTCTGTATTGTTTTATATGTTACGTGTTGTCACAAAAGGTGGCTAGGAGAACTCTAGTCACTCCCCACTGATTGTGGCGTACATGTTTTCATGTATGTAGGTACATGCTGGTTGGAGCAGGGGTTCACGAGAGCTAGCGAGCGATGATCCGTTCATCATGACTTACCTTATGTCGTTTAGTTGGACTCGTAGTTTGTTACATTTGTTTTGGTGCCGGTAGGGATGTCCCATCCCCGGCTGATGTATATATTTCATTTCAGTACTTAGAACTGTTACTTATCTTTTTGGTTTCAGTTTCAGTTTACGTTTCAGTCTAAGACTTCTCGCATGTTTTATCTTTAAAAAGTTTTAATTCCGCTGCATTTTTAGTACTTTTGTATGTTTATATTTCCGCTTTCGCGAGGGGTTTTACAGTTGGTATCAGAGCATTATTGCTCCCGACGCACTCATGTAACCCCCAACCTTAACTTGACCATTTAATCGAATAATGAATGAGAGATGGGGTAGATTTAAGGACTTAAATTGTAGTCTGTTTTGTGACTGCTTTATTAGGTTCTAACGTGTTTGTTGATTGTCTTTGATTTTACTTTATTGTCTTCCAATCGACGAACCGTGGACTAATCCATCTGACGATGAAGACCTGAGTTCCTACCGAAGATAGAAGATTCGTGCTACTGTTGGAGAATGCTTCCAAGCCTTGAAGATACTTCTCTTTCTTCGTGCATCACCTTTTTCGATAACTCTGGATGCACATCCTTCTTTTAGAATATTTGTCTATCTTGCTTGAACAGACCTTCATATCTTTTCAGCTTAACCTTGTTGCTTGCTTTCTTAAGGTGCCCTCTAGGTAACCTTCTCTTTTATTGGATTTGGAGGAACTAGTCTTAGGATAACCGTAAGCTGTGTTATGAGAAATATTGTTATTTGAGGAATAACTTAAGAGGTATCGAGAGACATGTTTTGGTGATCCAAGGGTCTAGTTGTCTATCCAATTGGGAGAGTAAAAGTGAGTGATAGGATACTTGCTTGAAGGTTGAGTTGTATACTTAGTATTCGGTGGAACCTAACCTTGAGAACCATGCTTAGATCGTGAAAATATGTGGATTGAAGAGTTCTGTTTAAGGAGTTAGATAAGATACTTAAGGTTATAGAGCAACCTGAAAGAATAGGCTTAAGATGCTAATGATGATGAAGTGAGTTAGTATCACTTGACTTAGGTGAGTGATTGAGCTAAGAAAGGCTCATTGTTGAGGAATACGAATCATTTGCTATAATAGTGGAATACTCGAAGAGGTTGACTTAAGCTTAGAGGAAGTGAATCACTATGTGACCCTAGGTGGCTTAATAAATCTTAGCGTTTATTTATTGAAAAACTTAAGAGAAATTTGAAGTTGCACCACCAGTATGTGGATGGAATGAAGTAATTCATTGAGAGATGTAAGTTCGGAAAAACTTGATGGTTTAAAAATTGTTATCTGGTGGACAGTAGGGTAAACAAATAGAGTGGATATAGCATATAGGGAAGATGACCTGAAAGTGTTATTGAATTGTCATTAGTGGAACTAGCAGAGATGTGACATCTCAAACTTTTGGGAATAGGTAGTTATAATGATGATACCGTTTAGAGTTGAAGGATAAGGGTATATGAATCATTGGAGGAATTGTTCGTGAGAACCGATAATTGAATGACTTGATGTGGAAAGTAAGAAGTGAGAATCCCGTGAGAATAGTGAGAGACCCGCACCTTGGGAGATGTCAGTAATCGTTTCTTTCACATCGCTTCTCTCCTTTCTTTTCCTTTACTTCTCCTTCTGATCATGGCTTCAATTTCATTGGAGTCCATAGCCTAAAGTTTCTTACCTTGTCATCTCGTTGTTCCTCGAGTCGTTATCTTATGACTCTCTCGGAACCTGTATCGTGTTTGTCTCTGAGGTTCATATCTCATCTCTTCCTCCGTGAGCCTTATTCCTTTTCATTTAGATTAGTGGCGAGATCGACCTGTTCTTGGGGTAGAGATACATGCCTTGAGGAATGCTTGGTTCTGCGTTGTCAGGATTTGGTTGAGAGAGTTGGTGAGAATAATGTTCGGGCAATGTTGGACAGTGTGCCGTCTTGAGAGTCCATGTTAGATGGATTGTGTGTAAGTGATCTTTGTAGATTTCTAAGCACCATTTTAGGATTGGAATAAAATGCTTGGAGTTATAGATGAATTTTGAGAAATGTGCCTTAGATCGTGATGAAGTGGTCAAATGGATGAATGAGGTAAGTTAGTGCTACTTGATCTTGAGGAATTGCTTAATCGCAGGAGGGATCACTTACTTGAGGAACGAGAGTTATTGGTGACTGTGTGAGAATATTGAGACATTTACAAGTGGACTTATGGAGCTGACTGAGTATTGACCTTGAGTTACTTATAGAACCTCGGCATTTGCCTATTGACGTACTTACGGGTAGCCGTTGATGTTTGGAGTAATCATAGAGTGGAAATTTGAGACTTGTAAGTGTTCATAAATATCAATTGAGGAATCTCGGAATATGAATGTCTAAACCTTATGGGAACTATAAGAGTGAAAATTGTTACTTCTTTGGAACTTCATTTGGGATGCATGTTGTCGGTAAGTAGTTGGAAACCAGAGGATTTAAGAGTTGTTACCTTAGTAAAGTCTCGATTTGATTGATCACTGTGATTATAAAATTTGGGAACTTAGGATGTCAAACCTTGTGGAATGGGTTTGTCAGGATCGAACCGTTAAAATTTAAGGTTATAGGATGATGAATACCATATCTTGGGTTTGAGTATTCGTTGTTATGGTAATAGAATTCTGGTTGAAGTGCTGAAAGTGCGTGGACCTTGGTCTGAAGTATGTGTATTAGGCTTCCCCCTTGAGTGAGAGATCCTTAACCGTGGTTGAACGGATTTTAGTGTGAACTGAGTGAGAGTTTTGGAAACCTTCTTGTTGAGGAATACCTTGTTCTGTGGATGAGATGATAGTAAGAGGGATCGTGGAACCATTGTGAGTCTAGAGACTACTGAAATCGCCCTTCTTGGGATATACTAGGAATCGTTGTAACGATGTTTTGATTACGGATTGAGCGGTTAGTGTACCCATGATTCGGCAAGAGTTACCGTCGTCCTTGACCTCTAACCTGGTTGTTTCATTCCTTCGATCCTTCCTCGCGTGTTCTGTCAGCTGTGAAACTAGAAACTCTCAATCCTTCGTGTCGAAAGTAACCTCTATGATCGTTTCTACGCTCCCGGTGACTCTTTTTGGAATTTGTTCACTATTGTTAACCCTAAAAGTAGTAGTTTTTGAAAAATCTTAATTGTTTCGAGAATTTGAAACTGCTCCCTCTTTTAGGGAAAGTGGCTTGTTTACCGTTGTTGCAATTTTACTCGCTTGTAGAATCAAAATAAGGGTTATTGTGGGAAAGTCGGTTTTGAAAGAACTAATTTATTGCAATTTGGATTGATCTCAGCGTTGATTTGTCATCTGAACTCGTTATTGGAGACGTCTGATAACCCGTACTGTGCTTATCAACACCGGATCGATCGTGATTTTGAACTTTTAATGATTTAACTTTGGGACTTGTCTCAGATTTGGAATGTCGAACTCTTGAATACGTAACGAGAATCCCAATATCCATTGACAAGACCTGTGCCTTGAAATCTTTTCTTCTTGAAACCTTCTCGAAAAGTAAAGTTTTGGGTTGTCATGACCCGTGTGGTTCATTTCGAAAGTTAGAGCTGTTTTAGTACTTATTTCTGTCTTCAAGTTTCGAGGACGAAACTTTTTGAAAGGTGGGGTGATTGTAACATCCCGCATTTTCGTAAACAATATTTAAAGGTTTTAAGTTCAAGCTCGAGAAATAATTTACGTTTCGTAAATTTTGGGATTTCATTTAAATAACTGATTAATTTATACGAGAATATTTTAAAGGATTTAAATAAGGTTTCATTTAACTGCTTAAATTACGTCTTAGCAATTTAATTTCATAGTCCGGAAATATTTATATCGTCGTAAGTTTATAGTTACCTTAAGTTGGTGTTTTTAACTTAAACCGTCTTAAAACTTGTCTTATGGGCCTAACTTGTTAATGGACCCATTTTCCCTCTTTTTCCTCACAAAACCCTAACCCCACCATCCTCCACCTCTCTCCTTCATTTCAATTTTCAGATCTTGCAAACAACAACAAACACCATTTTTATAGATTTCTCCTTCAATCTTAAAATGCTCATAGAATCTTCGTTTCTTATCCGATTGAGACGATTTTCGCGGCCACGGATTCCTTGTCTCGAGCCCGTCGTTTTAAGGTAATCAATCTTGCATTTTATGACAGTCGAAATTTCGGCCTGTTTGATTTATTTCGAAATTCGTGATAGTTGTGATGTTTTGTTGTTTTAGGCGGTGTTTGTGTTAGCCCGGAAGTGGACTTGGTGCTTATTGAACAAGATCTTGAAGGTTTCGCTAAGTAAAGGTGACGATAATGAGAAACTCGGCCTATTTGTGAATATTAGCACTTTTGTTGTTAATCTTGTCATGATTCTGTTTTATGTTTGAGTTTATGATTTCTAGACTTAGTAACATGTTTAGGATGAAGTTATGTTGATGAATTTATGCTTGAGTTGGTTGATATGTGTTCTTAAGCTTAATTTCAGTTTTTCTCATTTTGCGACGGATACAAGAGATATTCATTTGAGGATTGTGTTGGGAATTACATGCTGTTAGGAAGTAGCATTTGGTGATTTGTAATGTTGAGGAAATAATAATTGTATCGATTCATGAGTTTTTGTGTCGATTTATTGAGGTTTATGTTAGGCTGGAAAACGCGATTTCAGCGGCAGGCTCTCTGAGCCGGTCGACCGACCGGCCACCGGTCGACCGGCTGAGAGCGCTTCTTGAGATTTTTGTGATTTATGCGTGACATTGAGACCATAGGAAATAGGTCTCCCAGCCGGCAGACCGGCCGCCTGCCAGCCGGCTGGGAATGCGTTACTGTTGATTCGAGATTTCAAATTTTAGGAGGCTGAGTTCCCAGCCGGCCGACCGGCTGCCTGCCGACCGGCTGGGAGTTCGTGTATTGTTTCAGAAAAGAAAGAAAAGGCTGAGGTGGTCACCAGCCGGCCGACCGGCTGCCTGCCGACCGGCTGGGGACCCCTGTAGGCTAATTTGAGGTTTTTCGTAATTTGATCGTAACTTTCAAGCGGTTAATCGGTTTTACTTGAAACTTGTTTTGTGTACCTTTGACATGTATTTGAGGTCCCCGGAGGATGGGCAACATTATATTGGGTTCGGAAATAGGGTAAGGATAGAGACCCCCCGGTCGGGCAACCGAAAGGGAAACCGGCTCTCCCTCATCTTGTTCTCGAGGTCAATTAAGTGTTGATTAGAAGTTAAAAGTAGAACTAGAGAGTAGTTCATAGACTTGAATGATATTGTTTTGATGCGTATTAAGTTATGCCTTAAGCTGGCCTCTGAACTTAATACGTGAACTGTTTGTCGTGTATGGGAACATGCGTTGAGTTTTCGCCTCTGAGTTCCATACATGTCTGTTTGTCGTGTCTGGGACATGCGTTGAGTTTTCGCCTCTGAGTCCAGACATGTATGTGTGATCGCGTCAGGACATGCCTTAAGCTGGCCTCTGAGTCTGACGAGTAGAGCAACTGCACGACGGGGCAGTCAGGTTGTCATACCTTACCCGGAGTGCAGGTGTTTGGTGCTAGAACATGCGTTGAGTTTTCGCCTCTGAGTCTAGTATCTTGTGATGTGGTAGGGGAACATGCGTTGAGTTTTCGCCTCTGAGTTCCTTACTTGTGATAGTGAATTGAATGTTAGTCCATGCGTTGAGTTTTCGCCTCTGAGTCTAATGTTCAATGATAGCCGGTCCATGCGTTGAGTTTTCGCCTCTGAGTCCTTGCTTGATATTGTGAACTTGGTATCTAGGTTATGCGTTAAGATGTCGCCTCTGAACCTCTATACTTGCTGAATTATTTAGTACCTAGGTTATGCGTTAAGATGTCGCCTCTGAACCTTTGTACTTGCTGTTTTATATCTGCTTGCCTTGATGATGGTAAAGTGTCAGATATGCATAGTATGTTATTGTTGTTATATGAGATGTGGTTAAATCATCCAAGGCATTGGATGACTCTTAGTTCGGTTTCATAAATAATTGGATTGAAAGACCCCCCGACTGGGTAACCAGTAGGGAAACCGGCTCTCCCTCCTATTTGTTTATGAAGTTAGTTGAGAGCCGTGCATGGTAATCGCATGATAATAAGAGATCAGATGATGAGTTGTTTATGCTTCACATGTTGATATATGTTGGAGTATTCTGTATTGTTTTATATGTTACGTGTTGTCACAAAAGGTGGCTAGGAGAACTCTAGTCACTCCCCACTGATTGTGGCGTACATGTTTTCATGTATGTAGGTACATGCTGGTTGGAGCAGGGGTTCACGAGAGCTAGCGAGCGATGATCCGTTCATCATGACTTACCTTATGTCGTTTAGTTGGACTCGTAGTTTGTTACATTTGTTTTGGTGCCGGTAGGGATGTCCCATCCCCGGCTGATGTATATATTTCATTTCAGTACTTAGAACTGTTACTTATCTTTTTGGTTTCAGTTTCAGTTTACGTTTCAGTCTAAGACTTCTCGCATATTTTATCTTTAAAAAGTTTTAATTCCGCTGCATTTTTAGTACTTTTGTATGTTTATATTTCCGCTTTCGCGAGGGGTTTTACAGCTGATACACCTGTTGTGTCAGCTTCCAAATCTTCTAAAATCAGTCTTTCGGGTCTTGAAAAGCGCACTAAACTCCGTTCCTTCTTCGTTCCTTTATGTCCTTATCCATGCAAATCACTTGAGGACGGATTTGGTTTGAAATCGGCTTATTTCCGCATTAATCTACAATATTGCACAAAAATACGAAAGTAGACGAAATAGGAGAAATAATAGTCCAAAACTCATAAATGAGCTCTGAAATGCGTGTAAAATGGATGTGAAAACATCATAAAATAGACACGCATCAGTTATTGCTATGGTTTTTGGTGTCGTTTACGGTTGTCGCTGCTCTAACTGGTTTTTGTTATTAAGTTGTTGTTCTATTGGTATTATTATCACATAATTCTGCTCCCCGCTACTGCTGCTATCCTCTGTTTCGCTGTCCTTTTATTGTTGTTGTGTTAGCTGTTGTACGGTTAGCACGATGTTGATGCGTTATTGATTACTGCTGCTTGTTGTTGCCATGTTGCCGCTGTCCAATGTTGTCTCTGTGGTTGCCGTTATAGCTCATTGTTGTTGCTACGTCGTCGTTATCGTTTTTTTGTTTATTTACTAGTGCAACTTGTTGCATTCTGTATCCTGAACTGCTACTATTTGAGGCTGCTACTGCTCTGCTCAACTGCTGCTGGTCGTGGCAGCTGCTGGCCGTAGCTACTGATGGCTGTTACGACGGCTGGTCCTGGCCGCTGTTGCTGCTGGCCGCGCTGCTACCGCATTGTTGTTATTGTTATTATGTTGTAGGTTGTGCGCTACTCCTACTCTTCTTGTTGATGCCATGGCGTTGCTTGTGTTACTGTTGTACTTAAGCGGTCTCTGTTATTTATTGTTGTTGTTTATGGTTGTCCCACGCTTGCCTTGATACTATTGGTATTATTATTTTTTATGGCTGTCATACTTTCCATTGCCACTATTGTAGATTCTAGTTCATGATTATAATATAAATATAGTTTACGTTGAAATTGTTATGACATTAGTAATGGGGTACAATTTTTATGTTAAGAAGCGTGTTTATTAAGGATTTAATTTGTTAATCGATGCCCAATTAATTAAAATACAACTTGCCACTTAAATTACACATACATGTTAATTTCCGTATAAAAATTATATTTATGAAATATGAAATGTTAATTTATTCTTGATTGTCCTTTTTCTTGAATGAACAGTATGAATTTACAATGCGAGGCTGGTTATCTAATTTTCGTTCATTTCATTTCCGTAAGAAATGTGAGCTTATGAATTATAACATGTCAATGACTTCTTATTTATTACCTTTCCATGTGAATCACTTGTTGCGAATTATGATTAGATATTGAATTCTTGTTATTCATTTTCATGTGAATCGTACGCTTGGTAATGGTTGAATTGTTGTTTGAGCAATGCTTAAGCCATTTTTAGAAGCTAAGTTGAGGAGGAAGACCCCCCGACCGGGCAACAGGAAGGGAAACCGGCTCCCGCTTCAAAGTAACTTCTAGAAACTAGTTTAAGCGTTTTCTTGTTTGGATTATGGCTCATGTATATTAAATGAGTAGTTAACGGTTATGTTAACTTAAATTGTGATTTGATAACGGTTATGTTATTTTAAGTTGAGTCGGGTAACAGTTACGTTATCTTGCTTGTGTTTGGATGACGGTTATGTCATTATAAGTTGTGTTGGTGACGGTTATGTTGCCTTGTTTGTGAATAGATAACGGTGCTAAGATTTGTGTATCATTGTAATGAACTAATGCCACCCAAGTTATGGGATTTATCTATGTTCGGGATTGGTCGGAGGTCGTGCTCATGCGCTCCCGTAGTTGGAGGTCGTGCTATATGCGCTCCGGTCCCCGTGTGTCGTTCGGTGTAGGTTATTAAATCGAGAGGTCTGGTCAGTTCTGAGGCATATAGTTTGCGGTTATGCTCTATACATAGAATCGGTGTCGTGGTTATGCATTCTGATAGCTAGTGTCGTGGTTATCCAATCTAGTGGTCAGTGGTAACTGTTATGTTCCCTGACGGCGTTCATTCTATTCTTGTGTGTTATTTCTGTGATCGGACATGCCACCTAGTTGTTGGCCGCTGAGTCGATCCTTTGGTTGTTGTTTGTGTGAGTGAACATGCCACCTAGTTGTTGGCCGATGAGTCATTCACTTGGTTGATTATCCGTTTTGATAATAGTTCATATGATGACTTTGATTATGTTTCACATGTTGGTTCATGCGGCCTTAATCATGATTGTCATATTTGAATATATCATGTTTGATTACTTTAATGTATATGCATGTTCATATGTATATGTTATGTTGTATGACCGCTTACGTGTTTTCTGACAAAAAGTGGCTGGGAGAACCTCGAGTTACTCCCCACTGACTGTGGCGTACATGTTTCATGTATGTAGGTTGATGCCGTTTGGGGAAGACGTGTGGCTAGCGAGCATTGTTGATTATTCGACAGTTACCCCCTTCACGATTAGAATAGGTTTAATTTATGTTACTATCGAGGGATACCTTATCCCTTGTTTATTTCAATTACCTTGTATAAGTTTTACTTTCTCTTTAGTTTTGGACATCCGCATGTTGTATTGATATTCCGCGATAAAGTTTTAATAAATATGTCGAAAGTCTTTAAAAGTATCGCATTTCCGCTGCAAGTTACTTGTTTATTTTTATGTTATATCGCGATGGGAACCACGAAGGACGATCATAGGATTGATAGTCATTTCCCGTCAATGATCTCAAACATAACTTCATATCTCAAGGCAATATACAATCATGTGATATCAGTCTTACAAAACATAGAAATAACATCGTCACACACATAACAAATAACTGGGTCAGGAAACCTTACCTCAAAGCAATAACGTCAAGCAATTCTTTCAAGGCAATCTTACAAAGGCTCCTCTACGAATCCTCCTCCTAACACATCATAGATCTCACTACTAACCAAATATGGTACTATAAACCCTAACTTAGCGAACTGACGAAGAAAGCAAAGAGCTTACTTGCAAACATGGTGGAAAGACAACCTAGGATGATCAACGCGCGACTATGCTTTCGGTAGGCCAACTAGAGGATTATGGTTTGTGTTCTTGAAAGGAAACTGATAAACAAAGTGTTTAACGGAAGTGAATTATGATTATCAATTTATGTTTCCTCTAATTAACCTATTGCGAAATAGACACGGGGTCGCCGTACTCGACCGAGTATCAATGTACTCGACAGAGTACGCCGTACTCGACCGAGTACACCATGTACTTGTTCGATTACGCTGTACTCGACCAAGTACTCTCATTACTCGACCAAGTACAAACGAACAGACTCAATCTTTCTTCTAACAAGGGTGTATTCGACCGAGTATGACTTACTCGACCTAGTACACTCACTCGTCTAAGGAAGGAATATTATAGGTAGCACATCGGATGTATGATCCATTTACTAAGAAGGAGAAAAATGTGGCAATTGGGTCACTCGGGTTAGTTACGGGTCGGGTCAAAGCGGGTTTGGGTTATGTCAGGTAAGTGACGGGCTCGGGTCGGTTCGGTTTGGTTCATGTCGGGTCATCTTTGGGTCTTTATCAACGGGTGACAAGTCAGAACGGGTCATTAGCGGGTCAATGTCGGGTCAGGTTATGAGCATATATTTTATCTTATATATTTTGTTTTATATAGTAATTTCATATTTAAATAATGGGCAAGTGTATTAATTGTAGTTTTTAGTGAAAATAATCAAGATGAATGTTAATTTGGTGTTATTTAAACCTTATTAAACCATTTCATTATCCGATCAACTATCGGGTTGAGAAAATACTGCGTTACGGGCCGTGTCAGTTCAGTTCGGGTTTGGATTGGAAAAAGTAAGGTTTTTATCGGTTATCGGGTCAATTCAGTTTCGGTTCACCCAATTTCCGGGTTGTTTCGGGCCGATTTTTGGGCGGGTCGGACCGGGTTACTCACGTCGAGTTAGCTTTTGTCAGCTCTAGTAGCTAGTGACATCTTTTTTACACAATTTTTTTTGTTTTATTACAAGTGCATATTATACTTAAAATTCAATTATTTTTAATAAAAATATAAAGAGTTTTATAGGATGAATATTTTTCTATTAATTATGGAGAATAAACACCCTCCTCCGAAACCAAAACTTTTGTCGTCGGTCCTAGATATACACAAGATAAACACCCTTCTCCCAAAACAAATTACCGAGTTATTGATTGTTGACCCAATCGATAGTCAATGTGGACACATTTAGAAATACAAGCGATTTATATGGCCATGACGGTGGTGAACTCCCCCATGTATACATTTTATATAACCACCAGTCCACCACAACTCCTTTTTTTTATCGAATGTACGTAGTTCATCACCAACGATCTCATGTTCACAACATTCGTCCCTTGTACACACCGACATGTCTTCTTTATATCAATTTCAAGGATAAAACATATTAAAAACCACACCAAATTTTATTGCTGGAAAACGGATAATGTATCTCTTATATTATGCAAGTGACATTATATATATATATAGAGATTGCATCTTGTAAAGTTTATGATCTTAGATGAGGTTTGCAAACCAAATAATAACCATTGGATCAACAAGAAGAACCATGAGATGATGCCACCTAAATAATACAATTTCAGCAAAAAAAGCAAAATCCAAATCAAGGGGAGTAGAACCCGTGACCACAAGCTTCAAAGACCAGCACTTTACCAAATCAACAACAACATCTTTAGCGATTAATATAATATTGTAATATATTTAGCAAAGGGTTCACTCTTCCCCTTTAGGGTGTCTTTTGATTTTTTTATCCTGTTTGAATGAATATAGGAAGGGAAGGGTTTAGGGTTGGATTAGACGGATCCGCGGAAGCGTAGATACACATCTTTAAATGCCTTTAAATGTGTAGATACACATGGCTAAATACGTAGATACACATCTCTAAATGCGTAGATACACACCTTTATATGTGTAGATACACATGGCTAAATGCGTAGATACACATGATTAAATGCGTAGATACACATGTCTAAATGCGTAAATACACATGCCTAAATGCGTAGATACACCTTTAAATGCGTAGATAGACATGTCTAAATGCGTAGATATATACACATCTCTAAATGCGTATATACACACCTCTAAATGCGTAGATACACATGGCGAAAAGCGTAGATACACATGTCTGAATGCGGAGATACACACCTTTAAATGTGTAGATACACATGGGTAAATGCGTAGATACACATGTCTAAATGCGTAGATACACACCTTTAAATGCGTAGATACACATGTCTAAATGCGTAGATACACACCTTTAAATGCGTAGATACACATGTCTAAACGCGTAGATACGCACCTTTAAATGCGTAGATACAAATGTCTAAACGCGTAGATACACACCTTTAAATGCGTAGATACACATGGTTAAATGCGTAGATACACATGTCTATATGATTAAATACACACATTTAAAAGCGTAGATACACAAGGCTAAATGTGTAGATACACATGGCTAAATGCGTAGATACACATCTCTAAATGCGTAGATACACATGTCTAAATGCGTAGATACATACCTTTAAATGCGTAGATACACATCTCTTAATGCGTAGATACACATGTTTAAATGCGTAGATACACATCTCTAAATGCGTAGATACACATGTTTGAATACGTAGATACCAATTTCTAAATGCGTAGATACACACCTCTATACGCGTAGATACACATCTCTAAATGCGTAGATACGCATGTCTAAATGCGTAGATACACATCTCTAAATGCGTAGATACACATGTCTAAATGCGTAGATTCATACCTTTAAATGTGTAGATACACATGTCTAGTAGATACACACCTTTAAATACGTAGATACACATGACTAAATGCGATGATACATATCTCTTAATAATGCGTAGATACACATGTTTAAATGCGTAGTTACACATCTCTAAATGCGTAGATACACATCTCTAAATGCGTAGATACACATCTCTTAATGCGTAGATAGACAAATCTAAATGCGTAGATACACATGTCTAAATGCGTAGATACACATCTCTAAATGTGTAGATACACATGTTTGAATGCTTAGATACACATCTATAAATGCGTAGATACACATATCTAAATGTGTAGGTACACATCTCTAAATGCGTAGATACACGTGTCTAAATGCGTAGATACACATGTCTAAATGCGTAGATACACGCCTTTAAATGTGTAGATGTACCTATCTAAATGCGTAGATACACAACTTTGAATGTGTAGGTACACATCTCGAAGTTTTTTTTATCGATAAAAATAAATGCAAAAGAAAATTTTCGAAAAAGACAGTTTTTCGAAAAAAAAATTTCGAAATTTTTTTTTTCTCGAACTTTTTTTCATTACAATAGCTCAATTCAATATCACGGGTTCTCCAAAACAATATTACGAAAAAAAAAAGGCAAAAAAAATTTCGGGAAAAAAAAAATTGGAGAAAAAAAAAATCGAAAACAAATTTCGAGAAAGGGATTAGGAAAAAAATTTTGAGAAAAAATTTTTGAAAAAAAATTCCGAGAAAAATTTTTTTTCGAAAAAATAATACCAAAATTTCGGGTTCAATCCCAATTGGCAATTTGAACAAAAATTGTCTCCGAAAATGTTTCTGTCTTAAATATTATACAATATCGTATTAATTAACAAAGACTTTGTGGTCTATTGGTTTAAGTGCCGGTCTCTTAAATCCGAGGTCTGGTGTTCGACCCCAGTGACGGCACGTTTTGATTAGTTCTTAGTAGAAAATATTCGCGTGATAAATATTATGCTAATCAACAAAGACACTGTGGTCCGTTGGTTAAGTTGTTTGGCTCTGATACCCGAGGTTGTGGGTTCGATCCCTAATATATATATATATATATATATATATATATATATATATATATATATATATATAATACATATATATATATATATATATAATACATATATATATATATATATATATATATATATATATATATATATATATATATATATATATATATATATATATATATATATATATATATATATATGTATTATATATATATATATATATATGTATATATATATATATATATATATATATATATATATATATATATATATATATATATATATATAAGAGGAAGAAGCTTCAATAGTATCAAGAGACGAAGACTAAGAATATGGCAAAGTCAAAGAAAGGCTCTCCGGGTAAGCATAAGCGGAGCTCCCTTGGGAATACGTGGGTAAAGAATAGACAAGAAAAAAAGACTTTTCCTACTTCTTGGAATCATTTGATAAAAGAAGGGCTTCCCACCCAACACCCCCCTAAAAGTAAAGCAAGCAGGAACAACAAAGATGAAGCATCGTAACTGCATCCAAATGATTAAGGGAAAGGCGGATTAAGGAGGATAGGAATAAACACAAGCGAAGAATGGACAACTCTGCCTACTCAGGAAGAGACAAGAACCGACAACAAAGACAAAAGACAAGACAGGATAGCTCCCTCCGAAAGAGACAAGAAGCATCCGAAGAAGGAAGAAAAGAAGTAGAATACGGCGAATAGCCATCAGATTATCTTCTTACTTTTTCATAAAGAGAAAACAAAAGAAAATGAAAAAAGAAGAGCTTTCTTTGTCACCTATTTCCTCTGGTCGAGCATTAAATCCTCGTACCTCAGTTGACTCTCTTTTCCGTCTCCTCCCTCTCCTTTACAGTCGAGCCTAAATCCTTAGTCTCGTCTTCTTCTGTGAAAACAGAGAATAATAATTCTCATATACGTATATAAGAATTAAGAAGTCTGCTCCTGCCTCACAACGAAGAAAAGAAGCGGAAGAATACGAAGGAAAAGCCAAAGGCGAGTAAGAAGATGATGGGCTCGCTTAGGAAGACGCGGGTGAAGAGGCAGAATACAGAGAATATAGGATCTCTGGGTAAGAAGTTGAATACGACTTAGAAGCTGACTTTCCTTCGTAAGACGAGGCAGCTTCTGAACTTCGAGATTAAGATGACGCAGGCGAAGCTGCAGAAGATGCTGGGAAAGAAGAATAGACAAGAAAGGAAGACTTAGAAGCTGACTTTCCTTCGGGAGAAGGCGAAGCAGATGATGGTCTCTCCGCGTAAAAAGCAGCAGATAGGGATCCTTCCCAAGCATAGGAAGAGGTAGAATAATACGACTAAGAAGCTGCATCATCAGAAGAATCAGAATGCGAAGACGAATAAGATGTGGGGCTACCTGGGTAAGAAAAAGATGGGTGCCCTTCCCTAGAAGAGGAAGATTCAATAGGATCAAGAGACGTAGTAGAAGAAATAAGGCAAGTTCCCCTCGTAAGAAGAAGCATAAGAATTACAGTTTACTTCGGAAGCATAAGACGGGGGCCCTTTCCAATAAGCAGAATAAGAATACGGAGAAGCTGAATAAGTCGAAGAATTAGATACTGGGTAAGCTGAAGCTGAAGAACACGCAGGCGAAGAAGAAGGAATGTGAAATAGGTTTTTTGATCCAGCAGGTTCAAATGAACAAAGGAAATAGGTTTTTAAAAGGGCGCATTCTTTTTCTTTCTATGCTACTTCTTTCGAGAGGAATGCATCGGGTTAGTGAGACTCTCCCTCTTCTTTCTATGCTACTTCTAGTCGTCGATCCCACTTCGGTTTTAAACTGAAGAAGCAGCAACACCAACAAAAGCTGAAGACTAAGAATATGAGATCCCCTCGGAAGAAGATGAAGCTGCTTTAGAACTGAAAGATTAACAAAAAGACGAGATCCCTTCGGAAGAAGAGGAAGATTCACCCGTCTTAAAAAAGACTTTTCCACAGACAAAGAAAGCGCTGGGTAAAAGCAAGCTGCATCAACCATAAACTCTCTCTGTGAAAGATGCTCCTTTCTTCAATTGAAAGCACTTTCGCCTTAAACCGCCCCAAGAGGAGAAAGGAAAGAGGAAAGATACAAGTGGAATTGTAAGGCAAAGATAAGTTCAATCCGAAGAAAAAGAGAAGAGAAAAGCACCGGAAAAACTAACAAAGGATATAAATATATAAGTAAGAAAGAGTGCGCTTGATCCTAATAGTAAGGGTGGCTCGTCAGATTTCATATCATATCCGAATGGCGCTATTATTTCTTTTTCAGAAGGGTCAACCCATAAGCAGCAACAAAAGCTGAAGAATAATTAGAACATAAGTTCCGTTCGGGAGAAGACGAAGCTGAATAACTTCCAGATTAAGGAGAAGCTGGGATCTCTGCGTAAGCATATGAATAGGAGGAAGAAGCATGAACAGGATCAATAGCATCAAGAAAAGAATAGACAAAAGAAGTAGAAGTCTCTGGGTAAGCGTAAGATGGAAAGCCTTCTCAAGCCGAAGAATACACATTTGGATTAATGAGAACCATGAGTATTCTACCTTACATACTTTTTAAAAAAAAAATAACATATTTGGATTCGACATGGATATGGCTAGAGAAAATATTTCTTGGTCTAGAAAATATATATTAGTGACGGAAATCAAGATGAGATACGTTTTATTAATTTTCATGCACCTACTACCGATTTTTTTGTATCTATCATTTTTCATGCACCTAGAACTCGTTTTAATGCACGTAGAGCCTATTATTTCATGCACCTAGTTATCATTTTCATGCATGTGAAAAATTTCATGCACGTAGTGGTTGTTTTCGTGCATTTACAGCCGTTTTAGTATGCCTAATTGTATTTTGGTACACTAAGTATAAATTTTGTTAATTAAATCAAAAAAATTATTTTAATAATACTAAAGTGCGTATTTGAATAAGTTAAACTAATGGTAAATGATCCATCGAAACTTTCGACGCGAGATATGGTGGAGATTTAGTGAGGGTTCTCATGGTTCTCATTATAAGGGTGGTTCTCACCGGAAATCAAGCTGAGATACGTTTTATTAATTTCCGTCACTAATATATATTTTCTAGACCAAGAAATATGTTCTCTAGCCATAAAATTCTATGCCGAATCTAAATATGTCATTAATTTTTTTTTAAAAAAGTCTGTAAGGTAGAGTTCTCATGATTCTCATTATATTGGTGGTTCTCATAGGATCTCAATTATATATATATATATATATATATATATATATATATATATATATATATATATATATATATATATATATATATATATATATATATATATATATATAGATTTAGGATCGGGTGAGAACGATTATACGGTGCATACGGTGAGAACGAGTCACGTCCGTTGGATTAAAACACAATCAACGGTTAAGAAATACCCACAACCCACATTCTAAATAGATTTTTTGACGGAGTAGATATTTTTTTTTTTTTTTTTTACCTTTTTACATAAAATTAGATACATTTTTTTACGGAGTAGATACTTTTTTTTTACCTTTTTACGTAAAACTATATACATTTTTTTGACGGAGTAGATACATTTTTTTTACTTTTTTACGTAAACCTAGATACATTTTTTGACGGAGTAGATACATTTTTTTTTTACTTTTTTTTACATAAACCTAGATACATTTTTTGAAGGAGTAGATACATTTTTTTTACTTTTTTTACATAAACCAAGATACATTTTTTGAAGTAGTAGATACATTTTTTTTTACTTTTTTACGTAAACCTAGATACATTGTTTGACGAAGTAGATACATTTTTTTTACTTTTTTTACATAAACCTAGATACATTTTTTGAATGAGTAGATACATTTTTTACATAAACCTAGATACATTTTTTGAAGGAGTAGATACATTTTTTTTACTTTTTTACGTAAACCTAGATACATTTTTTGACGGAGTAGATACATTTTTTTACTTTTTTTACATAAACCTAGATACATTTTTGAAGGAGTAGATACATTTTTTTTTACTTTTGTTACATAAACCTAGATATATTTTTTGACGGAGTAGATACATTTTTTTTTTACTTTTTTACGTAAACCTAGATACATTTTTTGACGGAGTAGATACATTTTTTTTATTTTTTACATTTTAACCGTAAACTTAGATACATTTTTTAGAGCGAAAGAAGCAAGAGCTTGAAGCTTTATTAATCGAGGACAAGAATTGAAAGAATGTCTTGCAAGATTCTTGAAGCGATAATCTGTGTACTGCTATATGTTTATAAATGCGATGGTTAACTCAATATTTTTTTTTTGAGTGAAAGATTAATTTATTATTATAAAAGATTGTATGGTACATATACCATTGTTGATCGAAATAGCTCCGACAGGATCCATTATTTATTTTGCACGGTTGAGATTTCGTTTTCTGGTCATTATGATCGGAGTTTGAATACCGTTGGCATTAACATATGTTCTTATCAGTGTTATCACTCCCTTACATCAAATAAAATGAATAGGTCATCTTCTGAATAAAAGCTTACTCCTTATGAAGAACGATGGTGTGGACTGTGGATCTGTGCATGCAAGGAGAACAACTCCAAGGGATTTTGGGAAAATGTTGCAGAATTTCGTGTAAGGGTGATGGGAGATTGCCGATGATGTTGAACCGAGGGAGAATTATTATGGCAGAGACATCGGCGGTGATATCGGACCTCTGATAATGACAACCCGAGGTGATGGAGATTGAAAGATGAAGATGCATGTGTGTATAGAATGTTGGGGAGTATTTTATTACTGGATTATGAATTTCCCGACTATTCAGCAAGTTAATTCTTAGTGGAGTATGAGTATGAATTCCCTAAGACTATTCATTATTCAGCGAATTATTCACCGTTGATTTCTTTTTAATCCATGGTTATTATTCGTTCTCACCGTATGCACCGAATAACCGTTCTCACCGGATCTTGCCTCTATATATATATATATATATATATATATATATATATATATATATATATATATATATATATATATATATATATATATATATATATATATATATATATATATATATATATATTTCTCCTCTTGCTTCATTGTAAGAAGACTCTATCTGTCCTCGATCAACGTATGACGAATATTATCCGTTATAAACAAGAGTCTTTGTATAAAATAACCCTATATAAATAGAACTACCTTAGAACCCGTGCAATATTGCACGAACATATATAAATAATTATACAATTTTTATGTTCATAATAATATTCTATAAGTAGATGGTATAACATTGTCATGGACAAATAATCATATATTTCTTTAATGCAGTAGCCAATTTCGCTGACATGCCATCACATATTTTCATTTCAGTATAATATGTCATGATATTGGTGTAATTGAAAAAAACACGATAAGTAATTGAACAAAAATTTGCATATTGAATTAGAATAGAATATTTCACATACAAAATCATATATTTCTTTAATGCAGTAGCCAATTACGCTGACATGACATCACATATTTTCATTTCAGTATGATATGTCACAATATTGGTGTAATTGAAAAAAACACGATTGATAATTGAAAAAATAATAATTTTGCTTATTGAATTGGAATAGAATATTCCACATACAAAATCATACTCCTTCCATTCAAGACTACACTACCACTATCTATTTTATACACTATTCACAAACGATCATTCAAATCCGATTTTCTCTCGATACGTAAATGAAATTATATCCATGTGGGATCTTGTTTGATTTGTCTTTACGAGTATATTATTAATATCTAACTTTTATAATTTTTGAAAATTGAAAATACGTAGCTAACAATATTTACCGCGTTAAATACGCTTTGGCAAACGTGAAAAAAGAAAGTGGCAGTGTGGACTTTGTAACAACCGGACCCGCCACGGTCTTAACAAACCCCCCAATAAGATGGGAGGTATGCCTTTGGGCTCATTATTTGTCCTCATTTAAGCCCAAAAGTACAAGATCTTGTTACAAGATGTGGTGAGTTAGATCCATTATAAACATATCACTAGCCTCATATTTTACCAATGGGGGATACCTTTCCACACATCTCAATTTCATCTTAACCTTATAATCCGATGGGTGTTACAATCTCCCCCACTTAAGAACACAACGTCCTCGTTGTGCCTTACCACAACTCACCACAACCAAGGATCCTCCTCCGCTAGGTGCGGATGATCCGGGCACTCCCGACCACGGGCTTAGCACACAGGCTCAGGGTTGCTCTGAGACCATTTGTAACAATCCGACCCGCCACGCTCGTAACACACCCCCAATAAGATGGGAGATATGCCTTTGAGCCCATTATTTGTCTTTACTTAAGCCCAAAAACACAAGATCTTGTTACAAGATGGTGGGTTGGATCTATTATAAACATATCACTAGGCTCATATCACTAGACTTGAATGAAGGAGTATATTTCTTTAATGCAGCAGCCAACTTCCCTGACATGGCATCACATATTTTCATTTTAGCATGATATGTCATGATATTGGTGCAATTGAAAAAAAATAAATTTGAATAATAAATTAGAATAGAATATTTCACATACAAAATCATAGATTTCTTTAATGTAGTAGCTAATTACGCTGACATGGCATCACATATTTTCATTTCAATATGATATGTCACGATATTGGTGTAATTGAAAAAAACACGATAATTAATTGAAAAAATAATATGGGATATTCTATATGGTACCCCTCAATTTTTCGACTTTCTACATGGTACCCCTACACTTTTTAAAACATACATGGTACCCCTAATTGTTGTCATTATCACTACATGTACCCCTAAACTTTATTTTCCGTCAATTAAACTCATTTTTAAGCGTTAAATGATTACTTATACGCATAACCAAACTTGACATTTATCACCTCATGACATAAGGACTCTATTAGAATTAATATCCATTCTTTGGACGTGATAATTTGGCAAAGATCTATAATTTTTCCTTCACCTTTTTTTTAGCCCATATATATCTATAAATATTAGGATCGAGATGGATATTGAGCCTAATAGAGTCCTTATGTCATGTGATAATAAATTACAAGCTTCCTTACGCGTTCAAGTTATCACTTAAAGCTTTAAAATGAGTTTAATTGACGGAAAATAAAGTTTAGGGGTACGCGTAGTGATAATGAGAACAATTAGGGGTACCATGTATGTTTTAAAAAGTCTAGGGGTACCATGTAGAAAGCCAAAAAATTGAGGGGTACCATATAGAATATCCCAAATAATATTTTTGCATATTGAATTGGAATAAAATATTCCACGTACAAAATCATATATTTTTTTTAATACAGTAGTCAATTCCGCTGACATGGCATCACATATTTTCATTTCAGTATGATATGTCACGATGGTGTATAGTAATTGAAAAAACACGATAAATAATTGAAAAAAAAATTTGCATATTGAATTGGAATAGAATATTCCTCATACACAATGGAATAGAATATTTAGCTAAGATATTGTTTTTTTTACATTTAAATTTAATTTAATTATGTTAATTGTGGAGATTTCTTCCAAAATTTATTGTGTTGCATGCTAAAATCATGGAGATTATGCTAACATCACTTATAATAGTAAACTAATCTTAAGAATACATCAATATTTCCATATATAAAATAATCCTTTGCTTTTCTGCAAAAAAAAAATATTTCCATATATATGCGTATAATGATACACCCAACATATCATGGAAGAGTAGACTCTAATATAACTAAGGTCTACAAAACGTATTACAAATATCATTATTAATTCCGTACACCTAATTATGTTAATTGTGTGTTCAATTCATTGTGCATCTTGCTCTTTTTTTTATTTAATGTTTGCATTCCTTTACTCTACATTTTTTTCTTCAATTTTTGTTTTGTATATATTCGAATAATTATTGCATAAAGGATACGGGAAAGTTGTATCTCAATACTTTGGTATAGTTTGACATCAATTAGCAATCTAACTAAATTTCTAATACAGGTCATGTTTGGGCTTCAATGTACTAATTTCAATATAAACAGATTCAAAAACATAATATAAATGACAGATTGTATAAATAAAAGTTGACCACCATATTATAATTTACAGAAATAATTTTAGTGTTTGGTAATTAACAGATTAAGAATAGTGGATTCTTAGGTTTTTTTTGTAAAATGAAGTAAAAATTTCTATTGTAGAATATGCTAACCAATATGCTGGGGTACATATTATAAAGATTATATTTGAGGTCAATATGTTATTTCAATACGCTATTTGTCAAATATTAAATTTAACATATTGATTGGTCAAACATGCTAAAACCCTTAAATAATAAATATGCTAAAAATCGGTCAATATGTATTGCCTAAGACTCGCACAATGTTGAATATTCTCCCTCATTGATGGTTAATATTGAATTCATATTCTTCCATATAGGCCTTGTTTTGTAAATGACAAAAGCAAATTTTGGATAATAGATGACGTTAGCTAAATTCGGTTGACAAATTTTAGTAGCAGGTTTGACAATCATATTAAATTATCAGAGTTAAAAGAAGTGTTTGGTAATTAGCAGATTGTATGGCAAATCTATCATTTTCATGCATAAACTCAATATGTTACCTGAATATGCCATTAAAGTATTAAACCAAACACATGAAGTTAGTGGATTTTATAAAACGTGCACAACATATGATGATCCTTATGTGTTGGTTGATAATTCAAAATAAATTAAATCATTATATCATAGTTATAACTATAATAATTTAAAAGTTTAAAGCTAGGCCCCGTGAATTTTACGGGTTAAAAGCTAGTTTTATATTATTACATAAGAAATGTTGTACTTGAAAATCTACTTAAATGAATTGTATAACAAATAAAAATGAATAATTATAACAATGTTACTGTAACATTTCGTGTTCTAAGGTACCTTTGTTAATTTTGTTGGCATCAAGTTCTGTGTTCGTTATGTGCCTAGTGACCAGTTTGTTGACCAACCATGGGATGTGAACTTCGGGACGAAATTCATTTTAAGGGGGGAAGACTGTTATACCCCGTACCCTCACAGTTCGTGATAACGAGTTCACTTATGTTAATGGTCTTATTATGATATTTTACATTTCGAGTATTTGAGTATGTGATATATGTAGGAGTTGTAAGCACGGTGATATATGTGTGTGGTTGAACTTCGGGACGAAGTTCATTTTAAGGGGGGAAGACTGTAATACCTCGTATTTTTTATTTTAATAATTATTAGTTATATCGACGTGTTGTTAGTCTTTTAACGTTTATATTCACTACCTCAGATATTCCGAGATGGTAACAGCTCTATTTACTGAGAATGTCTTGCTAAAGGCTCCTTAATAAATCGGGGTGTTACAAAGTGGTATCAGAGCGAACGATCCTCAGGCCTAAACCAAATGAAAAATAATGAACATAGGAAGAGTCAAATAAAATGAACCCCAGACTAGTAACTGTTAGGAGCCCCAGGATTGGGATGAGTTAGGGGCCCCCTCAAACCAAGCCACTGGCCCTTTCAGTCTAACCTGATAAACCTTGAGTGATGCAGAGAGTGGGTAGTAACAAGATAAAAGATCGGACCTTGCCTATATTGCCTATATTGTACTAACAGTTTTGCAGGAGCGGAATGAGGTAAGTTATGATGTGAAACATGGTTGGAGATCTGTATAGTGAAGCATGATAACGATATTGCATGTTGGTTGAAAAATATGACTCCCAAGTTTTGAGAATATGATTATGAGTATATGAGTTTGACTTGGATGCATGCGGCTATATGATCCCTAAACCCTTAGTTACAGATGATACGTGTCTATTTTATGATGTTTTACATCTATTTTTACACGTATTTGGTCGCTCATTTACTATGTTTTAGCCTTTATTTCCCACAAATTGTGTACTTTCGTATTTTTATGCACTTTTGCAGATTTACGCGGAAAAGAAGCAATTTAGCACCAAATTCGTATCCTCAAGTCTTTTGCCTAATTAAGGAATAAATGGAAAGTCATCTGGAGTCAAAATCAAGTACCAAGAGTCAAAACAGAAGAAATCCGAAGACTTCCGTACGGAAGCGGTCGACCGACCACCCAAACGGGTCGGCCGACCAGGCCCGATTTTCATAAAGTCCAATTTTCACGAAAGAGCCGGAAATAAAAGAGGCCCAGCAAGAAGCGGTCGACCGACCAGTTATATGGGTCGGCCGACCAGATTAAAGCCCATACGATTTCTTTTCTTTTTCGGAAATAAAGTAGAATTAGAATTTTAAGGAAACTCTTAGTTTTTACCATATATAAGCCAATCTTGTGATTAGGGTTTGGCATCTGGGATTATTTAGATCTTTCATCTATAAAATCTTTTAGTATCAAGTCCTTATCATATGGAGTTTTATTCAAGCTTTAGTTTTGTAATCTTTCAATAGTTCCCAAGTATTCAATAAAGTTTATTCAGTTCTGCCTTAATTCCAATTGTGGTAATTCCTCTTTGATCTAGTTTTATTATTGTTCTTATTGCTTTTATTACAATTGTTAAGTTAGAATCCCAAGCCTTATTGAATCTTGCATGCTTAGTTTATTTACTATGTTCTCTATGTTTATTCCCAATTTTATATTCGTCTTAACAGTCATGAGTAACTAATTTTCATATGTTAGGATGTAGGGAATAATATGCATAGGTAGATAAAATCCGAAAAACCCGACCTGTAGCAGGACCCCGGTCGGCCGACTGGAATAGTCGGTCGGTCGACCGAGGCCGTGGTCGGCCGACTGGAGTAGCCGGTCGGTCGACCACTCGCGTCTGTTTTCTTATTTCGTCTTTTCTTATAAATTATAATATCCTATAATGAGACCAATAGGAGACTTGTAGGATGTTAGTAATGACCTACCCAAGATTGAAAGATACGGGAAGGGCATTGGTTTACACCTTAAGACGGATAGGTTACTAAAGGCTGAAAGGTATGTAACCTGGGATTTAGGAATCACCCTTATTGTTGACACCCAATAATTGTGAGACCTAGGAACTAATAGCATAGGCCGAAAGGAGCTATTAGGTAGCATAGACCTAAAAAGATATGTTACACTCCCTTACGCGACTGCAATACATGTTGACCTTAGGATTTATTTTGCCTTAGCTATTTATTACCCGAACATCCTAGCATCCTCTTTTATTATATTTTATTCTCATCTTTTATTATTTGTTTATTTTAATCTTTGCTTTAGATATAGTAATCAACCAATCAACCCCCAAATTTGTTACCCTTAAACATTAACATTAAGACAATAAACATTCCCCACCTCCTTGTGGTTCGACCCTGACTTTCACTATCTATTGTTTAAGTTAGGAATATAAATTTATCTTTGGTACCCTCAACGACGGGCATCAAATTTTGGCGCCGTTGCCGGGGAGGTGACGCCAGTGTTTATTGTTTTTTGTTTTTGTTTCTCTTTGTTTAAGGAACTTTATGTTCCTTAAACCTTCTCACCTTTTTCTTGTAGTTTCCTCTTATGCGCAGGTCAGTTCAAGGAGAACTCCTACCACTTGATCTCGAAATTGAGAGGACTCTTAGGGAAAGAAGAAAGCAACTTCTAGCAAATCAAGAGGGAGGGTCACCATCCTCTTCATTTCAAGAAGACCTTTTTGAGTTACCACCATCTTCACCAAAAACACCACCTTCGCAACCAAATTCACCCATCAATCCACTTTCACCAAAAACACCACCTTTTACCCACTTTCCAGTTTTTCCTAAAGAAGAAGATAACATGACAGAAGAAGCTACTATTGCCAGTCACTCTATGCCTCAGGCAAAGGACCTATACAAAGGGTTCACTTTACCTGCAGGTACTGGGAAGCCATTCGAGGCCAAGCCTGCCTATATTACTATGGTTGAAAGAAACCAATTTGGAGGCTCGGCCAATGAGGATGCTGCTAAGCATATTGAAATCTTCACAGATTACATATGCTCTATAGCACCCCCAGAAGGAGTGACGCAGGACCAGATTAAACAGACCATGTTTATCTTCTCCCTTAGGGACTCTGCGAGAGAATGGTACAGAGACCTTGACCGCACTGCTGCGGGAGTTACAGATTGGAACACCTTAGCCCTAGCTTTCTACAGGAAATATTACTCTGCATCAAAGACAAATGCTTTAAGAGCGCAGATCACCAATTTCAAGCAAGGTCCCAATGAAGACTTTAGCGAGGCGTGGGACAGGTTCAAGAGACTTGTTCGATCCATACCACATCACGGATTCGAACAATGGTTTCTTTGCAACCAGTTCTACAATGGCCTCTATGATGACAACAGGGCCTACCTGGATGCTGCAGCTAATGGGAGATTCCAAGATAATTCAGGAGAGACTAAAGGTCTCAAGTTAATAGAAGATGTTGCTGTGCACCGCGCTGAGCATGGTACTTCCAGAGGAAATCAGAGAAAATCTGAGTACAACCTGTCAGCAATTGAGGCCTTGACGGCCAAGTTAGAAAAATTTGAAGCTGCAGGAAAGCTCGATCTAGGGAGTGGAAGCAAGGGAGGAATTTACCAGGTGAACGCCGTTCAGGACGGACCCTTTGCTTGTGAGAGGTGCGGTGGAGAAGGGCATGTGTCAAAGTTCTGTACTTCATCTAATGAAACATGTGCCGCTTTTCAGCATTACCGTGGGAACAATTTCTATGATCCAAATAATAACAATGTCCATCCCAACTTAAGGTGGACAAGCCAGAATGTTCAAAACCCACAGCATATGCAACCTCAGCAAAATTCCACATATGTACCCCCACATAAACAGAATTTCCAAAGACCACCTTTCAACCCTCAACCACCTTCCAATCCACCACCCAACACGGATGCTCTTATCCAAAATCTTATTGGGTTGGTTCAGAAGGAGTCGCAGGCTAGAGAGGCAGGGATGAAGATGTTGGAGTCCCAGATCGCTCAGATCGCGAGCAAGAATGACACTAGGGCTCCGGGTCAACTTCCGACCAAGCCAGACCAGAAGAAGGAGACTCTAAACGTCGTAACCCTGCGAAGTGGAGCTAAAGTGGGGGCTGGGAAAGAAAAAATAGCGAGTAGCAGCAAAGTCGGTCGACCGACCGAAGAATCTGGTCGACCGACCGCAGAGCAGGATCCGAAAACATCAGCTGAACAGGAGACTGGTCGACCGACCGAGGATACTGGTCGATCGACCACCGAAGCCGAATCTGAAGTTCCCTTTCGTCCAGAATTGCCGAATAACTTACGAGATTTTCTTTTCAGGGGTGACAAGACCCCCAGATTTTTAAAAAGGGCTGCAAATACGGAATCCTCAGCTGCTCCTTTTCCAGAAAGACTCGTGCCTTCAAAGGAACAGGTATCTTTTGATAAATTTAAAGATGTAATTCGTTCATTAAATGTTCAAGTTCCATTTTTAGAATTAGTTCAACAAGTTCCTTCTTATCTAAAATTCATGAGACAGCTTTTGTCAAGAAAGAGGTCTCTAGAAAAGGTTGAGTCAGTGGCTCTCACTGAAGAGTCATCTAGCTTTTTAACTCATGTCATTGCCCCTCATAAATTAGAAGACCCTGGAAGTTTTTCTGTCCCCTGTAATATAGGAACCTTCCCAGTTAAAAAGGCTTTATGCGATTTAGGTGCTAGTATAAGTGTCATGCCCCTAAGCGTTGCCTTAAAACTAGGAATGACCGAATTTGCAGTGACCAGTATGACGGTCCAGATGGCTGATCGCACATCAATGGAACCTGTAGGGGTGTTAGAAAACATCCCTGTGCGTATTGACATGTTTTTCTTCCCAGTAGACTTTGTTGTTTTGGACATCCCAGAGGATGCCCACATACCCATCATTCTAGGAAGACCCTTTCTTCACACTGCAGGTGCCATTATAGATGTAGGCACTGGAACTCTAACCTTCAAAGTAGGCAAACATTCTATTATCTATGGCCTATCCTATAGGAAGAAAGATGCTATGACCCCCATCACATGTAATGCTATCACTTCTGAAAAGAAGTATGAGGTCATCACTACTTCTCCACCTTTACTACCTGTTCCTGTATCTGTTTTTACACCTCCGCCCCAGATTGGGAGCAATAGGGAGGACACTTCTATTTTGACTATTGCAGGAATTGGTTTGGGGAAACCCAAGGAGAAGGAAGTCATCATCCAGAGAGGAGGAATGGGATGCCTAAGCTATGGAGAAGATGAGGATCCAGACGTCGTGGATCGAGAGGAGAAAAAGAAGAGGAGGCAGGCTCAAGCAGAGAGACCGTCGCATATGCTTTGCGATGGAGGAAAGAAGATGTGTTTTGCCACTGAAGCAAAAACTGTGGAAACTACGGCGTGCCGTCAGAAGCCGTGGTCGGATATTTTCCACATCTTCGGCGGATAGTTGTTTTTTTTAAATTACAGTTTTAAGACTATTTATTTTATGTTGTGTGAGACTTTTTAGTTCGGTTTGCTAGTAGTTAAGACTTTTAGAATCGTTTTGGCATTTCGCGCATTGTTGGGCGCACATATTTTCTTGTTTTTTTCAGGATTTCCGAAGAAACAAAGACCTCCAGGAATTAACTGGTCGACCGACCAGAATCATCAGTCGGTCGACCAGACGCGCTGTATCGAAGATTTTTCCGCTGTTCACAGGAGGTCGATCGACCAGAAACACCGGTCGGTCGACCTACTGTCCGCTGCGGTCTTTCGTTTCTCTTCCTTGGAAATCATGTAATCAACTTGGATACTTGAGTGGCACTGCTGGCCACCAAAACCTCCCAGCTTACGCTGGTTTGGGGAGGTTTTTCTCTTACATCTTTTAACCCAGTGAGTTCTTTCCAGTTTTTCCTTAGTTTTTATTTCTTTGCATCTTTCCTTTAATTTTCTGAAACCTTTACTTAGGCTAATGCACAATGGGGACATTGTGCGGGTTGGTTTGGGGAATGGTTTCGTGTTACATGCATTGCATTTTGTCACACGTTTATTGCATTTCTGTCTTGCATCGTCCTTTTCTTTATTTTCTTTATATATACAAAAATCCAAAAAAAATTAAAAAATTCAAAAATTCTAAAAAATGCACGTTTATTTTAGCATATAGGTCGAGTCGGAACGAAAGTATTTCAAGGATGATTTAGCTATCTTACATGTTTATGCCTTTACCTTGCCTTGTCAACTTGTTTTAGTATGAGAGTCTTTCGCATATCTACGAGTTTTTGTCAACTTGCATATCTTGAGACTTGACTTATACCTTGGCGACCTACTATACATTCTGAGGTTTAGAGCTTATTTCCTGGTTTCATTCTTAAACCAGTTGTCTAGGATGTGAGTAGTACTCCCCTTGGAACATGTTACATCAATATGCATAAACATGAGCTTGAATTGCTATATACTTGTTTTACTTTCTCGTTTTGTGAGTCTTGATACGTGCATTTGGGATCCCTTTTCTCATATTTACCCATAAGCTTCACATAGCCAAATTTGCCTTTTTATTCCCCCAAAACTACATCCCATACTTAGCCTACCTTTCCAAGCTAGTATTTGTGGTCATTGGTTTATTTTTTTGAGGCATCTTGGTTTGTATGCTATCATGAGCAAAAAGAGAAAAGAAAGAAAGAAAGCAAGAAAAGGAAAAGAACAGAAAAATTCAAAGAAAGAAAGAAAAGAAAAACGAAAAAAAAAAAAAAAAAAAAGGTCAAAAAACGTACAGAGCCAGTCGACCGACCACCTTAATGGGTCGGCCGACCAACTAGCACCATCAGAAAAAATTTCGTTTCAAGAAATCCCTTTCTTTTATATGTTATCACTCCCGTACTTCATTCAAAAATATTGGGGAGTCCTTTCTTATTTAAATGTGAGAGTTGTGCCACAAGAAAAGGCACTTTCTTAATATCAAAAAGTCGTGAAATATGTTGTTGGGAATCGGTTTTACTAGCTTGGCTACTAACCCCACAAATCCAAAAACATCTTAACCACTTTTACCTTTTACCTCACATATCTTTCGTACCTCATTTGCATGTATCTGGGTCACTTAATGAGATTGTTATACAAAGTTGTAGAATTCCTGTTCATGTTAGATTGCAGGCATGTTTCCATGGGTCGCAGTTAGGTGAGTGTCTCTACAAAATTACTTCTTTCTATCTTTTACATATACTCACCCTTTGCTTCATGAGTGTCTCGAGCGTACCGCGAGAGTCCATGGTAAAGTCTCTATAGTCTTTATTTTTGCAAGTCTGACAACCCTATAACTCGTTTGCATGATTTGAATATTATCTCATTTTGTTCTTGGCATTGGTATAAGCTAACATGTAAATTTCGCTCTGAGATTGAAATCGTTCCATTAGTTAAGATCGAGTCTATTTCTTGCTTGAGGGCAAGCAAGGGTTTGGTTTGGGGAATTTGATACGTGTCTATTTTATGATGTTTTACATCTATTTTTACACGTATTTGGTCGCTCATTTACTATGTTTTAGCCTTTATTTCCCACAAATTGTGTACTTTCGTATTTTTATGCACTTTTGCAGATTTACGCGGAAAAGAAGCAATTTAGCACCAAATTCGTATCCTCAAGTCTTTTGCTTAATTAAGGAATAAATGGAAAGTCAACTGGAGTCAAAATCAAGTACCAAGAGTCAAAACAGAAGAAATCCGAAGACTTCCGTACGGAAGCGGTCGACCGACCACCCAAACGGGTCGGCCGACCAGGCCCGATTTTCATAAAGTCCAATTTTCACGAAAGAGCCGGAAATAAAAGAGGCCCAGCAAGAAGCGGTCGACCGACCAGTTATATGGGTCGGCCGACCAGATTAAAGCCCATACGATTTCTTTTCTTTTTCGGAAATAAAGTAGAATTAGAATTTTAAGGAAACTCTTAGTTTTTACCATATATAAGCCAATCTTGTGATTAGGGTTTGGCATCTGGGATTATTTAGATCTTTCATCTATAAAATCTTTTAGTATCAAGTCCTTATCATATGGAGTTTTATTCAAGCTTTAGTTTTGTAATCTTTCAATAGTTCCCAAGTATTCAATAAAGTTTATTCAGTTCTGCCTTAATTCCAATTGTGGTAATTCCTCTTTGATCTAGTTTTATTATTGTTCTTATTGCTTTTATTACAATTGTTAAGTTAGAATCCCAAGCCTTATTGAATCTTGCATGCTTAGTTTATTTACTATGTTCTCTATGTTTATTCCCAATTTTATATTCGTCTTAACAGTCATGAGTAACTAATTTTCATATGTTAGGATGTAGGGAATAATATGCATAGGTAGATAAAATCCGAAAAACCCGACCTGTAGCAGGACCCCGGTCGGCCGACTGGAATAGTCGGTCGGTCGACCGAGGCCGTGGTCGGCCGACTGGAGTAGCCGGTCGGTCGACCACTCGCGTCTGTTTTCTTATTTCGTCTTTTCTTATAAATTATAATATCCTATAATGAGACCAATAGGAGACTTGTAGGATGTTAGTAATGACCTACCCAAGATTGAAAGATACGGGAAGGGCATTGGTTTACACCTTAAGACGGATAGGTTACTAAAGGCTGAAAGGTATGTAACCTGGGATTTAGGAATCACCCTTATTGTTGACACCCAATAATTGTGAGACCTAGGAACTAATAGCATAGGCCGAAAGGAGCTATTAGGTAGCATAGACCTAAAAAGATATGTTACACTCCCTTACGCGACTGCAATACATGTTGACCTTAGGATTTATTTTGCCTTAGCTATTTATTACCCGAACATCCTAGCATCCTCTTTTATTATATTTTATTCTCATCTTTTATTATTTGTTTATTTTAATCTTTGCTTTAGATATAGTAATCAACCAATCAACCCCCAAATTTGTTACCCTTAAACATTAACATTAAGACAATAAACATTCCCCACCTCCTTGTGGTTCGACCCTGACTTTCACTATCTATTGTTTAAGTTAGGAATATAAATTTATCTTTGGTACCCTCAACGACGGGCATCAACAGATATAGTATAATATGTGTGTAATGAGTTGATGATGGAAGCACCATAATCTATAGCTACCTAGGATGTTAGATGTAGGAGACATATGACCATGAATGACTAGAATGGTTAATAGAGCCAACCATGAAATGTTGTTACAGGATGCGGAATCAAGTTAAGTCCTGTGTATAAAGGTAGTAGACCGAAACGGATGCCGTGTCAGTTGATAATTGTTTGTTGCTATTATGAGTGTGTATATATACTTCTTATTTGAACTCCTTATCCTTTACAAGGGTTTACCATTTGGCTTACTAATCGAATGCGATCGAATTTTGGGATTTATGATTGTGGTTATTTTACTAATTGCCTTAGCAAACCATGTCTAGGGATATGCGAAATGTGTGCGCCAAACCATGAATGTTATATAGTTATGTGTAGGTTCTTCTTTAAAGTTACATGCCAATTCCATATTTATTTTATGCATATATAACTAGTGAATTATTTAATTGTTTCTATTTTCAGTTTCAAAATCTTTACTGTGTCCTAGAAAATAAGTATAGTTGAAATAAGGAATGAATGTTAATATGATGCAAGGTGCTGTCTATGCTTCAAATATTATGACAACGTGCTTGGAAGAAGAATGATTGAGTTTCGATGTAGTAATGGGAACTTGCAAGGGAACCAAAATTTTGATAAACTTTCATAAGGTTACCTTGTTTATACGGGCTGCCATTTAAAATATGTTCTCTATATGTATATGAAAATTTTATGTATGATAACCTTTTGAGTTAGCTTTCCAATGTCTTTGGTTTCATGTTAATAGGAGTTGTATTTTGAGAGAAATAAATACTTTAGTTGACAGTGGTCGGATTGTTACTGCATAGTTTCGTTTGACCCATCTTTTTGTAAAAGAAGTCATTTAAAAACTTGGTGATTGTTTATGCATAAATTCAACTCCACTGTTCAGAATATTTGTTCGCGTTTTCAAAATGATACGCCATGTAAAATCGTAACGAGTCATTATTTAATTGTGATTTTTTTTGCAAGTTGCCTAATTTTCTGTTGAATTGTTGTGAAGTTCTTGTTCAAACCGATTGAATTGTAAAAATTGTATTAAATAATTTCCTTTGTTTAGCTAATTCTCTACATTTTCTAAAAACTATAATCGCTCGCCCGTTAGCTAAGCTGTTACTTGATTATGATTTTTGTAAGTTGTTGCATAATGTTTAATTGGTGAATTGTGAGATGTGTAAGTTCATATAAAAGTTTAGTCAAATATGGATTATGTGATGTGACCCCGTGATATCCTGATATAGCATTAGTAACGTGAATATGCACCTTATTACATGATAACGTAATCTTGCTTACTTCTATACAAAATATTTTCAATTATAGTGACGTTTTTTTTTTTTCTGGTAACATGACCTCAAATTAAAGACGTGATGTTCGTACGTGATGTTAAAATCATATTTATCAGAAAAGAGTCTTGACAAGTAGTAGAAGGAAATTTGACTGGTAAACTTATTAGCATGATATATCAATCTAATTGTTATAAGTAATGGTGGTTATTTTGAACAATGTGAATCGTGTTGATGTTCTTTCATGTACTTATGGTATATCGTTGTTTAGTTCACGGAGCTAAAATCTTTATAACACCTTCATGTATATTGTTATGTCACAAACTGAAATGCATTTGCTAAGTTTAAAAATCTGGTCATAATATATTGAATTATTAATTGGTTGACATGTGAGTCACGGAAGTACTAGTCGTGTGAATTCATTTACTTTTATTGTTAAAATTTTCATGACTCATGGGCTACAAGAACAATGTTTTAGTAATGAAGAGACAGAATGTCCCCGTGTAATCTTGTTTCGATCTATAGCTGTAAAATTGCCTTTGATTCATGTTTATAAATTACCACTTCAATGCTCAAAAGTTTCAAATGTTTTCAAAATAATGATTATCCATGATAACGCTTGATGTTTTGATAATTATAGTGACTTTTTGTAAAATGACAAATTCTGTAGCTACGTTTTGATGAAACCCTGCACAAATATTTAATTACTGCACTTTATATAAACCTGTTAGTTGCAAGTCTTGTATACTAATAGTTTCATGACAAATGTTGTAATGTGAGTGGATGGGAAAATACCTACGTGATTTTAACTTATTGCTATCCAGAAATGTTAAGCGGTCTTGTTAGTCTATGGTCGTGTACATCTTATGAAACATGTCAATGCTCCATGTTTAATTGCGTTGACTAATTTTCCCCTATGTCTTTGCTAAAATATGATTTGCTTCTATAATATGATTATGAACATGAGATGTATTTCTATGACAATTATGAACTACGAGTTCGCTGATTATCTACATTTGTGTAAATACGTAACTATGTGTTAAAACTTCAAGGGTTTATAGGTGATAACTATTCTGATCCTGATTTACCGCGTAACGCGATTATGCCGATCCTAAGACCCTTGTTATTGCCCGAGGTTATATGATTATGTGGTACTTGCTTTGGGTCTCTTTTGAGTACTTAATTGAGTTGAATATTAGTAATTGTCCTTTTATTTTGATAGTTAAATTTTTTTTTTTCTTTTGATAAGATAATTCTTTTGTTTATGCGACGGGTTGAGTTGCGGAATGGGTAAACTTTTGATAAGTGATTAGTGGTGTTATGTAAAATATTTTGTATTTGATTGAACTAATGAGGACAAGAGTATGATAATGTCCTTTAAGCATGAAATTCGTTGTTATGAATGATACTATGAGCAAGCACTAGAGAATTAATCACGGTACAATGCTACGTGAGCTGGTAAACTGCAAGTTCAGAGTTCGGGTATTGATGTTAAGGGTTCGTTTTGGCCTATTGATAAGCTCGAGTTGTGTCCTGGTCGTATTGTTACCGTTGTTACCCTTGACTAAGACTCGTGGGTGAGCAGCTTAGAGTTTTACTCCAAGTGTGGAGCATGGTTCATTGTTGAATCTCTGACAATAATGATATTGAAATTGTGATGAGAATTGGTTACTGGTACTGAGTTATGAGTTATTAGGCCGTTGTGCCATATTGTGTTTACGGTCCGGTGTGACCTTGGTTATGGAGTTATATTCTGAATTTGACATCGGTATTGAGATGGAGGTATTGGTTGCGGTTTAATTCCGCCAGTTTACCCACCCCTTTTATTTGGTCTTTGGTTCGACGATGAGAATACGATACTTGGTCTCTTGGAGCAAGACTTTATGAGATAAAGTAATGAGTAAGACAGAATTTTGAGCTAGAATTTTTTTTATGGGGTTACGGGGACGTAACCATGTTTTAAGAATGATAGGATTGTAAAATCTTAACGATTTTGATAAGGCTAGTTGTTATGACCTGGCTAATTGGTGTGTTGTGATTGTTCGTATATACTTGGTAATCTTGATTACTTATGTTATGCATTTTATTGTGTTTCGTGACATATCCTTAAATAAACTTGTATGTCAAACTTTGGGGACAAAGTTTTCTTAACGAGGGTGGAATGTAACATTTCGTGTTCTAAGGTACCTTTATTAATTTTGTTGGCATCAAGTTCTGTGTTCGTTATGTGCCTAGTGACCAGTTTGTTAACCAACCATGGGATGTGAACTTCGGGACGAAGCTCATTTTAAGGGGGGAAGACTGTTATACCCCGTACCCTCACAGTTCGTGATAACGAGTTCACTTATTTTAATGGTCTTATTATGATATTTTACATTTCGAGTATTTGAGTATGTGATATATGTAGGAGTTGTAAGCACGGTGATATATGTGTGTGGTTGAACTTCGGGACGAAATTCATTTTAAGGGGGGAAAACTGTAATACCTCGTATTTTTTATTTTAATAATTATTAGTTATATCGACGTGTTGTTAGTCTTTTAACGTTTATATTCGATAATCTATTTATCGAATACGTGTTTCTATGTTTTATATGTTATTAGTGTAATATCGGTTTGAGTATTAGTTATTGGATCACGTTTTAAGCAAGTGATTTGGGCCTCTAATTGTGTGCTATCAAAACAGCCCAAAACCGAAAATACACACTTGGACACAAACCCGATCAGACTCACCTCTGCCGTCCCCTATCAAACCCCCCAAAACCCTAACTCTGTTGGAATCGAAAACAACAGAAGACCACCACCTTGTAACCGCCACTTCAGAGCACCAATAGGGGGTTTCACACGGTGGGTAAAGGGGAGTAAGGCTTGTCGTTCTCATTAGAGAAAGAGGTATGTACACACGTTACTTCTTTGTTGCTGTGCACTCTTCTCTTGCGATTCACCTTTTTTTCGATCTAAAGAACACGTTTTAATCTCTGGTCTTTATTTAGAATTTATCTAGGGTGTGTTGTAGTCATATGGTGACCATAGTATGTTGTCCTTCACCACCCTCAACCACCGTGTAGGGTATTTCGTGCTACCAGTCGCGAAAACAGAGTTTCTGGCCATACGTTTAATGAGTGTATTTGGATAACATTCTGACTTTGTGTAATAGGTGGGTAAGGGTCTTTGAGTCGTTTGCGAATCAAGGTTTATGGTGGTGGTTGTCGTGGTGGTTCGTGTTGTGTCAAGGCGGTGATGGGGAAGGTTTCGTCAGGGTGGTTGCCGTCATTGCAAGGTCATGGGTTTGTGGCAGGGGCGAGTTCATGAGGGTGTCTTGGGTCTGTCGCAGGGGTTGTTGGTCTGTGGCTTCGCCCCTGGAACCACCGTGGCTCAGGGGCGAGCCTGGTGGCGTCGTGGGCAAGGTCAGGGGGCTGCAAAGGTGTCAGGTTGGTGGTTGTCGGGGGAGTACTCGTGGTAAAGGGGCTGGTTCAGGCCGAGTGTTGTTTGGGTCATAAAGCGTTTTTACGTTATCGTTTCTCGTGGTTTCGGTCCTTGTATTTTATGATATAATTATTATATTGCCTAGGTTAGTCCTAATGTACATGCTTATTATTATTATTATTATTATTATTATTATTATTATTATTATTATTATGTTATCACTAAAATTATTAATAGTTGTGTTAAGGTGATTGTTATTATTGTGTCATCCAATGGTGTTTTAATATTTAATAGTGGTTGCGTGGCATTATTATTTTGGGCAAGTTACTATTTTTGGAAGTTTCCATTCTAGGAAAATTTCCAATTTTAGAAAGTTACAATATTCGAGATTTTGTTACGATTTTATGTATAGGGTTTAGTAAGGTGGTTAATCGTTGAACATTATATGTTTAGATGACGGTTTCCGCATGGAACTTTTCTAGCAACTGTTGACTGTCTTTCTGCAATTCGAGGTAGGGGATATATATACATATCTGTGGTTACGTTATTGACATGACGTATATGTGTTGTTTACTATAAGATTGATATAACTAATTGTGAATGTATTTTGAATTGTTGATTATTATCGATTATTGTGGAGAACGGGATTTGTGAAATGGGTCTTGTGATATGGGTCTTGTGATATGGGACTTGTGATATGGCCATGGAAGGTGCGGTGTGATGGAAGGTGGTGTGATGGAAGGAGGGGTGTGATGGAGGTGAAGGGGATGACTGGGTCTTGTGATATGGAGATGGAGGAGGATGCATTTTTACTGTTGTTTATGTTTTACTTATCTTCCTACTCAACCTCGTGGTTGACCCTGTGTATTCGTGTGACACCTACGATGATCCGGAATGAGGAGTAGATTCTATAGGAAAGAGACAGATGAGGAGTAGATTCTACAGGAAAGAGACAGATGAGGAGCTGGGACGGGAATGTGAGATGCAGATTTGTGACCGACTTAGAATTATACCACTTATAGAGTAGTCATCAGTTGTACTTTTATTCTGTTGCGTACTTTTGTAATAGCAAAGTTTAAATTTAATCAGTTTTTATATAAAGTACTTTGGTTTGATTTACTTTGTTATTCACTACCTCGGATATTCCGAGATGGTAACAACTCTATTTACTGAGGATGTCTTGCTAAAAGCTCCTTAATAAATCGGGGTGTTACAGTTAACCGTTTAATGTCTAACAAAAATAATTTTCCAATCATGATATATCCAAGTGAGTACTCTAATTCTTTTTTTTTTTTTTGCACTCTTTCAACTTATTAAGCAAATATCAAAAATAATTATGCTTGCTAGTTTATTTACTAATTCTAAATATGTTGAGCTCCTATTAGTTCAGTAAAAACTCATTCTATAAGTTCAAATTAGAAAATTTAAGCTTAGTCGTGGCAAAATCAACCCGAAAAAAAGAATGACTTGGAATTAAAAATTGACCCGAACTACAACACCTGAATGATACCCAAAACCCGAATTGACCCGACTCGACCCGAAAATGACCCGGGCTTTCTTGACCCATAACAACCCGACTTGAGAGGATCCAATCAGAAATTACCCAACCAGGAAGTAATCCGATAAAACATTACTCTAAATGCCCAAAAAGACTTAAAATGCATTTTTCTCCCTTAATCATGGGTCCGACCCGACCCAACATAACCCGACCTGTATGACCTGAAAGAGGGCCAACTAAGAAAACCGAAACAAAGCTAATACTCAAAAAGACTCTACCGCCTCGAACTAACCCGAAAATTTGTCAAAGTGGAAATGACTTGACCTGAGCGCGGCCTGACTGACTCGTTTGCCAGGTCATACTACTTAAGCTTTTATAAGTCTAAGTTTCTATAAATTAAACTCAAAAGAGTTAAGCTCTTATGAATTTAGTTTAAAAACGTTAAGCAAACATAACTCTAAAAGAGCACTGGGTTAAATCAGAATATTGGTTCACATATTATAAAATAGGAAAATTACTCTAGTTTACAAAGGAAATAATGCCGCAAGGGTGGAGTCTAGTGGTTAAAACTTGAGTGAAACTCCTAGGAGACCCAGGTTCAAGCCTCCCCAAGAGCAAAAAAAATAAAGGAAATAATAATTTACGATGTATCATTTATAATTTACTACTTACCAAACACTTTAACTAATTCTGCTTGTAAACATATGTTGGTCAAATATTATAATAAAATTTGTCATTTATAATCGGCTTTTTCAATATATTTATGATAAAAGTAATCTACATGTATTTTTTTTAACTTGTGCTTATTGTTAAACTATTAAACTAACTTACAAAATCGAAAAATATAGTAAGTATTTAATATGTATATGAAAAGTTCTACATCCGTTTGCCATATTCTTTTCCCTTCAGTATTCTGTTTTTATTACTTTAATAACATGTAGTATAAGGATGTACATTATAAAATTAAATGTCGAGAAGTAAATAAAAATGTAAAATTGCTAAAAAGCTATTTAAAGATGCGGCCTAATCATAAGAAATATTATACTTCATATTTTCAAAGGTGCAAAAATTTGGGAAGATTTGCCGGTTTAGAATTTCAGTTTCAAAATGATAGAGTACTTATATTTTTGAAATCTAAAAGTTGTGTTTTTACTTTGATTAAGAAAAACAATATATTTAAATTAGGCAAGTTTCATTAATGATATAAATAAAATGGCATTAACAAATTTGGTCGATTTGTATATTTTAGGAATGCTCATGTATAATTTTCGAAAAAAGCGAAAAAAATTTGGGTTTACTTGTGAACTTAGGCGGGGAAAAAAATTAAAAAGTGAGCGTAGTATTGAAGTGAGGCAATACTACTGTAGTCGTAATAAATTTTAAGAATTATTTTGCTGGGCTCTACTTTAGGACAAAGAGATTATATTGTCTGTGCATAATATTATGTGATTTTTCTTAATATCGATATGATGTTAGAATACTTGTATAATATTATGATATTATTGAAGATATTTCGATTATTAAGTTAAATGTAATTACGTAGAAAATTTTGGATAATAGTTACATATTTGGCAAAGGATAATAATAGTTGTATGGGGGAAGTTATATTGTCGTAAACATTAGTACGTTTAACTATTGGGGGATTCATTGATAATTGCCTAAATTGTTTGATTTTATTTAAGATATATATTTCCTTATTTTAAGGATTCTGTTAGTGAAAAGAAATCACATACATAATTGGGCTGTAAATAATGCTTCTACATAAGTCTAATTTGAAGACCGGTAAAAGAAAGGAGGAAAATAGATTATATTCATCGAACGAAATACTTAGAGAGGTAAATTTGGCAATTAGTTCATATTTAGAATAAGATGAATGGTTATATATGGCTAATTTCAATAATTATTTAATTTATATGTTGTAAGGAGAAGAAGCTAAAAAAAATCACTAAAACTTGAGAGAGACGGTCTTTCAATAAATTATTGAGAAATCATTATTTTGTACCCTTTTATTTGTATTTCGTGACCCTTTTTTCATTAATCGTACCATAGTAGTTTCGTACCTATTTACATAATAATTGTAATTATTTTATCTTTAATCAGGATTTGTACCAATTTTATTAATTTTAGTACCACTTTTTTTTAAATTTGTACAATAGTCTCTCAATAAGTTTATTGAGAGGCGGTCTCTCAAGAGACCTACTGAAAAAGAAATTGCAACATATTTAGCATGTACTGGCGGTATAGTTGAATTTGATTAGATCTTATTAATAACGATTCTATAATATTTGAAGGTTGGTTGTGTATACTTGCCTAATTTTAAATAAGATTTCATTGCTATTATTTTTGACGTTTTTTTATAGTGTTTAATACGTGATATTTTTATAATGCTTAATCAGTGCAAATATTTATGGCAATTATGTATCGATATAATGCTTAATCACTTGGAGGGGAAAATATCGCGTGGAAAGATACCACGTGTATAGAATTATGTATAGTGGTTGTTCTCTTATACTTTTACTAGTTTTAAACCCGTGCAAATTGTCCGGGTTAGCTATTTCACATTTTGTTATAATTATAAGTTAATTATTTAAGATGTTTTTTTTTAATTAGTCAATTATTTTTGTTTAAAGTTAATTATCTTTAAAGTAAAGTTTTAACATAAAGTAATAAAATCTATCTACTTTTTGTTGAAATAATTTTATATTACTAACTGACTTATATCTAGAGTTATATGTATTTTTTAGATTTGAGTATAATTTCATTACAATTAGCGTAAATGATGCATTAGATCAATTTGGGGAGTAGTTATTATCGTACGATATGTCCACTTACTAGGTCATTTGAATGTTTACTTTTGTTTTTACTCGAGTGACTTTACACAAATCTGTCTGACATGTGAACCAAAAAATTTAGGATGAAAAGTAAAACAAAGTTATTAAAATTGCACAGAGCCTGAATAGTTCCAAAGCCGTGCTAATTATTAAGGTTGTTTTTTCATTTAGTCAAATTTGTGCAGTTGGTAGAACTATGCATAGATAAATTGAAAATTTTGACTCGTGTACTTTTAAAGTGAAATTTTTATGGTTTTTCTTTTCCATATAATACAAATTGTTAATCAATTGAATAAAGAAAAATGAAAAATGTGATCCGCGTGCGTTTAAAATGACTTAGTGGAATTGTTAATTATTAAAACCCGTGAAACTATTATATAAGTATATAATTGTAACATCTCGTATTTTCGTAAAATCTAATTTAAGCGTTTTAAATTATTTTAAGTAATAAAATAATATTTTAATAATTTATTGTGAAAGGTTTTAATTTAATTAGTAAGATCCGTCTTAAGAACCTTAAGTCCTTAAGACGAATACAAACTTGGTAAACTTAAACTCATATCTTAAATATCCGTTCAAGTGTCCGACCCGTTTAATTGACTCGGATAGGACAACCCATAAAACCCCCCTTAAACCCTTAAGTCGACACATATTCCTTCATCTTCAACATTTCCACTGTAAAACAATTCTCACAAAAACCTCCATAAACTTCACCTTCTTTTGATAATTTCTTCATCATCCGTTCATCAAATTAAGGTAACAATAACATTTTCGGAATCCTCATTTAATTTCCAAGCCATCTATCACTTTCATTTTGCAAATCCTTAACTTCGAAAATGGGGCTGTTTTCCATGAATTCCGTTTTTGAGTCCTTAAACCCGTTTTTCGTGTTTGTAGGTGAAGGATTAGACAACCCGGACATTGATAGCTACTTGGTAGAGGAGGATCTTTAGCCGGAATCGTTTAAGAGGTGACGATAATGAGAAACTCGGCCTTAATGTGTATATTAGCAAGTTTGTTGTGTTCTTATGTTAGTTTCTGATTTTTGTTAAAGTATAATGTTTAAAGGACTTAGTAACATGATTAGGAATGTTTTCTTGTGATGAATTCATGCTTGTTGATGTTCATATGCTCATTGTGGTTTTCTGAAAATTTACATATTTTGCGAAGGATACTTGTTCTAATCGTTTGAGGATTGTTATGGGACTTGTTTGCTGTTAGAATAATAGTATTGGATGTTTTATAATGTTGGGTAAACATCAATTGTAGCATTGCTTGAGTTTTGGTGTCGATTTATGATGTTTTGAAAGGGCTGGAAATCACGATTTCAGCGACAGGCTCTCTGAGCCGGTCGACCAGCTGGGAGCGCTTCTTCGTGTTTTGCATTTTTTAAAAATTAGGCTTGGGACTGCCAGCCGGCCGACCGGCTGGTAGTCTCCTTGTGTTGTTTGTGTTTGCGAAGAACATAAGTAGAAAGGGAGCCCAGCCGGCAGACCGGCCGCCTGCCAGCCGGCTGGGAGTGCATGTGGGTTGGTGTACGAAATTGTGAAGGCTAGGGAAATGGATTCCCAGCCGGCCGACCGGCTGCCTGCCGACCGGCTGGGAGTCCTTGTGTTGTTTTGTTTTGAAAAGAAAGTGTAGGCTGAGAGGGTCACCAGCCGGCCGACCGGCTGCCTGCCAACCGGCTGGGGACCCCTGTAAGCTATTTTGAGTTTGTATTTCATTCGTAACTTTCAAACGGTTAATCGGTTTTGATCGAAACTCGTTTTGTATACCCGTGATATGTATTTGAGGTCCCCGGAGTACGGGCAACATTATATTGGGTTCGGGAATGGAGTAAGGATAGAGACCCCCCGGTCGGGTAACCGAAAGGGAAACCGACTCTCCCTCAACTTAGTTCCCGGGGTCAATTAAGTGTTGACTAGAGGTTAAGAAAAGTAGAACTATAGATTAGTTCATAGGCTTTGGTTGATATTGTATTGATGCGTATTAAGTTATGCCTTAAGTTGGCCTATGAACTTAATACGTGAGTTGTTTGTCATATATGGGGATATGCCTTAAGCTGGCCTCTGAGCTCCATATGTGTATGTTTGTCGTGTCTGGGACATGCCTTAAGCTGGCCTCTGAGTCCAGACATGTTTGATAGTGATCGCGTTAGAACATGCCTTAAGTTGGCCTCTGAGTCTGACGAGTAGAGCAGCTGCACAACGGGATAACTAAGGAACTGACACCTTGCCCGGAGTGCAGATGTTTGGTGCTAGAACATGCCTTAAGCTGGCCTCTGAGTTTAGTACCTTGTGATGTGGTGAAGGGACATGCCTTAAGCTGGCCTCTGAGTCCTTTGCTTTTGGATGCTAGTCTATGCCTTAAGTTGGCCGCTGAGTCTAGTGTCTTGCTGATTGGCAGGTCCATGCTTTAAGTTGGCCTCTGAGTCCTTGCTTGCTGAATGTTTTGGTGTTTAGGTTATGTCTTAAGTTGACCGCTGAACCTTTACACTTGCTGATTGATTGGTACTAGGTTATGTCTTAAGTAGACCGCTGAACCTTTTACTTGCTGAATTTATCTGCTTGCCTTGAGTTGGTATGTGCCAGATATAGATATTGATAATGATGAGTAAATGAATGTTTGTCTAAGTTATGGTTTGATCATCCAAGGCATTGGGTGACTCTTAGTTCGGTTTCATAAATAGTTGGATTGAAAGACCCCCCGACTGGGTAACCAGTAGGGAAACCGGCTCTCCTTCCTAACGGTTTATGAAGTTGGTTCAGAGCCGTGCACTAGAGTTTGCATGATAGTATGAGAACAGTTGATGAGTTGTTTATGCTTCACATGTTTATATATGTTGGAGTATTCTGTATTGTTTTATGCGTTACGTGTTGTCACAAAAGGTGGCTAAGAGAACTCTAGTCACTCCCCACTGATTGTGGCGTACATGTTTTCATGTATGTAGGTACATGCAGGTTGGAGCAGGGTTACGAGAGGGCTAGCGAGTGATGATCCTGTTGTCATCATATGACTTACCTTTATATCGCCTAGCTAGACTCTTAGACTTTTGATACAGTTGTTTTGGTGCCTGTAGGGATGTTCCATCCCAGGCTGATGTACATATTTGTTTTTGATACTTAGAACTGTTACTTATCTATTTTGGTTTTATTTCAGTTTCAGTTTCCGTTTCAGTAAAAGACTTCTCGCATGTTGTTTACTTTAAAAAGTTTTAATTCCGCTGCATTTTTAGTACTTTTGTATGTTTATATTTCCGCTTTCGCGAGGGGTTTTACGATAATAATTAAAAAGTGAAGGATAATGTTATATATTTCAATTTTTTTTAATTAAAATGTAAGCGACACTATTATAATTAATGTTATGTGTTATAATTGATGTTATGTGCAAAAAATTTGTATACGTAATCATTCATCCTAAACTTATTGACACCCGTCGTTGAGGGGTGCCAAAGATAAGATTTATAAAACCTCAGCTTAAACTCAGATAGGATAAGTCAAGGGTCGAACCACAGAGAGACAGGGTAAATTATGTTTGTAAATTTAAAGTCTATTGCAAGTAACCAAAAAAAGGGGGTTTTGATTTGAGATTTTAAACTAACAACTAAGGTAGTAAACTAACAAGAAAATTAAAATAAGATAAAAAGGAGATTAGGAACTTTGGTTCCCCATGGTCAAAACAAGTCAATGAAGGGTAAAATAATCAAATAACACAATCCCAAGGAACAAAGAATAAACCTTTAGGTCAATATTCTACCCAATCCTTACGGTCTTAGGGTTCCTACAAAAGCACTAAACTTTCGTTCAAGGGCAATCCCAAAGTTGTTGTTAAACTAATCCTAATAATCTTTCAATCCTAAGGATTAGTTCACCAACAACAATGGGGGATTGGTAATTTAATCATCAAACTTATCAAAGTCAAATCTTTATCATGGTTCCCCTAATTCCCAATCACAAGAATTAGCTATGCATACTTTTAATTATGGAACTAACAATTACTAAGAAATTTAAAGAGATGAACATAATTAAAGATGACAATAAAAGGGAAAACATGAAATAAGAAATAACAACAATATGAATAACAAGATTGAATTAAAAGGAAAGATTAATTATAGCAAACTTACAACTTGAATGGAAGATCTAAGAACAAAGATAAAAGCTTGGTAAAATAAAAAGAGGTTCTTTCTAAGGAATATCTTGCTTCATAAAATTGCTTCACCTAATTGAAGAGTCTAGGTCTCCTTAAATAAGAATTATTACAAGATTAGGAAAAATAGAAAATAAGAAAACAGAAGTCCCGAAACAGCTGGTGGTCGGTCGACCTATATTTTCGGTCGGTCGACCGATTCTGGCGATGCGGGTTTATTTCATGCGAATTTGGGCTTCTGTGAACTGGGCCTCTTTTGCGAACTGGACATCGGTCGGTCGACCACTAATGCAGGTCGGTCGACCGCTTCTCGTTATTTTCAGCTTTGATCTGGCCCGATAACAATACTTGAATGCACCATCCGGATCCTTGCTCCATATTAGTACTCAAAACAGCTTCCTAAAGGCAAATAAGGCTTGGTTTTGCTCACTTCCGCGTATTCCTACATATAAAACATAGAAATGCCAAAGTAAACCGTTTCGGGAGAAAAAGCAACTAAAAGTCACGAAAGTGTAAGAAAATACGTGCCAAAAGAGTAAATAAAATGCATAAAATAGGCACGTATCAAACTCCCCAAACCAAACCTTGCTTGTCCTCAAGCAAGCACTAAGACTCAAAAGAAAATAAAACTTCTAATGGAACGGATTTCATACTTTTCACAACCAAACACAACACTATGCTTAACCAATTTAATGCATCCCTCAACTATAATCAGACATAATGTCAAGAGCAAAACGAATTAAACATGTTGGAAAAGCATGCTAAAATTTCAACCTTGCAAGACTCATTCTAATTGGACTCTCGCGGTACGCTCGAGACACTCATGAAAGCAAAGGGTCAAATGTATATGTGAAAGATAAGAAGATAAATAAAAGTAAAGACTCTCACCTATCTACGACCCGTAAGAACATGCCTGCAATCTAACATGAATAGAATCTCTACAACCGTTCATATGCATTCCCACACTAAATAACCATGACACATGCCGAGGCAAATTTGGAATTGTGAGGCTAAAGGTAAGAAGGGGCTTAAAATAAGTTATGGGAAGAGGGGTTAAACCGAGCTAACAACCGTCTATCCATACTATAAGATCACTTCTTATTGTTTTCCTTTTTCTTTCATACATGCCAATGCTCAAAGTTTTGGAGCAAAAATCACAAATCTTCCAACCTTTTTTTTTTTCCTCTTTCTTTTTTTCTTCTTCTTCTGTTTTTTTTTTTTCAGAAAAACTAACCTATCCAATGGTCCTGGTCGACCGACCAGGAAAACTGGTCGACCGACCAGCCTTGAAAACAGGCTGTTTCGTTTTTTCAGCATTTTTCGTGTCCTTTTTTTTTTTTTTTTTATATCATTCTCCCAAAATCAAAAATTATCAATGAAGCATAAACCAAAGGATGGCAAGAAAAATAGTCCCATCACTAATTTACTAGCTCGGCTAGGGTAGGCAATTTTTAGAATGTAGCAAATGGGTAAAAGAATTCAATTTGGCTATGTGAGGATAATGGGAATAATGAGAAAGGGGTACCTCTACCACATGTGTCAACAAACCACAAACCCGAATGCATACAGGTATTAAGAAGACAAAATTCATGTTTATGCATATTGATGTAACATGCCTCAAGAGGAGAAACTACTCACAAACCTATATGAAATCGGTCATGGATGTCACCGATTTATTAAGCTCTAATCCTTAGAATATGTAGTAGCTTGCCAAGAAGAGAGTCAAGTCTAATAATTTAGCATGAAATCAACAAAAACTCGTAGATAATGCAAAAGACTAGCTTGAAAATATTTGAAAAATGCAAGGCAAAGCAATATGTGATATGTGAGGCATAGCTTGTATTTATCCGTTCCGACTCGACCTAAAAACTTAAGACAGAGAAGAATGCGCGACAGGGAAGAACACGCGACAAGAGAGGATGAAAACAAGAAAAATAGCTAAAGGTATGAAAAACAAAAGACACAAAAACAATTGCAAACTCACAAAGGAGTATGCAAACACCCTCCCCAAACCAAAACGCACAATGCCCCCATTGTGCTCATCATCATATAACCACAGCATAGGGATGGGGGTAGGCGAAAAAGAAACAAACAAAGAAAGGAAAAGGAAAAAGACTAAAAACTACAAAAAGAGTCTAAGGAGGAAGGAGGGAAAAACTGGAAATCTAAAGGGGAAAATTGGAAATCTAAGGAAGGAAAACACTTACAAAGTAAATGTGGACCTCTCCAAATCGAGCCAATCAAGGGGGACCTCCCCAAACCGAATCCCAAAGAGGGTAAGGTTAAGCATGTCCCTAGCCCTCTGAGTCATAAAACGGCTCAGGGTCCTCTTCTCCTTCCCCCTCATCGCCATCCTCCTCAGACCCTACTCCTGTTCCTGAGGCAGAGCCTGAAGCTTCACCGTGGTCACGACCGCCTGCGAGAGGTGTGTACCAGGTGGGGTGAGTCCATGGGCCGGTTGGGAGCCTACCTTGTGTGGCATACTCCCTGTAAACCGGGTATTGGAAGAGACTATCGTTCAGCTGTTTTTGGCTGAACTGCCTGCAAAGACTCGCCATCATTTGTGGCATAGATCTGTCATCAACAAAAGGAGGAACATAAACATTAGGAGGAGCAGTGAAATCAGATGGGTACCCCGTCCCAGATGTGGATTGGTGGCCACCGGGAGCAGGGGCCCTGAAACCTCTAGAAGTGCCTCCCCTAAGCGGGAGGCGGTAAGACGGGAGTAGTGGTCGGGGCTCCCCTACAACATTAGAAAGGGGAAGCATAGTGGGAGCCATGGTGATGGCCTGGGGATGCGGTCACTGAGATAGGTGTCTATCTTCCAATAGTCTCTCCTATTTACCCAACGCACGGACCTGACATAAGCCATGTCCATGTACCGGGAGAGAGGGTCGACCGCATCCTCATAGCGAGGGAACTGGGGTACAAAGGAGCGGGCTAATCGGGTGACTAGCCCACCACAGACAATAGTAGTCAAAGAAGTCCCCTCGCCCACCGACACGAAGTGAGAGGCGACCAAATAAGCAGTGTTGTAGAACTGCTGACCCGTACGTCTGATGTTAAGATAACCAGACAAAATGGAGAGCTCAATGTTGTTAACATTTTGAGACTCTTTGCGGCCGAAAACAGTGTTGGCCAACAGACGCAAAAAATAACGGGGGGTGGGAAGGTGGATGGTACTGTTTTTCTTCTTCACATCGCTGGAATCAGAAATACAGGACCACAAATCAGAATACGACCCCGTGGGGTCATCAGTAAGACCCTCAGAAGACAGACCCAAAATTTGAGCAAATTGGGTTAAAGTCAAAGCATATGTTTCATTGAACATGCGAAAAGAGATACAAAAATTATCATAGCCGGAGTGAAGTGCCCCTGAATCAAAGGTGAAGGAGGAAAAGAACTCAAGAGTGAGAAGGCGGTAGGTGATCTCGTCCATGGTGACGAGTCCTGCAAAACCGGTCCCAATGAGCAGAGATACCACCTCGTCATGGCATCCCAATGCATGCAAGGCTGGAACGCACAGGAAACGGGTCGCCACAACCACGCAATAGGCAGTAAGATGGAGGAATCGGGCCTTCTGGGCTGGAGAGCTGAAAGTGATTTGCGGATAGTTTGCTAAACTATCCGTGTCCTGCACCGCCAAACCTCGCGTCCTAGAGACACGTCCTCTAGAAGTGCTTGTACCCGAAGTGCGTGCGCGCTTCCCACCTTGATCACGGCTAGACATCGTAAAGCTGAAAAGTTCAAATAAAGGTATAAGTCTTATGAGCATGTGAAAACATTGCTTTAATAAAATTAGGCACGAAAAATTGCAAAACAGAAACTGTATCACAGCGCTGGTCGGCCGACTATAGGGGAAAGTCGGTCGACCATTTTTTTCGAGATAGTCTGTAATTTCTGCTGCAACGAGAAATCAGAAACTGAAAAAAAAAGAACAAAAACTCAGGAAAGATGCAGTTATGGTCGGTCGACCGTAAAACCAGGTCGGTCGACCGCTATACGAAAGAAATTCAGAAGCTGCATAAAAATTAAACACAGGAAAAACACGGTGCTGGTCGGCCGACCTCAGTTTCGGGTCGGTCGACCGACTATCATCAGAAAAGCGCAGATCTGTAAATTCGAAACCCAGGAAATTCAAATTTCAGTCGGCCGACCTCATTTTCCGGTCGGTCGACCGTGAATAGTGCCAGCGTCGGTTTTTCGTGGTTGAATTTCGCGCGAAAAGAGGCATAAAATTATAAGGAAGAATTAAACTATCCTAATCAGCACAAAATCACCCAAAATTTACAGATCTAAGCATATAAAATCAAAAAGAAGAAGAAAACTAAGATTAAAACACACAAACAAGCATGGAAAAGGAATTAAGAGCAAAATTGAACTTAAAAATATAAACTAACACCACCTAAAACGGAATTAAGAAGATATAAAACTAAAAAGAGAGAAAGAAAAGGAAGAAAAACATACCTTGAAGATGGAAAATGAAAGAAAGTAACTAAATTGGTGAAGGAGGAAGGTGGGTGAATAGTTTTTAGGGTTTTAAGAGAGAAGGGGAATGCTGGGAAGGTGAAGGAGTGAAAGCAATTATTGCATTTTCAAAACACAACAGACCCGTGACATTTGACTCTGAAAAATAAAACCGTAAAAAAAACCGTGGTCGGTGGACCAGAAAAGTCGGTCGGTCGACCACTGTACTTTTACCTGCTCCGCGATTTTACTTACTCTGTCAGAAAAATTGCATAAAGGTGTCAGTTTGGTCGGTCGACCTAATAACTCGGTCGGTCGACCACTGTACTGACGGATTCTCTTTTTCTTTCACTTTTCTGCAGAGATTACAATTTCCACCAGAGGATAAAACGAAAAATAAGAAAGAAAACGTAAAATTAAACTAAAGCACGGGTTGCCTCCCGTGTAGCGCTGGTTTAAGAGGTCCCGCACGACCTTTTACCTTCTAAGGAGCATCCTAAAAAGGGTCGAAGTAAGAAACTTCGACTTTTCCGACAAACTCATTTTCTCCTCGGAAGTGCTTCACATATTGGCCATTGACTTTGAACCTCTCACCAGATGAGGTTTCTAATTCGATTGATCCGAATTTTGAGACAGCTGTGATGGTGTAGGGTCCGCTCCACCTGGATTTCAGCTTACCAGGAAAAAGACGAATACGAGCATTAAAAAGCAATACCCTATCACCTACCTGAAAATCACGTCTAATGATTCTTTTGTCATGCCATCGCTTTGTTTTCTCCTTGTAAATCCTGGCATTGTCATAGGCTAACAACCTGAATTCTTCTAACTTATTGAGCTGCAATAAACGTTTCTCACGGGAAAGATTAGGGTCTAAATTAAGATCACAAATAGCCCACCAAGACTTACGTTCTAACTCAACTGGTAAATGACAAGTTTTACCATAAATCAATCGGAATGGTGACATTCCTATTGGAGTTTTGAACGCGGTTCTATAGGCCCATAAAACATCATCAAGTTTTAGGCTCCAATCTTTCCTAGACTTAGAAACTACCTTGGCTAGGGTCTCCTTGAGTTCTCTGTTAGAGATCTCAACTTGACCACTAGTCTGAGGGTGATAAGCTAAACCCCTACGGTGTTGGACACCGAATTTATTTAACCAGTCACCTAAGCGTTTCTCCTTAAAGTGCATACCTCCATCACTTATGACAACCCTAGGGACACCAAAACGAGGAAATATGATTTTTTTAAACATCTTAATAACAGCTTTTGCATCACAATGAGGAGTAGCAATAGCTTCTACCCACTTAGATACATAATCAACAGCCACAAGAATATACCTGTTACCTTGACTACTAGGAAAAGGTCCTTGATAATCAATGCCCCAGACATCAAAAATCTCTACCTCTAAAATACCAACTTGTGGCATCTCATGTCTTTTTGAGACATTCCCAGTTCTTTGACAGGCATCACAGTTACCTACAAAATTTCTACAGTCAGCATGTAAAGTAGGCCAATAAAAACCAGACTGTAATACCTTGGCCACGGTCCTAGAGGGACCGTGGTGACCACCATATGCAGAAGAGTGACATGCTTCCAGAATGTCCTTCACCTCCCATTGGGGGACGCATCTCCGGATAAGTCCATCTCCGCATTCTTTAAAAACATAAGGGTCATCCCAAAAATACTGTTTTGCATCGAACATAAATCTCTTCTTTTGTTGCCAAGACAACTCAGGAGGGATTTTACCTGTAACAGCAAAATTAGCATAATCAGCATACCAAGGAGGGGGATAAGAACCTGAACTATTAATGATAAATAAACTCTCATCAGGAAACGAATCATCAATAGGTAAAGAATCTTCCCCATCAGTCAGCTGCAGGCGAGATAGGTGGTCAGCTACCACGTTTTCCGCGCCCTTTTTGTCCCTAATCTCAATGTCAAACTCTTGGAGAAGGAGGATCCACCTTAAAAGTCTTGGCTTTGAATCCTTCTTTTGAAAAAGACCTTTTAAGGCTGCATGGTCAGTATAGACAATTACCTTATTACCTACTAAATATGACCTGAATTTTTCTAAGGCAAATATGACAGCTAGCATCTCTTTCTCGGTGGTGAAATAGTTGACTTGAGTCTCATCCAGGGTGCGGCTCGCATAGTATATAGCATTAAGAGCCTTGTTCTTCCTTTGACCAAGCACAGCACCCAGAGCATAATCACTAGCATCGCACATGATCTCAAATGGGAGATCCCAATCTGGTGGCTGGATGATTGGTGCTGAGATCAAAGCTTCCTTCAACTTGTTAAAAGCTGAAAGGCACTCATCAGAAAAATCAAAGATGGCATCGTTAAGAAGCAATTGTGTAAGTGGTTTAGCAATTTTAGAGAAGTCCTTAATGAAACGCCTATAAAAACCTGCGTGTCCTAAGAAACTTCTCACCCCTTTGACATTAACAGGAGGGGGTAATTGCTCAATCACCTGCACCTTTGCTTTATCTACATGTATACCTTTGTCTGAAATTAGATGCCCTAACACTACCCCTTCAGTAACCATAAAATGACACTTCTCCCAGTTTAAGACAAGGTTTACATCAATACATCGCTGCAGGACTTTATCAAGATTAGCTAAGCATTGATCAAAAGCATTGCCGTAAACAGAGAAATCATCCATAAATACTTCCATAATGTTTTCTATAAAGTCTGAAAAGATACCCATCATACACCTTTGAAAAGTAGCAGGAGCATTGCATAACCCAAAAGGCATCCTGCGATAAGCAAAAACACCCTGTGGACATGTAAAACTAGTCTTACTCTGATCATCAGGATGGATGGGAATCTGGAAGAAACCTGAATAACCGTCTAGAAAACAGAAGAATTTATTAGAAGCCAGTCTTTCAGTCATTTGGTCAACAAAAGGAAGGGGAAATGGTCTTTCTTGGTGGCGGCATTTAACTGTCTATAATCAATGCACATCCGCCACCCTGTTACAACTCTAGTTGGTATTAACTCATTTTTATCATTCTTAACCACTGTGGTTCCTCCTTTCTTAGGAACCACCTGAAATGGGCTAACCCACTTAGAGTTTCCAACCGGATAGATAATACCTGCATCAAGAAGCTTCATAACCTCAGCCATAACCACATCCTGCATCTTAGGATTCAACTTACGCTGTCCCTGTCTATAAGGCTTATGCCCTTCCTCTAAATCTATTCTGTGCATACAAACATCAGGGCTTATACCCTTAATATCACCCAAAGAATAACCTAGAGCTTTTCTATTCTTTTTAAGAACAGTCATTAAGGCAGAAAGTTGGTCAGGACTAAGTTTAGAGCTAACAATCGCAGGGTACTGTTCAGTATCATCTAGGAAAACATATTTAAGATTAGGAGGAAGTGGCTTACGCTCTGGTGCTTTTACCTCAACTGCCTGAACAGAATTAGTATCCATAGAATAGCACATGTTTACCAGACTTGTATTAGCTAGGCTTATGAGCTTCTCATTCTCTTCTTCAGTGAGCTCATATTCCTCTTCCTCTTCTTCTATCAAATCCAGCTTTTCAGTATCCTCAGCTGGATTACCTGCACACTCATCCAAAATCGTCAGATCATCTAAGGGATCCTTGGTCAAGGATTCCCTCCAATTAAGGATAACATTCCTGTCTACAATATCGATGGAGCAACAAGTATCATCAGTAGGAATAGTTGCCTTATGGGCAAGACTAAAATCGATAGTGTCATCCCCAATCTCTAAAGTAATGGTCCCGCGTTTGACATCTATTACAGCCCCAGCTGTGTGTAAAAATGGTCTACCTAAAATAATAGGTATTTGACTATCCTCAGCAATGTCTAAAACAACGAAATCCACAGGAATAAAGAACTTTCCCACTTTCACTGGGACATCCTCCAAGACCCCTAGTGGTCTTTGGGTTGATCTATCAGCCATCTGTACGGTAATATTGGTGACTTTAAGTCTACCTAAACCAAGTCTTTCACATACAGAATAAGGTATGACACTGACACTAGCCCCTAGATCACAAAGGGCTTTCCCTATTACATGATTACCTATGGTACAAGGGATGGAAAAACTACCTGGGTCTTTTAACTTGGGTGCTATATTATCTTGTGAGAGAACATAACATTCTTCCACAAGAGCAACGACACCGTCGTCCTGAAAATTCTTCTTACGATTTAAAATATCTTTCATGAATTTAGCATAAGAAGGTACCTGGGTAATTAAGTCAGTGAAAGGGATGGTTACCTCAAGATTCTTCACCATCTTTAAAAACTTACCAAATTTCCGATCCTCTTTTGAATTTTTCAGTCTTTCAGGATAAGGAATGGTGACTTTAGCCATAGGATCAGCAACCTTTGGCTTTTTCAGCTGTAAAATTTCGGTAAGGCCTTGAATGAAGGAAGGATCCAGCGATTCCGGAGTTAAAACAACATTCTGCTCAGGAACGTCGGTCGGTCGACCAGTAGCGTCGGTCGGTCGACCAGAGTCTGCAACATCCGAATTTTTCTTTTTTTCAGAATCTGATCTCACGTCAGGAACAGCGGTCGATCGACTTACAGTAGCGGTCGGTCGACCTCCTGCTCTTTTGACGGGATCAGATTCTTTGGTCGGAATTTCGGCTGGATCATCCTCTTGAGTTGATTCTTCACAAACACGGCCACTCCTTAGATTTATGGCGTTCAGCGTCTCCATGGGTCCCTCACAACTAGCTGGAGAGCTAGTCCTTTGGTTGGCTATGTTTATCAAGTGATCTTCAAAAACCTTTGCGGAGGTAAAGTGAGCCTCACTCATCTTCAAAACTGCCGTGGTTAAAACATCAACAAGGGCTCTTAATTTCTCAATTTCACCCGTGTTGTCGACCGTAGTAACTAGGTTCGCACTTTCAAGCTTTAGCTGGGTTGCCTCAAGCTTTTCAAAACGGGCTTCAACTGTTGTCTCAAGAGCCGTCACTCTATTCATCTCCACATTCAGCCTTCTTGAATTCCCACGTGAACCCTTAAAAGTAGCCCTATGCACCGCCATGTCTTCAATAGTTTTCCAACCCTTCATATGGTCGGTGTTATTCTGGAATCTTCCATTGGCGGCCACATCAAGAACCATCTTATAGTCATCATAAAGAGATTTGTAAAAACAGTTACATAAGTCCCATTGTTGAAGGTTATGGTGAGGGATAGAACGGACCAATTTCTTGAATCGATCCCATGCTTCACAAAATCCTTCATCAGGTCCCTGTTGAAAGTTACGGATTTGGTTTCTCAAGTCCTCGGCTTTTGCAAGAGGGAAGTATTTCTTGTAAAAGGCCAATGCCAAGGAAGTCCAATCCGTAATCTTCTCACTTGTCCTGTCAAGGTACCGGTACCATTCTTGCGCGTCTTCTTTTAATGAGTACAGGAACATCGTTGCCAGCACCTCGTCTCTAGTTACCCCTTCAGGTAGGGGTATGGAGCAACAATAATCCGTAAAGGTTATAACATGCTTTATTGGATCTTCATCGGGTAGACCAGAAAATTGACTCTGTTGCACCAAAGAGACATGAGTTGGGCGGAGTTCAAAGGAGCCAGTGGTGGGTGTAGGCAAGGTGAATCCCTTCGGTACATCCTTGGGCTTCGGCTGTAGGTAGCTATAAATAGAATCCATAAAGAGAGTACTCAAGCCTTCCTCTCAAAAACCTGTCTTCTAAAACAAAACTAGAAGAAAAGGTAAGAACGGTCTTAAGGAACCTAAGTTCCTTAAGACAAGAAAATAAACTAGAAATTAACAAACAAAATTATACCGTCTCCCCGGCAACGGCGCCAAAATTTGACACCCGTCGTTGAGGGGTGCCAAAGATAAGACTTATAAAACCTCAGCTTAAACTCAGATAGGATAAGTCAAGGGTCGAACCACAGAGAGACAGGGTAAATTATGTTTGTAAATTTAAAGTCTATTGCAAGTAACCAAAAAAAGGGGGTTTTGATTTGAGATTTTAAACTAACAACTAAGGTAGTAAACTAACAAGAAAATTAAAATAAGATAAAAAGGAGATTAGGAACATTGGTTCCCCATGGTCAAAACAAGTCAATGAAGGGTAAAATAATCAAATAACACAATCCCAAGGAACAAAGAATAAACCTTTAGGTCAATATTCTACCCAATCCTTACGGTCTTAGGGTTCCTACAAAAGCACTAAACTTTCGTTCAAGGGCAATCCCAAAGTTGTTGTTAAACTAATCCTAATAATCTTTCAATCCTAAGGATTAGTTCACCAACAACAATGGGGGATTGGTAATTTAATCATCAAACTTATCAAAGTCAAATCTTTATCATGGTTCCCCTAATTCCCAATCACAAGAATTAGCTATGCATACTTTTAATTATGGAACTAACAATTACTAAGAAATTTAAAGAGATGAACATAATTAAAGATGACAATAAAAGGGAAAACATGAAATAAGAAATAACAACAATATGAATAACAAGATTGAATTAAAAGGAAAGATTAATTATAGCAAACTTACAACTTGAATGGAAGATCTAAGAACAAAGATAAAAGCTTGGTAAAATAAAAAGAGGTTCTTTCTAAGGAATATCTTGCTTCATAAAATTGCTTCACCTAATTGAAGAGTCTAGGTCTCCTTAAATAAGAATTATTACAAGATTAGGAAAAATAGAAAATAAGAAAACAGAAGTCCCGAAACAGCTGGTGGTCGGTCGACCTATATTTTCGGTCGGTCGACCGATTCTGGCGATGCGGGTTTATTTCATGCGAATTTGGGCTTCTGTGAACTGGGCCTCTTTTGCGAACTGGACATCGGTCGGTCGACCACTAATGCAGGTCGGTCGACCGCTTCTCGTTATTTTCAGCTTTGATCTGGCCCGATAACAATACTTGAATGCACCATCCGGATCCTTGCTCCATATTAGTACTCAAAACAGCTTCCTAAAGGCAAATAAGGCTTGGTTTTGCTCACTTCCGCGTATTCCTACATATAAAACATAGAAATGCCAAAGTAAACCGTTTCGGGAGAAAAAGCAACTAAAAGTCACGAAAGTGTAAGAAAATACGTGCCAAAAGAGTAAATAAAATGCATAAAATAGGCACGTATCACTTATCTAAACAAACAACTAAATAATTTAAAAAATGCTATATCAAACCCCAAAATTTATTAAGAATAGCTCGTTAAAAATAATATGTAATCATTGGTAAAATAGGTTAAAATTAATCTTATCTATATAAAACCAAAAACATTTCAAGCATTCTCCTTAAGCCACATCATCAAATTCATATTTTTAATTTTATTTATTTTAAGTAATGTGAGACCCACGGAAAAAATAATAATAATTAATTGCTAAAAAATCTCTATGTTTAAGTTTTAGACGTAAATGTTTACGTTTATATTTTCTACACGTAAATATTATTGAATAATAAGAAATAATGAATAACTTAGAACGTAAATAATTCAGCCCAAGTTTTACTAATAAATCACAGTAAATTAAGTCAACTATTAAAAATCCAGTCCAAATTTTTACTACAATTATAAATTGCAATTACAATAACAATTAAAATAAAGTACGAAAAAATACATCCACTATAATACTAATAAGATGAAATAAAATTTTAAAGAAGAATATAATATTACACATTAGCTCTAAAAACGCAAAAAAAAAATGTTATAAATTTTATCGAACTATATATTACATATTTCCGAAAAAAATGACATGTGATCGATTTAAAAAGGAAAAAGAAAATCATTTAATTAAGATATATGATGAAAACAACATCTCAATAAAAACATTCCCGTAACATAGTTACAAAATGAAGTAAAGTATGGTAGCAGATAACATAATAGACCAGTAAGTTGCGAGCATCATTAATTTGCAGCTATGATATAAAATGAAACAAGAATTTGAAAAAAAAAAAACATGCACATTTAACTAACTAAAGGTACGAATTTTATCAAAGGAAAATAATTTATTTAAAACAAAAATTATAGACATGCATGATTTTTAAAAAGATGATAAGATGTGTAAATAAAATTAAATTAATGAGAGGAGCGATTTTGGTGCGGGTAATAAATTTCCATTAAGTAACATAAAAGTTTTGGTTCTTTGACAAAAAAATGTTTTAGCTAATAATTCGTAAATTGTGATATACTAATATGATTCATCGCAAATCACAAACAACTTTATCTAAGGTGGCATCTGTCTTTCAATATCAGTTCTTAATCAAAAACAACTAGATGTGGGGATTTTCAAACTTATAAGCAAGTGAGGCTTGAAAAGTTTGATTTTCGAAAATATACTTTTGTCTAATACAACATCTAAAATAGTTTAAAGTATTTCAATATGTAAATTTTTAAGATTACTTATCTTATCTATATTAATAAAAAAAAAATTCGTGCAATTTCGTGCGTTCACATCATCACATCCATTTTATTTTATTTTTTATTTTTAAATAAATGTAAGATCCACCACAAAAAATATGGAATTAATTTATGAAAATCAACTTTATTAATAGAATTTTATCGAATAATCAATACAGAACTCCAATGAACCATCATCCTCAATTTCATTTATGTTGCATAAATAATATAATATGAAAATGCAGAATTTTCTCAATAGTCCACATAGTCTATCAATATTTTAAAAAAAAGGAGAACAAAAAACATAATTAGACAACGAACATAAAAATGATAAAAATTGGTAAAACAAATAACGTCGTTATATTATTTTACAAGCTTTTAACAACTCTAACATTTGACCATCATAATAGCACATTTTCGAGATATTACTAAATTTGAATAAATCTTTTGAATAAGAAATAGTTTTCAACAAAAAATGTTAACAAATAGTACTGTTTTAATTTTCAATTTTAGAAATAAGATCTACAAAAAATTAACAAAGTAAATGAACTACAAAATTAGGTTAAGTAGATTTTAGATCATTCCGTTAAAATAATATTCTAAATAAATTCGTTATAGATATTGAGCATATCCACCAAAATGAGTAGAACTAAAAAAAATTGTTATCATGTTTTAACACTGAATTCGTGCATTCACTAGTAGAAAAAGTGTCATTGACATCGCTTATTTTGCCTCATTTACATCGCTTTCTGGCGATGTATCTGGGGGCGACATTTAGAGTATTTTTCCCTTTACATCGTTTCGGAAACCGATGTAAATAGTATACCGTTAACATCAGTTATAAGTGAAAAGCGATGCTAATAGTACACCATTAACATCGGTTATAAGTGAAAAGCGATGTTAATAGTATACCATTAACATAGGTTATAAGTGAAAAGCGATGTAAATATCATACCATTAACATCGGTTATAAGCGAAAAGCGATGTTAATAGTATATCATTTACATCGTTTTTTGTCTGAAACCGATGTAAATAGCATACCATTAATATCGTTTATAAATGAAAACCGATGTTAACGACATCTAATAACATCGGTTTTGGTGCAGATCCGATGTAAATATCAATCTTATTTACATCATTTATGGATTAAAAACGATGTAAATAAGTTTTTTTCTTAATTAAAAAAAAAATTACATTTGAGGTATGGAAAACACCGCAAATGAGAGCAACAATCATTTAAAAAAATTATATTTCCAAAACCCATAATTTATACATATACGCTAAAATATAAAAGTGATTTGAACATAAATATTCTTACATCGACACAAAGAAAAAAATACTAGTAATGTAATACACCTAGTTTGTTCTATATATTTGAGCTTCGTCTAACTAGCGTCGAGTTTTCTGCTTGGAAAGGCTCACAGTTCATCATCATCATTACTTCATTAGTATCATATTTGTCTGCGCAGAACACCACCTTACACTCTCAGGTGAGGCTTCCCATGTCTAAAGAAGTCGAATAATGTCAAGTTCGGCACCTAATGAACGAAATTGCAATGAATTAATATACGATTAAGAAGATGGTGCAAATCACCTGAATACTAAGCAATTGCTAAAACAAAGCAAAATACAAACAAAGAATGAACTTAGAAGAAATAAGTACCTAGCTTACATCATCACCAGGCAGCAATCGACACCACAAATCGGCAACCAACCAGCTCGCCAAACCTACACGCCGCAGACATCAATCAGCAGGCAACAACGACAAGCAACAACAGATAGCATAACCATCTAGCCTGCAGCTAGCGAAACGACAACAGCCATAGGCCGACAACAACTTTCCAACATAACACTAACACTAGCAAAAATTTAATAGGCAGCAACGAGTATTTAACATTTAATAAAATATAGCAGCTTATAGTATTAGTTGCAATGCAAGCAGTATCTAAATTAGTGAAAGGAAATCTAGCAATGCAAGTATAACACTATAGACAATAAAACCATAGAAAACAGATATCACAAGGTTCTAATGATTTAAACTTTCACATAAGATAAACAAGATGTCAGCTTTTCAACAACATTGCAATCCATATCAACAACATTGAAATCAATGGCAATTGAGGATTATATGATCATGAAATACTCCTTCAATCATTATTTCACGTTTGATTAAAATACACATCATAAAGAGTATGAAAAAGGTAAAAAAATGATTGGGATGGATAACGGATCAAATCATCTAATGGTAGGTGATTTCAACTATTCAGTGCAAAAAACAGAAAAATAATACATCATCTAAACATACTGTGGGTTTCACTTTTGAGAACGGGAAGACAGTAATTGTGTGGCTGCAGTCCTCCTTGGAAGAGAGGTTCCTATTGAGAATGAGGTGAGGTGCTGCGGTGTCACAGTTGCAGCGACATTCCCCTGAGATAGGTGACAAAGTAAGAGTTCCTATTGAGAACCAGGTTATCATTAGTTTATCTACAAAGAGATGAAAAATTGGAGCACTTGATTCCTAATATGAATTAATCTCAAAACACAGAATTGAAATTCACATAAACAGCATTTATGTTTTTTCTCTTAATGTCAAGTTTTCAAGAAAACACAAACTTAAAAATATAAAAAAAATATTAGTACATGTAAAATAAGGCTTGGCAATATACAAGCTGTTTTTTAGACATTTCATAAACAAAATTGAAACTAACAATAGTATGAAGCTCTCACAAGAAAATTTCTTGTAGGAAATAAAGCAAAATGAACAAATCTATATACAATTTTTCTGTTTGCATAACACCCAAACCAGCCACATTACCCATGCTAACATATCAACAACTTTCACCACATTTTCTTCCCTAAACACGTCATTTGCTACCTCCACGATGACATCTAAATTCTAAACTGCATATAACGAGGGCATGCAAATTTGAATGGACAAAACATAGCCTACACATGAAAGTATAAACTAACATTGAAATGTCACTGTGACACCCCTTATGTAGTAGAAAGGATAATAAAGCTTCATCAAACCTCTGATGCAATCTTCCCCAATGCAAAAGCTGCCTCTATTCTTACTCTCCAAAAGCCTAAACGTAAGAAAACGTAAGTTCTTTTTAAAATGCCAAGAACATTATAGGACTAATCCTAAGAAAACAACAATTTTCTACTAACCTTTGAGCCAGCAACAAAATTTGATAGAGAATTAATTATAGGAAATGGAATATTTTGAAATCTCAGTTGCTTATTCCTAAAGAAAACCCTTCAATTGAATGAATCACCAGAGCTTGGATTTACGATACAACTTATAAAGTTACGTTGAATGAGGAATGACCATGCACTGATAATTGATACAGAATAAAGGTCTAACCTTTGGTGAGTTAGTCACTGTCTGATTTTGTCCCAGAACGACATCTTCAAACTGCTGGACCAACTAATTTCTACCAATAAAGAATAACATAACTTGTTTTGCAGGATAATATCTCGGACTAGAGTTGATGCTTCTTTCGCCTTCCACTATGCACTGCCTAAAGTCAATGAGTTTAGGCACAAAATCCTGTAAAATCGATTATCAATTCTTGTATCAGCTGAATCAAATGAAAGTAAAGATACAAGTAAGAGACACAAGTGAATATTTTATGAAACCATTTTTCTTCCAGAAAGAGCCCAATATAGTACCTCGGTCATAAGTACATTGTTGGTGCTGATATTAGAATGTACAAATAGCCCTTTTGGATGACTATGAAGAAAGTCCAACAGTTCCCTAGATTAATACCTTACTAAATTTAATAAAGATAGAAATAGATAAATATCAAAATAGAGTAGCGTCAATGCTAAGATTAATACCTTACTAAATTTAATGGCTCTCAGCACTCTCTCTGGTTAAAATGGATACACTGCTACATTCTTAAGGGGGACTCAATCTGGACTGTTGGCAAGAAAACATTTTATCCGGAAAGTTGGTGTAGTATTTTGGATGCAAGGGACTCTCTGCTACAGTTTGCAGAAAGTACAGATGCTGCTGTACAGACTTTGTTGAACTGTCAGTATAATGGGAAATTGAATGTGAGTAAGCTTTACTATGTAATTCGTCCTAAGTACGCTTGCATTAGATGGGATACAGTAATTTGGAATGTAAATGTACTACCAAAGCATAGCTTCATAGCTTCTCTTGCTCTCCAAAGGAAGTTAGCTACTTTGGACAACATAAGTAGAAGAGGGATCAATATGGTTAATTGGTGTTGTCTCTGCAAGGCAACGAGGGAAACACATGCTCACTTGTTTTTCAGATGCCCTTACTCTACAGCAATCTGGATTGGTATCATGGACTGGATTCAAGTTAGAGGTCGAAGTACCGATCTCTGGACTGAAGTGTACTGGTGTAGGGGTAAAGGTCAGCAGAAACACTGGAAATCAGGCCTATTCAGAAGTTGTCTTGGGGCTGTAATCTATGCAATCTGGCTTGAACGTAATACCAGAATTTTCTCTGGTAAGGAAGTAACTTGGCAGAATACTCTCAGACAGGCAGAATAATTTCGAGTAAACAACCGGTTTAACTGCATCGAAGCTGCTATCCTTTTCAAGTCATTAACACTTAACATCCAAACCCAACCCTCTTTCACCCACAATGGAAAGAAAGGTTCTCAAATTATTTGCTAACAACACTAATTTATATAAACCTTAATCTCAAATTATATGGACAGTTTATCAAAATCCCCAATTTATAATTATATGAACCTATCTTTATCAAAATCCCGAATTTATATAAACCCTATTTCCAATTTACACAAACCCTAATTAAATAAATAATTAAAAACCTATAACAATCGCAAATGTTTATAAAAACATATAACAACATCATAATAATATCTACAATCACAAAGTATACAAACAAAACAACAATTAGGCTAATAAATTGAAAATAAAAAGAATAAACATACCTTCAAAAATTAGAGCAAAGTCGGGAAAAGAAGTGAAAGGTGAGAAGATGGAGGTGTTGATGTTAGTGTCTATAGTGATAGTTCGATCCTGGAAACAGGTGTTTATTGATGTCGTCGTCGATTTCTGCTTCTTTTTCTATTTTTTCTTGTGATTTGGTAATAAGAAAGAGGGAGACGAGCAGACGACTATGAGCGTTTCTGTGAAAATTAAGGGAAGAGGGAAGGGGGAAGGGGAACTGAATGGTAGGTTTTCAGTCACGCTCTAGGGGATTGATTTTACATCGGTTTTTAAATAACCGATGTTAATAAATGATGTAAATAACTGAAATAAAATAAAATAAACATCGTTTTTTCCTAAAACTGATGTTAATAACTCAAATATTATAGATTACATCATTTACATTAAGAAATGATGTTAATATGGCGATGTCAATTGCATTCTGGAAAATTAACAAAAAAAACTGTTTCATCAGTCCATAATTAATAAGTAACCGATGTATTTTTTTGCAGAATTGTTACATCGGTTCATAATTAAAAACTAACCGATGTATTATTTTTATCATCTTAACTGCTAAACATCAGTTTACTTAAACCGATGCAATTAATTATCATTAACATCGGTTTAAAAACAAATCGATGTAATAATAATATAATTAACATCGGTTTTGATTTCGAAGCAATGTAAATAGCAAAAATTATCTTAATTGTTAAACATCAGTTACTTAAACCGATGCAATTAATATCATTAACATCGATTTTATAACAAATCGATGTAAAAATAATATAATTAACATCGGTTTTGATTTTGAAGCGATGTAAATAACAAAAATGGTCTTAATTGTTAAACATCAGTTTACTTAAAACGATGCAATTAATTATCATTAACATCGGTTTTATAACAAATCGATGTAAAATTATATAATTAACATCGGTTTTGATTTCGAAGCGATGTAAAATTATATAACTAACATCGGTTTTGATTTCAAAGCGATGTAAATAACAAAAATTAGATCCATTACATCAGTTTTAGCAAAAATCGATGTTATAGTGGCGATGTCAATAGCAGTTTCTGTACTAGTGATTTTTTCACGGATTGCAATTTTTGCACGTGTTTTGAACTATGATCATTATAAAAGAAATAGATTATAAGTTATACATGTATTTTGGTTTACCATTTTTAAATATTAATCATTATATCGATGTTTTAGAACTATACCCGTGCAATTTTGCACGGGTTAAAACTAGTTTGTGTAACGACTCAACAAACACCATAAATATTTGGTCATAAACTCACAATGTAAAACCCCTCGCGGCAGCGAAAAGTAAAACATACGAAAGCATGCAAAAAATGCGCGGAATTTAGAACTTTTGACATGATAAGAAAACATGCGAGGTGTCTTAGCAATATTAAACATGCGGAAGAAATAAAACATAATTAAGTATATAAGTACAATACAAAAGCAGTCCGGGATAGCATATCCCTACAGGCACAAAATACTGAAATCATAAGTCTAAGGTCTAGCTACACGATAAGGTAAGTCATCGATGATTGGATCATCGCTCGCTAGCCTCAACGTAACCCCCTGCAAACAGCCTCATGTACCTACACACATACAACATGTGCGCCACAGTCAGTGGGGAGTGACTAGAGTGCTCCTAGCCACCTATTGTCAATAACACATAACACATAAGGCATCCAACATACTCCAACATTTATAACATGCGAAGTATTTATATCAACATCAATCTTCATATCAACATGCATCACTTATGCAAAGGCGCTCAACTAACTTCGGAAACTATTTGAAATGAGAGCCGGTCTCCCTTCCGGTTGCCCGGCCGGAGGGTCTTTCACTCCAAACCATTTACGAAACCAGGCTAAGAGTCGTCCAATGCCTTGGACGAACAATACTAAGATAACCAAGTATCATGCATCCACAATCACGAACTAAAGCATGCTCAACATCCAATTACATCAACAAGAGATAGGTCACCAAGTGACTCGACTCCAACAACTATAGGTCAACCAAGTGACTCTACAAACAAGAGATAGGTCAACAATTTACTCGACTCTAACTAGATTGGTCAACAATTGACTCGACTAGTCTACTATGAGCAGGCCGACAATCGACTCGTCTATATACTACGACATCCCCAATCTCAGACTATACAACCCCCTGGTAGGACGACATCAAATGAATATCCTAGTCTAAACCTGGCCACTCTCGGAGCGCAAACAAGTTACGATCCCCGATTCGACAAGTGCACAAGGCACCCCCAAGACCCGAACTAGATAGGAACGAGATATGCCCGAAGGCGGGCAGACAATCTAAGACCTGACCTTGAGGACCAAGTCACTACGGCCAACCAGCTACACGATGCAATCAGGTGAGAATTCGAGTACTATAGCAACGCACAACAGGTTTACACAAATCACATAATGTCATCTCAAAGATGTACAACAACTCAAACTCGAATGACAATCATTTCATATATATCTCGTTACTAAACATTCATTCAACACTTAGTCGACTTCGGAAACTAATTTGAGGTGAGAGCCGGTTTCCCTTTCGCACTAGTAGAAAAATACTTATTTGAGGCGTCAAAAATGAGGCCATTTGCGGCGTTTTTAGTGTAGCAGCAAATAAGGGGGCCGCAAATAGAAAAAGTCATTTGAGGCGAAAAAAAACGCCGCAAATAGAAGGTTATTTGAGGCGTTTTTCTAAAAAAACGCCGCAAATAGAAAAGGCTATTTGAGGCGTTTTTTGAAAAAAACGCCGCAAATAGGTCCTCTATTTGAGGTGTTTTTTGGAAAAAACGCCGCAAATAGGTAAAAAAAAAAAAAAAAAAAAAAAAAAAAATTTTTTTTTTTTTTTTTATTTTAATATGAAAAAATGCAGACAAATTATTTAAATATGGTAACTCTCAAATGTATTTTTTCATAAGAGAATCTTACATGTTTTTAAAATAATACAAGTGTTTTAAATAAAATGCAATCTATACTAATTGCTTTAGACATCAATTTACACTTGCAATGTGATGGAACTTCGTGATTCTCTGAAGTGGCTACAATGGAGAGGGCTGCTAGAGTGTGTGTTATCAACGATTCCACAAAATTTGTAATTTGAGGGCTTATCAACAATTCCACGCTTCTGAAACAGGCCCTCACACAATTTCAGTGTATCGCAATCTCCATGCAGGAAAGCCAAGATGACATCTTGTAGGTCCATAAACCAAAAGAAGATCAGGTTCAGGACCAGAACAAGCTGCCAATAAATAAAATAGATGATATAATTCACTTTAGAAACTAAATAAGGATACATTTCAAAACATAATTTCAACTCAAACTGGGAAATAAAACAAACCAACGAGTTGTAACGCCTCGCTCAAGAGTGGTTCAGTAAACTTTGGCTTATCTGGATCAACTTGGTACTTGAGGAAAAGCAGATTTGCTGCTTTAACCACACCTTCCTTTCCATCGGTAACTGAAGTGAACTCAAGAGTTAACTGACCGGGTTCAAGTGGAGCACATGCCGTTTCAACCCCCTGCATATATTATTGTGCCATGGTGGTAAGATACTGACTAAGTTCCAAAGAAAAAGCGAGAAGTGGCCGACAACCTAGGTTGGGTCATACCCCTAAAGATATTTTACCTGCCATGGTCTTGCATTGCACTTAGCTATGATAGTCTCCCTTGATTTCTTTAGCACCCCTGAACAGCCAAATTCCCTGTCCGGTGATAATTGGAATTGCAGGAAGAATAAAAAGAAACTGTCAATAGTAATTTAATGGTTACCACATTCTCACCTTCCGCGTCGTAGAGACAAAGATGCTTCACACCTGTTGCAGCCACCCACTGTACCAGCTCAATAACATCTGAAATGTTGTGAGCTTCATCACTTTCAACCACTATGGCGAGGTACCGTACCTTGCTCGCATCAAGAGAATGCCATTCCTCACTCATCTGTAACCTTGTACCCTTGAAAGGGGTCAGGTGCACAGCGCATCATACAACCATTCTCTAGGACTACCAACTCATAAAGCATAAGAACATATAAAAGAGACAAATAACAAGAGCAAACCACAATTATAGCAGATTTCTAGGAGGATGATAAAGGATTTCCTTGTTTATCAAGGTAAAGACACATTTAACTTGAATAAACTCGGAAATGCAAAGATTCATCAAGGAACATTCAGTACCAGCGATATGCTGAAGGCCGTGTTCTGAAATATGATCACAGTAGTTAAAAGTCAAGGCTTGCAGACTAGAGCAACATTTCAAGAGCGCCAAACCAGAGTCTGTCACATCAGAACCAGAGAGATCAACAGAAAGTAAAGACGAGCCTTGAGAAGAGATGACATCCAACCAACTGTCATCCACACCAGGATAGTCTCCCAGACAGATATCCTGGTAAAAAATCATAGAAACCCTGTCAGCTAGAACCCATCATTTACTATCAGTGTATGAACTTCCTTTAAGATAAATCACCTGGAGAGCACAGTCACGAAAAGCTTCTAGAGAAGCATCAGCAAGGGACTGAGAGAATACTAAGTCATCAAAAATTTGTTGACTGATATCTCTTGGTAGGACCGAGAATGAACTGCGCTTGCCAATATCCTATTACAAATACAAAAGACATTATATGGCTAAGAAAACTACAAAAAAAAAACGACATGGAGATACGGAATTAAGACCCACACAAAAAAAAACATGTACATTGTACCTGACAGAGTTTATGAATCCATAGTTCCATGAGAGAGGGGCACCTCCCAGACTCCTGCTGAAGACCAGATGTCATCCTGGAATAGGGTGTTCCCAGTAACCATTTTGAACTACCATTTTTACAGTATCTTCTGTTGATGCCTATACGCACACCATCTTCATTGACCTGGCTTCCCCTCTTCCTTGAACATACACCACCCATTACAGCAAAACGAAGCTAAAAATCCTCAAATATAGCGATCCTTTTGAAAGAACATGAAGGCCTCATACCAACAACAGTCTGGAATTGTTACATGTGTCAAAGATATGAACCAGCAGAAGTACATCAATTGAGAAATAAAAATAAAATAAGCAAGCATTTAATACATTAGCACGATAATCACAAATTCCGAAAGCTACAACCATTGTTTGTAACTTATTCGTCTTGGGAATGGGTCTTCACTATTTCCCATCATTGGTAAACGAGTAAAGGACAAATACTTAGAGCTTCATCAAGGATTATAGCAGATTATAGCAGATTTCTAGGAGGATGATAAAGGATTTCCTTGTTTATCAAGGTAAAGACACATTTAACTTGAATAAACTCAGAAATGCAAAGATTCATCAAGGAACATTCAGTACCAGTGATATGCTGAAGGCCGTGTTCTGAAATATGATCACAGTAGTTAAAAGTCAAGGCTTGCAGACTAGAGCAACATCAGACAACGTCAGTTGCAAGAGGAAGAACAGCGTCAGCAACGACAGCGGAAAATTAATAAAACAATAGTCATCAAACTAGGAAACACACCATGGCTCAACAATATGAAGTTTCAATTGAAATAAATCCTAATTTAATACACCAGTAATTCAAACTCAAAGATCAAAACTCAAAACCTTCAATTGAAATAAAACAATAAGTGTACCCGAATTGAGGAACAAAATTAGAGTACAAACCTGAGAAGGATAGAGGAGAAAACAACGGAGAACGGAAATTGCAAGTATAATGGCTCGTCGTGGTGCATTGTGGAAGGTGGTGCTCTCTGGTGGTCGACAACAAGGGATGACGGAGATCTGGATAGGGTATTTGGGGTTGGTATCTTTGACGGGGATATAGAGAGGGTATTACTTAGGGTTGGTATATAACTCTATATGTTATTTGTTGCGTCCCCCTAAAACGCCTCATATAGTTTTATTTGCGGCGTTTGTTTGCTAAACGCCTCAAATATCCTTCTATTTATTAAAAAAAAAAAAAAATCTAATTTCTATTTGCTGCGTTTTGATAAAAACGCCTCAAATGAAGAGCCGCAAATTAATGTTTTTCTACTAGTGTCGGTTGCCCGGTCGGGGGGTCTTTCTCCTCAAATCCATTACCGAACCCGACATAAGCGTCGCCCAATATCTTGGGACTTCAAACAAGCATATCATAGATGTAAATATACGACCAAGCAATTTAATACCAAATAATCTTAGCATGTAATTCAAGACATCAAGTAATATGAACACTTGCAACTTTCGTAGTTCAACCCATAGATTAACATGTGAATTAGTATCGGAACTCAATAAGAAAGTTATATCAAATACCATCAATTAGGTTGATATAAAACAAACGTATAACCTTTCAATATACACATTAGACATGTTACTACTCAAGTGATACCTCATTTCGCGAATAAACGACGGATATCAATTTATTACCAATCATGCGAGCAATTAACATAGAACGAATGTAAATTCGATTAACGAGTCTCGTATTAAAATAAATATACATCTCAAATCAATTATATGAGCCTCACAACATGATTAAAATATGCTAAGACTCTTAACAAGCAAACCCCTAAAAGTTAGCTATCTTCATGCACAATTTCCGTAATCAATTCCTTATGAGCTAATCGACTCGAGACGGATAACCACGCTTCTTATGATGACTTTCCTAGCTCCAATATACATTTAAGACCAAGTATATATACCATCAAACATCACTTAAAACATCCTAAAAACAATTGGGAACCAAGCCCCCAAAACAGCTCGAAAAACAATTAAACGAGCAGAAAGTTACAGCGGTTTTTGCGCAGCCTGCGCAAGAGGGTGCGCAGCTGCGCCTAGGCTGCGCAGCCTGCGCAATGTGAGGCGCAGCCTGCGCCCAAGCACGGGCCAGGTACGTTTCGTGAGTTTCCTGCAATTCGCCAATTCAATCAATCCTTCGACAACCACTTCTAAACCATGATTTCTAGTATAAAACCTATACTATCAGCACATAACAACCCATAACAATCCCAAGTGTATCTCATATATAATCTTTGAACAAAATCAAGCAATTAAACAAGCATAAGAACAATAATCCCAAATGATACCGATCTTCATGTATACTCACAATTTCCACTTAAACCATGAATTTAACACAATACTTCCACAATAACATTATAAGAAGCATAAGGAAGATAAAAGTAAACCTAAACATGTTCCTAAACACAAGATTTCATCCAAAATCACAACAAGCATGCTACTTTAACAATTAGGCCGAGTTACTCATAATCGTTACCTTAAGAGAGCGATTCTTCACTTCTAATCCTCTACAATGTACGAGTCCTTGTCCGGGTCGTCCAAGTTAGCTCCTACGAACAACAAAAACGGATTGACATGAGGTATTTCGAGATTTCCCCAAAACAGCCCCAAAATTAAAGTCGATGAAACAGAAATTGAAAGAGATAGAAAGATTGCAAATCTCGAGAGGATTCCGAAAATATAAAATTTACCTTGATACGAGTTCGGGAAGGGGTCGAGATTATGATTTGAAGCTTGATGAAAATGGAGAAAATGGAGTTTTTCTTTTAACAGTGGAAGGAGACGTGAAGAAGTGCAAATGTCGATGAAAGGGTTTAAGGTAGGGTTTTATATTGTCCTTTCACCTTTACTTGAGTCGGGTTTTATTTGTTTGATACGGAATCAAGTCGAGAAATGAAATGCCAAGTGAAACAATGTCTTAAGATTAAAATATCTTAAGACGGAACTTAACGGAAAACTTAAGATAGAACTTACGATTTATTATTAAAATAATATTATATTCCGGAAATTAATAAAATCATTAAAATATTGTTTACGAAAATACGGGATGTTACACACAAATTATAGAATAAGAGGGTGTTGCATTATAACACGGTTATTTTGTGGGGAGAAGAACACTAGAATTCTATATGACAAACAAATAAATTGTTTTTCTACCTAATGAGATCATCTCACATCCAATCAGTATGTAAGTCATATTTAATGTTTACATTACTTACATTGACATAATTATAAAAATAAAGTTTTTTATTAATCACTTTATTATTAAATGTTTAAAAGGTTATATAAAAGGATTTTTTAATTGTGTTTGTAATCTTAAGTATTAAAAATAATAATTATCTTTCTATACCATATAAATATTAATATTTGAAAAAAATTCTTGATTAACCTTCTATCCAACCGGTTGACCTATTGGGTTTCAATCTCAACCATAAAATCATTGGTTATTTTGGGTCAAACGGAAAATCGCGTTGAAATTTTCTGGTCTTGACCATATACAATAAGTCGTGTCGCAATTTGACGGGTTTAGTTGCTTGTAATAAAACGGGTTGAATAACACCCTTCAGGATAGATGGGACAAATGTTTTGCTAATCTCAATGCATTTCGTTTTACTTAACCCGTTATAAGTTTAAGATAAATATACTCGTCTTAAATAAAAAATTGTACTAATATTACAAATTGTTTTATACATTAATATAAAATTTTCAAAGTCTAATATTTCAATACACATATTACAAATGAGTCCAACCCACTTCTATTTGCTTTCCTCATGTTTTTGCCATTAGCTTTGTTTACCCTAATTATACATTTATATAGTTTTGACATATTTCCTTCGCCATCATATTACCTCCTTTTATACAAACCAAATTCTAATGCTCCAATCTTGTTCTGTTCATTTTCGATCTTCTTCAATCAGCCATATTTTTTTCAAAATAGTTTTATTAATTTTTCGTATTCAGGTAGATCTTCATCTTCTTTATTAAACTTTCTTAATTGTGTCTACATTTGATTTGAACCTCATTGCCATTTCAGTTATAGGAAATTTTCTAGTACTTTGTTTTGTTTATGAGTAAGTAATAGATTAATAATTTTATTAATTATGTCTTTTTTTGCTGTTTTATTTAGTTTAATTAAATAATGCCTATTTGCGGTAATTATTTTCCAGATTTTAATTAAGTCATATGTTTTTTGTAATTGAATAATTGTATAGTAAAGAATGAAACACTGAGAGATAGAAAGTATTGTTGTATAATTAAATTGTCATAGAGAACGTGGGGTATAAAATCATAGAGCCGTCACCGGGTGTCACGTAGGTTCTGTGATTATTGTTTTAATAAATAGGATACTAGTTTTTGAACCCGTACACTGCACGGGTGGCAGCGAAATATATTATTAAAAGCAAAAACTTGCATAATTTTTGGATTTAGTAAAAATCTAAATTTTAAAAATACATTGTCTACCCATGTATTTTTGATAAGTTTATGTTGCTTAGTTTTATTTTAAATATTATGCATTTTTGTCTAAGCTATTTAACTTATGTGGTGAAATAAAAAAAACTGGATATAAAATCTATAACTTGTTTATATATTTAAATAAGCAATTACTTTTACTCATGTTTGTAATATATTATGATCATATTACCCTTTTTATTTGTTCTCCTAATAACATTCTCTCTTATTTCCTCTCCCACCCACCATCACGTGGATGTCTGGAAGCAACGATATTTGTCATCATCCAATGGCTACCATGAGACCTACCAATAGACCCTTCATCGCAGTCGTGACCACACCCAACTTCTCGGACCACGATGTCCATCTCAATCGTCATCTCAACATCACAACACACCTAACCACCACCCTGCAAATCATATCCTACGTCCTCCAATAACCATGCCCCTCTTGCTCCGACCATCCCATACGTCTCGTACCTCCAACATAACCACCATCCCTGCCTCCCACCTCATGTGTGACCCTCAGTCTCCTCGTATTCCTTTATTCTACAATTCCCCACCCAATCATTACCGATCCATCGCGATCCCTTCTTTATCAGGACTTCCCACCATCAACATCACTCGTTCATCACTTGTCTAGTCTCCAAATACTTATTTTTTTATTTGAGCATTCTTTCTATTGTGCCTTCTCCAACCTTCTTATCCATTGATCAAATTTTCCTAAATCTTTAACTTTGATATTGTACCTTGTCAAATCAAGACACATATTTATCGTTAAGATCAACACCTTGGAATTTTTTTTTAAAAAAAAGACTCATTAGTTTTTTACCCACCTATAAATGTTCTTAGAAATATAAATAGATGTTTGGAAAACTTTCCTTACATTTAATCCATAGGAGGAGGAATTAATGATGGTTGGTATTATACTTATAAAAAGTAATCTAAATGGGATTAAAATGACTTGAAATAATTGATTTAGCATTAGATTTGATATTACGTATATAAAAATAGAAAATCAATTACTAACCCTAATTTAGGAAATGAGGTTTTTGCCAAAAGAAACGGATAAAATCACTCATACTCCCTTACCGAGAAATAATCCGATTCGAATTGGCCTGACCCGAGGAGCAGAAATGACTCATAAAAACAAATCGGAATCAAACCGCAACACCAAATGAGCCAACCTTACTTAACCCGAACATACATTAGACTCTAACTCGACGCAACTGACCAATAAAAAAATACTCTATGTAAAAAGACCATTAGAATAGAATGCTAAAGTATTCGTAGTTGTTGTACCGTGCACCCTAAAAGCTTACATTGTACAATTTCATAGATTATACGTCTGGCAAAGGTGGGAAGATGATGGAGCGATGTTTAGAAGTAACCATGTGATTACAGTGGACAATCTCGTACAGTCGACACATATTATGTGATAAACTAGAGGCACTGGCGGGATTTTGAAAATATTTTGTAAGGATTTGTGTACCGTAATATCTGTTCGATAATTTGATAGAAATTTGTTTTTCAAGCCAATCAATAATATTACGTATGTTTCTTCGACCTAAAAATAATATGGAGTCTAATATTAATATATTAATTAATTAATATTTTTACTTTATCTAAAGGTTCATTTTGTGGTGATCGATTTCATCTTACCTATGTGTTTGATTGACTTGAAGAACAGGTAAGTTGTTATATTGTTGCCAAAAAAAAAACTATGTCCTTGTTTGGCAAACAGTAAGAGCATATTCATAATAACTGTAGGAATATAAGAACATACATTTATGCGGAAGCGATTGAATCGTTGTGTTCGCTAATTGCACACTACCGTATATCGTACCTCCGACGGCTACTAGAGCCCCGGGATAAGTTCACTCCCCAAATCCCAAGTCCCATATTGATGATGGACTTAGCCTCTAGAGATTGTATATTTTGCTTGTATTATGTGTTGTATAAGATGAACACGATGATTACACAAATCAAATATTTTATCTTGTTTATAATCCCCTCACATAAAGGAGTTACAAGAGAAGCACCATAAACACCCATCCAGTCACGCCATAATGGGTAGATTAACATGGTGATAAATAGGATAATAAACAACCAAATTGATTATGACCGTTATTACTATTAAATACAATACTCCCACTCGGTCACTAAAGCCATGGTAATATTGTTGTTTAATTAGTCACAAAAACTAAGCAACACTCTTACTTGGTTACAAAGCCATATTAATACTCTCACTTGGTCACACAACCAAGTTTATGACAACACAACTCCAATATAAACAATCTCTTAGGTTTCATACGGAAAATGGGGTGTACGACCATAAAGTAACAAAGGAGCGTTATATTAAGTTACCATCAAAACTAACATAACACTTTCACATTACCAATACCCCAAATCGTCCAAACATCACCGTAGCATACATAGTCCCTATATGCTATCAGAATCATTTAGTTATATACACAATATAACCCTGACAAGGACATTATGGTGAAGTTGAATTGATCATTCCTCGGACACTAATAATAATCCATCTCAACTTAACTGCTTTCCTAACATGATCCGTTGAACCTTAATCTTTTAGGCCCTTAAAATTCATATTAAAGTAGCAACATCAAGAATTAACTTCATATCATAGCTCCAAGTCAAAGGGCACCGAACAAAATTGGACAACACAATCCATAGGATCACACAGTAACAAAGTAGGGAAACATTATCACTCCTAACGGTTGACTTACTAACACACATAGTATGATATACGTGTCACAACATAGCTCCCACTACGGTGGGCATATCACGCTTCCATGTCGTGCGAATCATAAGTCTAGAACTACTCAAGCCACTAGATTGATAACACATATCCAATCTGACACTTGTGATTCGGTTCAAAGCTCTAGTATGAAAATAGGGTGTCTTGTCATACTTCGACTACAAAAGTCTCATCATAGACTTACTAAGGCGACTATATAACGAGTCAATATCTTTTCCATATAACTTATGTACAAAGACAATCACGAACACTCACTAAGTGTTAACTTGACTCAGTCTCATCTTGCCCACTACACAAGTGTCAAGGCGATTACCTGTGTGATTAGACAATCTAAAAGCTTGGTGATATCTTATGCACCTCATCATGCAACAAATTCAAATGAACATTTTCAAAAGATACAAATCTTTATCCAAAAAATGTTCATCATCAAACACATCCACAACTCAATTCAACAAGATTAAAACTAAAGCTGACTTTTTCGTGCAAATTAGCTCAATACATGAACTAATTAAGAACACATCTTATTAAATAATGCGCCAACCATCTTGTTATTTAATCTTACTTGAAGACAACTCTTAGTCCTACACAAGAACTAATTTACTCTTGTCACAAAAGCAAAAGTAAAAAAAAACTTGATTACATATCATTGTGCATGTAGAGGATTGATTAGGTAACAAATATTCATCAATCACAAATTGACGTTCAACTATGTACTAAACAAGTTACACATCAAAAAAAAAAACTACACTAGAACAAGAAACAATACCTAATCGTTCCTTGCTTTTGAGCATAGGTTTAGATATAAAAACTTTATTTTTCCTCTAAGTACCAATATGTCACCAATCAGCAAAGAGGAACTTATTCTCCTTTATAATTTTGACATACCCACAATAATTCCACCATTCCAACAAAATCATCAAACAAATGATTTATGGAATTTGAAATATATTTAAAAAGTTCATTCAACACATGAATAAGTTAATACACACACATATAAATATATCATCTTAATCATTTGAGACAAACTCAACTGATCAATTTATGCATACTGTTTTCGAGTAATTTGATAGGAAATAGTCTTTGCATTTATTTGAAAATAAAATCCAAATAGATGGCCAAAACTTAGAAGAAAAGCGGAACAAATCCGAACATTTGAGAACATATCTCATAATAATCTTAAACCTTATTGCCATAATCACTCATTGTACAATGTCTTTCTACTTTCGTAATAACAATCTATTTTATTACTTGGCCAAAAAAAAAAGTCATTTACTAAAAATGATGACTCCCACTTACTAAAAAATGATTCGAAAAACGAATAGAAGGAACAACTCCCACTATCGTCCGCCATGAGTAAAACACCTTAAAAATCGACCTTATATTAATCCTTAATTATAACTTGACAAACAAGTTAAAATTTACTCATTAGCAGATTAACTCTCATCTTTTACTTTGGATCATGGAACTATCCTTGGAGTCTAAACCGGTTCACAAAAATTCTCCCACTCACCAAGAGATAGTTATTTGTATTGTAACGAATACAATACATAGATCTACTAGTCTCCGCCAACACTTAGAAACACATCTAAGTCACAAATGTTAAGATGGATGATCAATCTACTACCCAAAACTTATGTAGAGCGAACAAAATTTCATTAAAACATATTTAAGGAATTCTTCCTAATCTATAAGAAGGAAAAATTGATCATCATTATATTTCACTTAATCATATATCAAGTGATGTACAATTTCTCTCACCTAAAACAACACAATGTCATAGTGTTTAAAAATTGTATGATCGACACCTTTTTTTTCTTCATTTACGCTTTGAACATATCAAATAATTATTCACAACCAACACGTATACTAAGAGTTCTGACTCTAAGTTTGAAGTTGGTTTCCACTTTTATCATATAGTGTTAGAACATATCAAACATTTTATAAAATGACAAAATAATTAATACACACTCATATAGCGTGAATCAATCATCTCAAAAGAAGAAGGGAAAAAACATACGATCTCATGATCCATCCTTAACATTTAACTACCCATAAATAAAATAAAAAAATAGATTGAAATATAAAAATAGAGATAATGACCATATATGATAATGTAACCAAAGAAATGAATCAAGTAATGCGGTAAACATATATACATGGCCAAACACATAGCCATAATGAACTACAAACATGATGTTAAATAAAAAAAACGTGATTTCCAATAAACTAATTATTGAAAAAGTAATCACATACACGCTCTAAGTACGTAGAGAATTAACAAATCAAAATAGCACAAAGCCTATTTGAATTGTCCATCGACAAACAATGGATTAAACAGCTACGAGTTATAATAATTCTCGCTCTGTTTCTAAATCCACACAGGACAAGAATTAACAGGTGATGCAAGAAACAAACAAATAACTCGAATTGATGGAGAATGATGTTATTTGGCTCAAAACTAACATGAACCAAACAAATAATATCTCCATACTTTTCTCTCGTCGACACTAAGTCAGACATATTAAACAATACCACATATTTGTCCTAAATAGTAAGAAGAACATAGACTATTAATAATCATACCATGAGACTTTTCTTCCAGATTAGTTTTTGAGACATTTACTAAGGATTGAGTCCACTTACGACAAAAGCTTTTTCATTTTTCTATCCCAGAATCGGATAGCAAATAAATTACCATGGAAAAATAACTCATTCCGTAAACCAACCACGTGTATAAAAAAAAATCACCTAAGAAAAATGAAACACTGTGACAATACTCAAATACTCCGGGTCAAGACACACAATCTTGTATCCCACGTCAAAATGAAATTGACTCACACGTTATTCTTACGCTACATAAGTTGTAAGACCTGTCTCAAAATAATTTAATAAATCTACATACAAAATAACACAATTTTGCACGCATTAGACTTAGTATATTTTAATGAATAAATACTGGTAAAAGCATAGATTTTCATAATCCTACTCATTACTAAGATATTCAACCTCGATTAGATAATACTGATCACAATTTCTCAAATCGTGATTTAGTTATAAGATACAAAATCTTATAACTCTAATTATCAAAGTTCAAACCGTATCACTATGGTGAACAAATCACCAAAAACCACTTGTTGTCATACACAAGTATATGGATTAAGGCACAATTCCAATTAAATTATTAAAATTCCTTTGCTTGGATTGTTCGTTCGAAAATTTCGCTATGCTCATATCATCACAAACACAATAAACTAGAAATTTTAATAATTCAATTAACCTCTTAAGATTAAATGAAACAAAATCACTTAACCCTTTAAAATACGCTAAACAAATTAGCTATTACCCTTATAATAACGGTTAAACAAATTAGCACGAACAATTTACTTTGATATTATCAAAACACTATCCAAAACAAATTTGCACGTCTTTAAAATTAATTACAAAAAACTTTAATCATAACGCATATGACGGTTTTAATGAATTATTGATACACAACTAATACGTATTCAATTCTTTTCTCATCTCCCGTGTAAAAACTAATTTTACATATACAATGCAACTATTATATATCACTAAGATATAACAGAGTCTTTAATGTAAAACACATTTACATATACAAATATATCACGAAGATATAAATCCTTTCGTAAAACAAATTTACGATTACTATTAAATCACAAAGATATAAACCTTGTATGTAAGTTATAAATCTCATGAACAACAAATGTCAATAAGATATTTATTTTTCCTATGTAATACGAAATTACACAATTTTTACAAGATAAAATAAACGAAACGAATTCGTAAATTATAACCATATCTTGCAAAACACAATATAGAGATAATAATGAGTAACATATACTAAATCAGACACAAAGTCGAACATTAGTATTTCTAATACTCATAAATCTGCTAGCCAAAATGAAAAAAAAAAAAAACAAATATCATTAAGACGTTCAAGTTTATATACAAGGATAAATTTTACGTAACTTATAAAATATCACACAGACTGTAACAGCCCGTATTTTCGTAAAATCTAATTTAAGCGTTTTAAATTATTTTACGTAATAAAATAATATTTTAATAATTTATTTCGAAAGATTTTAATTTAATAAGTAAGATCCGTCTTAAGAACCCCAAGTCCTTAAGACGAATACAAACTTGGCAAGGCTAAGTTCCCGACTTAAATATCCGTTCTAATATCCTAACCCGTTTCAATTGTGACGGAAAGGACAAGTCTAAATCCCTTAAGAACCCCATATGTCGTTGCTTTCTTCTTCCTCAAGAACTCATTTCACTGTAAACTCATTTCTCCTCAAAACCTCCATTTATTCATCTTCTTTTGCTCTTTTCTCCATCATCCGTCGACCGAATCAAGGTAATAATAACATTTTCGGAATCCTCATCAAATTTCCAAGCCCTCTATCACTTTAGTTTTTCATTTCGTTCACTTCGAAAAATCTGTCCGTTTTGGTAAAGATCCGTTTGTCCTAAATTCCGGTTTTTATGTTTGTAGGTGGGGGCTTAGTCGATCCAGAGGTCGATAGCTACTTGGTTGAGGAGGATCTTTAGCCGGAATCGCTTGAGAGGTGACGATAATGAGAAACTCGACCTTTATGTGTATATTAGCAAGTTTGTTGTGTTCTTGTATTTAGTTTCTGATTTTGTTGAAATATAATACTTAAAGGACTTAGTAACATGTTTAGGAAGGTGTTATTGTGTTGAATTCAAGCTTGTTGATGTTCTTAAGATCATATGTTGTTTTTCTGAAATTTGCACATTTTGCGACGGATACTCGATATAAATATTTGAGGATTGTTATGGGACTTGTATGTTGTTAGGATAGTGATAATTGATGTTTATAATGTTGGGCAAATCATGTTTGTAGTGTTTATTGAAGTTTACATGTCGATTTTGTGAAGTTTAAACTTGGCTGGAAAATGCGATTTTGCGTTACAGGCTCTCTGAGCCGGTCGACCGGCTGGGAGTGCGTTTGTGTGTTTTTCGTATTTTTGAGAAATTGGCCTTGGACTGCCAGCCGGCCGACCGGCTGGTAGTCCCTTGTGTCGTGTTTTGTTTGCGAAAAACCTAAGTAGAAAGGGAGCCCAGCCGGCAGACCGGCCGCCTGCCAGCCGGCTGGGAGTGCATTTGGGGTATGGTGGTTTTTGCGAAGGTTTGGGAATGGGGTTCCCAGCCGGCCGACCGGCTGCCTACCGACCGGCTGGGAGTCCTGGTGTTGTTTTGTGCAAAAGAGAAAGGGAAGGCTGAAGAGGTCACCAGCCGGCCGACCGGCTGCCTGCCGACCGACCGGCTGGGGACCCCTGTAAGCTAATTTTGGATTTTTAAATCGTAATTCTTTCGTAACTTTCAAACGGTTAATCGGTTTTGATTGAAACTCGTTTTGTATACCCATGACATGTATTTGAGGTCCCCGGAGGATGGGCAACATTTTATTGGGTTCGGGAATGGAGTAAGGATAGAGACCCCCCGGTCGGTCAACCGAAAGGGAAACCGGCTCTCCCTCATCTTAGTTCCCGGGGTCAATTAAGTGTTGATTAGGAGTTAAGAAAGTAGAACTATGGATTAGTTCATAGACTTTGATGATGTTGTTTCGTTGCGTATTAAGTTATGCGTTAAGTTGTCGCCTCTGAACTTAATACGTAGGTTGTTTGTCATGTATAGGGGTATGCGTTAAGATGTCGCCTCTGAGCCCTATATGTGTTTGTTTGTCGTGTATGGAGCCATGCGTTGAGTTTTCGCCACTGAGTTCCATACATGTTTGTGTGTCGTGTCTGGGACATGCGTTGAGTTTTCGCCTCTGAGTCCAGACATGTATGTGTGATCGCGTCGGAACATGCGTTGAGTTTTCGCCTCTGAGTCTGACGAGTAGAGCAACTGCACGACGGGGCAGTCAGGTTGTCATACCTTACCCGGAGTGCAGGTGTTTGGTGCTAGAACATGCGTTGAGTTTTCGCCTCTGAGTTTAGTACCTTGTGATGTAGTAGGGGAACATGCGTTGAGTTTTCGCCTCTGAGTTCCTTACTTGTGATAGTGAATTGAATGCTTGTCCATGCGTTGAGTTTTCGCCTCTGAGTCTAGTGTTCTGTGATAGCTGGTCCATGCGTTGAGTCTTCGCCTCTGAGTCCTTGCTTGTTATAGTGAAGTGGTATTAGGTTATGCGTTAAGATGTCGCCTCTGAACCTTATACTTACTGTTTGTCTAGTATCTGCTTGCCTAGTGATGGTACGGTGTCAAATCTAGATATTTGTGATGATGTGTTAAGATGTTATCGTTGATGAGACTTATGTTTGATTTTAGTATTGTTCACCCAAGGCATTGGGTGACTCTTTGATCGATTTCATAAATAGTTGGACTGAAAGACCCCCCCGACTGGGCAACCAGTAGGGAAACCGGCTCTCCTTCCTAACGGTTTATGAAGTTGGGTTGAGAGCTATGCATTAAGTATTGCATGATATGATGTAAGTTGATGAGATGTTATACTTCGCATGTTGATATATGTTGGAGTATTCTATATTGCTTTATGTGTTACGTGTTGTCACAAAAGGTGGCTAGGAGAACTCTAGTCACTCCCCACTGATTGTGGCGTACATGTTTTCATGTATGTAGGTACATGCAGGTTGGAGCGGGGTTCACGAGAGGGCTAGCGAGTGATGATCCTGTTGTCATCATATGACTTACACTTATATCGCCTAGCTAGACTCTTAGTCTTTTGATACAGTTGTTTTGGTGCATGTAGGGATGTTCCATCCCAGGCTGTTGTACATATTTGTTTTTTATACTTAGAACTGTTACTTATCTATTTTGGTTTTATTTCAGTTTCAGTTTCCTTTTCAGTTTAAGACTTCTCGCATGTTGTTTACTTTAAAAAGTTTTAATTCCGCTGCATTTTTAGTACTTTTGTATGTTTATATTTCCGCTTTCGCGAGGGGTTTTACAGTTGGTATCAGAGCATTATTGCTCCCGACGCACTCATGTGACCCCCAACCTTAACTTGACCAAATAAACAAATAATGAATGAGAGATGGGTAGGTCTAAGGATTTATATTGTAGTCTGGTTGTGTCTTGTTAGGAATACGTCTAACGGTTTATTCTCTTATGATTGAAGAATGACAGAACCAGCCAATGATGAGAATGCTGAGACTCAAACCCTCATTCAAACTCTTCAGGAGTGCATACCTAGGTCGTCTATGCCTTCTTCTTCTTTTCAAACCTCGGGAAGTAACCAACCTGGAGGATTGGCTTGGATTATCACACAGATGTGGAGGAACGCAGCTAAGACATTCGACGCAGAGACCAGTGCTGCGACCCTCACTGCTTGGTTCTTTAACATGGAAAGGAATTTCATGATTTACGGTGTTCGACCTGAGGATCGGACCCGAGTAGCATCTCAGTTCTTAGTTCGTGAGGCTAGAAGTTGGTGGTTGACGATCAGTGCTCCTGCTACTCGTGACCCTACCTTCACTTGGAGTCGTTTCAAGACTCTTCTTGGCATGAGGTTTTACCATAGGGACATTCGCCAAGATAAGATGACCGAGTTCATGAACCTCCGCCAAGGAACCCTTTCTGTTCAAGCCTTCACCAATCGATTTGAGGAGCTGATCCACTTTGTCCCACAGCTAGTTGAAAGAGAAGAAGACAAAGCCTATCTGTTTCGGAGCAAGCTTAATGCTGAGACTAGGAGTGTAGCCAGTGGTGACCCGACCTCTTACTTCCAGAGTTACTACAGTATCTTGCGAGCAGAGGACCCTTATCAGATCTATTATGAAGGATCTAGTGCCTTTTTTCCTCCTCCTCCACCTTTGCATAGATGCCGAAGTGGGAGACCTCTTAGCCCTCTTGCCTCCTCCCCTCTTGGAAAAAGAAAGCGTCCCCAGAAGAACAAGAAGTCCCAGAGAGCTAAGACTTCTCAGGTTCGAAGCATGAGCTTTCCACCTGACGTTCCCTTACAGTGTTTCAAGTGCCGCAAAGATCTTCATCCTGGAGTTGACTGCCATGGTACCCCTTATCATTGCCATACCTGCGGGAAAGTTGGATATCGCTCGTTCGAGTGCGCCATGGGGAAGATCGCCGTTGACGGAGCTACCACTGCTGACCCAGAGGCTGAGACCAGTGGAGCCGGAGCTGTTCAGATTCAGGCTGAGACTGGAGTTCACCCTGACCCGCCTACTGGTATGTTCTCGCCTACCATCTTGTTCATGGTTTGTTGTACTTATAGCCGTTAAGCTCTTAATCTCTTTCTCTTAGATTCATCTTGATCTTCCCTGAGAACTACCATTGTGTCCTCTTAACTTCACTTAGTAGCTTGTTTATCCTGGAACACCTCGTGCGGTAACCTACCATAGACAGACTTGGGAATATCTTGAGGTCAATTGTGGACCGTGATTGGAGAGTGTTGTTACTTGAGGAAAACCCAAGAAGCCATTTGAGAGATGTTTTGGGATCCTAGTGTTTATGTTTTGCCAATGTGAAGAGTAAGTGAAAAGTGAGATAATGGTGCTAAGTAGAGTGTTGTACATGGCTTTTGATGGAACTTAAGTGCGAGAACCTTGCCTAGTCATGAGCGACTGTAAGTTTGTAAATTTCCACTAGAGAAATTTTGGGGAACTTAGAGTAGTATGTAATTTCGAGGAATATGCTTAAGGTACTGATGTTGTCGGATGAATGGATGAGGTAAGTTATTGCTATTTAGATTTGAGGAACGAGAGTCGTGGTGAATGAGTGAGAGTGTTGAAACATGAATAAAGGACTTGCGAAATTTACGGAGTGTCCGACCTTAGAGTACTTAATGGATTTTTGCAATTTTTCTAATAATGGATCCAAGAGAAAATTTGAGAGTACCTCACCCGATTGAGAATGGAATAGGATGATTTATTGAAGATACAATTTTGAGAACACATTGTTTTAAATATCGTTGTTTTGCGGACCGCAATGCAAGCCTAGTAGATATATCATATGGATTGACAGCCTGAGAGTTAGTGGAGCTATCATTGAGGAACAATCTGAGACGGGACATCTAGACTTTTGGAAATAGGTAATTAGAAGGACGATAATGCTTTAGGTTTTGAGGAACCTTGAGACCGGAATCGTTTTGAGGAAAAACTTAGGATTTCAAATGCTCCCATAGAATAAACTTGATGGTATTGAACTACGTAGGACCAAAGGATGTAGATGATTTCGGCTACGGCCTGATTGATTGGGAAAAGTTATGTTAATAAAATCCAGGTTTAGAGTTTGGGAATGCGTGAACCTTGGTCTGAGGTATGTGTTCTAGACTACCCCCTGGAGTGAGAGATCCTTAACCCTAATTGAACAGATTTCTGTGTGGACTGAATGAAAGTTTTGGGAACCTTCTCGTTGTGGAATTCCTAGTTTTGCGGATGAGATAGTGGTTAAGAGGGACCGTGAAACCATTGTGAGCATCTAGGTTACTGAAATCGCCTTTTTGAGTATACTAAGGATCGTTGAAAGGATGTTTCGATTTGGATTGAGCGGTTAGCGTACCCATGTTTGGCAAGGTTACCGTCTTCTTTAACCTTCGACTTGTTGGTTCCGTTCTTCCAACCCTCCTTATTGTTGTTCCGACAGCTGTGAAGGCTTGAAACCTCCCAACCCTTCGTGTCGAAAGTAATCTCTATGACCGTTTCTACGCTCCCGATGACTGTTTTTGGAACGTTTCATCCTTGTTAACCTTGAAAGTTGTAACTGTTTCTGGAAATCTTATTGGTTTTGAGAATTTGACACTGTCCTCGCGCTCTCGAGCGGCTGTTTTGAAATCTGTTTCCTTTTTGGTTAACTTGGAATTTACTGAATTTGGAAAAAAGTTTATTTGCCTTGAAAATTTCAACTGCTTCTTCCCGTTAGAAGTGACTTTTAGTTATTTTTATCATCCTACTTTCTCTAGAATTTCGGAATAAAGGTTCATTTTGAAGAAAACTTGATTTTGAAGAGCAGAACGTGTTACCATTTGAACTGATCTCAGCGTTGATTTCCACCAGAACGTGTTATTGGAGACGTCTGATAACTGTACTGTGTTGATCAACGCCGAATCGACTTAAATTTTAGAATTTTGACTGATTTAATTTTTGGGGCTTGTCTCAGATTTGGAATGTCGGACTCTCGAATACGTAACGAGGATCCCAACGTCCATTGACAAGACTAGTGCCTTGAAATCTTTTGCTCCTTAAAAACCTCTTGGAAGATAAAGTTTTGAGTTGTCATGACCCGCTGGTTCATTTTGGAAAGTTTAGTTGTTTCGTACTTACTTCTACTTTCGAGTTTCGAGGACGAAACTTTTTGAAGATTGGGTGATTGTAACAGCCCGTATTTTCGTAAAATCTAATTTAAGCGTTTTAAATTATTTTACGTAATAAAATAATATTTTAATAATTTATTTCGAAAGATTTTAATTTAATAAGTAAGATCCGTCTTAAGAACCCCAAGTCCTTAAGACGAATACAAACTTGGCAAGGCTAAGTTCCCGACTTAAATATCCGTTCTAATATCCTAACCCGTTTCAATTGTGACGGAAAGGACAAGTCTAAATCCCTTAAGAACCCCATATGTCGTTGCTTTCTTCTTCCTCAAGAACTCATTTCACTGTAAACTCATTTCTCCTCAAAACCTCCATTTATTCATCTTCTTTTGCTCTTTTCTCCATCATCCGTCGACCGAATCAAGGTAATAATAACATTTTCGGAATCCTCATCAAATTTCCAAGCCCTCTATCACTTTAGTTTTTCATTTCGTTCACTTCGAAAAATCTGTCCGTTTTGGTAAAGATCCGTTTGTCCTAAATTCCGGTTTTTATGTTTGTAGGTGGGGGCTTAGTCGATCCAGAGGTCGATAGCTACTTGGTTGAGGAGGATCTTTAGCCGGAATCGCTTGAGAGGTGACGATAATGAGAAACTCGACCTTTATGTGTATATTAGCAAGTTTGTTGTGTTCTTGTATTTAGTTTCTGATTTTGTTGAAATATAATACTTAAAGGACTTAGTAACATGTTTAGGAAGGTGTTATTGTGTTGAATTCAAGCTTGTTGATGTTCTTAAGATCATATGTTGTTTTTCTGAAATTTGCACATTTTGCGACGGATACTCGATATAAATATTTGAGGATTGTTATGGGACTTGTATGCTGTTAGGATAGTGATAATTGATGTTTATAATGTTGGGCAAATCATGCTTGTAGTGTTTATTGAAGTTTACATGTCGATTTTGTGAAGTTTAAACTTGGCTGGAAAATGCGATTTTGCGTTACAGGCTCTCTGAGCCAGTCGACCGACCGGCCGCCGGTCGACCGGCTTGGAGTGCGTTTGTGTGTTTTTCGTATTTTTGAGAAATTGGCCTTGGACTGCCAGCCGGCCGACCGGCTGCCTGCCGACCGGCTGGTAGTCCCTTGTGTCGTGTTTTGTTTGCGAAAAACCTAAGTAAAAAGGGAGCCCAGCCGGCAGACCGGCCGCCTGCCAGCCGGCTGGGAGTGCATTTGGGGTATGGTGGTTTTTGCGAAGGTTTGGGAATGGGGTTCCCAGCCGGCCGACCGGCTGGGAGTCCTGGTGTTGTTTTGTGCAAAAGAGAAAGGGAAGGCTGAGGAGGTCACCAGCCGGCCGACCGGCTGCCTGCCGACCGGCTGGGGACCCCTGTAAGCTAATTTTGGATTTTTAAATCGTAATTCTTTCGTAACTTTCAAACGGTTAATCGGTTTTGATTGAAACTCGTTTTGTATACCCGTGTCATGTATTTGAGGTCCCCGGAGGATGGGCAACATTTTATTGGGTTCGGGAATGGAGTAAGGATAGAGACCCCCCGGTCGGTCAACCGAAAGGGAAACCGGCTCTCCCTTATCTTAGTTCCCGGGGTCAATTAAGTGTTGATTAGGAGTTAAGAAAGTAGAACTATGGATTAGTTCATAGACTTTGATGATGTTGTTTCGTTGCGTATTAAGTTATGCGTTAAGGTGTCGCCTCTGAACTTAATACGTAGGTTGTTTGTCATGTATAGGGGTATGCGTTAAGATGTCGCCTCTGAGCCCTATATGTGTTTGTTTGTCGTGTATGGAGCCATGCGTTGAGTTTTCGCCTCTGAGTTCCATACATGTTTGTGTGTCGTGTCTGGGACATGCGTTGAGTTTTCGCCTCTGAGTCCAGACATGTATGTGTGATCGCGTCGGAACATGCGTTGAGTTTTCGCCTCTGAGTCTGACGAGTAGAGCAACTGCACGACGGGGCAGTCAGGTTGTCATACCTTACCCAGAGTGCAGGTGTTTGGTGCTAGAACATGCGTTGAGTTTTCGCCTCTGAGTTTAGTACCTTGTGATGTAGTAGGGGAACATACGTTGAGTTTTCGCCTCTGAGTTCCTTACTTGTGATAGTGAATTGAATGCTAGTCCATGCGTTGAGTTTTCGCCTCTGAGTCTAGTGTTCTGTGATAGCTGGTCCATGCGTTGAGTCTTCGCCTCTGAGTCCTTGCTTGTTATAGTGAAGTGGTATAGGTTATGCGTTAAGATGTCGCCTCTGAACCTTATACTTACTGTTTGTCTAGTATCTGCTTGCCTAGTGATGGTACGGTGTCAAATCTAGATATTTGTGATGATGTGTTAAGATGTTATCGTTGATGATGAGACTTATGTTTGATTTTAGTATTGTTCACCCAAGGCATTGGGTGACTCTTTGATCGGTTTCATAAATAGTTGGACTGAAAGACCCCCCGACTGGGTAACCAGTAGGGAAACCGGCTCTCCTTCCTAACGGTTTATGAAGTTGGGTTGAGAGCTATGCATTAAGTATTGCATGATATGATGTAAGTTGATGAGATGTTATACTTCGCATGTTGATATATGTTGGAGTATTCTGTATTGCTTTATGTGTTACGTGTTGTCACAAAAGGTGGCTAGGAGAACTCTAGTCACTCCCCACTGATTGTGGCGTACATGTTTTCATGTATGTAGGTACATGCAGGTTGGAGCGGGGTTCACGAGAGGGCTAGCGAGTGATGATCCTGTTGTCATCATATGACTTACACTTATATCGCCTAGCTAGACTCTTAGTCTTTTGATACAGTTGTTTTGGTGCCTGTAGGGATGTTCCATCCCAGGCTGTTGTACATATTTGTTTTTTATACTTAGAACTGTTACTTATCTATTTTGGTTTTATTTCAGTTTCAGTTTCCTTTTCAGTTTAAGACTTCTCATGTTGTTTACTTTAAAAAGTTTTAATTCCGCTGCATTTTTAGTACTTTTGTATGTTTATATTTCCGCTTTCGCGAGGGGTTTTATACAGACATTTATCATTTGCACGTAAAATAAATTTATGAAACATATTCATAAAGTATAGTTAAAATCACTAAGATATTTAATTATTCATATAAAACTTATTTATATGACTTTCATTCAACTTTGTATGAAACATATTCTTATACTTAAACCTTAACTCAATATGAAACATATTCATATAATTTTTTTTATAGAAAACAATCTATGAGACATACTCATATAATCAACAAGGACATAATTGAATCACTAAGAAATTTTAATTATACATATAAAACAAATTTATATAGTCGTCACTTATTTTTAAAAAAAACATATTCATATAATCGTACTTTTAACCAAACACATTGGTATATTATAATATCACGAAGATATATAATCATATATATAAAACTTATTTATACGACTCAAATTCAAGATGTATGAAACATATTCATACATATGCATAGACTTATAGATCTAGCTAAACAAATTAGCAAAATCTTTCATATTGAATATCACAAAGATATTAAAATACTACTAAAACGAATTTACAATTGTCATTACAAAATGTATATAAAACATATTTATATAATAATGAAATTGGCTAAACTAATTAGCGTAAACAGTTATCACTTAGATAGAAAGAAACTCACACACGTTCATTAAAAGAAATAAAAAACAAAGTGGACTAAACATATTAATTCTCATGTTCTAGCGTACATGCAGCAAAAAAAGAATAATACTCATATTAAAAGGTAGAACGGATCCACAAGGAAAAACAAAACCATGGCTAGATTGCTCACCTTCACTTCACACATACGTTCTTCGTCCGCGACAATCACCGTCGCATTGAAAACTAGAAATATCAGAGAACACATCTCATCAACATTTTGAACCAGAGTGAAGGATTTTGATCTCATATCGTCCTTGTAAAACCCCTCGTCGCAGCGGAAATATAACATACAAAACATGCCAAAATTTAAGCGGAATTTAAACTTTAACATGCATAAAAACGAGGTGATTTAAAACTGAAACTGAAACAACAGATATAAACAGAAATAGATAAGTATAATTGTCTAAGTACTGAAAGTAAATATATACAAACAGCCTGGGATGGTACATCCCTACAGGCACTCAAAACCAAATCAAAAGTCTAGAGTCTAGCTAACGCAAATGTGTAAGTCAATCGATGAATAGGATCATCGCTCGCTAGCTCCATGTGAACCCCTCTGCCATCCTGTCATGTACCTACATACATGTAAACATGTACGCCACAATCAGTGGGGAGTGACTAGAGTTCTCCTAGCCACCTTTTGTAACGACACGTAACACTTAAACATACAATACACTCCAACATATATAAACATGTGAAGCATATGAATCTCAATATTTGTATCTCGTATCACCATGCAATTACTATGCAAGGCTCTCAACCAACTTCGGAAACTATTTGGAAGGAGAGCCGGTCTCCCTTCCCGTTGCCCGGCCGGGGGGTCTTTCAGTCCAAACCATTTACGAAACTAGCCAAAGAGTCATCCAATGCCTTGGATGAACAATTCTATAATCAGCACACTATAACCATCATAATCAACAACAAGTATAAAGGTTCAGCTGTCAACTTAAGACATAACCTAAATACCAAGTAAACAACAAGTAATGGGTCCAGAGGTGAACTTAACACATATCCCACTACAATACAAGTAAAGGGTCCAGAGGTGAACTTAACACATATCCCACTACCATACAAATGTTGGGCCCAGAGGTGAACTTAACACATATCCCAACATACATACACAAGCAATGGGTCCAGAGGTGAACTTAACACATATGCCACTGCTACACACAAGTATTGGGTCCAGAGATGAACTTAACACATATCCCAATACACAGCTATCACACACTGGGTCCAGAGGTGAACTTAACACATATCTCAATATGCAACAACCGATCACGTGTCAGGTCCAGAGGTGAACTTAACACATATCCTGACACGCCACAAATAAAACACGTAATGGGTCCAGAGGTGAACTTAACACATATCCCATCACGCGACAAGAAGCTCACGTATTAAGCTCAGAGGCCAGCTTAAGGCATACCTTAATACGCATCAATACAATAACATACATACAGGAACTAGATCCTTAGTTCTAATCTTCTATACTTCTAAACAACTCGTAATTGATCCCGGGAACTAAGTTGAGGGAGAGCCGGTTTCCCTTTCGGTTACCCGACCAGGGGGTCTCTATCCTCTCTCCATTCCCGAACTCAATATAGTGTCGCCTATCCTCCGGGGACTTCAAACACACATACAAGGTACACGGAACGAATCCCAGACAAAACTTACCAACCGATCAAAAGATAAACCAACTTTAAAGTAAACAAGGCTCTCAGCCGGTCAGGGGCAGGCGGCCGGCTGGCCGTCTGGCAATACTTCCTCTTTACAGCATTTTAAAAACGAAACAACATAAAAGGGCTCCCATCCGGTCGACCGTCCGCCGGTCACCCAGCTGGGAAGACAGCCTCTAATTCTCCACTATTCTACGAAATCTCAAGAAAAAGGGCTCTCAACCGGTCAGTAGGCAGCCGGCCTACCGGCTGGGGAACCATCAGCCTATATTTCCAAAACTACGCAAAACAACACAATACACTCCCAGCCGGTCGACCGGCTGCCGGTCGGTCAACCGGCTCAGAGTTTCTAAGCGTGAAAATCGACTTTTACCAAATACATCAAATTCAACAAAATCGATACAACAACTCTAAAATTGCAACAAGCCTACGTTACCCAGCACATATACCACACATAGGATGTGAAAGCAAACATTAAACTCAACAACAAGGTCGTAATTTGATCACACTTAGTATCCGTCTTAAGCATGAAAAATCTGAAAAATGAACTTATGAGCATGTGAATCACAACCTAAACATGTAAACATCATATATGGTTAATCCTAACATGTTTCTAAGTCCAAACAACAACTACAATATACAAAATCAGAAACTTTCCACATCAAACATCAAAAACATGCTATTTTAACAAATAAAGGCCGGGTTTCTCATTATCGTCACCTCTAAAGAGGTTATGCTCCTAGCTCCTCTTCAATCACGAAACTATTTATCTCGGGATCTTCTAAACCCTCTCCTACAACAAGGAAAATGATTATTAGAAGCTAGAAATGGAATTTACCAGAAACAACCTCTTTTTCAAGTTGAACGAAAATGAAATTGAAAGAGATAGATGTCTTGGAAATTTCGCGAGGATTCCGAAAATGTATAACATACCTTGATTCGGGATTCGTAAAAGCTCTGAAAATTGATTTTAAGATTGAAAAATGAAGGGGAAATGGAAACTCAATGTAACAGTGATTTATTTTGAGGAAAATAAAATGTCGACATAAGGTTGGAGTTTAGGGTTTTAAGTAATCCTTTCCGTTAAATGAAACGGGTCAAACATTGTGAATGGGTTTATGAATCGGGTTTAAACTTGCCAAGTTATTACATATTAAGGAATTAAGGTTCTTAAGATGGATCTTAACGGAAGATTTAAAAATAACTTAACAATATATATATTAAAATATTATTTTATTCCGTAAAATCAATTAAAACCTTAAAATATAATTTACGAAAATACGGGATGTTACAGTCCTGCCACTTTGTTGCCTTACTAAAACCACCCTCGTATAGAACAATAATCTAGAACATATCTAGTTAGTTCTCTCTACGAACCCAAAAATCAATCACTTAGATATGATTCTCGAGGGAATGAATGACACACATCCCTGTTATTGCAATCGCATATGATTGTTACCAATAAGTTTTGGGCTTATGCGACAGTATTGAGCAAGTTATCTTCACAAAGACGAATATCTTCACAAAGATGCAATAAGGTTGGCATTTTACAAAGATGTATTTAGACTGATATCATCACACATCGCCAAAGTGCTTTAATATTATAAACGATTAACAAGAACTAATCTTATTAATTAAAAATGATTTTGAGCCACAATCAGATACAAAAGTGTAAGGCGTGAAAGAGTGAAAAAATCAAGCAAAACAATATCATACACAAACCTTATGAACTAATCATATACATATGTCATGAGAGGATAAATGAACAATAGTCGTTTAATTCAAAAAATATGAACTAACCATATTCTAGCATTTTAATATGTTACATAGCATATTAAAATAGGGAATAACGAATAAATGATAGGAGCGGTAGCCAAACACATTCGCTCTGATACCACTGTAGGAATATAAGGACATACCTTTATGCGGAAGCGATTGGATCGTGGTGTTCGCTAACTGCCCACTACCGTATATCGTACCTCCGACGGCTACTAGAGCCCCGGAATAAGTTCACACCCCAAATCCCAAGTCCCATATTGATGGTGCACTTGGCCTCTAGAGATTGTATATTTTGCTTGTATTATGTGTTGTATAAGATGAACATGATGATTACACAAACCAAATATTTTATCTTGTTTATAATCCCCTCACATAAAGGACCATAAACACCCATTAAGTCACGCCATAATGGGTAGATTAATATGGTGATAAATAGGATAATAAACAACCAAATTGATTATGGTCGTTATTAAAATCCTATTAAATACAATAATAACATATAACGTTAGTAGAATACGGTTAGCAGATTTTAATAACAGGTTTGACTATCAAATTAAATTAGCAGATGGTTGGTAATTAGTAGATTATAGGATATTTAGAATGATTTCGTAAATCGGTTTTTCTAATGCGTGCCCTATTGGCACACATTAATATTTAGTTTGGCATAGGTTAAGCCTTATCCATAATTAAGATTCTTTTTTTACCTTTTTTATCTTTTATTCTTTTCCTTTCTTAAATCTTATTTTATCTCACTTAATATTTTTCACCCCTTATATATGATATCAATAATCTTGTAGTTTGACTTTTTTTATTATACAATTTCACACATTTCCATTACCTTGCATACTTTGATGTACCAATAAAATTTTAACCACTTTGAATAATTTCAAAAGAAATGCCAAAGCAATTTGACTAAAAAAATTCTCCCAAAAACTCTCTCTAAAAAGCCTCTCCCAAAAACTCCCTAAAAACCCTAGCCTCCACCAATTCGGGGGCTTCCATCGATTATCAATTGATCGATGGTAAGCCCCAAAATTATATTAAGTTGCAATTAATAGCATGTCTATCTTTAATCTATTCAATAAAAGTCTCCCTTTTGGTGAGAATCGTTTTTCCGTCCCTTATTTCAGGGTTTTCGTCCCTTATTTCTGGGTTTTGTCCATTTATTCGTGGTTTAGTTTCATCTATAATATTGTCAAGAGTAGTTCGTTGATGGTTCGTAGCGTGTTCTTTCAAAGGGTACAAGTAATTGGTCAACGATCTTTGGAACCAGTCAGATTTATGTTTTATCTCATAAATCAAATGAAGGATCCCCTCAAAAGCTACATGAAGATAGCGATAATAGGACGAGCCGAATTGTCAGATGCTGTTTTGAGATCCCTAGTTTATAAGAAAATTGTTTTTCTTTGGTTTCCATTAGATTTGTTTTCAATTATATTTATTCTCTGTAAGTGCCGTAGGGCGTTCTATTAATGAATTGTTCTTTGTTTTCAAAAAAAAAAAATGCCAAAGCTAAATTCCTAAGATACAAAAAAAATAAAATTCGGCGAATATGATATAATTTTCTAAATTTACGCTACTCCTTTATAAAAAAAATACAAATTCACAATTTTTTGACGATCTTATGTTTTTAAAACGAGAGGATTAACAATGAAGTATACTAAACTAGTTAAGGAAATAGTCAAATAATATGAAAAAACAACTTGAGATGACCAACAAAAAATATTGCACGCCGCAATATATTATTCCACTTAGTTGATGATTTATCTATGGTTATTAGATAATACCATGATCCCAATTCACTTTAGACAGTTTATTATAGCCCCAGACAATTGTTTTTGGTATTCAAAAACAAAACACAACAATCTTCATAAAAAATGTGAGACGTTAACAAAATATTTACAAATGTATAAAGATGACCACATATCTTATAGGAACAAAAAAAATGATCTGGGATAAATGAAATTGATTTATAAATACGTAGATTTATTAATGACAAGAAAAAAAAAAAAAGAACTGTAGAAAAAATTGTAATATTGGAAAAAGAAAAATATTAGTGAGATAAAATAATATCTCGAAGAGAGAAGAATAAAAGATAGTTAAGGTAAGTAATAGAATCTTAATTATGGATAAGGCCTAATCTATGTCAATCTAAATATTAATGTGTGCCTATAAGGCACGCATTAGAAAACCCGTTCATAAATAAATTTAATATGCTAATACAATATGCTGCTAATAACAGCATATTCAAAAATAGTAGATTCCAGCCAATATGCTATCAGAATACGCCGTTTACCAAACACATGAAAATGGTATATTGATAAGTCAACCTACTAATTAGGCCGGAATCTACTAATTTCACTCAATATGTTGTTTACCAAATAGAACCTATATTATTTAGGAATCCGCTTTTTTAGATATCAAATCTCAAAAATATTGATCATAATTGCTCTTTCACGTACGCAATTTACTCTTTCATGAACTTTTTACCATTAGTTTTCCAATAAATACCCTTCTCCTAAAAAACAATATACAAACATTCTTTAATTCTCTTTCTCACAAATTTAATCAAATTTGTCAAAAAAAAAGTGTACGTGTAAGGGTGTTGTTTTGAATTTTTCCAAATTTATTAAGAGTATAGTATTATTTCTTGAATTTTAGAAATCAAAATTAGGGTTCGCTCTTTTAGGGGTTTTACAAGATTGTGTTTGGGTTTGTTAAATTGCTTTTAATTTGTTACGGTTTCCTAATTAAGTGTAGAATCGGATTGCAAATAACTTATCAGGTGTTGTTAATTACTATTGTGTTTTTGGTTCACCATTGGAAAATATGATCATTAATTCAGTGTATTCAGATAGGAGTAAGGCTGAAAACGATTAAGATCCGGGAAAAGCAGCAATGGCGTTGAGGACGGATTTGGAGTTTGAGAAGAGGAGGGAGGAACGGATGAAAAAGAGTGTAAAACCCCTCGTCGCAGCGGAAATAAAACATACAAAACATGCCAAAATTTAAGCGGAACTTAAACTTTAACATGCATAAAAACGAGGTGAATTAAAACTAAAACTGAAACAACTGATATAAACGAGCATAGATAAGTATAAGTGTAAGTACTGGAAGTAAAATATATACAAACAGCCTGGGATGGCACATTCCTACGGGTCTCAAAAACTGAAATGTAATCTAAAGTCTAGCTAACGTAAAAGTGTAAGTCAATCGATGAACAAGGATCATCGCTCGCTAGCTCCATGCAACCCTCTGCCAACCACCTGTCATGTACCTACATACATGTAAACATGTACGCCACAATCAGTGGGAAGTGACTAGAGTTCTCTTAGCCACCTTTTGTAACGACACGCAACACAGAAACACACAACATACTCCAACATATATATAACATGTGAAGCATATAAATCTCAATATCTAAATCTCCGGTCAACATGCAAATACTATGCAAGGCTCTCAACCAACTTCGGAAACTATTTGGAAGGAGAGCCGGTTTCCCTTCCGGTTGCCCGGCCGGGGGGTCTTTCAGTCCAAACCATTTACGAAACTAGCCCAAGAGTCATCCAATGCCTTGGATGAACAGTTCTAAAATCAACACTCTATCTATCACAATCAATCAGCAAGTATAAAGGTTCAGCGGTCAACTCAAGACATAACCTAGATACCAATTCACTTTCACAAACAAGGACTCGGCGGCCAACTTAAGTCATAGACCTTGCTAAACAACAAGACACTAGACTCATAGGCCAACTTAAGGCATACTCTAGCATCCAAATTCACAATCACAAGTAAGGAACTCAGAGGCCAGCTTAAGGCATACTCCCTTACTACATCACATGACACTAGACTCAGAGGTCAGCTTAAGGCATACTCTAGCATCAACAACTGTACTCCAGGCAAGGCATACACTAGACTGACGCGATCACATAATAACATGTCTGAGCTCAGAGGCCAACTTAAGGCATATCCCAGACACGACAGGAAAAACACATATAGGGCTCAGAGGCCAACTTAAGGCATATCCTCATACATGGCAACTAGTTCACGTATTAAGCTCAAAGGCCAACTTAAGGCATATCTTAATACGCATCAATACATCAATATATATATATCGTACTCTAATGGTCCCAACTCAGACATATTCCGATATATATCACAACCAGATCCTTAGTTCTAATCTTCTAGACTTCTAAACAACACTTAATTGATCCCGGGAACTAAGTTAAGGGAGAGCCGGTTTCCCTTTCGGTTACCCGACCGGGGGGTCTCTATCGTCTCTCCATTCTCGAACCCAATATAGTGTCGCCCATCCTCCGGCGACCTCAAACACACATACAAGGTACACGGAACGAATCTCAAACAAATCGGACTAGCCGATCAAAAGATAAAAAAAAATTTAGAGTGAAAGGGCTCCCAGCCGGTCAGAGGCAGGCTGCCGGCCAGCCGTCTGGCAACTCTTACACCTTCAGCCTTTTGAAAACAATGAAAAACACGGGAAGGGGCTCCCAGCCGGTCGACCGGCCGTCGGCCACCCGACTGGGGAATCTTTCTCCTATTTTCCCCTCTTTCTACGCAATGTACAAAAGACAAGGTACCTCAACCGGTCGACAGGCGGCCGGCCTACCGGCTGAGCACCCCTTTCAACCTAAATTTCAAAAATACGCAAAACAACACCAAAGCACTCCCAGCCGGTCGACTGGCTGCCGGTCGGTCGACTGGCTGCCGGTCGGTCGACTGGCTGCCGGTCGGTCGACCGGCTCAGAGTCCTTGAGCCTTAAAATCGCGTCTTACAGGAAACCACAATTTCGATTAAGTCGATACCAATTCCCAAAATTCGCAACAAGTAAATACTACCCAGCATATATAACACATATGGGATGCAATAGCAAGCATTAATTTCAACAACAAGACCATATTAAGATCGTCACTAGCATTCGTCTTAAGGATGTAAAAACTGAAAATGAACCAAATAGCATAAGAATATCAAACCAATCATGTGAATGTCATCTAAGACTCAACCCTAACATGTTTCTAAGTCTAAACAACAACAATCATCATACAAATCAGAAACTTCAACAAGCAATATCAAGAAACATGTTATTTTAACAAAAAGGCCGAGTTTCTCATTATCGTCACCTCAAAAGCGTTTTATGCTCCTAGCTCCTCTTCAACAATGAAGCTATCGACCTCAATATCCTCTAAATCCACTCCTACAACAAAGAAAACGGTTTTTAGAACCCTAGAACGGAAATAAGCCAAAACAGCGTCTTTTTCGGATTGAACAAAATCGAAATTGAAAGAGATAGTGTCTTGGAAATTTCGCAAGGATTTCGAAAATGTAGGACTTACCTTGATTCGGGTTTGGGAAGAGCTTGAAAAGTTGATCTTAAGCTTGAAAGGAAAAGGAGAAATGAAGAAACAATGTAACAGTGTTTGAGTTTTTGGTGAAATGAGAAATGTCGATGGAAGGGTCTTATTTAGGGTTAAGTAGTGTCCTTTCTTAAATGAGTCGGATTACTTGTTTGTGAACGGGTTTTATGAGTCGGGTTGAAGGCATGCCAAGTTATTAACATCTTAAAAACTTAAGGTTTCTTAAGACGGATCTTAACGGAAGATTTAAAAATAACTTAACAATTTATATTAAAATATTATTTTTATTCCGTAAACTAATTTAAAATCCTTAAAATATAATTTACGAAAATACGGGATGTTACAAAGAGGTTGTGTGATCGTGCTTTGGCCGCTAAACCAATGACTAAGTTTCCTGCAATGTCCGATGAGACATTCAAGATAAAGAAGAGGGTTGCGAAAGGTCGTCGGCGTTTTGCGAAAAATCGTCGGCGTTTTCTATAAAAAAGACAACCTCTACCCTTTTCCCTCTATCTCTCTACCTTCTTTTCTCTGAAAGAAAAACAACAAAAACAACATAAAATCCAAAAAAACGCTTTCAACATCGATCAACAACATTAAACAACGACAACGATTCGATGTCAAACGACGACAACGATTCATCGGTAAGTAATTAAAATCCAAAAATCTTGATTTTTTTTTTCAATTAATTTTTGTTGAATTACATGTTTAAGCCCTTTAGTAGAAATTAGGTTGAATTAGTCGTAGAAGCCATAGAATTAGAATACGTAAACTCAATCGTATTTTTGCAATAGACTTGAAAAATGGTCGTCCTCGCGTGGAAAGGACGGCCAAACTAGCCGTCCAAGCATGGTATGGACGTGCATAGTACACGTCCAAACCATGCATGGACGTGTACTATTCACGTCCAAGCATGGTATGGACGTGCACTATTCACGTCCAGACCATGCATGGACGTTAATCCTGGCCGTCCATGCATGGTCTGGACGTGAATAGTGCACGTCCATACCATGCTTGGACGTGAATAGTACACGTCCATGCATGGTTTGGACGTGTACTATGCACGTCCATACCATCCTTGGACGGTCAGTTTTGAAGTCCTTTTCTTTCCGTTAATTTTACTCAGTTTTTAACATAAATTAAGTGGTTTTTAATATTTTTTAATATAATCCTTACCAAAATTGCGTATTAACAGGATTCGTTTGAGGAGTTTGGTGGAAATGAGGTTAATTACAACCGATTATTTGAGACGGAAACATCATTTGATAGTCGGGATGACGCGTTTGACTGGGCTCAAAAAATAGCTATCGATAATGGTTTTGCCTTAGTGAAGGCAACAAATGGGGCGAAAAATCGCAAACAACCGGAGTTGCTCGGGTCGTACTTCCGTTGTTCAAGGTACGGCCGAACCAGAAAGAAGATCGATCCTGAGAAACCGGAGAATTCTACTAAGAGAGGGTCGGCTAAGTGCGGATGTTTGTTTAGGATTCCAGCGGTGCAGGAGTACGCCAATTTGGATGATGGGAAGCCGACGATTGCTTGGTACATTATTACTTCGACAAACGCCGGTTTTCACAACCACGAGGTAGCGACATATAAAGATGGTGATAGACATTTTGCGGGCTTGGATGCCGAAGAGAAAGAATTTGTGAGGCAACAAGTCCGGGCGTCGATTCCGCCGAGGGATATCAAGAACGCTCTTCATCAAAGGACCCCGGAAAAACCCCAACCGAGTAGCACCCAAATTTATAGTGAGTCAAACAAGGTTTGGCGCGAGATGAGAGGAAGTAGGAATCCCGCTCAACAACTGTTGGCTGTAGCAGTTGATCACAAATATGTGGAGTGGCACGAATCAGACCCCGAGACGAAAGAGTTAACTCATGTGTTTATGTGTCATCCGGAATCCGTCAAACTATTCCGTGCTTACCCATATGTTGCTCTTATTGACGCCACCTACTCGACCAATGTTTTGAAGATTGAACTTATTGAGATAGTTGGCGTTACACCGGTCGGATCCTCCTTCTTAATTGCCACCGTTCTCTTTCCGTCTGAAAATGATACATCTTATGGGTGGATGTTGCGGAGATTAGAGGAGCTACTTCTGGGGGCGTCACCTATGCCTACTCTTGTCACTGACCGAGATTTGGGCTTGATCCGGGCTATTGAGGACCTTTATCCGGAAACTTCTCACATTTTGTGTCGTTGGCATGTGAACAGAGCCATTGAGACCAGAGTAAAAAATTCAAGAAAGATGATTATGTACAAAGACATGATATTGCATAGTAAAGAAACGGGTTGGTACCGCGTCATCAATGCAAGCACACAAGCTGAGTTTGGGAGAGCATGGGAAGCCTTTTCTGAAACTTGGGTAGATTTGGCTGATTATGTGATGAGAACATGGGCGCATTACAAGAAAAAGTTCGTTGTTTTCTATACGAACGAATACTTTCACCTCGGTAACAAGGCCACTTCCCGGGTAGAGTCGTGTCATGCCCTCCTGAAAGCTTGGTTGAAGAGTCAAAACTTGAACCTCGACACTATGTGGACTCGTATTCACTCCATGCTTGAAGCTCAACACTCCAAGATTCGATATGAGTTACAGACGTCGTTGACCAACTCTGCAAGTGCTGGACCGTTTTTCTCCTTATTGCGAAATCATGTGTCTATCAAAGCCATTAGGTTACTGGAAGATGAGGTTAGGAGAGGGATGGAGCTGGGGAACGGGCTTGAAGAGAATTGTGGATGTGCGATACAGACTACTCACGGGTTGCCTTGTGCCTGCATTATGATTCTGATGCAAAGAAACGGTGGGAGGGTCCACGTTGAGGATGTGCACTTGTTTTGGAGGACTTTGGTGTACGACAGTCCCGAATATAGGCCGAAGACCGATGATGATGAGTTTGATGCTCTTATAGAGCAGGCTAGAGGGGTCGATCCGGCGAAGCGACGGGTAATCATTGAGAAACTTCGAGATGGTCTCCACCCGGCAGATGAAGATATTCGTCCACCTGAGGTTCGAGAAAACCCTAAGGGGAGACCGAGGGGTTGCACTACTCGGAACAAGTCCGCTTTTGAGCATGCTGCCCGTAGATGTGCCAAGTTTTTTCTAGCCCTTCGACGACACCTCCGGTCAGTACGGTGTCTGATTTCGGAGATGGACCTGTTGGTGCACCATTGGAGGTCGGTTACACAACGGGACCTTTGTGTTCTTGGGCAAAAAAATATGCAGTCCCCCAAGACTTATGGGCACACTTTGATGGTTGGGCTGATGTGGTTGCTGATGGTCATTGTGGTTATAGGGTGCTATCGCATGCCGCCCGGGGTCGCCAGGTGGACCACTTGGTCATGAGAGCGTGGTGTGTTAGAGAGCTTTTGTAACAACTCGACCCACCACGGTCGTTACACACCCCCAATAAGATGGGAGGTATGCTTTTGGGCCCATTATTTGTCCTCACTGAAGCCCAAAAGCACAAGGTCTTGTTACTAAGTGGTGGGTGGAAGTTATTATAAACATATCACAAGCCTCACATTCTACCGATGTGGGACAACTTTCCTCTCAAACTCTTGGGGTGTTACAAACTCCTCCACTTAAAGAATACAGCGTCCTCGTTGTGCCTCAAACTTGACTGTAACCAAGCCCAGAATCCTCCCCCGCTATGTGGGTGACCCGGGTACTCCCGACCACAGACTCACCACACGGTCGCAGGGTCGCTCTGATACCATTTGTAACAACTCGACCCACCACGGTCGTTACACACCCCCAATAAGATGGGAGGTGTGCCTTTGGGCCCATTATTTGTCCTCACTGAAGCCCAAAAGCACAAGGTCTTGTTACTAAGTGGTGGGTGGAAGTTATTATAAACATATCACAAGCCTCACATTCTACCGATGTGGGACAACTTTCCTCTCAAACTCTTGGGGTGTTACAGCTTCAGGGAAACGATGTGTACAAGACAGTGTTTGATGAGTCTCCTAGCACGCCTCCACTTTTGAGCAGATGGGATCATACATTGAGGGCTATCGAGTTTACGGGTAGCGGGGGTTGCGGTGAACATCATTAGATGTCTTCCGAGTATTTGACTGTCTTTGCGTCGTTGTTTAACTGGACTATCTGTTGTATCGGGCAGCACGTCCACAAAGGAGTCAGGAATTGGAATTGTTATACATTCTTACCGCTGAGGGCCACGGGTCACGAGTCGAGGCCGTACGGTGTCATGTGGATCGTACACTACCATGACCATTGGATGAGATTGCACTACAGTGGCCCACTGAGCGAAGCACCCATGCCACCGATCGATCTTTGTTGGGCGTGGGTAAGAGAAGATGCAGTTGCACATTATGCCGATTTGTACACGTCGAACATCGAAAGATGACACGTCGAACATCGAAAGATGACATACTTTGATGGGAACGACACCTCGAACTCGGCGCCGAAGACAGCCTCCCCCGGGTTGAGATTTATTTGTATTCTTTAGGTTGTATTCTTTAGGTTGTGATATATTTGTATTATTTAGGTTGAGATTTATTTGTATTCTTTAGGTTGTGATATATTTGTATTATTTGGGTTGAGATTTATTTGTATTCTTTAGGTTGTAATATTTAAATGTAACCCTTGTGGTTTCAAATTTCAAAATGTTACCGTTTTTCGAATGGTTTTCATGTTCATTATAATCGCGATTTCATTGTGAAACAAATTACAAAGATAAAAGTTATCAAATTAAAAACGTTCAAACAAACAAAGCGATTTCATTGTTAACTAATACATCCCGTCGTTCAGACCTCATTGGCCCAAAACGAAAAATACGGAGGGATAACCCCGGTTATCCGTAAAAAAGTCTTCTCAAACTCCCACCAACCACGCATCTCAGGAGAACCGCTAACGTCGGGGTGATTATCTTCAAACATTCTAATGACGTCCATAATCTTGCAATACACATGCATTGCCTGTTGAGATAAGACCGGGGGTTGAAGACGTATCATGTTTCTCGCTTCAGCAAGGCGGCGAGTGTCAGGACGTCGAGGGTACGAACTTGCAGCTTCGTTAACTAACCGGACTGCGTCACGCCTCTTGATCCAGTAGTCGCGTTGATGTTCAAGAGACTCCTTCACCATCGGGTTTTCCGCTGCAGGGATTGCGAGATCTGTCTCAGCTTCTGCAATCCGTTGTAAAAGCCAAGTTTCATCGTTCAACGACATGTTTGCCATTCCTGAAAAAATTTAAAGAATTAAAATTGAAAACATACGGTTAGAACGTAAAAAAAAAATCGAACCATGAGGGACATGTGAACTACACGTCCCAACCCCCCCTAGACGTGTTGTTCACACATCCCTTCCCCCCTTAGACGTGTGAACTACACGTCCCTACCATCCATAGACGTGTGGTTCACACGTCTCGACCATCCATAGACGTGTGGTTCACACGTCCCGACCATCCATGGACGTGTGGTTCACACGTCCCGACCATCCATGGACGTGTGGTTCACACGTCCCGACCATCCATAGACATCCATTTCCCACGTCCCTACCCACTTAAGCCACCCCATTCCCACGTCCTAACCCCCCCTAGCCGTGTACTTCACACGTCCCACCCCCACTAGCCGTGTAAACCACATCTCCGACACCTACCAATATCGTGTTTCTCCTTTCCATTCATTCTAATCCTACCATTCTAACAACAACAACAACAATACTACTAACAACATAACAATAACAACAACAACATCAATGACAATAACAACTAACAAATAACAAAAACAACAACTAACCTTGTTTTTTTCGGTCGTGTAGGTGGCGGCGGTGGAGGTGCTCGGCGGTGGCAGTGGTCGGCGTTCACGTGTGGTGGTGGTGTGGTGTGTTCTCGGTTAAGGGAGGCTAAGGGAGAGTGTTTTTAGTTATTGAATTTTGAAAGAGAGAGTGAAGCTAAAGGTAGTCTTGGTCATTTGTCAAAAAAACGTCGACGATTTTTCGCAAAACGTCGACGACCTTTCGCTAAAGCCATGTCTGAGAAACTTATAATGGCATATGAGGAATTTAAAAGGAGGAAGCAATTGTTCTTTGGTTTGGTGTTATTGTCATACTGTCAAACGTTGTGATTCACTATGTAGCTTTTTTGAACCTGAAACCTATATGTGGTCTGATTTACAAGGAAAGGGTGCCTAGGGTTGGTGACAGATCTGAGAGGGGCGGGACCGAGAAGATAGAACGCTAGACGACACAAGGGAGGGGCATGAAATGTGGCGGTGAGTGTGGTGCATGATGGATGTCGAGAGGAGGTGATTGGCTAGTGGTAAATTCAGAGAAATAATTGAATAATAACAAATCAGTAAATGAAGGCAGTAAAATGAAAGGGTATATTGGTCATTCATGTTTATGATTGAGTAAATAATGTTTATGAAAGAGCATAACCCATATTGATTAATATAATTTAGTAATGTTGCCTTTTTTATGATAAGGTCATCAAAATTATAAGACCGATTTTAAGTGTATATTAATAAATTATTTATTATAATAATTTTGTAATTAGAGTAGTAATTAGCAATATATTCACTCATCCTTCTCTACTCTCTCATTGTTTCCCCCTTTATTCTTCAACACTAAAAACATAGATAAATATTGCAATTTGCATATGCCTAACTACATCTGTAAAGAATAATTAAATCTTCAATAGTCATAAAGAATAATTCAAGATACATATTTCTCGTTAAGAGCAATATTTATCGTTAAGAGCAATATTTATCCATCTACAAATGTTTTAGAAATATCCGCAAATACTAATTAAATCTTCAATAACCATTATACTAATTGTCGTTTGGGCTCAAGCTCGACTCTCTAATTATAACTCAACACTGGTACATCAATCTGCATAGTAGTAATCTATCATTTCATAGTCTAACTCATGGAGTAACATTTGATTATTTTAGCAACAATTGAATGTAAGTCTCTAGAAAATCAAGAAAAAAACATTACCAAAGGGATGAAGATGAAATTGTTGAGGTATTCTATTGGCACAAATTAGGTTTATAGGTTACATATGATCGAACATGATACACGAATTCTGTGCCGTCCATGATTTTAATATTTGACGACGATGTCCTTTTAAATTCTGTACTCATTTCAATTTTGCGAAAATTAAGTAGTCAAATACTTTCCATTATTGACAGCTTAAATTTTGATTTTATTTATTATATATATATTTTTTGTGAAAGAATTATATACATTTTAAAACAATATTAACTCGAGATTTTATTTTATAATTACCATAAATAGATTACGTATTCATCATATATTTATCTAATGCAGAAGCCAAGCTGCTGATGTGGCAGCCCATAAAACAAGCTCCGTCTTACGTGGCAAATTGTCATTCTCAGGTGTTTATAAATTTTCATTCTCTGGGGTTTATAATTAGACAACAAATTTTTATTGCAATGGAGGGAGAGTTATAACATTCAAGATAAATAAGGTGTATACTCGATCGAGAGTTATAATTTATTGTACAAATTTTTGATTCTAAATTGGTTTCCAGGAATAGGAATCGTGGTCTGGAGCATTTCAGATAGAATTTTCTTTTCTATTTTTTAATTTTTTTTGTTTGTTTAATCTTTATTAAATATGGGTCGGAATAAATTACTCTTCCTCGATATATTTACTAATGTGAGCGTCGTAATTTATTAGACTAAATTTTTACGTGAATGTGAATCATTTTAACAACTACGGAGTATTTATTTAATATAGTAAATCAGTGGTCATTTAATAAATTTGGAATGTTTTCGTGTAAGACGTCGCACGCAATAATTGTTATTTAATATATGAACATCTTTGGTAAATATAATCAAAAATACGTTTTTTAACCCAATTATACATTTACTACTCACGTCTCATCAGATTATTTACGTTTTGCTTTTATTGTACGATATGTAATATACACCTTTATTGTATATATGGGTTACATATTTTAAAAATGGTGCAATGGGTAATTATAAGTGTACTAATTCTATCGTAAGTCTCGATCGTCTTAATGAACATGTATATGATAGCTCATGTATACCGTCATACGGACATGTGTCATAAATAATTCGTAATTTATTTATACGTATATAATTAATCAGCTTTTGTTGATATTATTAATTACGGTATTCATCTAAAGTTAAAAACAGGTCATCGTAAATAATTAATTTGTTTATCTCCAATATTATTAACTATATTCATCTAAAATTTAAAAAAAAGACCCGTGAATTTCACGGGTTACTACCTAGTTAGCTATTAAACCTTGGAGGTGACACGTGTCGAATTTTCTCAGCAAATGACATGTGGCGTATTTTCTCAGCAAATGACATGTGGCAGATATATTTACTTTAATATAATATATGATATATGATAGATAATTTTTTTATATTATTTTCAAATATAATCTGTATCTATATATAAATTTGACACGTGTCATGCTATCGTTAATTTTTTTCCCGCCTAATCCAAACCCTATACAGTAAACATACATAAAAATATTTAATTTTAATATTGCCATTTTAGATTATTACCTTCCTTAAAAAAACTATTTTATCATTCTTCAAGATTATATTTTCCCAAAGAGTTTTTTGTCAGATAACACCTTACATTTAAACTGTCTGTAGAAATAATACCTAAAGTTATTTTTTTTGCCCAACAACACCTAACATTTTCTGTATTTTGTCTAATAACACCAAAATCAGTTTTTCGTCCAAAAAAGTCGAGATTCGTCTTGACTAACGGTGAAATTGATTTGACCTTATTTCTTCATTCTTTCTTTTCCACGAACTGGTGCATTGTAAAAGTAATTGACAATGAATCTTATTCTTAAGTGACTTATTTTCCTTCAACAAGCCATTTATAACACTTTTTTTTGTCAATAACTCATGTCTTCATCAATCCACTTGAAAAAGCAACACCCACGCAAACCCGTCTCTGGATGAGCTTGAATAAGACATTGGGTTGAAAGGATGGTGAGGGAAAAGGAGAAAACCGGACAAAGTAAGCCCAATTTGGGGTTTTAATTTAAAAATTGAGGAATTAAATAACTAGGGGGGGTTTACATAAATATTTAATTGGAGGAAAATTAAGTTTAATTGAAGGGAAATTAGCAAAAGGTAAAATTGGGTTTAGAAAAGGATGATGAAAAGGGTAATGAAATGCATTAATGGAAAAGAAAGAAGCGTCAAATCAAATTTACCGTTAGTCAAGACGGAATCTTGACTTTTTTTGACGAAAAACTGATTCTGGTGTTATTAGACAAAAAACAGAAAATGTTAGGTGTTGTTGGACAAAAAAAAATAATTATAGGTACTATTTCTACAGACAGTGTAAATGTTAGGTGTTATATGACAAAAAACTCTTTCCCAAAATACAAATTCTTTAACTTCTAATGTCATAGTCTCCAATTAGTCACACATCAATTTCTGCGGTCAATTTTTTATTATAGTTGAATTTGGATGTAAGTTTTCCGCATAGCTAAGTTGATTTATACAAATATTAACCATATATCATGTTACCTTTTCAGAAGAGTGTAAATTTTTTCAAGGTATTTGCTCATTGGAACTTTTATCAATGAATTTAATTAATATTTTTACTTTTATCATTTAATTTCAAGATATAAAATAGATAAACGTGAATTGTAGGTTTTAATATGATTTTGTCACGCTATTTCGAAAAAAAGGAACATACATTAGATATACTACTTTAGGCCTAACTTTTAATTTATAATTGAGCTTATGTATATTTTTTCTTTGTTTTTTTTGCAGTTTATAAGTTATATTTTAAAAAAATTCCGTCAAAGCGCAAATTTAACTGAGTTTATATGTAATGTTTTTGAGATAATATATTATAATTTTTTGAGCATTATGTATTCAATAAGTCTATCTTGTGACGGGTTATCCGTCACAAGCTTGCGACGGGTTATCCGTCACAAGCTTGCGACGGGTCAAGTATACTCACTTATTTAGATAAGACAAAAATAAAAATGCATTGAAAATCACAAATATTTTGTCTTTATCTTTTCAAATGTGTTTTATTTGACCCGTCACAAGCTTGCGACGGATATTGCAGTCACAAATGAGCATTTGTGTAATGTATTAGTGTTTAAATAACACATTTAGATACTTTATAATAAAATTCATAATCTTTAAAACAAAACTCGAAAATTTTATTATAAAATTCAGAAACTGTACAACTACAACTGATAGTAGTACATCATATGCATAATCTACTTCATGTCGAACTTTTAATAAATTTTGTACTTTCTAATATAATCTTACCTAGTCTACCGTACAAAATTTCTTTTGGTGTTCATTGAATTCATTGACTATAATAGTATAAGCCAATTACGTACCATACTTTTTCTTAACTATTTTGGCAACTTTTGGTTTTTCTTTTTAAATATTTTGTATTAAATTGGATCGACAAATGATATGAATACATTTGACTAAAATACAACTCAAAAATTAGAAAAAGAAACAAGTAAATAATTGGCAGAGACAATTTATAAATTCTTTTGGTTAATCGATTGCGACATTATTGAACCAGTTTATGGTTAACGCAGTTAGTCAATATTTTAATTTTAACCTAAAGTAAATCATTTACATAATGTTATATACTTCTATTACTACAATGATAATATAAAATTGTAAAATTTCATCTATACATACACATAAAAATTGTAAAATTTCATCTGTATATACACGTATAACTTTACACAGGTTCTAAATTAGTTATAAGAAGTATATTATAATTAACCAAGTTTAAAGTGAATACAAATATAACCACCGATCTTAAACGAGATATTTTGTGTCGACACCCACCTCAAGCCTCTAAACTATAAAAAGCAACAAATATCAACCTTTTAGTAATTTTTTATTACAAAATCATTTCAAAAAACTTGTGACATTTCTCAGCATCTATAAATATCTCATGTATCGTTCTACATTACATTCATCAACTCTCTCTCTTCTCAAAATCTTATCCATTACTTCATCTTCATCTTCAGTTCCTTTGTACAATCAATTTTCTTCAATTCCAAATCAAACCCATTTCAGATCTTACATTAATTTGGCTAATTCAACTTCTGGGTATCTTAATCAATCTCATTTCTTTCGATCTTTTAGGGAAGAGCATTCAATGGCAAGTCAGTCTGATCCAAAACCTAAATCAGTCCATGAATTCCTCGTCAAGGTTTGTTTATCATATATAATTCTTGTATTATCGCTTGATTGTGTATTCTTATGATTGATTAACTGCAATAATGTTTTGATTTTGATTTTATTTTAAGATGGAAGATTAATATTTATGTGGGTTGTCGAGCAATTTGTGTGATGATAAGGAAAAATTATCACCTACACGGGGGTTTTAACTATGAAGTGATCGGATTATCGTACACCCTAAGTCCCTAACCCACGAGTCTCATTAATTCTTCTATTTATTTTTGATTGGCTTTTGGCTAGAAAGTACGATGAGATGGTATACGGTTGGTCAGGTCAGACCTAAGAATTTCTCATCAAATTATCTAATTTTGTTTAGAAATTTACCACCATTTCCTTCTTATTGGTTTAACAAAATTAAAACAACACATTTTGTAATGGTTGTTGGGCTGTTTGGACGAGATCGCAGAACGTGGATGCTAAAAGTAGCTGAAATTATCGAGTTTATGAGCATTTGTTTGCATTTGCTAAGAAGAATCGCAAATTATACCCCAGGACTATTTACTGCATAAATTTATACTCCCTTATTCTAGTCATTTCTTTACCTATTTTATTTACGGGTGTCTCTTGGAAATACTACAGTAGCTTCGCCACTTGCCGGTCGATGATGTTGTTGTGAGAAGAGTGAGTGATTTCCATGACATCGGGGACGAACCAACGTAGTAGCAAGGGTGGCGCCCGCTACCCAAAACTTAATTGACTTAGGATATGTATTTTACTATCCCAAATATTGTCGGTTAGTAGATAAATAATTGTTTATCTCATTAAATGTATAGTAAATATCCTATAATTCTGGTAGAGGCTTTGTTTTCCTTCCTAGTAACCTGGGTTCAAATCTCATTTTTTTGCTACCCAAACATATAATTCTAATCCCGGGTTCGCACCTGCATGACACTAAGCTTGGTTATGGTAGCTTGTCAAGAATACATTAATTGCTTAATTTGTTTGGGGGTAAAGGGAGAGGAATGGAAGGGTATAACAACGTCGCGTTTGGTTAGCAAAGTAGGTTTTGAAGAACAAGTGTAGCCAGTGGCATTTTCAATGGGGTTCAATTGAACCCCCATTGAAAACTGATATCTACATTTAACAATAGGAAACCGGTAGTAATGTTAAGTTGGCGCAGTGGTAAATTCGTTGAAAATTGCCAAATTGGTAACGAGAGTTTAGGGGTTTGACTTGCATTAGCTATATTTTACTTCTTTTTTCTTTTTTGGTTGGGTTCTCCCTTCTTCGGTTCAAACCGCTTTTTTAAGTTCAAAACTAAACTAGAATTTGTTTGATTATTCAAGTTTATTTAATTTTTCCTGTATTATTTTAATTTAATTTCCTTGTTTATTTTACTTTTTATTGTTCTATGGACTGTCAAAACTCGAACCCCCACTACTGGAATCCTAGAACTTCCCCCAGAGTGTAGGTGGATGTAATGTGAGGGAAGAAAAATAGGGTGATAGTTCGTCTTAAAAGCCTTCCCTCTTACAAGTGTATCCCGAAAAGCCGTAAGCATTTCCTTCTGTGTCATCATAATCTATGCTATTATTGGTGTGTCGTCATAAGCGGAGTTGCATATGGTCGTGGTCATTTCGAAAGACATAATTTTGGTATTTGATATAGTTTGCTATTGCATTTCCATTGATTTATTTGCCCGTGATTCAATTTCTTTGTTGTGAAGCCATCAAATCTGCTGTAGTTTATAGTTAGATTCTTTGGCTGACCTTTTAATTACTTCTACAGGATGCCCGTGGAAACGAGGTGGATCTCAGCATATACAAAGGGAAGGTCCTCCTGATTGTTAATGTTGCATCAGAATGGTATGATAAGGGAAAGGCTTCACATATCAGCATTATTGTTTCTGATGTTATTTTGAATGCTTTTATGGGTCATTTAAAACAGAGGCAAGGTTGCGTACATGTAATCTCCTTTATTCGTTATAAGCAGGAGCCATTGCCGTAATTGGGATAATATTGCTGTATTGGCTACTATAATTAGTGGCTACAGGATAGCGATATATTGCAATCATTGTGCAGTGACGGGGTTTGCTCACGTTTTCCGACATTTCTATATGTTTATTTGTAGTTGACTGTTTTTTCACTGGTTTGAACTGCAGTGGTCTTACCAATTCAAACTACCCGGAGTTGACTAAACTATATGAGACTTACAAGGATCAAGGTAAGAACTAAGAAGTGTTTCCTTTCCTTGTAACGTCAAATTTTCCTACGCCATAATAAGGTAAATTAATAATGCCACTAATTACAGGATTTGAAATCTTGGCATTTCCGTGCAACCAATTTGGCAACCAAGAGCCAGGGGATAATGAGCAAATTGTGGAGTTTGCGTGCACTCGTTTCAAAGCCGAATTCCCCATTTTTGACAAGGTATGCGGAGCGCGTGTAAAGGAAGCTGACTTGCCTGAGTATTCATTTGAGCCAATACTTGTAAAGGCACATCGGAGTAACATAGTTTATAGAACACATGGAAGAGTCGCTCTTGACTTTGAATTTAATATTGCTGCGGCACAACATTTATATTGAACTATCCAGGTTTTGGTGATTGCCGCTAACGTATTTTGAGGCAATATTGACCGCCTTTAATGTTACAAAAGCCAATTTGAGGTTTTTTAGGATTGGAACAATTAACACTCAACTCTGATTCATACCATAAGCTGGACTTGACCAGTTTATACACAACATTATAAATTGCTCCTTGGAGTGACTGCCTGAAGAATCGCCGGCTGAAGTTATCGTGTTAATTAGGATTCTACTTAACAACTTGATTCATTTACAGGTGGATGTGAATGGCGGTAATGCTGCCCCAATATACAAGTTCTTGACCTCAAGCAAAGGTGGCCTTTTCGGAGATGGTATCAAATGGAACTTCACAAAGTTCCTGGTCGACAAGGATGGGAATGTTGTTGATCGCTATGCACCAACTACTTCTCCATCCAGCATCGAGGTATAAGCGTGGTTATTGTCTACTTTATATAATGCTTAAGAATTGAAGCACCAACAAATGAAGGTCTGGAATGAAATTTACTGAACAACATACATCTCTTCTGATTTTGCAGAAGGATATAAAGAAACTGCTTGGCGTGTCATAAGGAGTTAAGGATTGAGACTGCACTCATGTTGGCTAGGAAATCTTACATATTATGAATAAAATGTGGACTACTTTTACAGTTATTGTTACAAGTATTTATACTATGTCGTTTTACTTTGTACTCGTGGAGTTTTCAGGGTTCGTCTCTGTAAAATTTGCCATTTGAATTCATATTGTGTGGAATAACGATATGTTATACTTGTGAGGCCGAAAACCTAAGAAACTTGGCAAGTACTATAACTTTTATAAGTTGTCATAGGTAAATTTGTGAAATAGCACAAGGAAACTGTTACTTTGTCGTGGCAACCTAGGTAGCACCAAAACGGACACGGATACGGGACACGGCTTCCCATGAATTTAGGACACGAACACGGCATTTAAATATAATAAAATATATATTTTATGGTGATAAATAACATATAATTTTATTTTTATCATGTATTTGAAGCTATATCTAAACAAGTAAAGGTACAATACGACCTTTACTATAACTAATTCTCATTTCCACCCAAACTCGTATTCTAATCGATCTTTTTAAAAAAATTATTCCTAGTCTAAACTACAATATGTTTAGCCATGCGTCCAACAAGTATCGAGTGTCCGAGTGTCGGACACGGTGTCGAACACGAGACGGCTAATTAAGAGAAGTGTTCGTGCTACCTAGGTGGCAACTATTACCTCCGATTCTTTAAGAATTCCCCACTCTTTGAGAAATATTATAGAGAATAGTTGACTCTAGTTATTAAGTTACAATAAACGGAGTGAGTGAGTCTTTACTTGGTTAATTATTCATTGTAATATATACTTAGCCTTGTAAGTTGTATTTCATCATTTCTTAACTTAATACAATAAACCACTTTTATTTACTATGATTGTTGGGAAGCGTAACCTAAATTTCACAAATTCTTATTTGCAACGGCACTATCCGTCGCAAGCTTGTGACGGATACCGTTTCCTCTCATAAAATACCCACTTTTTCTCTTTCTGCAACACTATTCATGTGGTCTCCTTTCTCCACTAACTCATTTTCTACCCATTTTATCTCACAAAATATCCGTCACAAATAACGACCCGTCGCAAGCAAGACTTACTACCTAAATTTAGGGTAGGAATAGTCTCACCCAACAATGATATTAGATGGAGCATAAACAACAAACGTAAGTAACAACAAATAAAATTACACTATAATTTTTCACGTGAGAACTCTTCTCAACCAAGGGAAAAACCACGGATCTCTCCCAAATTAATTCACTAATAAAATATTATAAGGTTTCTTAGAGTACATTCTCACACTATTATCGTTACTCCCTCTCAAATAGAAACGGTAGTGGGTTGGGTCCCCGACCCAGACCCTTAGAGTCTGACCCTAATAGATCGGGTATGAGACTGAATTTTTGAGAACCGCTCGGGTATGGGTCTTATATAAATTTTTTGAATACGGGTCCGGGTTTGGGTCCGGGTCTTGGTGTTGGGACCCTACCTAACCCTTAGACTCTTATATTTATAAAAAAAAACACATATGAACGTCATTAACCCAAATAACACACATACAAACGACACTTATCGGTTATTACTAATATATATGCATATCCAAATACACATTAAGAATAATGAAAAATTGATTAAAATGATAAGCTTGGGTACTAGATAAATAATACTCCCTCCGAGTCGGAGTGTTGGTTCCTGCTTCCCTTTTGATGCGAGTTTAGTGATGGTTCCTCTTTCCCTTTTTGGTAATTTTTTTGTGGTCCAAAATCAATTCAATGTGGGGTAGGGTGTTTTGTGTGGTCTAAAATCATTTTCTTATTTTTTGTGTAAAAAGCAAAGAGAACCAACACTCTGACTCGGAGGGAGTATAATTTAGGGAAAAATTTGTTTAGTCAAAGAAAAAATAAACCCTAGGGTAGACCCTATCCGAACTCGGACCCTCTAGGTCGGGTATATGTCCATTAATTACAGACCCTTTTCTGGTATGAGTCCAAGGTATATGACTCGGGTCAGGTCCGGGTCATGTTGGATCCTACCCAAACCGGACTCGTTGCCAACCGTACTCTCAAACTGTATTTCACTCTTATTATCGATGTTGATCACTTTCTTTTCTCTCTTTTAGAATAAAAAGTATTCTCACCATATAAATTATATTGTCTCTCTATATTGTGTGTCTCCTAAGCTATAACTACCAAGCTACTTATACTGTACTAATCTCAAAACCTCCAACAACTTAACAAGTTATTGATTTTTCTAATTAAAACAACTAGTTTTAACCCGTGCAAAAATGCACGGATTGTTTATTAAAATTCTAATATATAAAATTTGTTTAGAATAATGCGGATATATATCGACATTATTATTTTCATTGTTACAAATTAAACCGAATGAGAATGTAATTTGTTATTTTTATTTTAAAACTTTCAATTAGTTCAATTCGATTAACTTTGGTCGAGTTAAAAATATATGAGTAACATTGTGCATCCTATGTACTAACGTAGTTTGTTGGCGACTAATAGTAACTCTAATTTAATACATATATCTAAACAACCATAGTCTAAAAATTGGGATCAAGTTTAATTGAATCCACATTAAATATATGTTTTTGTCACCTCATATGAAATGAATTTTATTTTATCACTTATGCACCAAAAAAACACATATTAAGCTTAATCCTCTAATGTCACGCTACATTATTATTTTGTTACCCACCGTTTTTGTAATTTGAGATTACTTTCAAATCAATACTCTATATTATTTACAAATTCTTCTTTATACCCTCTCTATGTCTTCAATTTTGAGAACACTTTCAAATTAATCTAATTATATCTTATTATTGTTCCTAATTCATTACTGTAATACCCCGTATATTAGCCTCGGTCATCGACAGTCAAACCATGTTTTTATATACGTATTTCAAATAAATGAAAAATGTTTAATTTATAAAGTATTTTACGTAAACAGTTATTATTTTATAAATCGTATTTCTACGATTATTTCATATTTCATAATAATTTTATATTTGTTGATTAATTCATAAAATGACATTTCATTCGTATTTCTTTAATTTTAGTAATACGTTTATAATTCAATATATTTTATATTTTATATTTATTTCTCATCTGTACTTAATTTCTATTTTTTATTTAAGTCGTAATTATATTTAAATTCTATATTCTTATAATTAATTTAATTTATATTTACTAATACTAATTACATAATTTAATTAGTATAAGTAATTTATACGTACTCGTTAATTTAAGTTACGAGTCGAGAACGAGATATAGATAATACGATACTTCGATATGTGTGATGGGCTTGGGCCGCCTATGACCGATACATGATGGCGTTAGAACCGTGTGTAGTGAGCAACATAATAGAAATCCAAACCCTAGCTAACCTACTCCTCCAACGACAAGTACACAATTCCATCAACCCATCGACGTTCTACTCAAAACAACCCTAATACCCTATCACGCCTTCTACCTCCATCAACGCAAAACTTAAACCCTAATCATCCCTATCATCTCGTCTGCCTCCTTACCATCCCTACACCCTAAACCTTACGCTGGTCTACCGTGAGGATAGAGGAGAACGAAAGAGAAAGAGAATAACGCGAGAACATGCCTTTTGCGCAAGGGTTTTCGTAAGTAGTTTTCGTGCTCTTTTCATACCTTCGAATCTGAATACTATGCTTGTATGTAATCTTTGTTGTATATATAACATGTTTATCGTCAACAAATCATCATAGGACCACCGTAACTGCTACAATAACCACCATAATGTACAGTAAACACGTTTTCATACTTTGTTTTCTACTTGTGTGTTTCGGTTCGTTTTGTTGTTATTCGTTCGTGTTTTGGGTTTAATTTTGAGTACGGGTTTATGGGTTTAGGTTATTTTGGTGGCTGTAGCTGGTGCGTGGTGGTCGTAAAAGGGTTAATTTTGACGGTAGGTTAGAGGCGGCAGAACAGGGGTTATAAGGTTGTTGTGGAACCGTCTTTTGGCGACTGTTTCACGTGGTAGTGGGGATGTCGAGGTCTGGTGGTTACCACCAATAGAATCGTGGGGTGTAGGATATGTCTGGGGTGGCGTAAGGTGGTGGTTAAGGTGGTGGTATTGGTGGTAGGAGTCGGGTTTTGTAGAAGGGGGTGAGACACGGTGAGTGCAGAAACAGGGGTTACGGTTGCGACCAGTGAGTTTTGTACGGGTTTCGAGGGTTGCCAGGGTTGAGTCAAGGGTAGGGATGAGTTCCAGTGGGTGCACCATAGTACGGTGGTGGCAACCACCGTGTCTTGGTGGCAATTCAGGTGGCCAGAAGGCGGTTGACAGGGCTGTGAAGTAGGCTGCCAAGGGTGTAGTGTCGTGAGTTGATGGCTGCTACTTAGGGGTTGTTATACGTGTTTTTTTTAAAATTGTGATTGTTGTTGTTTGGCCATGATTGGTGTATCACTATTATAATTATTGTTGGTGTTGTTAGTATTGATGTTTGTCAACATATTTTTATTATTAATATTATTATTATTATTGTTATTATTATTATATTATTATTATTACTAGTATGAAGTTATGATTTAAAGTTATTATAGTTATTGTTGATAATAAAATTATTGTTGGTATGATTATTATTAATTAGTTGTTAAGTAATTATATTATGCAAGCATATGACGGCTATCAATAGTTCGGGTATATTTTTTCTATAGTCGTTTATTCAAATGGAATTGGCTATAAAAGTAATAAGAACGAGTCGTTTAAGTTAATTGAAGTAGTAATGTTTAATACGGTCTCGTTATGCGTAATTAGATAATTAATTGGAATGATTGATATATTGTGTTGGTTGCGTAATTGTATTAGTTAGTAATTAAATATATTATTGTATTAGGTGTTGAGTATGTGATGGAGTGATGCTACTGATTGGATGTTAGCTGCATGATTGGATTATATTGCTATCCAGGTAGGATACACTGACCCTATACTCCATGATCTGTTATGAATGAGTGTTAAATTGTGTTATGGATGCTGAGCATGATTGATATGGTAATGATATTGGTTGGATTAAGTGTTGATTATTATTGGTGGCTTGAGCATTGCATTATTTAATAGTATGATTGTTTAAGAGCATTGTTGCATTCACGAGCATGGCATGTGCATTGGATACGGATTTGAGATGATGAGATATTATTGGGCCCAGACTAGTTCTGCAGGACTAGACCTGGTGACCTCAGCTGTTATGCTGGTGTTCGGTGACGACCGATTATAGTCTGCCGGGAGGTTCGGTATGGCTTGGTGCACGGGTATGAGTTTGAGATTGAGCTCGAGCATATCATGGCATTTGCATATTATCTTTGTTGCTTTATTTATTATTGTGTTATCCTACTCAACCGCGAGGTTGACAGTGTATTCGTGTACACCTACGATGATCCGGAATGGGGAGTAGATTCTACAGGACAGAGACAGATGAGCTAGGAGCTGGGGCAGGAATGTGAGATGCGTACTTTGGACCGACTTAGAATTATATCACATTTAGAGAAGTCATCAGTTGTATTTTATTTTTCTGTTATGTAGTAACTGTAATAATCAAGTTTAAATTTTATCAGTTTTTATAAAGTACTTTGGTTGTTTTACTTTGTTATTCACTACCTCGGATATTCCGAGTTGATAACAGCTTCATTTATTTGAGAATGTCTTGCTAAAGGCTCTTAAATAAATGGGGGTGTTACAATTACCCATCAACTTTTTGCCTCAAACATATTACTTGCATCATATTGACAAATTTGGGTTAAACCATTATTAAAGATTCATGTACGTATACAAACTAATATCTTTGCAACTTTTAAATTAATTATAACCTTTAAATTGTTTGTGAATTAATTTTTGAAATAAAAATTATATTGTATGTAATATGAGTTTAATCTATTTTCGTTTTTTCAAACTTTCAGCAATAAGTTTTTAAAACTCCGTAATTATTATTTTTTCAATGTTTTTATGGTTGTTAAATGCGGAAACTTTTTTATCTTATAATTTTTTAATATGATTTTCGTAAAGAGATATATTCGTTATTTTATAACAAAATTAAGATCTTATATTATTCAAACGATATGATAATTTAATTATAAGTAGAAGATTTTTTTATGCCGGAAAATTTGTTAGATATAATATGTATAATTCCAGTATGATAGCTATTATTTTAAAGAATCCGCTCCAAATTTTCCGATGTGGGACCCACATTTATCTTTTTTTTTTTAAAAAAAAAATGTTGGGTTTGATGAGGTTGGTGAATGAAAATTGTTTAAATGTTTTTGCTATAATATAGATAAGATTCATGATGTATATAAAAATGTTCGTAATGTTTCTGAATCTACGAATTTAGACATTTATTTGGAATACGTTGAATATTGGGCGGTTATGGTGCAGGAAAATTATCAAATATTATACGGGACCCACCTGACTGAATTAAAAAAAAAATTAAAGTTTGGATGAATGACGTGGCGCAACCACAACTCGATAAATGATTCAGTATTTATATAGATAAGATCTCATCACTTTAGGGGCACCGTATGTTCCATCTTGTAAAACGTAATTCATCTACGCATTTGCAATTAAAACATACACACTTTCTTCCTCATTTTGCTTCGATATTTGATTTCGCTTCAGACTTGTAAGGAATAATTGTTTTTGCTTTTAATTATTACATTGAAATTTTCCGATTCTTAGCAATTGTCGCTTGATACCGGTGTAAATATCGATTTATTGTGTAAATTTTTAGGAGAATTTCTCATTTCAATTACAAGTATATCCCTATCACATTACAATTACAATAATGATCATTTAGAAACGTCGAGGTATTAACAAAACAATAACGTTGGAGTTAGGGTAAAATCATAAATATATATTAACGGTCGATTTTACAAGATTGTGGGTCAAAATCGTTACTGTACAGTAATTATCTGACCATTTCTCACTAGAATATTTATTTCTTTTATACCGTAAAACATTAGACACGAGACCAAGGGAAAATAGACATTAACACGCGAGAGTATAACATATTTAAAATTAATTCATATGTGTTGAAAACGACAGCTACTAAAAAAAAGGGTAAACTCAGGGAAATCATTTGAACATATAATCTAGACAATTATCACTGTAAAACCCCTCGTCGCAGTGGAAAATAAAACATACAAACCTTCCAAAACTTACGCGGAATTTAAACTTTAACATGCATGTCTAAGAACGAGGTGAATTAAACAAAACTGTACATGCGGAAACAAAAGAACAATAGATAAGTATATAAGTCTTGTGGGGAATAAACATGTATTCACCCTTAAAAATACAAGATTATAACGAAAATTACATATGTGAATAATTGTCATAAGATGAAAAACATGAAAGAGAAAGTACAACCTTAGGTCCTTTGCGCGAATGGCCTAAGAACAGGAATTAAAGGAAATTCCCTCCTATAACTTGCACCCAAGACCCGTCTGAGATGATGCCGCGTGTGCTAGAAAAGCTCTCCAATTGCCTTGCAATATGGGGAGAGTTATTGTGAGTTTTAAGATGTGAGATCTAGGTTTTGGGAAAAGACAGTTCTCAAAACCCTAATTTTCTGAGATATGATTATCAGTAATCAGTAGAAGAGTCCACTGACAAAAGGAGAGTCCCTCTCCTTTTGTATTACTTGGCCGAATTAGGGTTAGGGTGAGAGTGGGTTTTCCACTCTTACCTTATTCTTATACGTGATTCGACCCTAATTGCTAAAATATAATCCGCGGGTTTTAATTATAAATCGTATATATGTTATCAGATATTAATGCAGTCGATACATTAATAATGGTCTGATAAAAATACGATATTGTATAATTAGATCAATTAATATAACTGTTTATATTAATACACAAATTCAATATTTAATTAAATATAACTGTTTATATTTAATTTACGAATTAATCATGTAATCCGTATTAGCTAACATTATTTAATCTGTATTAAATAATGATCTCAACATCTCATTGACTAATTTAATAGTCAATACCTCTGACTAACTGTTTAGTCGTATCCGACATAAATGTGACTGTATTTTCATACCTTCACATCTCTCAAACATGTCCTATAGGTGTGACGTATAGGGACCAGTTGATCACCGCCTTCCGTTTGACAATAACGTCAAACTTATCTAGCAAGCCAAACGTTATTGATAAACGTGGATCAAGTGATAATAATACTGAAGTATGCCCTTGTGATCCTTTAAGATATTTAATAAGTCATTGTACTAACTGTTAGGGACACCAGCCCCAACAATCTCCCACTTGTCCGTACAAGGGTATGTGCAATGACGTTATCACACTACTTGTGGAGGACACCAGCTCCAACAAACTCCCACTTGTCTGTACAAGTGTAGGTGCGATAACCGATTCTCATATCCTTATAAAATTTCTCCCACTCAATGTAAAAAAATTTGCAAATCCGTATTCGCAAAGGTCGTATTTTACAATCGATCTGTATCAAGAGTGGTTTCCCCGACTAGAGAGTAACTTAACTGATAAAACGAATCTGTATTCGAGCATGGCCATGCATTTCAGTTACTACTCCTCGAGTGGCCCTGAGAAATGATAAAATCCTGATAAGGGTTTGGATATTTCCCTAAACTCGAATCCTGTAGATGTAAGCGCAGCATGAAATAACCCAGAAAAATTCCTCTTGGTCCCTGTTACGGAAGACCGTGGGAAAGAAACCAAAGTTACCCAAAATCTGCCTTAATCTCAAGAGACAGTTGAAAGTCAAAAAACTCGACTCTAAGGAACACTATGGAGTTCCTATCCACGACCTGGCACCCAATGTTATAAAACATTTAGGACTCCATAACGTTGTCACGGGGTGTCCTACGAGATATCCGTATAACTCGCCTTTGTGATTGGTCAGTCAACTGTTTGACTTATGGCTCGTTGAACCCACCATCCACCAACGTCACAAAATGATTACCTGAGTTATCAGCTCAAGTGGGTAATCAAGGACTAAAAACAATGTAATGTTAATCAGTTCACTTTGTGGTGTTCAAAATTGGCGTACAATTCCACATGAAAAACAAAACATATAAATATCATAACGATGAGGTTGTAATAGAGTACACAAGAAAATGAATTATAAAATGGATTTATAAAAGAGTTCTACAACTCAGGAACACGTTTCATTCCCAAGGAATTAACGTGCCCTTCATGCTTATCACGTCGTAATGCTTTAGTGAGAGGATCGGCTATGTTGTCATCTGTAGCGATCTTATCAATAAATATCTCCTTTGGCTCCACGTAATCTCTGTTTGGATGAGCTTTCTGTTGTACATGTCTAGCTTTGTTGCTAGACTTATGCTCCTTAGCTTGGAAGATGGCACCTTTATTGTCACAATAAACGGTGATCGGGTCATTCGAACTAGGCACTACGGATAGTCCTTGTAAGAATTGACGCATCCTTATTGCTTCCTTAGCTGCTTCCGAAGCGGCATAGTACTCGGACTCAGTTGTAGAATCTGCTGTAACACCTTGTTTAGAACTTTTCCAGCTGACAGCAGCGCCATTAAGAGTAAAAACGAATCCAGACTGAGATTTCGAGTCGTCTCGATTCGTTTTGAAGCTAGCATCTGCGTAACCAGTGGCGCAGAGCGTCGTGTCGCCTCCATAAGTCAATCCCCAATATTTAGTCCTCCGTAGGTACTTAAGAATGTTTTTCACGGCCATCCAGTGTTGTTCACCTCGATGTGCTTGGAATCGACTTGTCATACTCAATGCATATGCAACGTCTGGACGTGTGCATATCATGGCACACATGATCGATCGTATAGCCGAAGCGTAAGGAATCCGACTCATGCGCTCTTTCTCTACCAATGTCTTAGCTTCTTGAGACTTGCTCAATTGAAGCCTAGTAGCCATAGGAAGGAACCCTTTCTTTGAGTTCGTCATGCTGAATCTCTCTAGAATCTTATCTATATAAGACTCCTGACTGAGAGACAACATCCCTCGTGATCTATCCCTATAGATACGGATGCCCAAAACTCTTTCTGCCTTTCCCAGATCTTTCATCTGGAAATGGTTTTTCAACCATGCTTTAACCGAAGATAGGAGAGGTATGTCATTCCCAATCAAGAGTATGTCATCGACTTGATATAGAGACATGGTTCCTCGACTGATCGAATGAAACCATTCTCCTTTATCACTTGGTCGAAGCGATGATTCAAACTCCGTGATGCTTGCTTAAGTCCATAAATGGAACGCTTAAGCTTGCAAACCTTCTTAGGATGTTCAGGATCAATAAAACCCTCGGGCTGTACCATGTACAACTCTTCCTCCAAATAACCGTTTAAGAAGGCGGTTTTAACGTCCATCTGCCAGATTTCATAGTCATGAAATGCGGCAATCGCTAAGATAATCCGAATGGAACGTAGCATGACTACGGGTGCAAAGATCTCATCGTAGTGCAAGCCTGGCACTTGGGTGAAACCTTTAGCAACTAGTCGTGCCTTGTGAATATCTTGTTGTCCTTCCACGGCATGCTTTATCTTGTAAAGCCATTTGCATTGAAGGGGGCGTACTTTTGCAGGTAGGTCCACAAGATCCCACACGTTGTTCTCATACATGGAGTCCATCTCGGATTGCATGGCTTCTAGCCATAGCTTTGAGTCAAAACTAGTCAGGGCACCTTTATAGGTTGTGGGTTCATTACCCTATAGGAGTAAGATGTCATCTATGTCATGTTCCTCGACCATACCAATGTATATGTCCGGAGGAATAGAGACTCTTCCCGACCTCCTAGGTTCCTCAGGAATATCTACTGCAGCCGAGGTTGAAGGAACTGCTTCCTCCAATGGTTGCTCGGTAGTTGGTTCTTGAATCTCCGATAGATCGAAGGTTCTATTACTCGACTTGTTCTCGAGAAATTCTTTCTCTAAGAACGTCGCACTAGCCGCAACAAAAACACGTTGTTCGGTTGGCGAGTAGAAGTAATGACCAAAAGTTCCTTTAGGATAGCCTATAAAGTATGTCTTGACCGATCGCGGGCCGAGCTTGTCCTCGTGTCTCCACTTGACATAAGCTTCGCAGCCCCAAACCTGAATAAAGGACAAGTTAGGGACCGTTCCCTTCATAACTCATATGGAATCTTGTCAACAGCTTTAGACGGACTTCGGTTAAGTATTAGAGCGGCTGACAAAAGAGCATAGCCCCATAATGAATCAGGCACGACGGTGTGACTCATCATGGATCGAACCATATCAAGTAGAGTTCGATTTCTCCGTTCGGACACACCATTTAATTGTGGTGTTCCAGGTGGAGTCAACTGTAGTACGATGCCACAGTCTTTAAGGTGTTGATCAAACTCATGAGAAAGATACTCGTCACCACGATCAGATCGTAGTGCTTTAATCTTTCTACCCAGTTAGTTCTGTACCCGATTCTGGTATTCTTTGAACTTGTCAAAGGATTCACTTTTAAGTTTCATTAAGTAGACATAGCCATATCTACTCAAATCATCCGTGAAAGTGATGAAAAACCTGTAGCCTTCTCGTGCGTTGATCGACATAGGGCCACATACATCCGTATGTATGATTCCTAATAGGTCGGCAACGCGCATTCAAACACCTTTGAAGGAAATACGAGTTATCTTACCGATGAGACATGATTCACACGTGCCATATGATTCGAAATCAAAGGCCGAGATAGCTCCATTCTGTATGAGCTGTTTTACGCGTTTCTCATTTATTTGTCCCATACGGCAGTGCCATAGATAAGTTTGATCTTTGTCACCAACCTTTAACTTCTTGTTATTCACGTGTAATATTTCGGTGGTTTGATCTAAAACATAAATTCCATTCATGGAAACTGCCTTGCCATAAATCATATTGTGTAACGAGAAAATACAACTATTATTCTCTATTACAAATGAAAAACCAAGTTTGTCAAGCGCAGAAACAGAAATAATGTTTTTGGATAAACTAGGAACATAATAACAGTTATACAACGATAACTCAAATCCACTAGGAAGCTGGATCACGTATGTTCCCCTCGAGACTGCAGCAACTCGTGCTCCATTCCCGACACGCGGTCAACCTCACCCTTTATGAGGGGCTCAAGGTTTCGGAGGCCCTGCACATGATTACACAGATGAGAACCACAACCAGTATCTAGTACCCAAGTTCCGTAACTTGCATGGTTAATCTCAATCATGTGAATAAAAGAAGAAGAAGACATACCAACAAGAGTAACGCGGCCTGCCTTACTCGCGATACACGGGGCACGTGCGCCTCCAATGGCCAGTCTTGTGGCAATGGTGGCATTCTATGCTTGTATCGTTGCTCTTTATCTTACCCTGTGAGTTGCTCGACTCACAGGGCCCACTCTTAGCAAATCCTGACTTCTTGAACTTAGGCTTACCTACCGCTAGGTAGCCTTGAGCTTTTGCTTTCCCTTTACCTTTGCCTTTGCCTTTACTGGAGATCATGAGAACATCCTACTTCACGCTCCTACTTAATTTCAGATCCTTCTCGGTCTGTACGAGAAGGGAGTGGAGCTCATGAGGAGTCTCTTCATGTCGTTCATGTAATTGGCCCTAAAGAGGGCGAACCCATCATGAAGCGAATGAAGCATTCGATCAACGATTATGTTCTCACTTATCTTGCAGTTCAAGGCCTCTAGTTTCCCGATATTCTCAATCATAGTGAGAATATGTGGGCTAACAGCTTGGCCCTTTTGGAGTTTCGCTTCAACGAAGCGACATGTATGCTCATATGAAACGATTCTCGGAACTTTTGAGAATTCGTTAGTGAGCGTGGTGAAAATTTTGTTCGCACCATGGGAAATGAAGCGTCTTTGCAAATTGGATTCCATTGCATAGATAAGTACGTTCTTTAACGCACCCGCTTCCACGACAAAGTCGCTATGAGCGCGAACTTCGTTAGCTCTAGCCCCAGTTCCTGGGTGTGCCGGAATAGGCTCAGTCAAGTACTTGAGCTTTCCGTCAGCAATGGCAGCATTCCATAATGCTGCCTCCCAGTCAGAGAAGTTTGACCCATCATTTCTCAGTCTAGTAGACTGATTCATGGAGTCCATGAAGGCTTTGAGCCAGGATTCTCGTGCTAGCTTGACACTTGGCATTGGGTCTTCACCAGCCATTTGTTATTTAGCAGTTTAAATTTGATCGTGTTCTACACTGAAAAGAAGATAAAACAAAATGATATAAGCAACTCGTCGTTGTGATTTAAGTCTATTTTAAACTGAATTTAAACTCGTAGACTCATGCATTTATATAATTGATCTCCTTTAATAATTATATAAACGATCCCAAGACTCAATTTCCGTAAATTGATAAGCTAACTGTTTGGCTAGTTCTACCCTTAGAACTCTTGGCCGATAGATTTCCGTAAATCTCATCTTTTAGTCCATCATAGTCGCTAGATAGTATCTAGTGACCACAACGTTGAGATAAAATAAATCATCTGTTCCCACTTACCCGACGTAGAAGGGGTCATATTATGCCTACCGACGAAGAAGGGATTCATGGGAGTCTGATTTATAAAGACTTTTCTCAATTTTTGGTTATACGAGGAAGACCTCATCAACTTGTATTTATTCATTTTAAGTGAACTAAAATCTAGCATAATCGTGAATGAATGAAATAAAGTGATGGCTTTACATGTGACAAGAGACATCTGTATGTCAAAGAAAACTAACGCGTAACCTCTACATGAGTCAGTTTTCAGGCATGTTATAGGTGGTTTGGTTTTAGGCGGAATATGATGCAAGCTATTATCGATGAAAGCATAAAAGAAAGCAATAAACGTAAATAAAAGTCCTAGTGTGGCTATCCTACCAAAATAAACATAAAAACAACTTGGAATCCACCGTTAGACTCGAGAAGCTTGTCTTGATGTTCCATCTTGGTCTTTGCAGCGGGAGTGAGCATCCGGTCTCCGTCTTTGGTCTTCACAAAATTACTAATTTAAATTACAAATATAAACCTATTTACATTCTAATTTAAATACAAAAGTAATTACAAGGGAAAAACCAAAACGGAGATGCGAGATCTCAAAATTACAACCAAGACTGTGTTCCATTATTACGGAGACACAATCTACTAAGGCCACGCTAAGTTACAACCGTTTGCAAAAATTAAATACGTTATTAAAAGCATTCAATAGCATTCACAAGACGATAAATAAAATGCATCAACTAAAACAAATTCATACGTGACATAATACCGTTATTATGTTTAATAAATTTTACCAAACCATCTTACGAGATGAAAATTATGTGATTATACCGTTCTAGTCACATAAATCATAATAAACTTATAATCCATTATTTTAAACCGTTTTAAAATAATAAATATCTTACGAGTGTGAACCGTTTCACAAAAGTCAATATACTATTTCCGTATATAGTATATTACCATGGGCCAAGAGAAAATAAAATAAAAATTTATTTTCGAAAAATTTGCCAAAGCAGGGTTTACGCGATCGAGTCACTAGAGTACTCGATCGAGTAACCTTGACAGACGAAGCGTTCGATCGAGTAAAACAAGTGCTCGATCGAATCCCAAAAAATTTTCAGAAAACCAAATTTTTAGAAAAAGAAAAATACCCTGAAAACTGCTCGATCGAGTTAAAACGTGATCGATCGAGGAACAGTGTCACTCGATCGAGTACTGCAAGTCTCGATCGAGTGACCGCTCATTGTGGCAGACTACGAACGAGTAGTAATTCGCTCGTTCGTAGAATCCAAAGTGCTCGATCGAGCCAAAAAATGCTCGATCGAGTGACTGGTTTCTGCAAAAACTGCTCGATCGAGCCAAAAAGTGCTCGATCGAGTGACGAGTAGCAGAAGAATGCTACGAACGAGTAGAAATACGCTCGTTCGTGGAATCCTTCATACACGGCTATGTTTAAAACAAAAATTGCATTTATCCTTGATTTGATACTTGTAAATCAACAATAAACACCAACAACGAATTTATATATTGCTGAGAATATCGATTAAACAACAATATACAAATCTAAATCGAAAAACATGATCGATATCACAGTAAAAGGCACACGGCCGAGACATCATACGGGTTTCAAAATCCGATTTTAAAACATATTATGAAAAACACAATTGTAAAATTTCCGTGGCCTTGGCTCTGATACCACTTGTGGGGAATAAAAATGTATTCACCCTTAAAAATACAAGATTATAACGAAAATTACATATGTGAATAATTGTCATAAGATGAAAAACATGAAAGAGAGCGTACAACCTTAGGTCCTTTGCGCGAATGGCCTAATAACAGGAATTAAAGGAAATTCTCTCCTATAACTTGCACCCAAGACCCGTCTGAGATGATGCCGCGTGTGCTAGAAAAGCTCTCCAATTGCCTTGCAATATGGGGAGAGTTATTGTGAGTTTTAAGATGTGAGATCTAGGTTTTGGGAAAAGACAGTTCTCAAAACCCTAATTTTCTGAGATATGATTATCAGTAATCAGTAGAAGAGTCCACTGACAAAAGGAGAGTCCCTCTCCTTTTGTATTACTTGGCCGGATTAGGGTTAGGGTGAGAGTGGGTTTTCCACTCTTACCTTATTCTAATACGTGATTCGACCCTAATTGCTAAAATATAATCCGCGGGTTTTAATTATAAATCGTATACATGTTATCAGATATTAATGCAGTCGATACATTAATAATGGTCTGATAAAAATACGATATTGTATAATTAGGTCAATTAATATAACTGTTTATACTAATACACGAATTCATTATTTAATTAAATATAACCGTTTATATTTAATTTACGAATTCATCATGTAATCCGTATTAGCTAACATTATTTAATCTGTATTTAATAATTATCTCAACATCTCATTGACTAATTTAATAGTCAATACCTCTGACTAACTGTTTAGTCGTATCCGGCATAAATGTGACTGTATTTTCATACCTTTACATCTCTCAAACATGTCCTATAGGTGTGACGTATATGGACCAGTTGATCACCGCCATCCGTATGACAATAACGTCAAACTTATCTAGCAAGCCAACCGTTATTGATAAATGTGGATTAACTGATAATAATACTGAAGTATACCCTTGCGATCCTTTAAGAGATTTAATAAGTCATTTTACTAACTGTCAGGGACACCAGCCCCAACAAGTCTAAGTATGAAAACCACAAGTACAAAACGCAGCCCGGGATAACATATCCCTACAGGCACTCAAATGTATAAAAAAATCTAGGTCTAGCTTAAACGATAGATATGTATGTCATCGATGATAGGATCATCGCTCGCTAGCCTCAGTAAGCCTCCAGCAACCATCATGTACCTACATACATGAAAACATGTACGCCACAATCAGTGGGGAGTGACTAGAGTTCTCATAGCCACCTATTGTCATACAACACAGAAACATTTACATACAAGCATCATACTCCAACATAAATAACATCATTTGAAGTGATCCAACAAAACTCTTCTTAACATACTCATGCAAATAGATAACATACCACAACTCAGGTATATCTAAACACGTATCAACAATATATAACACCGTACCCCAACTCAGGCAAGTATATACATTCAGCAGTATCTAAGTCTAACCCCAAGTCAGGCAAACTTAGATACAACAAATATCACAACATGAGATGACTCATACAACGACTCTATTATACAACGACAACAAGTCTACGTAGCCTCAGCAAATACAATCGTCTGGTAGAACGATCGATCCGATATACGGTCCTAGTCTAAATATGGCCAGACTCTCGAGGTATAATTCTTCCTCGATTCGACAAGATCCCCAACTCAGGATACCCCCAAGACTCGAACTAGCTAGGAACGAGATACCCCCCAACTCAGGGCGGACAATCTGAAACCTGACTCGAAAACGCGCAGTCAACGGTCATACCAAGACGCGACTCAGTCTTGGTGAGAACAAGAGTCAGATAACAACTCATAGTACGACTTCCACATGCACATATAACACAACACTCAAGGATGTATTACACAAATGGTTCATAAGACAACTGTGACCTAATCCCAATCAACAGTTCTACTATTCCATTTCTAAGACTTTAATCAACCCTTAACTGATTTCGGAAACTATTTGAGGTGAGAGCCGGTCTCCCTTCCGGTTGCCCGGCGGAGGGGGGGGGGGGGGGGTCTTTCCCCTCAAACACCTTTCCGAACCCAGTGTAAGAGTCGTCCAATATCTTGGACTACAAACAAACTCAATTGATAAACAATATACTTTTGATAAACATTCAATCAACACTTAATTGAGCCCAAAAACTAAGTCGAGGGAGAGCCGGTTTCCCTTTCGGTTGCCCGACCGGGGGGTCTCTATCCTCACTCCATTCCCGAACCAAATATAGTGCCGCCCGAACTCCGGGGATCTCAAACACACAAACAAGGCATACGGAAAAGGAATCGACGAAATCTGACTTGAGAATCAAAAGTTACAACACAAAAATAGCTGATTGGGGCTCCCAGCCGGTTGGCCACAGGCGGCCGGTCCACCGGCTGAGAGTCCCTAACTCTCATACGACCAAGTGCGAAAATCACTCAAGAGGGCCTCACAGCCGGCCGGCTGCTGGTCCACCGGCTGGGGACCCCTTCCCTCTATTCTTGCGCAAACAACAAAACACACAATGGGCTCTGAGCCGGCTGGCCGGCCGCCGGTTGGTCGACCGGCTCAGAGTCCCTGCTCTCACGATTCGCCCATTTCGACATTTCTAAACAATTCAATACTTCACCAATTCATCTTAAGCATGATTTTAAGCAACATCTCAACAGTCCCAGCAAGTTACTAGCATCAAACATCAATAAGAAACATATAAGAAACATCAAATTCTAGCATTCATATCAAATTCCCTAAAATTCAACTCATCTTCATGTATACACCCAAAACCAATTCAAATGATGAAATCAAGATAAATTACCAACAACAATCAGATTAGTAAGCATATTAAACACATTTGCAACCTATCTCATGCTTCTAAACATATAAACACATCAATTTTAACACAAAGCTTGCAAATTTAACAAATAGATCGAGTTACTCATAATTGTCACCTTTAAGCGTCTTGTGTTCCCAAATCTTCCTCCACCACGCAAGTATTAACCTCGGGGTCGTCTAAGCTAACTCCTAGGAACACAAAAAACGGAAATTAGGGGCTTAAGACGGATTAGGGCAAAACAGCCCCAAAACGGAAGTTAACGAAACGAAAATTGAAAGTGATAGAAAGATCACAAATTTCGAGAGGATTCCGAATATATAATTTTTACCTTGATTCGAGTTGAAGAAGGCCTTAAGATGATCTTTTGAAGCTTTTAAAGAAGAAGAGAAATGGAGGTTTGAGTTTCACTGTGTTTGAGTTTTTGTGCAAAAGAAATGTCGATGGAAAGAAATAAGGAGGTGTCCTTTTTATAAGAAGTCGGGTTCCTTTAATAAATGAAACGGAACCACAAGACGGGAAATGCCAAGCGAAATAACATCTTAAGATTAAAGAGTCTTAAGACGGAACTTTAACGCAAATCCTTAAAATAACAATTACGAATCTGATCAAAATATTATTAAAATAATATTATCTTCCGGAAAATACTTTAAAAATATTAAAACATTATTTACGAAAATACGGGATGTTACAATCACTATATCATACACTATCACATATTCACATCCAAACCTAACTACTCCTTAATACATGTTAATACAATACATATACTTAGACCTGTCAAATGGCCGGGTGGGTTAGTGGTTGGTGTAGTTCTAGGTCCGGGTAAAATACGGGGGTGTATTTCGGATCGAATAAAATATGGGCCAAGTCTATACGGATTCCGGGTCGGGGTGAGGTAAAAAAATGGGGTCAATCAACATTTTTTTCTCACATTTTTTAGCCATTGAAAACCCAATCCCTATCACATTCCATCCCAGATATCATCGAGGAACCTCCTCTTGCCCGGTAATACGGAAAAGAACCAGATCAGGGGTTAAGAAAACCATCACCAACTCCTCCACTGACCTCGTTACCATCGACGATAATGACGTATCATTTGATTCAGCTGCCACCTTCATCTCTCCATCAAAGTCCGCTAAAGCTATTATTGTCTCTAAAAAGCCTCTTCCCGTCATCGAGGAGGAGGATGTACCTGAAACTACCACTTCTCCACCAACAAAGACTCCTTTACCTCATGTGTCTACAACAGACCCAACACCACCCAAATCTCCAGAAAAAAGCCCAGAAAGCTCTCCATCCCAAACCTTTGAAAAGGTTTTTGAACAGACTCCTGAACCAGAACCAGTGATGGTTAAGGAACCACCGAAGAAAAATAGAAATCAAAGGCGAACCCCAAGGATACAATTCCTTTAACCCGAAAATGGGATCCTTCTCTTGTCCTTGCATATATTGAGTCAAACAACCTTAACCCCCATATTAGGATTAATTGATAGAAATACTCCGAACTATGAGTGTACTGATAAAAAAACTCTAAACTTTATTTTAACTACCAATATAACTAACTCACGCCCTCATTTGCTTTGAATAGAATTTGTTGTTTTGTTAACTTATTGTATCATGTTTTTATGGTGTGATTAGGTGAATAGATTAATAGAGAAGTAAAAAGAGAAATACGGGTTAAAGAAGGGTTAAATTTTTTTTCATTTACTTAGCAGATAGCTGGTCATATATTATAATAAAAGTCAATTAGAGCATTAATTGGTTATATTGGTAGTTAAAATAGAGTTTGGAATATTTTGAGCAAGACACTCATAGTTTAAAGTATTCCTATCAATTAATCCCCCAAATTAAACAAATTGGTTCCAAGTTAATCTCCAAGGATGCCATTCATACTCCACGGGTCTACTCGTCATTATGGTGCTCCTCTGATTCCGCTTTCTCGTATTTTGAGGCAGCCCTAATCGCGCTAGGGTGGGAAACTTTAGTCCAAATCGAAGAACTCGTGCATGTTAGTAAAGTCATCCAATATTGTGATGCGGTTCATGTTTCTCCTTCCTTGAAATCTCTCACTGCCAAAATCAACGGTAAGACTCGCTCTCAGCCTCTCCGTCCCTCAATTTGCCAAAATTCTTAGCATCGACTACAGTGGTTATGATCTTGTTGGAACAATTGCTTCAAAAGAAGCATATTTTTGTCTTTACCGAGGAAGTAGTTAATCAGTCCCCTTATTTGTTTGTGCAATCAGTCTCCTGAATGTTTCGAGACTGATTGTGCAGAGTCTTTGGCCAGACCTCCTCCCTTCTCAAGACTGATTATGCACAAGTTCCGTTTCACCATAAATGCAATACTACGAACCTTACGAACTCTCACTGCTATATAAACTCTCCCTCATCAGTCACAAAATTCACTCATCTTTTTCTGAAAATAATATATTTCTCCCTTACTTCTCTCTACCAAATTAAATATTCTCTGGCAACGAACTTGGTCGTGTTCAACTGTTTCTCCGCCTACACTAGAGAAACAGTGGTTGTGTAATCCTGGGGGTTGAGTGCTACTAAGGCCGTGTGTAGTAGACGGGGCATAAATTAACTTTAGGACAGTGTCGCTTGTCACGCCACAACCTTCCATATCAGATAAGATCTTACTGTTTTTTATTGTTTATTGTTTACGCTATTACCTACTACCGTGATAACAATCTAAAGTTGATTTATATTTTCTTGCTCCTTAAATTTTTATTTAAGTCATACGGATATATATATATATATATATATATATATATATATATATATATATATATATATATATATATATATATATATATATATATATATATATATATATATATATATATATAGGGTTGAGTGCTACTAAGGCCGTGTGTTGTAGACGGGGCATAAATTAACTTTAGGACAGTGTCGCTTGTCACGCCACAACCTTCCATATCAGATAAGATCTTACTGTTTTTTATTGTTTATTGTTTACGCTATTACCTACTACCGTGATAACAATCTAAAGTTGATTTATATTTTCTTGCTCCTTAAATTTTTATTTAAGTCATACGGATATATATATATATATATATATATATATATATATATATATATATATATATATATATATATATATATATATATATATATATATATATATATATATATAGGCAAGATCCGGTGAGAACGGTTATTCAGTGCATACGGTGAGAACGAATCCTATCCCTTGAATTGAAGTAAAATAAAAGGCCGAGATCTCTCCCAAGTTATATAACTCACCCATCATTCCCGTTTCCATCCAAACCACCCTCATTACTCACAACTAACACTGCCTACCACCATGACCACACCCAACCGCCGTACTTCACCACAAACAACGCCGGCGACCTCACCATCCACCCCAGAAACCACCGACAACGTGACAGACCTTCCTAAACAGCGACGACAAATCACGACCCACCCTGAACCGCCCCAATCCACTGCCGATTTGCAGTCATCACAACATTGCTAACCTTCTTTCGCGCGACTTTCCGGCAACTAAAACCCTCTCTTTAACTTGCTTAATAACCTAGCTTATTGTATAAATACTAACCTCTGTGCTCTGATTTTATTTATCAATATAATTCATATTCATCCTTCATTCTCTACATTACTAATTTGCAAACCTAGATCTCAATTTTCCTTCTTTTGCTTTCGAGTTCCATTCAGTGTAGTTGCCGCCTATTTTGCAAACGACCGAGACGACGACGACAATGGATTGTTGGGATTAAGTTGGGGTGTCGAGCTATTGATATCTCAATTCGATTGATGGGTTGATTATGTGAGATTTATTAAATTACGAAAGGGTTAGCTTGATTTAATAATATGGTATTAGATGAAAATATTAGTTGTACATTAATTTAATGAACTTATAAAATGAAGATTAGTGTCTGATAGTTGAGAGTTTAGTACTGCTACTCATACTAGAAAGACAACAAAATGTTACCTAAATTTGATTACGTACTAGAAGTTGGTATTGCAGGGTTAAATTTGGATTGTTTTTTATTTGAATCATAAAAAATGCTACATAGTTTTTATCTAATTCATATCCGTCAAAAAATGTAACTAGGTTTATGTAAAAAAGTAAAAAAATGTATCTACCCGTTAAAAAAATGTATCTAGGTTTAAGTAAAAAAAATGTATCTATTTCGTCAAAAAATATATCCATGTAAAAATGTATCTACTCCGTCAAAAAATGTACCTAGGTAAAAATGTATCTATTCCGTCAAAAAATGTATCTTGGTTTAAGTAAAAAAAATATGTATCTACTCCGTCATAAAATGTAACTAGGTTTATGTAAAAATATTAGAAAAAATGTATATAGGTTTTAAGTAAAAAAAAGTATCTACCCCGTCAAAAAATGTAACTCGATTTATGTTAAAAAAAATTTAAAAAATGTATTACTCCGTCAAAAAGTGTATCTAGGTTTAAGTAAAAAAATGTATCTACTCCTTCAAAAAATGTATCTAAGTTTATGTAAAAAAGTAAAAAAAAAATGTATCTACTCCGTCAAAAAATGTATTTAGGTTTAAGTAAAAATTTTAGAAAAAATGTATTTACTCCATAAAAATCTAAGTATGTAAAAACTAAAAAAATGTATCTAGTCCGTCAAAAAATGTATCTAGCATTAAATAAAAAGAATATGTATCTACTCCGTAAAAAAATGTATTTAGGTTATGTAAAAAAGTAAAAAAAAAATGTAGCCGGTAGTGTCGACGTCGGTGGTAGCCGGCTATGATTGTGGCGATACGCTGATATAGTAGTTTGAATAAAAATGTATCTACTCCGTCAAAAAATGTATCTAGGTTTACGTAAAAAAGTAAAAAAAATGGATCTACTCCTTCAAAAAATGTATCTAGGTTTATGTAAAAAAAAAGTAAAAAAAAAAAATGTATCTATTCATTCAAAAAATGTATCTAGGTTTATGTAAAAAAAGTAAAAAAAAATGTATCTAAGTTTACGTAAAAAAGTAAAAAAAAATGTAACTACTAGTTCAAAAAATGTATCTAGGTTTATGTAAAAAAAGTAAAAAAAAATGTATCTATTCCTTCAAAAAATGTAACTAGGTTTATGTAAAAAAAAAGTAAAGAAAAAATGTATCTACTCCGTCAAAAAATGTATCTAGGTTTACGTAAAAAAGTAAAAAAATGTATCTACTCCGTCAAAAAAATGTATATAGGTTTACGTAAAAAAGTAAAAAAAAGTATTTACTCCGCAAAAAGATGTATCTAATTTTATGTAAAATGGTAAAAAAAAAAAAAATATCTACTCCGTCAAAAAATCTATCTAGAATGTGGGTTGTGGGTATTTTTTAACCGTTGATTGTGTTTTAATCCAACGGACATGACTCGTTCTCACCGTATGCACCGTATAATCGTTCTCACCCGATCCTAAATCTATATATATATATATATATATATATATATATATATATATATATATATATATATATATATATATATATATATATATATATATATATATATATGCGAAAATGGAGATATTGCTTTGCACAGTTTTAATCCGTTCATTGCTGTCAATTAGATAGAATTGATCAATAGATGAATTTGGCGGTGTGGTGTATCGTTTAACGCAAATCCATCCTTGTAAGGCTTATTATTCAAAACCAACATTAAAAGAATCTATTCTAGCCCTTCAAAACTGACTTCTTAATCCGCAGCATACGACGAAGGTAAGGTGCTGAGATATCATAATTTGAATTTGATTCTAATCTAAATTCATTGCCTTTCCACCCTTTTACCAGATCAGAGCACTACAAGTAAGTAAAGAGATAGTCGCTACTACTTAATAGCACGATAACAATTTGTGCCTATAATTTAGTTCGTTTTTCGCCTTTTCGGAAAGTGGGCTTTGGTCCTTTGTTGTTCTTTGATGCATGTTTGATCAGTTTTAGTGTAAAGTATAGTTTTGGATAGAGATTTGTATTCGTTATGCTTTGGTATTGTTGCATACTTTCGACCCCATTACCTCGTCATGGATTTGCATTACATTGGACATGTGTTTGCCGAAATATATATTCAGAAGTTTCTTTTGCAATGCATACTCCACTATCTCATTATTTTGTCAACTACGATTTTACTTTGTCATCCGATCCATACACCAGAAGTAAATGTTAGAGACTTACAGACTTCTGATATACAATCTGTACAATCTACAAACATAATTTTTATCAATAATGTGTTAAACCAACTTATTCATATTTATTGTTTACTCAACAACGATATTTGTAATTCATGTGCTGTAGAATAATTAATTAAGCAATATTTGGTGAATATGTTTCTTCATATTTAAGTTGATTTAAGTATTATTTTTAGAACCTATATGGCTATATTGATTATGCATTGTGTTTTGTTACGAATGTGACGCTTAATAAACTCTAGGCAATTTCTGGTTTAAGACGAGATATTGTCTTTGCCCTGGTGCTGTAAGCCTTCTCTTTTAAACTTTTTGACAAAGTCTCCATCTGTTAAAGGTTATTGAAATGAGGCATTTATTTGATAACATGTAATACCAAAGAACAAAGATTTGGGGTCTCATAAGTTTTCTTCTCAAAATCCACATTTAATTTCTTTATGTTAGTAATTTTGGAAGAATGATATTTACATGTGAGTAATTATGATGTATGAAATTTTGGGTTAGTGATATTCTCAAGGTTACATTTCTTATAAAATACATGTTAATTTGTATATGTGGGTAACCATTCATAGTTATAACGTTTTAGTTTAATATTTCGTAAAACTTGTAAGTGTTGAACTATCTTCTAATTATTGTTTGACTTCGCTTAATTTCTTAGTATGGTAATTTTGTTGGACGTGAATGTAAACAATGGTTATACTTAATGACACAACCAACCGTAAATGCATTATTTAAAACAATAAGAAATCAATGACGTGTTGTGGACATATGAGTCAAAACGAGGTATCTATGTTTATCTGTTTTATTGTTAATATGCATGTGTGAATGATTGTATCAATAAGACAATAACAAGTTTGTCGTTTCGAATTACATGTAAATTCTGTGATCTAATTCTCGTTCACTGGTTCCGTTGGCGGTAAAATTTACAAGTATGAGAATTATAATTGTGTGTATAAAATGATAGTCTTTTATTTTATTTTATTTTTCTTATTATGTTGGCAATCGTGGAGAACAAGATCTTTCCGTGATATATCAACGCGCAATTATTTTATCGTGCATAAATACGGTATATTAGTGAGATACTGATCATGTAAAAATGGCCAAATGCTAACTATCAATTGTAATGATAGAAATGTTTAACACGATGCACTTGTATTATAATAATGTGTTGGTTGACATTTTTGAGTATTTGTCACACCTTATCATCCATCTTTGCTCTATGTTTGTGATACTTGCTTGTTTTTGGTGTTAATTTAAATATATAATGTATGCAGCATGTTACATGAGAATATTGTACGATTCATACAATACAATAGTGATTATGATTATTATCACTACTTGAAATTTTGTAGTCGAACGGAAAGTTTTACAAACTTTATTTGAAATTATTTTGTCAATTCTTATAAGAGTGACTGGTCTCATTAGAAGATGTTCGCCTAGCTAATAAGGCTTTAAGATAAGTTAAGGATTGTGGGGGTGTCTCGCCAAGGTAAGACTCCCTTTATTTTTTAGGATTAATTGATAAGAATACTCTGAACTATGGGTATCCTGCTCAAAATACTCCAAACTTTATTTTAACTACCAATATAATCAACTAATACCCTCATTTGTTTTGAATAGAATTTGTTGCTTTGTTAAGTTGTTGTAGCATGTTTTAATGCTGTGATTAGGTAAATAAATTAACATGGAAGTAAAAAGAGAAAGACGGGTTAAAGAAGGGTTAGAAATTTTTTCACTTAATTAGCATGTAACAGGTCATATATTATAATAAAAGCGAATGAGAGCATTAGTTGGTTATATTGATAGTTAAAATAGAGTTTGGAGTATTTTGAGCAGGAGACTCATAGTTCATAGTATTGTTATCGATTAATCCTATTTTTTATCGTATTTTATTTAAGTTTCAGTGTTGGAAGTGGTGATAATGTCAATTACATGGGGTTGATTGATAGTTGTAAATACTCTAACTTTGGGATTGTAGAAAGCTGTTTTTTTTCTGTTTAAAAACGGTTGTTTGATAATACATGTTCGAGTAATTACTTTGTTTATTTGGTTTAAATATTTATTTTGAACCAAAAAAGCGGTAAAAGACACATAAATTATATTTATTTGGTTTGATCTTGCGATGTTTCTTTAACGAAAGTTATCGGTGATAATTAGATCACTAATATATGAGCTACTCGTATCTAAGATGTGTTCTTGAGTTTATACAAGACAAAATGAAATTGATGGAAATGTTCTTAAATTTATATATATGTTGTTTTTACGTGTTACGAGAGGTATGATATAGCTTATGTCGATATAGGTGATTGGCACCCTAATTTTGTAAAATAGAAAACAATTGTATCTTTGGGAATGCGTTTGGAATTTGATTGAATGTCAAATAATAATGAACTTCATTTGTTGTTCAGATACAATTTTTCATAGTACTATATCATGTATGTTAAATATATAAATTGTGTTGCTAATATACAATAAGGTGTGAAGTTATATGCTAGAATTGACAGGACAAGAAATTGAAAGGTTCAGTGATCTACTAGCATATATTCTTTCGTGAGGAGGTTTGAACTCCATTGATGGTCATGCGTCGGTAAGAAATTATAAGAAAGTGACTATTGACCAAAATGATGATGGAAAATACGATTAATATCAATGGGTTCACAAAGGTTGCGAGTTGTAAGTGGATATTGAGATCCCTTACGGAAAATACGATCAATATCAATGAGTTCACAAATATTGTGAATTGTAAGTGGATATTGAGATCCCTTACACAATGTAATATGATAAAGTACGTACGTAAATTGTGATGAGGATATTGAGATCCTCCTACCAATGGCCATGGTAGAATTTTGTGCTGGTGTGGCAACACAAGGAAATGGGATTAAAGCCCATTAAGGAGTAAACTGTGATTGATACCCAACTTAGCCTAGCTAAGGTCAAATGCGGTCAAACAAAGTCACAGCGAACTCGAGATGTAATGTCAACACCATTTCCTTTCAAATTATTATATGACATTTATTTTTTCTATTTTTCCTTTTTCAAGCTACTGTCACGTGTTTATAAGGTTGCTGAGCCACGACTTTTAATAAATTCATAGTCCTAACGGATGGTTTGAGACAGTCAGACCTGATGAATTTACCTATGTGAATGTGGGGGCTATTGCTCTAACCCCAAGAGAGCCTTAAGGCTTTAGGTTCTCTAGAGGAATTCACGAATTACCAGGATTCATGTGGAAGGCACTTGGGAAGTCCAAGTAAAACACTTGTTATATATGTTGCGTTCATGATGAGTTTATGGATGGTGCAAACACTAGTCCTGTTTTTGAGATTGGTAAGTGCGCAATTGACCTTCACTAGTACAGAAATGACTTTAGGCATTGACAAATGTCAACGGTCACTAAAAATAACCGTTGCCAATTAGAAAAGGCAACGGTTGTTGTTTCCGTTGCCAATTAGAAAAGGCAACGGTTGTTAACAACAACCGTTGCCGAATATAGAGAAAAAACTCATACGACAACGGTCCACTCAAAAAACGTTGTCATATGTATTTTTTGTACACAATTAAGGCAACGATTTTGAAATGACCGTTGCCATATCTTCAACTAAAATTTGGCGCAAAACTTATAATTTTGGCGCTATATGCAATATTACCTAAACTCGTAAATTATATTACTCGTATTTCAAAAACTTATACTAAAAATATTAATTAAATAAATTATATTAGTCGTACGTTATATTACTATTAAATTATATTACTCGTCTATTAATTAAATAAATTATATTACTCGTCATAATTTTATTAATTTCGCTCTATCGGCAATATCTTCATCAATTTCGCTCTTCATCAATTTGTTCTATCAATTCCATCTATTTACTCTATCAATTTCATCTATTTACTCTTCATTAATAAGTTCATCATCGCCACAGGCAACGAGAGCCACAACGAGACGACTTCCGCTGATTGTTACTGCTGACGACGCCATAATCACGAACAACTCTAATTCTGCGCAATCGGGTATTTTTTCTTGGCACGGTTTCTTGTTCAATTTGGTATATGTATTTAATTCTTTGCTTAATTTGATTTAGGGTAAGTTTAATTCGGTTTATATGTAATTGATTGTTAATGTAATTGATGAGTATTTCTGGATTATTGATGTATCATGTATATGCAAACCCTAATTCTCTAATTCGTGTCAAAGTATATTCATATGTTTTGTTAGAGTGGATCTCGATCCTATATTATATTGTAAGTAAGAATGGAAGGTCCGGGGCCTTTCTCGTAGTCTATTGTTCTTGTTTAGGATCATACATACTGTCTCTCATTTTAAGATTGGTGTGGATAACTCTTATCCCGGAAGCTGGCTAAAGCATTAGCCCACTTTCTTTATGTGTATGAATTTGAATATGAATAGTTGGGTATTTCTGAATCTTCCTCCTGAATGTATGTCTTCCTCAGTGTTTTTTTGCCTTCATGTTTTATTATTGTTGCTGATCTAAATAGAGTGAGTAACCAGGTATTGTTGTCCGATTTATTGTTGCTTGATCTTCCTCCTGTGTGTTTGTTGTCTTTATTGGACAGAGAATCTTCCTGAATGTATGTGTATTTCTTCCTTATAAGGAATTGACCCGAGTGCACGAAAGCCCCATTCACACACGCGCCTACTTGTCCGATCCAGAATGATATTGGTTTGTAATGTTGATTATAGGTTAAACATTGGTTTGTAATTAATTATTATTTTAATAGAAAAATTTACATTTACACAAAAATATATAATTGGAATATATATTTTTTAAAATTTTTAATTGACCAATGGCAACGGTTGTTAAAAATGAACCCTTGCCTTTGATATACATAAGGCAACGGTTGTTGTTAATAACCGTTGCCAAAAACAACTTTTGGCAACGGTTAAAAACAGCAACCGTTACCAAAAGTTGTTTTTGGCAACGGTTGATAACCGTTGCCGTAGGTGATTGTTTAAGGCAACGCCCCGATTTACAACGGTCATGGAACCGTTGTCATATGCGCTTTTTAACCGTTGCCAAATGACATTTCTGTACTAGTGCTTTTACCAACTCCATTAAAAGGTTAAAGGCTTTGATCCACCTCAAATGGCGGTTTAAGGTCACTGTATGCACTGGGTGTTAGTTAAAGTCCACAAGACACTAAACATCTAAACACCAAATCTCCGTTGCCAAATATCTTTTCTTTTTCTTTCCCTTATTTCTTCTTTTGAATCATGTGGGGGATTGTTGGAATAATTGCTTCAAAAGAAGCATATTTTTGTCTTTACCGAGGAAGTATTTAATCGGTCCCCTTATTTGTTTGTGCAATCAGTCTCCTGAATGTTTCGAGACTGGTTGTGCAGAGTCTTTGGCCAGACCTCCTCCTTTCTCAAGACTACTGATTATACGCAAGTTCTGTTCCACCATAGATGCTATTCTACGAACCTTACGAACTCTCACTGCTATATAAACTCTCCCTCATCAGTCACAAAATTCACTCATCTTTTTCTGAAAATAATATATTTCTCCCTTACTTCTCTCTACCAAATTAGATATTCTCTGGCAACGAACTTGGTTGTGTTCAACTGTTTCTCCGCCTACACTAGAGAAACAGTGGTTGTGTAATCCTGGGGGTTGAGTGCTACTGAGGCCGTGTGTAGTAGACGGGGTATAAATCAACTTTAGGACAGTGACGCTTTGTAACACACGCCAATTCTGAGGGGAGTGATCTAGAGTAGAGTCAGTTGACTTTAGTCTGGTGATGGGTAGTGGGGTGAACTTCGGGGACGAAGTTCGTTTTAAGGAGGGAAGACTGTAATACCCCGTATGTTAGCCTCGGTCAACGACGGTCAAACCATGATTTATACACGTATTTCAAAAAGGAATCTTTATAACGTATTTTACGTAAACTGTTATTGTTTTGTAAACCGTATTTCTACGATTATTTCTTATTTCATAATGATTTTTATATTTGATGAAGTATTTCATAAAATGGCATTTCATTCGTATTTACTTAATTTTAATATATTTATAATTAAAATATAGTTTCTATTTTATATTTATTTCTCATCTATATTTAAGTTCTATTTTTATTTAAGCCGTAACTGTATTTAAATCCTATTTTTACAAATTCTTACGTAATTGATATTATTTCTAATAATTCTAAATTTATATTATGGACCAAAATACTAACGTACTCATAATTTTATATATTTTGTAATTAACTTAATTAGCATTTAATAATACTAAGTTACATAATTTTATTAGTGTAATTATTTATGTACTCGTTATTTTAATTTACGAGTTAAGAACGTGATATAGACATGTAAGTGTCGCGAGATGAGTTATGGACCGAGTAAGAGGATTGATGGGCTCGGATTTAGGACGAGAAACCATGTACCATACATCGACATATCAGAACAAGAGACAACCCTAACCCTAAACCCTTCTAGCATGTCGACTTAAACAGCCTCCATTTCCTCATACAACTCTACAACGTCAACAAAACCATCCTAAAACCCTAATTCATAGCAGCACCGTGAGGATTGAGGAAGAACGAGAAGCACAACTATCATCTTCACCATCATCGCAGTAAGACATACATCATACATCGTATACTCTGTTTTCGTTCTTTGTTTTTTTCGAATTCGTTCTAATTGCTTATTTCGAACTGTGTATGGGTTTTGTTTTGGTTCAAGTGCATGGGTAGTCGAAGTAGGGTAGTCATAGATTGTTTTGGTTGTTTTGGGGGTGGTTATGGTGGTGGTTAAGGGGTGTTAGTGACCATGGAAACGGGAATGCGAGAACAGGAACAGGGGTGGAACTCGGGTTTGGGGTTGCTTTCTATCGGGTTTTGGAACCCTTTTAGGGCGTGTCTTACACCTAGGTTCGTGGGTGGTGCTTGCTGGTAGTTAATGGGGTATGTGGCGATGTTTTGGGTGCGTTAGTGGTGGCCAGTGGTGGCGGTTTTGGCCACCACGGCAGCTATGAATATGACTGGCTTGAAGCCGTGAAAAACAGAGCAAAATGGGGTTTGAGTTGCGGTTTTAGGGCGTCTGTAGAGGAGGCTAAGAAGGGAACGATGAGACGTGTGGACCACCTATGGAATCACCGTGGGTCAGTGGTGACCACGGTGGTGGCCAGTGGCGGTGTTGAGCATTGTGTGAGGGAGGAAAACGTGAGGAAGAGAGGGAGTTCAGAGGCTGTTGGAAAAAAAAGGTGAATTTGGGTCGCGTGTGGTTTGATTTGTGCAGGGCTGGTGGTTGTTACGGTAGTCGTTGGTGGTGGCCAAGTAGTGGATGTCGTGGGTGGTAGTACAGTCGAGGGTTTGAGACCGGTGATGGTGGTCGTGGGCGAATAGGCTGGTCGCGGTGGTGCCTTAAAGTCGGGTGCGCAAGTGAAGGAAGGGTTGTTTGTCACGGTTGTACGTGTTTGTTCGTGGGTTGTGTTTGTATTGTTAACATTATTATTAATATTATATTACTAGCGTTGAACGTGTTGGTTGATTATTATTATTATTATTATTATTATTATTATTATTATTATATGTTAATATTATTATTATTAATATTATTGTTGGTATGATTATCATTATTAAGTTGGTAAGTAATTTTATTATGCAAGAATGTGACGGTTATCAATTATTCAGTTATATTTTCTATATTCGTTTATTCAAATGGAATTGGTTATGAAAGTAATAAGAATTAGTTGTTTAAGTTAATTGAAGTAGTAATGTTCAATACGGTCTCGTTATGCGTAATATATTATTTAGATAATATATTTGAATAATTGATATATTACATTAATTTGCGGAATTGTATTAGTTAGTGATTACGAATATTATATTTGTTAGGTGACGATTTTGAGGTGGCATAGTTCGGTTTACCTGCTGGCTTGCTATTGGATGATTTTTCTATCCAGGTAGGATACACTGACACTATACTTTGTGAAGTGTTATGAATGGATGTTTACTCTGTGATGTGTTATGAAAGGATGTTGCCTTGTATGTTATGGATGCAAGGATGAATTATATAAGAATGATATTGGTTGGATTGATTGTGGATTATTGGCAATGGCATGAGCATTTCAGTTTTTGATAGCATGATTGAATAATTATATCGTTGCATTCATGAGCATAACATATGCATTGGTTACTGAGAAAGATGTGAATCAGATGTTGATCTGATATAAAGCCCAGGGTGGTTCTGCAAACCAGGCCTGGTGTCTTATCAGCTGTTGAGCTGGTGTTCGGTGACGACCGATTATAGTCTGCCGGGAGGTTCGGTATGGCTTGGTGCAAGGGTATGAGTTTGAGAATGAGATTGAGATTGAGATTGAGCTCGAGCATATCATGGCATTTGCATATCATTTAACTGTTGCATTATAATTATTGTGTTATCCTAGTCAACCGCGAGGTTGACAATGTATTCGTGTACACCTACGATGATCCGGAATGGGGAGTAGATTCTACAGGTCAGAGACAGATGGATTAGGAGCTTGGGCATGGAGAGAGACATAGCTTGGACCTACTTAGAATTAGATCACATACTTAGATGTCATCAGTTGTACTTTTATTCTTTGCGTAGTAGTTGTAATATTAAAAGTTTAAATTTAATCGGTTTTTATATTAAGTACTTTGGTTTGTTTACTTTGTTATTCACTACCTCGGTCATTACGAGATGGTAACAACTCTATTTATTTGAGAATGTCTTGCTAAAGGGTCTTGAATAAATGGGGGTGTTACACGCTTGTCACGCCACAACCTTCCATATCAGATAAGATCTTACTGTTTTTTATTGTTTATTGTTTATACGCTAATACCTACTACCGTGATAACAGATCTAACTCCTGATAAAAATACCGAGCATGTCCTTGTCTATGCCACCCTATGACCATTGCCCAAACCCTCAATCCCTCGGCCAAAATCCCTCATGTAATTCACCCAAACTCCTTCCCTCATGTACCCAAGTTATTGTTCAATTTACCTGAAAATCTAACCATATTGAGGAAGTGTTGTCTGGGTTAGCCCCCATCAAGGAGGATTTAAATGGCCATGCAGGTATTAAGAACGATTTAACAGATTTGAGGGGCATCAAAATTGATCTCGTATGCCTCAAGGACATTCGGGCAGATCTAGACACCGTGAAGAACACCCTTGACCTCATCAAGGGCGAGGTCAATATTATTTCTCAGCTTCTTCAAGCTAAAGACGACAACGATGAGGTGACAATCGACTTTGATGACGATGACCTGGATGGTGCACAAGAGTCAAACCTCTAGACCTTTACTAGTTTACTAGTTGTATGCCCGTGCAAAAAATATACACGGGTTGAGATATATTAATTGATACGCCACTGAAGTGATGAAAATTAGGCGAGTTGTAGCATGTCATAATAAACTAATTAAGAATATTAGCAATAAGAACATACAAAACTGATGACAATTATTTTTTTATTTACTCGTTTCAACTATAATATATAGAGTAAAATATAAATGTTTTGTCCGTTCATTTGGATTTCATATGTTTTATTAAAATACACTCATATATATTAGGATTAAACAAACGCATGTAATGTAAGTAAAAAGGAAATTATTAATTTATATGACATAAATTAATATGTAATTTATAAATATATTTTTATGAATTGTGAACAATGCATATCTTTTCAACGCTATGTAAAACATTAATTTTAGAGAACGAAATATAAGAAAATTTCCTGAATTCAAGTGTCGAAAAGTAGATCGATTAATTAATAGAAGGAGTGAAAATAATTAAATATATAAAGAAAGTGGAGGCCCCACATAAATTTATGTATTTTCACTCTTAAACTTCAACGATCAATAGGAAGCCACAAAATTCTATTCCTTTTATAGTAAAAAGGATATTTAACCTTGACTAGTTTATCTATTGCCTTGACACGTTTCTATTTTAGTCTTTGACCCGTTTTGCCCATGTGGATCGGTGAAGACTTTTTCTCATTTTCGGTTTTGGTGGCCGGTTTGTGTATTAAACTTTTAATTAGTTGCGGTGAACTCGTTGCTACTGTTTCGATAAACTTCGGTTTGTTTTAATAGTTTGACTTGTTGCTTCGTGGACCTTGTCATTTTTCCCATATGTTACTTTCTTTTTTGAGTATCTTATGCATACTTAATCCTTGAATAAGGGTAATTTAGTCCATTTAATGATGTCAAGAGGGGAAAAGGATAAATGCATGTTTCTTACTTGTTTTTATAATTAGTTTAGGTTTGTGGTTCTTTAAGTATGTTAGTAGTTTTTCTTTTAGTAGTTGCTTCATATGCCTTAACATGTCCCTTTTCTTGTTTTCTATTTACACGGACCATTTGAGGGGGAACTTGTTGGGTAAACATTCATTTTAATGAGATTGTCAACCTCAAATGGGGAATTAGTTAGAGTGCAATTCATTGATGATAATATGCCCAATTTAATATTTCTTTCAAGTTCTTATTTCAGACTTAACGAATTAAAACAAGATACTTAGTCATAAATCTTAAGCAACAGTTGATATAACACCCTGTTTTACTTGCAACAGTAAGATACGCCGTTACATTAAAAAACGTACACTTGAAGCTTTTTATTCTTTAACTTTTTCCTTTAAAAATAAAGAAACTCCTTTTCCGATTTCACAAAAACACAATTCCCTAATTTCTAGAAAAAGTAGATTTGACAATCCTAAAAACTTTCATTTATATTTTAAGTTTTTAACCATTGAAAAATAGTCACCTTGAAAAATATTTGTTTTGTGATAAAACCATGTGCTTTAAACCCTAATGTTTCACTATAAAAAGAGCACTCCACCTTCATTTATTGCCAATACTTTTTTGAGATGTTAAGTGCTTTGGCAAAAAAATCATTTTAAAAAACAAAATTTTCACTTTAAAAAATACTCTAAGTTTTCAAATGTAACAGTTTGCATTATTGTTTTCTTCTTTTTATGAGTACTTCTTATCTAGTTATGTTGGTCTCTAAGTTTTTCCTCTTCAATTCTGTTCTGAATCAGTCCGAGAAGAACTCGATTGTGTAAACATTGTAGTTAGAAAGTCGAGTTTCTTAGACATTTTGGTCTTAGAACTCTTGTCGCAACCGGAGTAGGTTGTTGGTACGTTTTATTGTAAGGGTTTTAAGTTTTCGGAGTAGACTACTTCATTAGTCAATAAAAGAAGATTGGACGTAGACCCTTAGAGTGCTGATCAAACCAATTCAAAATTGCCGCGTTGATCTTCTTATCGTTTTATTTTTAAGTCTGTTCTTCATTTATTTACTTTGTTGAAAACAACGGTTCCAGTGACAGTTACACTCGTATTATAGTATTTACTTCATTCGCTAGACGAACTCGATCGTAACTATCAGAACAACCGTTGCTTTCTTATTTCATTTTCTCAATCATTCTTGTTTTTCTCAAATCGTGTTTCTTCTTATCAAAGTAATCGTTTGCGATATTGTGAAGTTGAATTATTGCATACAACACCTGCAAAGTCAATAACTATCAGTTTGTCTTACCGTTGTCTTGCTTAAGTTGAAACAATACGTCTTTAAAATTAATATATATAGTATTGATTTGTACCTTTATTTTCTATCTTAAATTTTAAATGAGTCAAATACTATCTCATGCTGGTAATGAAGACAAAACTTTAGATATTTTCATGGCAACTTGCTAAGTGATTTGGTTTGTAGTTGACTCGTTTTAAAATTAAGACGGATAATATTTAGAAATTTTGCCTATATTAAGTAATTTTAATAAATAATAGCAGTTTTAAATAATAATTTGAATATTTTAATTAAGTGTGGAACCATCTTAAATTATGTAACGCTTTACAATAATGGATTAAAAGGATAAAAAGTTAATTGGCATGAATTAGGAAATTAACCATGCAAAACTTGTTACATGTAATGCAGTTGCCGGTCTCATTTAATTAGTACAGATACTACAACCGTCGTACGATCAACCAATTAAAAAGTGACTACTTTTTATCAGGCCCGACTGAATGGGTGATCAACCCGTACAGTTGCACTAGGCCCCCAAAATTTGGGGCCTAATTCTATAAAAGGAGGAAAGCTTATGGCCATGTTTGGTAAATAGCGGATTAATATTGGTAGAAGCAGATTTAAAAAGTAGATTTTACTAGCATAATGATTTAGCGGATTTGACTAGCAGATTTATTTAGCAGAATTATTTTAGAGGTGTTTGGTAATTGACAGTTTAGATTAGCAGATTGTCTAGAATCTTTGTAAAATGACATATAAGGACATGAAGAAATTATTTATTAAATATATAAAAGGAATGTTAGCATTTTATTAAGCGGGTAAATAAGACAATTTTTTATTTATAATATATTAATCAAATATGCTGGTAGGAGCAGCATATATTGTAAAATAACATATTTGACCCCAATATACTATTTTAATATGCCATTAACCAAACACTCTAAATAGCATATTGGTAAGTCAAACATGTTAAATCTCTCAAATATGCTGAAATTTGGCCAATAGGTTGTTTACCAAACAGAGTCTATATATATTTTGAGACAAATAATATTTTGAGACAAATAAACAGAGTCTATATATATAAGTGTCAATGCTCTTAGGAAAGCAACCCAAGCTCGAATCTTGTTACAATTCTTGTGATGGTTGATATTATTTATGTTTGTTGAAATTTTCTCTATTATTGTTTATTAAAATAATAAATGAAATAGCTAATTTGCTTTAAGATAAAAATGTAGAGAAAAAAATTATGGAACATGGCGTCAAAAAGATCTAAACGATACTAATTTAGGTTTTTCATAAAATCTCCCACGACGCCACCGAAATCTCCCAGACGGCCCTGCTTTTTAATAATTACTTATCACTTTCGGTTAAAAAATTACCTATATTTTCTAGGTTAAAAAAATGATTATTTTTTATCAAAAAATAAACACATGTTATAAACAACATGGATTGAGACCGTCGTACATGATAACTGTTGTTTAATTAGAGTTTTAATGGCAGAAGAAGACCAACAAATTAGGAGTCGTTTGGTTGATCAAGGAACTTAATTTGCCTAGGAACTTCAATTTCATAGGAATTAAGTTTCAGCATCGAATTCGGGTAAATTTGACAAAGGTATTTGGTTGCCCAGGTAGGAATTAAATTCCATGGGAATTTCCAATGACCAAGGGAGGGGTAGGTAAGCCAATTTCTACATCATGTAGGCATTGGAAGTTCCCAGGAACTTCTAATTCCTCCATTTTCCAAAAAATATGTCAACCAAACAAGACATATTTTTGTAAATCATGTGATTTTGCAATTCATATGTTTTTAAGGTGTCAACCAAACAACCCCTTAGAATCGGGAACAAATTGAGGGTTCCTCTCATAACAGACCGCACAAACCGACCTTTATAGGTTTTTTTTACCAACTATCTCCTTTCCTTGATTAATATAGCAGTATACTAGTGTAGCACTAATATACAAAGGGTTTTTATGTTAATTTTATTTCATCATAAAATAAGAGACCTAAACTAATTAGAAAACACGACTATTAGGAAACTAAACAATTTCTAGACAAAGGCATAGACCAAAACAGAAACCAGGCACTAAACCTACTACAACACAAATGCACCTAGTCGAGCCACACGCGACTCTTGGTCAGTCGGTCTGGACATGCGCATGCAATAGGATCGATCGCGTCCACATGCAACCGCTTTTTTCCTTCGTTTCCTATTAGCTTTATTTCGATGTTGCTTTTTCCTTGCACCTAGGGGCGGATCTACCCACAGGGCTGGGTGAGATTCAACCCAACCTGTTTTCTGGAATAAGATAAATATGCATCTAAATACATTCAGTGTTGTATTGGGGTTTAGTTGGTAAGAGTAGACCTAAAAAGGTTTGTTTCTACTTGATTCTAGGGGTTCGAATCTCGTAAATAGCATTTTTTTATTTACTACCCTAATAAATTGTTTGGCATTTTATCATAAATCCTAATAATATTAATCGTAAATTGTTATTATTATTTTCCCTATAACTAAAGTATTTTATACCATATGTTGTTTAGGTTAATGTTAATTGTTAGAATAAGAATCCTTATTTTTTTTTGTTAAAAGGTAAGCTTTCATTGATCAAAATAGAGAACTATTACAAACACTTGTTCGTCTATATCACATACAATTCGGATACAGCTAATACACCTGTATCTGTTTCAGCCATGCCATATCTGTTGCAGATATTCTATTCGGTTTGATCACTAGAAATCTGCTCTTAATAGTCTCTTGAATCTGTTTCACTACCATTTCAGGCCTCCTAATCTACATCTGAACTCTTGTATCATTCCTCTGCAACCAAATATCATACCAGCAAGCCATGATACTGATACTGGTCAGATGCTTCCTTATCCTTCCCCATCGTTTCCTGGCAATCTGCATCAGACTTCCTGTTTTGCCTATATCAGCTCTTAACCAAACTCCAATCAGCCTTAACACAGTTGCACTATAACAACACTCCACAAATAAATGCTGATGAGTTTCTGTTTGATTCCCACAAATGCAACACCAGTCATCTGGACATACCTGGAACTGGAACAACTTGTCTTTAAGTTTCAAGGCATTCAAAATCACCATCCAAGCAATAAAACAATGCTTTGGTACTGCCATAGGGTCCCAAATTGCTCTATGCCACACCAGCACATCTCTCTTATCTCTGATCCATTCGTAGCAACTTTTAACAGTATATGCCCCTGTGCTCAAACTCCATTTGTCCCCTACAAAGCCATCCTTCACAACTTCCTTAACACCACTAATTTTCCTCCAATACCAACTAGATTCAGGTAAGGGTTTATAATCTCTCCAATGCTTATGTTTCATATATACATGGTTAATCCACTGTACCCACAATCTATCTGGTTGCTCCACAATCCACTATACTAATTTCCCTACCATAGCCACATTCCAAGCTAAACCTTGCTTCAAATTCAGACCACCTTCCTTTTTTGGAACACGAATCTTATGCCACCCAATTGCAGGGACTTTGCTATATTCAGAACTGCCTTCCCACAAGAAATTCATGCACAAACTCTCTACTCTCTTTATCATAGCTTTAGGCAAGATGAACATGGAAGCCCAATAACTGTGCATAATTGATAAACAGACTGAACCATGTTAACTCTCCCTGCATAAGATAAATACTTTGTGCCAAAACCATGAATTTTTTTAGTAATTTTGGCAATAAGGCAATCACAGTCCTTTTTCTACAACCTCCCTGCAGTAATAGGAACTCCAAGATACTTGAAAGGCAAGTTCCCTTCTTCAAATCCAGACACACTCAAAATTTGATTTCTTAACTCCCTTTTAACTCCATTAAAATAGCAATTAGATTTCATAGCATTCATTTTCAACCCTGAAGCTTCTGAGAATGCAGCAAAAGACCTTAACAAGATCATAATTGATTTAGCTTCCCCTTTACAAAACTACATGAGATCATCCGCAAACATGAGATGAGTCAACTTTAGAGCTTTGCACATAGGATGATATTGAAATTACAGCCTGTATGTCAGTAGCACACTTCATAATTCTACTCAGGTATTCCATGGCTATTGTAAATAACAAAGGTGAATGGGATCACCCTGCCTCAACCCTCTCTTACCCTTGAAAAAACCAAACACATCACCATTCAGGGCTAAAGAATAAGAAGGAGTCATTACTCACTCCATTATCAACTTTTGAAATTTATCAGGAAACTTCAGAGCCCCTAGCATATCATTCATAAACTTCCAACTCACGAATCATAGGCCTTCATCAAATCCATTTTAAACATACACCGAGGGGAGACATGTTGTCTATTATATTGTCTCACCAAATCTTGGCAAATCAATATGTTTTCAATAATACTCCTCCCTTTAAAAAAAAAACTCCTTGATTCTTGCTAATTAAATCAGGCAACACCAATGAAAGCCTATTACATATGAGCTTAGTAATGCACTTGTACAATACATTACAACATGCAATAGGCCTAAATTGGGTCACAAGAGTTGGCATTTGTCATTTTGGTATAAGAGTAAGAATTGTGGAATTCAAGTGTTTGAGCAGTTTACCAGTTGCAAAACCATCTTTCACTGCACAACAAACCTCATCACCTATTATACTCCAAGAGTATTTAAAAAAACGCACTAGATTATCCATCTGGACCAGGGGCTTTAAGCTCAGGAATGACAAAAATAACTGCCTTAATCTCTTCAGCAGTGACCTCTTTCATCAGCATTTCTACATGCACTGGACTACACACAGGGCCATATCTTATAATGCTCAGATTCACATTAGTTGTTTCAATCTCCTCTCCAAGTAACTTATGATAATACTCCAAAAAAACATCCTGAATTGCCTTTGGATCATCATATTCAACTTCTGCACTATCTTTGATATTTAACACCTGATTTCTGACAAAATGTTTCCTTATTACTCCATGAATTTTTTTTGAATTGCTATCCCCTTCTTTAATCGAAGTAACATTTGCTTTCTGTTTAAGAAACTAGTAACAAGCAGCTTGAGTTTCTTTATACTTTGCCAAAGCCATTTGCTCCTTTCTGATCCACTCTTCATCTCCTGGATTTTGAACAATGGATTTCTGGATTTTATACACCTCATTTAGATCTTGGGTAGCCTGATTCTCAATATCCCCAAAATACTTCCTATTATACTCTTTCAACTTCCCCTTCAGCATCTTCAGCTTCTGAGATAAACAGTACATCTTAGTTCGTTGTACTGTCATTACCCACCAATTGCTCAAGTTAGCCCCATAGTCCTTGGATTTGCCCCACATATTCATGTACTTAGAAGGCTTCTTATGATGGTCCAACTCATTCCTACTCTTAATAATGCAAGGATTATGATCAAAATCACCCTCAGGTAGATAATGTGCATACATATCCTCCATCAACCTACTCCAACATTCATTTACAAGTGTTCTGTCCAGTCTGCTATAGGTTCTTGTACTCGGATCTTGCTTGTTATTCCATGTAAAAAAAGAGCCAGTTGCAGAGCTATCAAGCAACTCACAGTAAGCTAAACAATCCTTAAATTCAGTAATCTCCACATTTGTACAATTACCTCCCAACCTTTCAGAATGATCAATCACTGCATTAAAGTCACCACACACCATCCAGGGACCATTCATACAATCTGCTATCTGCCTTAGATGATTCCATAGGTCATGCCTTGCCTCACAAGCATTAAACCCATAAACCATAGTCAACCAGAATTCTTTATTTGTAGCCAATTCTATTATCTTCATATGGATTAACTGAGCTGAGTAACTCAAAAAATCAACATGTAAGATTGCAGGATTCCATAATACCCAAATGCTACCCTTTTTATGCCACCTATTATTCGCGGATAAACTCCACCCATCCATTAATATACTACTCAAGCAATTTAGAGACATAGATTTGATCTTTGTCTCAAGGAGCCCAAACAAACCCACCTTATTCATATGCATAAACCACTTGACAAATCTTTATTTTGGTGGCTTGTTTAGGCTCTGTTCTTTCTGGTTTATTTTCAGCTCGTTTCAGTTGAGCTTAGCTCTATTCAGTTCAGTTCAGTTCAGTTCAGTTCAGCTCAGTTCAGTTCACCTCAGCTCTATTCAGTTCAGTTCAGCTCAACTCAGCTCAGCTTCATTTAGTTCAGTTCAGTTCAGTTCAGTTCAGTTCAGTTCAGTTCAGTTCAGCTCAGCTTCATTTAATTCATTTCAGTTCAGCTCAGCTCGACTTTATTAAGTACATGCATCCCACATTATTATTATTATTATTATTATTATTATTATTATTATTATTATTATTATTATTGTTTTTGTTATTATTATTATTGTTGTTGTTATTATTATATTTGTTTTATACTATTTATTATTAATAATTAATAATTCTTATTATGATTATTATTGTTATCATCTTCATATGCTTCATCTTCGAGGTCATCATGGACACCAATATCGCACCTTTTTTTTCAATTTTTTTCGAACTTTGTCCATGAATTTCTTCCGTTCTTTAATCCATGTTTGAATCTATTCTTCCTTGAATACTTTGGTGTTGTATAACTGAAATACCAGGTTTATGCATCCGAAAGAAATTATGAAGTGTAAAAGCGGATATGATAATTGACATTTGATATTTCGTTGTCATTTGTGGCATGTTTTTTAACACCTCCCACCTTCTCTTCAGCTGACCAAACGTGATTTCAACCGTCATCCTCAAAGATGAATGTCGATAATTAAAATGTTCAAATATTCCGCTAGGAGGCATGCTTATATTCATGCACATGGTTTCTCACGTTTGGATGGCTAATAGTAGACAAACACCCAAGTGTATTCGGGTATCCCGAATCCACCAAATAATATTTGCCTATAAATGTTTATATATAAAAATAATTAATGTTTAGACAATAAAAAAAATGAAATACATGCCACATTTACCACATTTAGACGTAAAATGTTTGGATAATAAAAAAAGTAATTAATGTAAATTAGACGTAAAATATTCAAATGTTGCTTTTGTTAATTTTAAAAACACAAGGAAAGAAAAAAGCAAAGTTCATTAGAGTTTAGTCCAGTTTACTACAAAAAATATACTTAAAAATTAATATTTTTTTAATATAATTGTTTTTTAAAAAAATCGCAAATTTGTATTAATCAAACATTTTTTTTATATTATTATTATTAGTTAGTATACTTTAATTAAATTTAAGTTAGTTATTTGTATTAATTTCAGCTTCATTCGGCTCAGTTCAGTTCAGCTCGATTAAATTCAGTTCAATTCAGTTCAGCTCGATTAAATTCAGTTCAGTTCAGTTCAGCTCAGTTCGATTCAGTTCAGCCCAGCTCAGTTCAGTTCAGTTCAGTTCAGCTCAGCCTCATTCAGTTCAACTCAGTTCAGTTCAGCTCTAAAAAGCCAGGAAGAACAGGGCCTTAGTCCCCTAACATTCCAGAATCCTAGATTATACATCCCCCACCAAATGGTGAGGATCATTACCACTTGTCCCAATTCCTTCCTTGGGTGTATTCGACCTATTCAAAACCTCAAGAAATGTTTGTTGTCCAAATGTGTGATTACTGCAAGCACCTGCTGTCTCATGCCTACTCATCCTCATATTTGGTCTCAATGGAGTATTACCCATTGAATAGTTACCATCTTTGTGCCACACCACATGAGTACGTAGTGGGATTTCAACTATAGGTCTCTCAATCTCCTGCACAGGCTGTTGTTGTTGTTGTTCCACCTGTTTAGGCTTCCAGACTTTCGTTTTAGCCTTAACAAGATGTGCTTGCTTCTTCTTCTTCCTACAATCCTGTTTTGAGTGTCCAACACCTTTACATCCTTGACACACCACAGGCTTCCATTCATATTCAATTTTAACTTTAACCACAACTCAAAGCTCATCATACAATTTGACAATATCTGGTAATTCTCTGCCAAATTTTATCTCTATCATCACCCTAGCATATCCTAATCTTGTCTTATCCTCTGTTGACTGATAACACTTAACATAGTCTCCAATTAATCAAGCAATCTTAGCCAACCCTTTTCCCCAAAACTTTAAAGACAGATTATGCATTTTGACCCATACTGGAACTGATTTAACAATATGTTTAACTAAATCAGACTCACTAGACCATTGCTTCACAATTAGGGGCTTATTATCAAACAAGTAGTGACCCTGCTTTAAAACCGCATCTACTGCATCTTGGGTTTTAAAAAGAACCAGGAAAACTCCATTAGGTAAGAAAGAAACGGATAAAATCTGATGTTGCATCCATAACTCTTTATAAACCCTTCAACAATCTCCCACGGCGGATTAGCACCCAAGATGAAACAGACTACCGAAAAATTCCAGAATTCCATCTCAGTTTGCACTTCTTCTGCAGTAAACTGGAACATCTCTTTTTCTTCTGCAATTGGTTCCAAATTCTGAGGAATTTCCAGTTCATCTTCATCAATGTCATCCTCCACCAACGATTCTAAAGGAAGCAGTTATATACCAATTATACTTCCCATAGAACGCTCCTTCCGCACATCAATACTTGAGGGTCCTTCATGACTTATCAAAGCAGGAAATTCATCTTGAACTGTAGTCGAGAGAAGATCAAATTTATTAGAATGTGTTTTTTGTTTTTGTTTTTGATTTGTACTAGATTTAGATGCTGAATTCCGTGCCACAATCATCGTCTCTGAAATTCGCCTTGATTTCATAGACAATCTCCTTTCTCTCTCTATCTCTACATTCCTTTTTTATTATAATAAGAATCCTTAGTTTTAACAAAGTTGATACAAATATATTTGTCTATTCGAGAATACAAAAACATTGTATTTTAAAGAGAAGGAGATTACAAGACGTTTTCGTTTTTTTTAATGATGATTGAATTTAGTAGTATATAGCGAAACTTTTATCCTTGAATAATATTGTAAATTAGATTTAGACAAGTACACATTTTTTAATATTCAATCATACTTTATATTTATATAAGATATACCCCTGTCTTTATTATTTGTTTAATTTGCCTATCAATAAAATACCATTTATAAATAATAAGAATTTGCCAAAATGACTGTAAGTCTGTGACAAAGGGAGCAACCCAATTGACTAACATCTTTCACATATGTGCGACCTCAATTATACGTTTTGAAGGTTTCGTATGACTAACCATCGCGGACATGAGCCTAACCCACCCCACTTCTAAATTCTGGATCCGTCCGTGCTTGCACCTAACTCGACAACCAAACTCAGATCGTGATACAAAACAATTACAAGGTACATTATTGCTAATAACATAGTAATAATTAAGCGACTCGTCATTCAAAAGAACCTCCGTTCAAGTAGACCTTGTTGGATTGTAGATACTTTATTGTTGTAGCTTCACGTGTAACCGACCTATATTGGCTATCTTATCTATATAAATAGCAAAACATTTAACCCATCCTTATGAAGCCACCTCATCACATTTACGTTTTTTTTTGTTTAAAAAAAAAGTAAATGTGGGTCCCGCAGCAAAGAAAATGAATTTAATTTCTGAAAAACCGTTATGTTTATGTTGGTACGTAAATAATTACGTTTTACGTTTCGTACGTACGAAAATATTAATGTTGTTTCAGAAATGGCAGTATTTTGATTAAAATAATATTAATAATAAATTATACCAATTGATAAGAATAAGAAATTTAAATACTAAAATGTAACTACAGATGAACTAAAATATTATAAAACAAAATATTTTAATTCCAATAAATCTTATCTATATAAATAGCAAAACATTTAACCCATCCTTATGAAGCCACCTCATCACATTTAGGTTTTTTTTGTTTAAAAAATAAGTAAATGTGGGTCCCGCAGCAAAGAAAATGAATTTAATTTCTGAAAAACCGCTATGTTTATGTTGATACGTAAATAATTACGTTTTACGTTTCGTACGTACGAAAATATTAATGTTGTTTCAGAAATGGCAATATTTTGATTAAAATAATATTAATAATAAATTATACCAATTGATAAGAATAAGAAATTTAAATACTAAAATGTAACTACAGATGAACTAAAAAATTATAAAACAAAATATTTTAATTCCAAGAAATTAATTTTGGAAAACTTTTGAACAGTTTATAATAACAAACGTTTTAGTTCTATAACAAAAAAGAGATTTAGTATACTTACGAGAAGTATAAATTTATTTTCCCGATTTTAAAGTTACCCTGGTCAGATATTTTTTGTCAAATGACTAAAATTTATCAGCAAAGTTACAAAAATTAATACTAAAATTCCGCCCAATTATATCATTTATGTTTTGTTCATAATATTTATGTACTATTTTTTTTTTTAAAAGATACCCGTGCAATTTATACGATTATATGGAATAATAATAAGGGCAAATAATGAAAGGGGTGTTTTTACTTCCCGCAGGCTTGCACACATTAACATGTTTAGGAAGTTTCTTTTGTGACAGGCCAAAACACTTTGCTATTTTTTCGATATTTTGCTTTTATTTTATCTATCCTATATGGATATTACTTGATATGTGGTAAGTATGTGACAAATATATATACCCGGTCACAAATAAGAATTTGGGTAAGATGTTTGCAAAGTTGAGTATAACCAGACAAACTCTTAAATTTCAGTAATTGAGTTAATAAGTTGCTCAGTTTAGCCACGTTCTAATCCACAGGCTACAACAACTACCACCATACACATTGCAACCTCTCATCATACCTTTCTTTAATATCCATGCAACTTAACCAAAAAAAAAGTTGGCTTTAAAAATAAATAAAAGAGTCTATCTTTTGAGTTTGAGGTCAAGGATTCGACAACATGGCGTTAAAATATTGCTATGATTAACACTACTTTAAGTCTGTTTTAGCCAAACTGCTTAAATCATTTACAAAAGGGTTGAAGTGATCTACTCCTTTTTGCGTTGAAATGGGGTTGATTTGTATGAGATGCAATTTGTAATAAAATATGAACAAGAACTGAGCAAACTTAACAATGAGAACGACGATGAAAACAAAGTAAAAAGAGAAAGACGCACAAAAGTGGTACCGCGAAAACTATTGCGGGGCACAAATTCTCGTTTATGACGGGTATATTCGTTGCAAGCTTGCGACGGGTTAAATATTATTCATGTGGGTAGATAAGACAAAACATAGAGCATTCAAAATAACAAACTGCTTTATTTTATCTACCTATATGGGTGGTATTTGACCCGTCGTAAACTTGTAACAAATATGTCCGTCTCAAGTAAGGCATGCTGATCGCGGGGGAGTTACTTTTCTGCCATTTCGCATGTATGATAATCGTGTACAATATTAAATAAACCCATCTTAATCAAAATGTTAAGATGATGGTCTAGGCTCAACTATTATATTTATTTATATTAAGCCACTTCACTTGAATGTCCATTGGGATTGAAGTGTGGTTAATGCACAGATTCCTCCAAATCATATGCTGAAATTTCACTTCATGAGTTATTAGAGGTTGCCGGAATTTAAACCCATGACCCTTGATCTCACTTCATACCATAATAAATAAACTATTTCAACCAAAATTTTAAGATGATAGTTAAATTAGAGCTGATCATCACAATTGGAAAAAACCCTAATCCTCTCTAATTACGGCGATCAAGAGGCGATTTTGACACAGGATCTCTTGCATCCATGGCAAGGAATTCTGCTTCCAAATCTGCTAAATTGAAGAACATAACTACCAGGAGGAAGGGGACTAAACAAAAGGACACTGACAATAGTGATAACAATGAACAAAGACACACAAAAAAACCTAATGAGGATGAAGCTTTGAAGCATGGCAGCCTACAGAGCATAATTGGGGTTACTCCCTTTAATCTTGATGATGAAGATGATGATGAGGGGAGTAATTCGGATGAGGAGGAGAGTGAAGCATACAAATATAAAAATAACTCACCAATGGCAAAACAGAGTGATGATGGTAATGGAGAATGGTTCACAGTACATGGGAGGAGAGTTGAGAAAATCATGGAAGAACCAGAAGAAACATTGATTCAAATATATGCGGATGATGTCCAGAAAGAAGTGGAATATTGGAAACAGGACGTGTATGGATTCATTCTGGGAGCCAATCCCTCTCCTGCGGTTTTAGAAGGTTTTCTACGACGTATTTGGAGACAAATTGATGTCATTTCGTTCTTACATAATGGAGTCTTCATAGTGAGATTCTCCACCAAGGAGTTGCAGGAGAAAGTGCTAAATGCAGGCTACTATACTTTTGATGGTAAACCAGTTATCATCAAGCCATGGCAAGAGGATATTGCATTGGAAAAGGCAGAGGTGAAAAACGTTCCTTCTTGGGTAAGATTGCATAATCTACCTATTCATGGGAAATAGTCTAGCCAAAATTGCCAGTATCATAGGGCCATTCATTAAAACTGATGAAACAACTGCGCAAAAGGCTAGGATAGGGTATGCTAGAGAGTCTTGGTTGAAATGACAGTGGATCAAAAATGCCCTAATAAGATTAAGTTTTTGGATGAGAAACAACAAGTGCGAGAAATCACAGTGGAATATGAATGGAAACCTATCCATTGCACCAAGTGTAAAAAACTGGGGCATGATCAAACACAGTGCAGACAGATGCCTAAACAAAATATGCCAGCAAAAATGGAATGGAGGAGAATTGAGAAGCCTAGAATTACAGAGCCAACATCTAAGGAGAACCCACTGATCACTCCCATTCTGACTATGCCTCCTATAGGGGCTAGTGTGCTAGAACAGTTACATGAGTTCCCACCACTCCCAAAACCAACAAGACCAACAGAAGTTGTGTCAAGTCCACAGCACATACAAAGTAATGAATGGGAGGATAGGTGTGGAAATGGTCACGATCCCCAAACCTCTCATCAATGAAGCTCGGGTTTTGGAATGTGAGAGGTATGAATAGGATGAATAAACAACGGGCTATAAATAATTTCCTGTTGCAGAATAATATAGATATTTATGCTTTACTTGAGACTAAAATAAAGAGTCATAATATTAATAAAACTATGGTTATGTTTAATACATGGAGTATTTCAACTAATAATGCTCATCACCCTGGTGGACGAATTTGGATTCTTTGGAATCCTCAATCAGTAGATGTTACTTTCCTGGAGTATGATGCCCAATTCGTACATTTGAAGGTGCACCTCAAAATGATGAACGCAGACTTTTACCTCACTTTTGTTTATGCATACAATGGTATTAAGGAAAGAGAGCCCCTTTGGAACCAATTGACTAGACTGAGTCAGAATTTCAATGGCCTCTGGGCACTTGAAGGTGATTTTAACTGTATTTTGAAGGCTGAGGAAAGAGTAGGTGGGAGTTTTAATCAGGCTGCAGCTAACCCTTTTTTGCATTGCATCCATCTTTGCAATGTCATTGATAGTCCTTACCAAGGAGCCTACTTCACATGGAATAATAAACAATGTCCTTCTGATAGAATCTACAGCAAACTTGACAGATGGTTAGTGAATCAGGAATGGCTGAATGTACATCCTGATATGTATGCAAATTTCCTGCATGAAGGTATGTTTGATCACACTCCATGTATGGTTCAACACAAGCAAGATGGAGGCAGGAGAACATGTGGTGCCAATCACCTCTTTTCAAGGATATAGTACAGAATGAATGGTCTACTCAGATTAGAGGCAATAAGATGTTTCAGGTGGTTAAATATCTGAAGGCTTTAAAAGCTGATCTGAAGCAGCTGAATAAGAGTCATTTTGCAGACATTGAAAACAAAGCAAACATTGCCCTACTACACCTGGCTGAGATTCAAGCCAAATTAGGGACTGATCCTTCTGATAAGGAGCTCATAAGCAATGAGATAGAAGCTAGAAGTGAGTACTTGCAGTTGTATGAAGCACAACAGGAATACCTTAGGCAGAAGGCTAAAGTGCAGTGGGATAAGGATGGAGATTCCAATACAAGTTACTTTCATGGAGTGCTGAAAGCAAGGAGAAGGCATAATCAGATTTTGCAACTGGCAGATTTGAATGATAATGTTATCACCTCTCAGGCAGATATCCAACAGAGATTCTTGGAGTTTTATCAAGATCTCTTGGGTACCAGTAAGGCTACAACCAGAGTTAATAAGAGCATTGTAAGGAAGGGGAATGTGTGTACATCTGAACCTGTGCAGGAGCTCCTAGCACCTGTGACAGCTGAAGAAATCAAATCCATCATGTTTAGTATACCCAATGACAAAGCACTAGGACCAGATGAGTATTCAAGTAAATTTTTTAAAGAAAGCTGGGATATTATAGGCCAAGATATTTGCACTGCCATTCAAGACTTTTTCAGTAATGGCCAGATCCTAAAATAAATGAATGCTACACATGTAACTCTGATTCCCAAGGTGGCCCACCCCCTGAATGTGACTCAATTCAGACCGATAGCATGCTGTAATGTAGTGTATAAATGCATCTCCAAATTGCTCTGTACAAGACTCTCAAAGGTGCTCCCTGATCTGATCGCTCTCACTCAAGGAGGGTTCATTCAAGGTAGACATATATTGGAAAACATCCTTATATGTCAAGACCTAGTCAACTGTATGGGAGGAAGACTGTGTCCCCCAGGTGCCTGTTCAAAATTGATCTTGTAAAAGCTTATGATACTATTGAATGGCCTTTCTTGTTTCAGATGATAAAAGCTATGAAGTTCCCTGTAAATTTCACTCAAATGATCAGAGCTTGTGTGACCACACCTAGCTACCTATACTCTTAACTTGAATGGGGAGAGTTTTGGGTTCTTCCAAGGGAAGAGAGACTTGAGGCAAGGGGATCCGCTATCACCCCTTATTTTTACCATATGTATGAAGTACTTAACTAGATTATTGGCCCATACTACCTCAACCATGGACTTCAAATTTCATCCATTATGCAAGCCTATGAAACTTAGTAGCCTGATGTTTGCAGATGATCTGCTTATGTTCTCTAAAGGAGACACTGCCTCAATGATGATCCTCATTAGGACATTGCTAATTTCTCCCAAGCTTCATGCCTAGCTATGAGCAAAGGAAAATCAAATGTGTTCTTTAATGGGGTGCAGACAACTATAAGACAAGACATAGTTCATGTTTCTGGTTGTATAGAAGGAAAGATGTCGTTCAAATATCTCGGAGTACCCATCAAACCTGCCAAGCTGACTATCAGGGACTGCCAAAGCCTAATTGATAAGGTGACTGATAGAATCAGGGGCCTGGGTACAAAAAACTGTCGTATGCAGGCAGACTGGTGCTTATAAAACCAGTTCTAAGGACTCTTCACACCTACTAGGCCTCTATTTTCATCCTCCCCAAAGCAATCATTAGGCGTATTGAAGCCATCTGCAGGAACTTTCTCTGGGATGGGGGGGCAGAATATGTGAAAGCACCTCTGGTGGCCTGGGATAAAATATGCACAGCTTACAGTGAGGGTGGTTTGGGGTTGAGAAACGAGCAGTTATGGAATAAAGCAGCTATAGGAAAACTGGTTTGGTGGATTTATTCTAACCCAAACAAGTTGTGGGTGCAATGGGTACAACATGTATACCTGAAAGGGCAGCAATGGAGGGAGTACTCACCCCCTAAAGAGGCTGGTTGGACCTGGAAGAAAGTGTGTCACATGAAAGAGGCTCTGCAAGATGCGTATGACCAGCAAGAATGGACGATGGTGAGGGGCCGGGAGTATACTATTCAAAAAGGATATACCTGGCTAAAACCTGCTCCTGCTAGAATTCCTTGGTATCCTTTCATCTGGACCAAATGGAGTATTCCCAAACATGCTTTCATTGCCTGGATTTACCAGCATAGTAGGCTGAATACTCGAGATAAACTAGCACAATGGGGGATAATTACTAACCAGAACTGTTGCATCTGTGAGCAACAACCAGAATCACAGAACCATATTTTCTTCTCCTGCATTTACAGCATCAGGGTGCTTCGATGTTTACAAAAATGGACTGGTATTTCCTTACCAGGCAGCAATATTCAACAATGGAGAGCAAAGCTTAAGTACTCAAGGCTTAAGAAGGGGATTGTCAACAGCATCTTGAACCCAACTATCTATCATTTGTGGTATCAGAGAAATATAAGCAGACTAGAGGGCAAGCTGATTACTCCAGAGAAATGTGCAACTCTTATTCAGATGGATATTCAAAGCAGAATCAAATATAAGATACAGGGGCAGTTGATGGAAAAAGATCAAACTTGGGTTGGAAAACTTATGTAATTTGAGCAGTGTACTCTCCTCTGCTGAGGTGTGAGTCTGATAGTAATGGATATTGTACTTGTTCAATGATTTTCAATAATAATATTTACATTTCAACAAAAAAATAAAAATAAATTAGAGTTGATCAGATGGCTCAGACCCGGTGACCCGATCCGGCCTAACCCGATTTTTTTTCAAGCGTCGACCGAAAGTTTAGCCCAAAAAGCTCGAAGCCCGTGGCCCGGCCCAAAAGAACCTGATATAAAATAGGGCCGAGTTTGGGCCAACCTAAAGGCCCGCTTATTGACCCGGCCTGACTCGAAGTTATATTTTAAAAAAATAGCTCGAAAGTTGGAATCATATATATATATATATCAGATTGACGCTAATAATCTAATATCAGTGTGCATTGAATTATCAACTTTGCGAATATTTTTATAATTTTATCGTATAACTTTAATTAGTTAGTGTACTAATAACTTTTTGTTAACTCATGAGTTATGTATGGTACTATACTACTGTGGTATTGTTCTCCTGGCCAAAAGAGTAGTAGTCAAACACCTAAGACTTGAAAATTTTATTTCGTTACTAATAGTTTGTTCACATATCAATTTTGTTGATTGTTCTATATTGTATTATTTTGGCCCATTATAGCCCGAACAATTATGAGCTTTGGCCAAAACTCTGCCCCCGTTCAAGACTTGACCCGACCCATGTATTTGGGTTGTTCATTTAGCACGAGCCCGGCCTAAACCCGACCCAGCCCGGCCCATGATCAGGTCTAAGTTAAACCCAACTATTATATTTTTTCCCATTATAAACCCGATTAGTAAACTTAGTCGGCGTTTTCAGTTTAAATAACAGTCGCTACCCTCCATCTCTCTCTTCCTTTTCCTTTTTTCCTCTCTTTTCAATTATCACTAAAACTACACTAAAAACACCACCAACTTCACCACCACCGTGCACCACGTTCACCACCACATTCACCTCTAGCGCCGCTGACTATCCACCACAACAACTCCCTGCTTACTGCAAATTCTGCCCAAAAAGGTATGTTTTTTTTTCTGGTTTTTTTTGTATTCAAATGTAAATAAATGTATGAATGGATGAATTGAATCATAAATTAGTTTATGAATGTTATAGTCATATGATTATATGTTTAGTAACCTTATTTTAGTTAGAAATTAGTTTGTTAGATTGAATTTTTGTTTATTTTAATTAAGTTGATGTAATTTGATTGATTTTTGTTTTAATTTGTTGTGTTGTTCATGAATTGAAGTAAATTAGTTGTTAATTTGTTTACTTTTTATTTCCAATGTTGTTAATGCTTGGTTTTGCGAAAAATCTGGTTTTGGAATCAAAATATGGGTTATGGGTTGCACGTTGAACATCTTCGTGTTGCCCTTGGCTGGCACGTTGAAGTTCATCGTGTTGTCTTGGTTGACACGTTGAGATTCAATGTGTGGCCTAGGCTGCACGGACACATTCTTCGGTCGCCCGTGGCAAGCACAAACAGTATATAGGAAGGTTCAGGCCATGGCTTGAATGTTGAATATCAACGTGATTCCATGGTGGCACGTTGAATATCAATGTGTAAGCCATGGTTGAACGTTGATGTTCAACGTTTCCACCATGGTTCGTATTTTTTTAAAATTCGCTTTTAAATTCGATTATTTGCTTTAATTTAACACTTTTCAATTGTCTAATTTTATTTTAATTGGTAATTTTATAATTCTCCTTATTTATTTACTCGTTTAAATTTGGAGATTTTATAAAATCTAGAATTTTTCAAGTCGAATAATTGATTAGTGGATGCCATGATATTAATGTTTAATTAATTTTGTAATGTTTAATTCAAATATTTATTTTAATTGTTTAATTCAATTAAACATTAGAAAATTAACTTGATTCTCATATTTATTAGTTTTATAATGTTAATTCAATTCAATTAAAACTAATAAATATGAGAATAATGTTAATTTTGTAATGTTTAATTGAATTGAATTGTTTTTATTATTATATCATTTGTTTTAGCTGTGTAATTTAGGATTTTATTTGTTTAGTTGATAATATGTTTTTTAAACATTTTAGTTCGAATAATGCAGATGGCTAGTAAAGAAGATAGAAATGTAGATCGGAGAGCGACAACTGTTACGAAACTCCAAGACGGTACTTTTGGTCGGAAGGTGACATCTTCTAAGCGCCATTTGGCCACGTTACTTTTGAGACATTTACCATCGTCTATAGCACGGTCACCTCATACGATTATGATTTCGACACCCGGTCACGTTACTAGTGGTGATTCAGAGATGGAAATGGCACGAGATTTAGCCGGTAATTTCCGGCGTGTAGCAAAGAAGGAATCAAAGGAGGACGTGGAGGAGGCGCGGGATTTTCGGATTGCACCGAACCCAGCAACGCAATTATTGGTTTCTCAAAGGGTGGGTCGAGATACTTTAGGCCGATGTGTGAGAATTAGGGAGACTTCATCGAGCACTAAGAGGTCGAGGCCGGCAAGGAGAGATACTTATTGGATCGTTAGAGGTCCCGTTGTTGGTGGGCCTGCTAATTGGTTTGTCTTACGGAGTTTTGATGGACATGTAGCGTTCACTAATTGGACTGAACTCGAGATGGATCGGTTGAGATCGTCGATTAAGTGCTGCGAGAGGCCGACTATTTTGAAGGAGGTTATGAAGATGAAGCTCTCTGAATATGTTTCTGCTAGGGTATGTAGTTGATAGCGAACTTAGGTAAATCGAAAGCAATGGAATCGATTTTCTAGTTGATACATTCTAATTTGTTGAGCATTCGTTGCCATTTTTGTTGTGATTTGATGTAAATGAAGCTTTACATAGAGTCACTGGTAGTTATAGCTAAATTATAACGCTTATATTTTCAAATTAAAACGGTTACTTTTTTGAATTACAACGGTTACATTTTCAAATTAAAACGCTTACTTTTTTTAATTACATTGATTACCTTTTCAAATTAAAACGATAAATATTTTAAACTATAACGGTTAAATTTTTTAATCATCGAGTGACATGATACAGAAAATTCTGAAGCTCGACTCTTTTGAATTTCTACGATGACGGTTTGGCGTGGAATCCATGGAAGTGCGTCAATGCTCTGTGTTCCTTTCATATAACTTCTCTAGGTGTTCGACACTACGATCCTTGTATGTTAACTATAGCTGATCAAATCGCTCAGGCCCTAAAAGCCCAACCCGACCCTATCCTCTTTTACCCGGGTTTGGGCTAAACTCTCGGCCCTAAAAATCCCAAAGTCCGATCCAGGCGGGCCATGTGAAAAATAGGGCTGGATTTGGGCTAAACTCTTGGCCCCAAAAAAACGCAAAGTCCGGCCCCAATTTTAATAATTCATGTAATGTGTAGTTGTGTACACTGTATAAGTAACCAAAAAGTCAAAACCGTTGATTATTGATATGCTACTGCATACAACCAAGTTTTATATTTATTGTTGGACTTATTGTGTAGATGATGACAAGTCCTCTTACTTTTCGTCCCTTCTTAATTAATGGTTTTGCTAAACGTGTTTTGACAGGTTAACAAAGACTTTTAGCTTGCTCGGAAATTGGATATAACATGAGGATTTGTCTCGGTCCGTTTCTAGTAATTATGTAAGAATATAAGACTCGTAATCACTCTATCATTCAATCTGATAAATCACGGCCATATATTTTTACTAGTATAAAATCTTTGAAATATTTTTTCTGGTAAAATATATTTTTGAAACTTTCTAACTTTTTTTTTTTATAATTCCATCGTATCATCTAATTTGAAAAAGATTTGATTTGTTTAATAATTGGCAAATGCTTCTCACGAAAATATGGTTGCCAATTTTAAGTAATTAATTTGTGAGGAAACTTACAAGTCAACTCATCTTATTTAAGAAAAGTATTAGTCTGCATTAACACACGGTTTTTAAAAGAAAAAAAAAATTAGAGAGTTTTTAGCAACAATTCAAATCAACTTTAAAAGCTTCTCTCAGTTTTACAACGTCTGAGTTAAGTCCATTTCATAAAATTTGTTTTTGCAAAACATTTTTCAAGCCATGATTTTAAGATTGTTTTTGAGTATACAAGTTCTTATATTTATAGTGGAAAACAATTGTCCTTCATTGTTCAAATGGATTGAACTATATAAGAAGACATTTGAGTTGTAATTTTCTGTTTTTGATAAATCATTCATTGGAGTACTAGCTGTACTCGAGTGTCACGATCGGGTTGATCGTGAGCATATTTCTTTGTAATCGGGTTTGGTTATAAGGAGATTTTTTATAAGAGAGAGAGAGAGAGAGAGAGAGAGAGAGAGACGGTGGACGTAGACCTTTAGAGAGTAGGTCGAACCACGTTAAAAATCTTGTGTCTCGCGCTTTCTTTCTTCTTATTTGTTTTATTTTCTTTCCCGTTCATATCATTCTTTTCACGCAAGCAATCAGAACAGTACTCACAATTTCAATTGTTTGGACAAACAACGTGATTGTTCATGTGGCATGTGTACTGCTTCAATATCAATCGTGAACGCTATTTTCTTTTTAATTTTAAAAATGGTACTTAATTCACCCCCTCCCCCTCTTAATTACTCGATCGATAAACTCAACAATTGGTATCAGAGCCTCGTGCTCTTCATTGCTTTACCGCAAAGAGTTTGATCTTTTCTGAGTTTATTTATCCTATCTTTTGTTTTTCAATGAATTCCAAAATTGTCAAATGTCCTGTCTTTGAAGGCACGGACTATGGCTAGTGGAAAAATCGTATAATGCATTTTATACAAGAAACAGATTACGAATGTTGGGTAATCATTCAAAAGGGTCCCCTTGCCATCACCTCCACCAATGCTAATGGTGTTGTGAGTGAAAAGGCACCAAAGGACTACACATCTAATGATCACAAAAAGGCGGAGAAGAATGCTAAAGCCATATCACTCCTGCAATCTGGGATTGGAGAATCCGAAACGAGTCGTATTGCAGGATGTAAAACGGCCAAACAAATATGGGATAGTTTAGAACTACCTCATGAAGGAACTGTGCAAGTTAAAAAAAAAACAACGTATTGACATTCTAATGCAACAATACAAATCTTTTAAAATGCAACAGGATGAATCCATTAAAAGCATGTCTTCCCGTTTTTCCAACATTACTAACGAACTTTCTAATATTGGTGGAACTTTTGAAACTGGGGACATTGTCCGAAAAATTTTAAGAAGTTTGACTAAAAAATGGCAGGCTAAAGTCACCGCCATCGAAGAGGCTAGAGATTTAACAACTCTTACCTATGAAGCTTTAATGGGATCTCTCATGGCACACGAGTTAGTTCTCGATAATAATGCTTAGAAGCCCATAGCTAAGGGACTAGTCTTAAACGCCTTGTCAAGTGAAAATGAAAATGATCTTGAGGAGGAAGTGACTCTGTTATCTAAACGAATTGCTAAAAATCATTAGAAAACAGAATGAAGGAAAGTTCGATAGTTACAAACCAAAAGATTTTTCATCATCTTCATCATGTTCCACATCTCGAATGGGATGTTTCAAGTGTGGGAACGTGATCATTAAATCAGAAATTGTCCTATGTGGGAAGAAGAAAAATCGAAGGACAAACGTGAAAAATCTAAGCAAGAGTACAAACGTGCAATGATTGCTGCAGTTTGGGGTGAGTCTGATTCAGAAGACGATGAACCCTCTAATGAAGAAAAAAATGAGAAGTTGTGTCTGAGATCAGTCTACAAACCAAGATCTCAACGAAAAAAGGATGAGGATACAATCATATGTCTTATGGCTCACTTAGACGGCTCAGATAGTGAATCAGACAATGAATCAAAAGATGAGGTAAATCTTTCAAAAATCAAAACTAAAATGCGGTCTTTGTCTAAAGAAAGGATTTTAAGATTATTTGATGAGATATTAGACAATAGTTATGATCAGAAAAAACAACTGAGTGCCATGCAATCTGAAATAGAAAAAGTATATCGGAGGAGAACATAGATTTAAAATGTGAGTAAAGAAAAGTCGGCAAACAGACATTTAGTCAGACAGTTCAATCTGAACTTAATGAACTTACTGCCGAAAATGAGTCTCTTGTCAATCAAATTCATATGCTTACTAAAGAACTGGATGAACAAAAAACTTTACATGCTGCTAGAACCTCTAGGTATTCAAACACGTGCTTTAGGTTTGATAGATTAAACGTTGACTATGATGCTCTTTTGTGCAAAAATAAGAAACTACTTGAAAGAGTAAAAAACCTAGAGACTGGCCTGAATAATGCTAGAAATGTTGCATCCAAATGGGAAGGAAGCAATACCGTGCTAAATTTCCTAGTCAATCAATCTAGGAACACTAAGAAACTTGGAGTAGTGTACGATTCATGTTCTGACATTAGACAAAACGATCCTCAATATCGTACTGTCTGGGTTCCTGAACAGCAACTAAACACTCCTCCAGACTTTTCTAATGTGCATGATTCTTGTTCTTACATCAGACAAAACGATCTTCAATGTCGTACTGTCCGGCTTCCTGAACATAAATTAGACACACTGTAACACCCCAAGAGTATGAGAGAAAAGTTGTCCCACATCGGTAGAATGTGAGGCTTGTGATATGTTTATAATAGCTTCCACCCACCACTTAGTAACAAGGACTTGTACTTTTGGGCTTAAGTGAGGACAAATAATGGGCGCAAAAGTGTGCACCCATCTTATTGGGTTAGTGTTACGAAAGTGGTGGGTCGGGTTGTTACAAATGGTATTAGAGCGACCCTGCGACCATGTGGTGAGCTTGTGGTCGAGAGTACCCGGGTCACACAGCTAGCGAGGGAGGATTCTGGCCCTGGTTGTGGTCAAGTTTGAGGCACGTGGTCAAGTTTGAGGCACAACGAGGACGTTGTGTTCTTTAAGTGGGGGAGTTTGTAACACCCCTAGAGTATGAGAGAAAAGTTGTCCCACATCGGTAAAATGTGAAGCTTGTGATATGTTTATAATAGCTTCCACCCACCACTTAGTAACAAGGCCTTGTACTTTTGGGCTTAAGTGAGGACAAATAATGGGCCCAGAAGTGTGCACCCATCTTATTGGGTTTGTGTTGCCAAAGTGGTGGGTCAGGTTGTTACACACACCTCCGGACTGTTCAAAACAAAGTGACTTCATTTATGCTAAGAAATCTGAACCCAATGATAAAGACTTTCGCAAGCATAAATATGTTGGATTACCTGAATATATCATTTGTAAACTTTGTGGAAAAACGGGTCACGTATTCAATGCTTGTGCCAAACGACTGAGACATTTGGATAATAACATAAAAGTCGTTAAGAAAATGTAGATTAAAAAAGATATTCTTGACATTTGATACCCGTCGTTGTGGGTGTCAAAGATAAAACTAAAACTATAGATAGTGATAGTCAGGGTCGTACCACAAGGAGGTTTGGGAGATATTAAATGTTTTAGGTCTTTAGTCTTAAGGTAACAAAAAGGGGGGGTTTTGATTGGTTTTGGTTTGAACTAAGCCTAATAAAGAAAACAAGAACGAAACTGAAATATAAGATTTAAAAAAATGATAAAAGAGATGCTAAGATGTTCGGGTCAGTATAGCTATGATGGCAGACGGTCTAGGTAAACTCGTATTTCAGTCCCGTAAGGGGTATAACAAGTCGTTTCGGTCCAAGTTAACTAATAGCCCCTTTCGGCCTATGCTACTAGCTAGTCCCTAAGTCTCACTAATCTTAGTTGTCAACACGATAGGTGATTCCTAATGTCTAAGTCACATACCTTTCGATCTTAGTAACTTAGCTGTCTTAAACCGTTAACTAATGTCCTACCCTATCTCTCGATCCATGGGTTGGTCATTACTAAGCATCTAACAAGTCTACTCTCGGTCTCATTGAAAGATATTGTACTTAACAAAATAAAACAGGTCTAATCGTACACGAAGTCGGTCGACCGACCAGCTAGTCCGGTCGATCGACCAACCAACTCAGTCGACCGACCAGAGAAGCCAGTCGGTCGACCAAGCGTTGTTACGGGTTGCCCTAAACTACGCCATCTACGTTATAATTGGCCTACATCCTAACATATGAAGGTTTAGCTACTCATGATATTGATGTAAACAGAAACTTTAACGAGAATAACAATAAATGACATGATTGATATAACGATAATGCAAAAAAACAAAGATAATGGCTTGGGATTCTAACTATCCGGTATAAAACTAAGCAAACTATGAATAAACCGAATTAGAAACAGAAACTACTGTAAGCAATAAGACAGAAGAGAAGAACGGAATTGAACTTTTATTAAAATATCACGTGGAACGGAAAGATTGTATAAACTAGTAAGAAAACTTAAGCTAATGATGAAATTGAAGTTGACAGTAATTCCTAAGTAAAATCTAGATAATTAGTACAAGGGAGGTAAGTAGCTTTTATAATACTCTCTGAAGTTTAACTCCAAAACTCTAATCACGTTCATGGGCTTAATATCGTTTTTGAAATTTCCGAAAAAGGCCAGGTGGTTGACCGACCACTCGCACAGGTCGGTTGACCAGTTGTCGGGGTTGATGAAGCTTCTGATCTTGAAAATAAGATTTCTGAAATTCGCTTGTCAGGTACATTGGTCGACCGACCAGTGTGCTCAGTCGGTCGACTGATGTACCTGATGTATTAGTTCTCTTTGCTTCTGAAATCAGTCCTTTGGGCCTTGAAATGCGGACTAGACTTCGTCCCTTCATTGTTCCTTCGTGTCCTTAGCTATGCAATCAACTTGAGGACGGGTTTGACTCAAAATCGACTCATTTTCGCATAAATCTGCAATAATGCACAAAAATACGAAAGTAGACGAAATAGGAGAAATAATAACCATAAACTCATAATCAAGCTCTGAAATGCGTGTAAAAATAGACGTAAAACATCATAAAATAGACATGCATCAAATTTCCCCAAATCAAACCCTTGCTTATCCTCAAGCAAGAACTAGACTCGATCTTAAAACTAATGGAACGATTTCAATCTCAGAGCGAAATGCAACTGTAAAGCCTAAACCAATTTAATGTTAAATCAACAAGCAACTAGTAATATGAATCATGCAAACGAGTTATGAAGTTGTCAAAACTTGTTAATCTATCAACTATAGAGACTTGTCAAAATTGACTCTCGCTGGTCGCTGAAATCGCACAATAAGCACGGGTGAGTGTATGTAAAAGATAGAAAGAAGTAACTTTATAATGGCACTCACCTAACTTCGACCCATGAGAACATGTCTGTAATCTAACATAAAAATAATCTCTATAACCATGCATATACATTCTAATCTAATGACTTTGACACATGCTGAGGAAAAGAAAGGATATGTGAGGTAATGGGTAAGAAAGGCTAAGATGATTTGGTTATGTGGGGTTATAAAAGCCAAGCTAGCAAACATCGGAATCCAAACGATAAATTCATCACTTCTAAACCCAAAATTCAGGATGGTGCTATTTTGAAGCACAAATCTCGCAATTCTTTTTTCAAGGAAAACGACTCCCCAAATGATATGAAAAAAATGTGGGAGTACAAATCGCTAATGAATAGGACATTTAAGCAAAAATGCGACATTCTGATTTCTGACAGTTGGTCGACCGACCATGTGTTGTGGGCGGTCGACTGCTTTGCAGTACTGTTTTCGCTTTTTCTTTTTTTTTTCTTTTTTTTTTCTTTTTTTCTTTTTTCTCATTCTTTTGAATTTTTCTCATTCTTTCTCAATTGAGAGCATAATAACCAAAAAATTAAAGTATTCTCGTGACAACAAATACTAGCTTGGATATGGTAGGCTAAGTATGGGATGTAGCTCATGGGGCAAGAGGCAGTTTTGGTTATGTGAAGCTTATGGGTAAGATAAGAAAGAGGACCTCATTTGCACGTGTCAAAAACCAATAAACTAGATAGCATACAGGTATAAAGCAGATTAAGTTCAAGTTTATGCATATTGATGTAACATGTCTCAAGAGGAGTACTATTCACATCCTAAACAAACTGGTCACAAATGACACCAGTTATAAAGCTCTAAAAACATAGAATGTATTGTAGGTTGCCAAAATTCAAAGTCATGTCTCAAGATCAGCAATTATTTTGACAAAATCTTGTACATTGTGCATATGATTCTACTAAAAACATGTTGACTAGCAAGGCTTGGGCATAAACAGACGAAATGCAATATCATCATTGAAATACTATCGTTCCGACTCAACCTATAAAATAAACGTGCATTTTTAAAAAAAATTTGAAGTTTTTTCAATTTTTTTTTTTTTTTTTGGATTTTTGTATATGCAAGAAAAATAAAACAACAATGCAAATAGAAATGCAGTAAACGTGAAACAGAAATACAATAAAACATGTGAATGCAACGCAAAACCTTTTCCCAAACCAAATTACACAATGTCCCCATTGTGCAAAATCATATGCAAAGGATCATAAAAAAACGGGAATTTGCGTAAAATGACTAAGGAAACAAAAAGGAAGGAACTCACAAGATAATTGCGAGAAAAGAAACCTCCCCAAACCAGCGTGAGATAGGAGGTTTCGGTAGTCATCAGTGCTACCACAAGGACCTGAAATGACAAAAAGACAAACCCTCTTCGGAAATTAAACACATTGGGCGATATATGAGAATTAAAAGGAATGGAGATAGAAGAAAAATAAGAGCATAAAGGAAAGAATAGAGAGAAAGACTCCCTAAGCTTGCTTGTACACTCCACGAGGTGACGAAAACAGGCAGTAGCAGCAGTGGTGCTCGACCGACCATTGGTCGATGGACGGTAGCTACTGGAATGCAGTCATTGGTCGGTCGACTGGTCGGTCGACTGGTACATCTGGTCGGTCGACCACTCTTCCTGTAATAGAGCTCGTTTCTTCTTCTTCTAATTAACTCAACGGATTGAGTTAATCTTACACCAACCTGTAAAACACAATTAACGCACCCAAAACTTGCGCAAAACCCAAAACTACATAGTATTTAGTCTTAAAACAAAACCACGAAAGCAAAAAGTCTAAGTCTCACGCAAAAACGGTAAATAGTCTCAAAAAACATAAATAAAAGTCTTCAAATTCTGAAACGTAAAGCAATCATCCGCGAAAAATGCGGAAAATGTCGGACCAAGGCTTTTGACTACATGAGGTGGCCTCCACGGTGCTTGTCTTTATTGCAAGGCACGTCCCCACTTTGCCACGTAGCACACACGACGGTTCATCACTTCCAACACTCCTCTTTTCCGATCATCATCTTTGACCTCTTCATCCGGCTCCTCATCCGTCCTGTAGCTTAGGAATCCTAGACCTCGTCTTTGAACAATGGGCTCCTTCACGATTGGTTCAACTCGTGGTTCTTCTTTCCCCAAACCGCTTCCTGAAATAGGTAAAACAACAAGTTTTTCCTCCATCGTGCTCCCAATCTGGGGCGGAGGTGTTACAACAGGAATAGGTACGGGTTCTAAAGCAGGAATTTTGTCAATCACGATATACTTCTTTTCAGAATAAACAACATTGCAAGTGATATGAGTCATTGCATCTTTATTCCTATAGGATTGACCGAACACGATCGAGTGTTTACCTACTTTAAAGGTTAAGCTCTTACTCCCTACATCTATAATTGCACCAGCAGTATGCAAAAAAGTTTTTCCCAAAATAATGGAGATGTGGGCATCCTCAGGAATATCCAACACAACAAAGTCTACGAGAAAGAAAAACCTATCAGTTCGTACCGGTATATTCTCTAGAATGCTTATTGTTCAACTAAAGTACGGTCGGCCATTTGGACCGTCATGCTAGTCACAGCGAATTGGGATATCCCTAACTTCCTAGCAAGGCTCAAGGGCATGACACTTATACTCGCCCCTAGGTCACATAGTGTCTTCTTAATCGGGAAGGTACCAATGTTACAAGGGACCGAAAAAATGCATGGGTCCTCTAACTTGTGTTGAGCTATGACATAAGATAGGTACATGGATGACTCTTCAGTTAAGGTTAATGACTCGAACTTATCTAGTGACCTCTTCCTAGAAAGCAATTGTTTCATGAATTTCATGTATGCAAGTACTTGTTGTACTAGTTCTAGAAAGGGTATTTGAACATTTAGGCTACGAATAACTGATCTAAATTTGTAAAACGATACCTGATCTTTCGTTGGCACGAGTCTTTCCGGGTAGGGAGGTGGAGTTGAGCTATATCCACATTTGCAGTTTTCATCAAGAACCTAGAAACGTTCTCACTTTGAAATAAGAACTCCCTCAACTTTTCAGGCATTGGATGAAGAAAAGTTTCTACCTCATCAGTAATTGTGGTCGACCGACCAGTATCCTCGATCGGTCGACTGGCCTCTGCTTCCCCAGATTTTCCAGTAGCTTCTAGAACAGTTTCTAGAATCTCAACATTGGTCGACCGACTGATGTCAGTGGTCGGGCGACCAGAAGCTCTGCTATCTGACTTCATCTTTTTCTCCTTCTCTTTTCTCACAGCCTTCGGTCCGTCGAGTGCGGCCCCACTCCTCAAGGTGATGATGTTGAGGGTTTCTTTCTTTTGGTCGGGTTGTGAAGGAAGTTGGCACGGGGCTCTTGTTGCACTCTTACTAGCTAGTTAGGCAATTTGGGTCTCCAACATCTTCATCCCGGCGTCTCGAGCTTGGGACTTTTTCAGAACCATACCCATGAGGCTTTGTATCATTGCCTCGGTTCCTTGGGCTTGGGTTTGTTGTTGGGAGACGAAGCGTTGTTTTTGGAAAGGTTGTTTGTGAGGGGGAATGTAGCTTTGTGATCGTTGTGATGGTGGCGTCGGGTTTTGAACGTTTTGGCTAGTCCACCTCAAGTTGGGATAAACATTATTAGGCTCATAGAAATTATTTTGCCTACAATGCTGAAATGCCGCACAAGTTTCGTTGGGTGTGGTACAAAACTTCGAAATATGTCCTTCACCTCCCACATCTCTCACAAGCGAAAGGTCCATCCGAAAAAGCGTTGACTTGATACATTCCACCTTTCCCGGCTCCTCCCAACTCATATTTATCAAACCGGGCAGTGAGGGCCTCTAAAGAAGCTACGGAAGGAGACTCAGTTTTTCTTTGGTTGCCTCTGGAGGTGCCATGTTCAACTTTATGGACCGCCATATCTTCAATAATTTTGAGACCCTTAGTCTCACCACTATTTTTCTGGAATGCTCTATTATCGTCGTACAACCCATTATAGAATTGGTTGCACAAGAACCACTGTTCGAACCCATGGTGTGGTATGGATCGAACCAACCTCTTGAAGCGAGTCCACGCCTCACTAAAATCTTCCGTGGGGCCTTGTTTGAATTTTGTAATTTGGGCCCTCAATGCATTGGTCTTCGACGCGGAATAGTATTTTCGATAGAAGGCCAATTCAAGTGAGTTCCAATCAATAATGCCCGCTGTCTCGCGGTCTAGATCTAGATACCACTCTCGTGCAGCGTGACGGAGTGAAAATATGAACATCGTCTCTTTGATCTGGTCGTGGGTCACACGATCTGGAGGAGGGATAGAGCATATGTAATCCGTGAAGATTTCCATATGCTTGGCAACATCCTCATTAGCACTTCCCCCGAACTGGTTTCTTTCAACCAGGTTGATTTACGACGGCTTGGCCTCAAAACTCTTCCCAGTTCCCGTAGGCAAAGTGAAACCTTTGTAAAGATCCTTAGACTTGGGCATAGAATGACTCGCAATGCTAGCCTATTCCACCATCTCTTCTGGTTTTAAGATATCGGTAGATGTGGAAAAAGTAGGTGACGGTGGTTGGTTTTCAAAGAGATCGCCTTGGTAGAATGCGGAAGGTGAAGTACCTTCTCCTTGATGTTGGAACAATCTCATCTTCGCTCTTAGAGTCCTTTCAAGCTCAAGGTCAAGGGGAATTAATTCTCCTTGTACTGACCTGCGCATAAGAGGAAACTACAAGAAAAGAGTGAGAACGGTTTAAGGAACGGAAGTTCCTTAAACACAAAACTAAGACAAAAAACTAAAAACAGTTAATACTAGCGCTACCTCCCCGACAACGGCGCCCAAATTCGATACCCGCCGTTGTGGGTGTCAAAGATAATATTTATAGTCCAAACTAAAACTATAGATAGTGATAGTCAGGGTCGAACCACAAGGAGGTTTGGGAGATATTAATTGTTTTAGGTCTTTAGTCTTAAGGTAACAAAAAGGGGGGGTTTTGATTGGTTTTGGTTTGAACTAAGTCTAATAAAGAAAATAAGAACGAAACTGAAATATAAGATGTAAAAAGATGATAAAAGAGATGCTAAGATGTTTGGGTCACTATAGCTATGATGGCAGACGGTCTAGGTAAACTCGTATTTCAGTCGCGTAAGGGGTATAACAAGTCCTTTCGGTCCAAGTTAACTAATAGCTCTGTTTGGCCTATGTTACTAGTCCCTAGGTCTCACTAATCTTAGTTGTCAACACGATAGGTGATTCCTAATGTTTTAGTCACATACCTTTCGATCTTAGTAACTTAGCTGTCTTAAACCGTTAACTAATGCCCTTCCCTATTTCTCGATCCATGGGTTGGTCATTACTAAGTATCTAACAAATCTCCTCTCGGTCTCATTGAAAGATATTGCACTTAACGAAATAAAACAGGTCGGATCGTACACGAAGTCGGTCGACCGACCAGCTAGTCCGGTCGATCGACCCACCAACTCAGTCGACCGACCAGAGAAGCCAATCGGTCGACCAAGAGCTGTTACGGAACTTACGGGTTGCCCTAAACTACGTCATCTATGCTATAATTCGCCTACATCTTAACATATGAAGGTTTAGCTACTCATGATATTGATGAAAACAGAAACTTTAACGGGAATAACAATAAACGACATGATTGATATAACGATAATGCAAACAACAAAGATAATGGCTTGTGATTTTAACTATCCGGTATAAACTAAGCAAACTATGAATAAACTGAATTAGAAACAGAAATTACCGTAAGCAATAAGGCAGAAGAGATGAACGGAATTGAACTTTTATTAAAATATCACGTGGAACGGAAATATTGTATAAACTAATAAGAAACCTTAAGCTAATGATGAAATTGATCGAAGTTGACACTAATTCCTAAGTAAAATCTAGATAATTAGTACAAGGGAGGTAATTAGCTTTTATAATACTCTCTGAAATTTAACTCCAAAACCCTATTCACGTTCATGGGCTTAATCTCGTTTTTGAAATTTCCGAAAAAGGCCGAGTGGTCGACCGACCGCTCGCACTGGTCGGTCGACCAGTTGTCGGGGTTGATGAAGCTTCTGGTCTTGAAAATAAGTTTTCTGAAATTCGCTTGTCAGGAACATTGGTCGACCGACCAGTGTGCTCAGTCGGTCGACTGATGTACCTGTTGTATCAGTTCTCTTTACTTTTAAAATCATGCCTTTGGGCCTTTTAATGCGCACTAGACTTACCCTTCATTGTTCCTTCGTGTCCTTAGCTATGCAATCCACTTGAGGACGGGTTTGACTCAAAACTGGCTCATTTCCGCGTAAATCTGCAATAATGCACAAAAATACGAAATTAGACGAAATAGGAGAAATAATAACCATAAACTCATAATTGAGCTCTGAAATGCGTGTAAAAATAGACATAAAACATAATAAAATAGACACGCATCAACACTGTTCGTCATAAGAAGGGACCCAAACTTGTTTGGGTTCCTAGATCATCTAACTAATCTTACTTTAGGGCCACATGAGAGGAGACCACCGTTGGTATCTTGATACTAGAGATTCATGACATATGACAGGTAACAAGAACCAATTCCTCTCGTTAAGGGCTTACAATGGTGGAAATGTGACATACAGAGACAACAAAAAGGGTGAGATAGTTGGTATTCGCAAAGATGGTAAGTCTTTTTCACATTTCATGGATGATGTGATGATGGTAAAAGGTCTTAAACACTTGCTTGATTTTTTGCGTGATAATGTCAAAAAAGGAACATATGTTTGAAGTTTTGCAAAACTGAATATCAATTGTCTGACATTTTTATTAAACCATTAGCAAGAGAACAATTTGAGAAAATCCGATCAGAATTAACTCTTCTAAATAGTAGTTCTTAGCGTGTTTGTCCTAATTATTCTCCTACCATGACTGACTAATTTGGAAGAGTTATGCATATGTGTTTTCTACGTGTCTCACATGATTTCAATTTCAATGTAAATTGCTTGCTCTAGTCGGTTGTTGTTCAAAGACTAGCATCACGTCGTTCTTTGCTTAAAATGTTTAACTTGTATACTCGTAGCATGACTTTCTGGCAAATATAACCCACCCTTCCATCTTATACCACACACACCCAGCCCAATTCAAAAGATAAGCCCAACTCAAACACCCAAACCCACATTTAATTTCCCTTAACCTGTAACCCTCCTTCCCACAAGCCCACGTTAATACACCCGACCCGTTTTTGCCCTCCGTCCCCAACCAGTTATTCATCTTCCTCTTTTCACAAAACCTAAAACCCCAAATTACACCTCCCTCTTTCGTCCTTCTCTAATGGCGAAAAAGAAACCCTTCATAATCTCTTCTACACCCGGTCTAGACCTTTGCATCTATCCAACAAAAAGTCCCCTACTGTGCCTGACGAAAGACCACCAGTAACTGAGCCCAACACTACTGCAACAATGACTCATTCTCGAGCTCCTCGCTGGCATAAAGGTGTATCAACCACTGAACTAGTGGGGACTGATTCTTTACTCAATAGTAAAGCTAGGTCCTATTTTCGAAAAAAAAATGGTGATTGATGAGGTTGATGATGCCTAGGATAAGGCTCTTGTTGAAAGTCTGAAAACCTTATAAGTAATATCCAAGGGTAAAGTAAAATCTCTTAAATGAAAACAATCTGTAGAAGAGGACGATGGCAAAGGTATTGATGCTCTAATTATTAAAGCTTTTGTACCTACTCCTACTGCTCCATCTTATGACGGATGAGATTTTCGGTCAGATGCATCTCCATGTGATTGCCGATAGATTAGTGGGCTTGGAGGGAGATGGGTACGGTGGAGCTGGCTCGAGTTTGAGAAATTTGCGTAGCGTGAATGCTCAGGGTGTGCACTTCCCTGATATCATGGTTGGCGGTCTTGGAAAAATTGCAACTGAACTGGATAATCTTAAAATTGCCCTCAAATCCTTTCTCTCTATACCAACCATTTTTAACCATCTTATGACCCTTCTTTCCCTAAAACAGTGACCCTTCGCTGCATTTGCCATATTTTTTGCTCGTGTGTATTTGCTAATCTTTTGCTCTTGACTGACTTTTGTGCTATGATGTCTTTTGACTGTGTCCGACAGTTACATTGTCTCTAATTGATTATGACGCACTGTGGTACGATATTTTGCACGTCTTTCTCCTTTTGATGATGTCAAGAGGGGGAAAATATTTAGGACTCATGGCTCTTAATATCTACTAGTTTACTAGAACTAGAACTATGACTATGATGTTCTTTCATTTTGCGTTCTCATAGCGGATGGTAATTTGAACTCCGATCTCTATTAATATTAATGTTCTCGATTTTGGCATATTTCGTTCTATTAATTTTATCAGTTATTGCTTAATTGAGGGGGAATTTATTTATTGGGACTTGTCTTCATCAAAGGGGAAATTTATTGGACTTATTGTGTTGATGATGACAAGTCCTCTTACTTGTCGTCCCTTCTTAATTAATGGTTTTGCTAGACGTATTTTGACAGGTTAACAAAGACTTTTAGATTGCTCGGAAATTGGATATAGCATGAGGATTTGTCTCAGTTCGTGTCTAGTAATTCTGTAAGAATTTAAGACTCGTAATCACTCTATCATTCAATCTAATAAATCACGGCTAAATATTTTTACTAGTATAAAATCTTTGAAATATTTTTTCTGGTAAAATATATTTTTGAAACTTCCTAACTTTTTTTTGACAATTCCATCGTATCATATTGGTTAGGATCTATTTGAAAACGATTTGATTTGCTTAATAATTGGCAAATGCTTCTCACGAAAATATGGTTGGTAATTGATTTGTGAGGAATCTTCCAAGTCAACTCATCTTATTTAAGAAGAGTATTGGTTTGCATTAACACGGTTTTTAAAAGAGAAAAAAATCAGAGAGTTTTTTAGCAACAAATCAAATCAACTTTAAAAGCTTCTTTAAGTTTTGCAACGTCTGAGTTGAGTCAATTTCATAAAATCTATTTTTACAAAACATTTTTCAAGCCGTGATTTTAAGATTTTTTTTTGAGTATATAAGTTCTTATATTTATAATGGAAAACAATTATCCTTCATTGTTCAAATTGATTGAATCATATAAGAAGACATTTGAGTTGTAATTTTCTATTTTTGATAAAACATTCATTGGAGTACGGGTTGTACTCGAGTTTCACGATAGGGTTGATCGTGAGGATAATTGTTTTTAATCGAGTTTGGTTATAATGAAATTTTATATAAGAGAGAGAGAGAGAGAGAGAGAGAGAGAGAGAGACGGTGGACGTAGACCTTTAGAGAGTAGGTCGAACCACGTTAAAAATCTTGTGTCTCGTGCTTTCTTTCTTCTTATTCGTTTTATTTTCTTTCCCGTTCGTAGCATTCTTTTCACGCAAGCAATCAGAACAGTACAACACAATTTCAATTTTTTGAACAGACATCGTGATTGTTCAATTAGCCTGTGTACTGCTTCAATATCAATCGTGAACGCAAATTTTTTTAATTTTAAAAAGGGTACTTAATTAACTCTCTCCCCCTTTTAAGTACCGGATCGATAAACTCTACATTTATGTTATCATATAAGTTAGGGTTTATTTGATTTGAAATTATGGATTAAAATTTGCTAAAACCTTGTTTTAGACCTTTTTTATTTGTATTGTAATCTTGAATGTTAGCAGCTATGAATTTCGTAGTATTGTTTTTCAATATGCATTTTTTGCCTCTTTCGCATTTTGAAGGTGTCACAACTCGTAAGGGCCAAAAAAGTCGATCTAGCCTAAGGGCTCGTTTGATCCCTCAAGGGTTGGATTTGTGCTAAAGAAAAAGTCACATTGACTTGGCTCGGCCCAGCCGGACCCAAATGCATGGGTTGTTTTTAACATATCTTCCCGGCCTAAGCCTTATCAAGTCCGACCCATGATCAACTCTAACTTTAACCAAGCAGGGTGAAGTGGTGCCATAGGAACATCCTCGGGTGGCCCTCGTGAATGCAACCGCATCCAATGATTGTGGTAAAGCACAATCCATAATGTACTAGCCGATTTTCGATCTTTGACTGAGGTCGTCAATGGTAAGATAGTCGTGCAACTGCCCGCCCAAACTTTCCTCCATCTTGGCCCCGTATATGAGCGATAACACAAATGGTCCAATGTAACAACGTCGCAAAGACAAACAAATGATGATCCACACATCCAATAATCCTCCCCACATCTAATTGAAAGGAAAAACTCGGCCCGTCTCAAACTCACCTGAAACCCTGTCAAACCTGAACAACTCCCTGCCATATGAAGCCATTTCCCAGAAAAAACCCTCCAAGTTTCATTATACTCTTCCTTCGAAAACGCATCAATAACCCTTCTCCAACCTGATTCTTCATTGTTCAAGACAAAATTCTTCAACCACTCACCCTTGTAGATACTCAGTGCTTTAAAGTCGATAGCTTTATTCACGTGGCATTGACACAACACATGCTTACTCAAGGGATATACTTCTTTAATAGCACTAGTTAAACCAACTCCCGGTTGGTCACGAAAACAAAAGGAGATTCTCCGATACATTTTAGAATGTCATCTAACCTGTTCAACAACCACTAGTACAAGCTATCAGACTCCGTAATCGCACATGCGATTAAAAAGGAAGACCCATTGGGTGTCACACCAACAACCTCAACGAGCGGATTCTTGTATGTGTTGATCTTAAACGTCGCATCCATCATTACCACATAATGATAAGCCCAGAACAATTTAACTGATTCAGGATGTGCCATGAAGAGATACGAGATACTTTTGGTCTAGGAATTAATCTTATGCCAATGAACATATTTCGCTTCTACCGCTAAAGCCAACGTTTGTTGAGCGGTATTCCTTTCACCCCTGATCTCTCGCCTAATTTTCTTTGTTTCGTTCTAATTATTGGTGCTTGACGGTTGAGGATTCTCGAGAGTTTTCTGATGAAGACCATTTTTTATATCCCTCGGGAAAATGTCAGCCTTAACTTGTTGCCTTACATAGGCTTTTTCCTCGGTATCCAACCTCGCAAAGTGACGATCTCCGTCGTTGAATTGTAACATTATGGTTGTGTTGACCGCCACCCTCGAAGGTGATTATGTTCCAAACTACCGTTGTTTGATCATTTTCGGTAACGTAATTTTGCACGGCTCGAATTCTAAAAGGACAACGACATCAATTTTACCTCGTACGTTTCTCGGGATCATCTGTTGGAAGCGGTAACCCTTGCCTTGAACATCGAAAGTAACATGACAACAACTCGTCCGCTTTTCGATTTTTAGGCCCTTTTACTCGATTTAACCAAGGCAAAACCATTCTCACCAAATGCTTCATCACGTGTTTCAAATTGAACATTCGTCACAAACCAAGGATTATAATCAACTAAATTCTCGCCAAATATCTCGAACGAATCATATTCAATGCAAATTAATTAATCGTTAGCATAAATTTTATAATTAAACATAATAAATTACGTTAAACGGAAGACAAACTAATAAAGTACGTTAAACGGAAAACAAAAATAGTTTTTAAAATAAATAAAAATAAATAAAGTGTGTCTATATAGGAGATGAAGAAATTCATCACCTCCACCATGATCACATATTGACTCATATTGTGGTCCATGGAGAAGATGAAGAACGATTCATGGATGAATGATGAATTTCATCATACAACCATGGACCACACATTGAGGTCTACCGTGTGGCCATGCATCATCTTCTCCATGACTATACGTTGGAACTCAATGTATGGTTCATAGTTATATGATAAAATTCATCAACCATTCATGCAAGGATGATTATAAGTAGGGATGACACTAGATCCTGGATCCAGCCCAGATCCGTTGGATCAGATCCTGATAGATCGGATTTAGATCCTTATAATTTGGACACGTCAAATCTGGATCGGATCTGGATCCACGAGTTTAAAAACGGATATGGATCTGGATCTTGTTGACAAGACCCGGATCCGACCTTAAGACCCGTTTTACATATTTAAAAAAAAATAGTGAAGAAGTTATTTCCGCAATTCCGCGTGTTGGATTACTGGGGTCTGGGCCTAAAGAATTGAATGCCTTACAAACCCTTCTCAATTCTAAACATTTCTCAAATCTCAACTAGTTAAACACTAAAGTCTCAACTCTCAAACCCTTCACAAACCCTAAAACCCAAATCCCAATCTACACTCCGCAGCCTGCCGACCGCCGTCTGTCGAACGCCGCTTGTCGAACGCCGCCAGTCAAACCCTTCAAACCTAAAATCAAAGGTACTGTTCATTTATCAGATAATATTGTGAATTTGTGATAAATGTGAGTTTTGTTTGAGTAAGAATGTAAGATCTTAAAAACGTCGCATAAATTGGCTTCAGATATCACTTGAGCAAGATCAAATTGACATAAATTGGCGTCAGACTATAACTATTGGTAATTATTGACATAAATTGGATTCAGATTATACTATTGGTAATTATTGTCTTTGAGATTTGCTAATTCCATACACCCTATTTTTGTAATATTAAAAATCTTACTTATGTGTTCCTTCAATGCAGTATTCGAGAAGAATGAGGTGAGCCGAGGTGAGCTGTGAGACATTGCATTTGTTGAGAAAGCTTATTTGACATTATGAAGATCGAAAACATTGAGGATTTAAGGCTGACAAATCTGCCAATTCAAGTTTTTTTTTTAACATGGGACCCACGGATAACCCGAATCTACCCGGATCCGTAGGGTTTGGATCTGGATCTGACCATTTTGGACCCGTCGGATCCAAGTCGGATCTGGATCCTACTGTCACAACACGGATCTGGGATCTGGATCCTATTAGATCCTATCCAGATCTGGCTCGTTGACATCCCTAATTATAAGAGTAATTATTAAGTGATATAAAAAGAGCACAAGTTCTCATTTCAAACCGTCATTATCTGTCTTAAGCGTAAGACGGGTCAAATACATATCAAATCACCCCACTTGTCACCTAGAAAATGACAATTTTTTGTCTTTATTATCTCACTTGATAGTATTTAATCAATTTTAAGCTTAAAATAGATACTACACATCTTAAACAAGACTTATGGTAAAAAGAGAGTTCAAATTATAAAAATGCACAAATTCTCATTTGTGACGGCGGTATCTGTCACAACCTTGTGACAGATACATACGTTTCCTCTCACAAAATACCCACTTTTTCTCTCTCTCTCTCTTCGACACTATTCATGTGGTCTCCTTTCTTCACTAACTCATTTTTTATCTATTTTATCTTACAAAATATCCATCACAAATGGTGACCCGTCACAACCACGACTTACTAATAAAAATATACTAGGCCACTAGGGATCTTTTGTCCATTTCATTTGTACCTCTATGAATCTTGACGAAGTTGTTTTCCATGTGTCACTTTTTTATTGGGAAGGGGTCCTCACGTACACAAATTCTTATTGAAGACGACATTATTCATCACAAGTTGAAGATGGGTAGTCCCCTCTCATACAATACAAATGACACGACTAGGGATGTCAATGGGATGGGACGGGGCGGGTGCGGAGGGGGATCAACCCGCGCCCGCCCCGCGAACTATAAATGCGCACTTGCACACGCCCCGCGACCCGCGGCGGGTTGAACCCTTCAAAACCGTCCCCTCCCCGCGGGGACCCGTTGACCCGCCTAACTCCTCAAAAAATGTAAATCGTGAATCTAAAATATACTAGTCGTACTACTTATACAAATAAGTTTTCGCAAAATGCCTTAACCTTCAATTAACTAGAGTCCGTTGAGCCATGAAACGGTTTTACATACAAAGATACCACGAAACACATGCAAAAACAGCAGCCCAAATACAGAATACTGAGTAGTGAACTAGTGATTATTGCCTTATTGGACTACTAGGTAGGATTTACTTACTTGTTTGAGCCTTATTGGACTACTGGCTAGAGATTACTTATTTATTAAAAGTTTTTTAAATCTTTTAAGTTATATTTTTTTATTTATATATATTACTATTAGATATTAGATATTATTACTTTAATTCATTTCTCTTCAAATAAGTTATAAAATTATATTAAAATTCCAAAAGTTTGAAAATTGATCCTAAGAAACATAAAAAAATTGGATCTGATTTTTTTTTAGTCATGTTTATAGGTGAAGGTAAAGTCTAATAAAAGTTTTAAGTTATGAAATACAAGTCTTATAATTATGCTAAAACAAATATTTCTATATGGAACATAGGGTTAAATCGGTTATTTGTTCCACAAATAAACATGGCCAAATATTAATTTCATTGCTTTAAGTGACACAAGATCAAAGTATTTTAAGCCATACGTACGTTCTATTCAAAAGGACATTTTTTTATATATTGGTTAACCTTAAATTTAGCCCTAAATGTATCGAAATTTAGGTTCCAAATAACACAAATTTTCATTGAAAATGGATATTATGTGTCACAAACTGAAGACGAATAGTGTCCTCTTACAAAATGCTAGTGGCACGACCCAAAAATGCTTTGTTTCTTCCACTTGTCCTCCCACTTGTCTTGTTTTTGTTGTGAGAGGATATTATCCGTATTCAACTTATAACGGATATATCCATCACAAACAAGATTTACTGAAAAACACAAAGACTTAAAGGGAGAACCAATAGTGAACCTAAACATTCATAATTCTTATTCATCTTCTTAAAATCAATGAGTCTTGCTTGTGACAGATAGTATTCATCGCAAGCTGAAGATGAATATGTTTCTCACTAGTTACTACGCAAGTGGGAAGAAAAGTGGGAGAAAATCGAGCATTTAATGAGTTTTGTCACTTCTATTTTGTGAGAAACTCACAATCCGTTTGCAACTTATGACTAGGGATGTCAAATGGGGCGGGGCGGGTGCGGAGGGGGGTCAACCCGCGCCCGCCCCGCGAACTTTTAATGTACACCCGCACCCGCCCCGCGACCCGCGGTGGGTCGAAGCTTTCAAAACCGTCCCCGCCCCTCGGGGACCCGTTAACCCGCCTAGCCCCTCAAGAAATGTAAATCGTGAATCTAAAATATACTAGTCGTACTACTTATACAAATAAGTTTTCGCAAAATGCCTTAACATTCAATTAACAAGAGTTCGTTGAGCCATGAAACGTTTTTACATACAAATATACCACGAAACACATGCACAAACAGCAGCCCAAATACGGAATACTGAGTAGTGAACTAGTGATTATTGCCTTATTCGACTATTGGGTAGAAGTTACTTACTTGTTTGGGCCTGATTAGACTACTGGGTAGGGGTTACTTATTTATAAAAAGTTTTTTTAATCTTTTAAGTTATATTTTTGTATCTATATATATTACTATAAGATATTATTATTTATTAGGTGGGTATAAGCGGGGCGGGGACATGTGGGGCGGGGCGAGCGGGGTGGGTGTGGGGCGGGGTGGGTATGGGGCGGGTCTCATGTGATACCCGCACCCGCCCCGCGACCCGCGACGAATGATGCGTTTGAAAACCATCCCCGTCCCACGACCCACCAAATCATTACCCACACCCGCCCCACGTGGGGCGGGTGCGGGGCGAGACCCGCCAAGACCCGCCCCATTGACGTCCCTACTTATGACGGATAATGTTTGTCTTTAATGAGAATTTGTATATTAAAATCATCAAAGTGTCTTGCTTGCTTGTGACGAATACTCACAATAAAACAAGTGAGAAAAAATACAAGTCATTCATATATTCTGAAAGAGACAGTATCTACCTTCAACTTTTGAAAAACGACGTCTTAGGTAATGTGAATTTGTGTAAAATCATAATGTGACGGTGGTAGGTCAAGGTGCTTATAGTTTTTTTTTGTCATGGAAGGTGCTTATAGTTATAGCCATTGAAAGCGCAGCAATCCCAAAAAAGGGGATACGTTTAGGCATTCTACTCCACATGGTACAACAACTGATAAAAATGTGGCCTCTCATTGTACCTACTTTTTTTTTCCTCCATGGTATTAAATACTCCACGAAAAACTATCTACAAATATAGTTGTTTTTCTATACGATAATCTTATTTTATGGATTTTTTTATCAAAATATGATCATTTTATGTTAAAAACTAAACATTTTCTTAATAAGTAGGGATCACTTTTAAAAACTAGGTCATTTTCTAAACAAAAAAAATGGTCACTATTTATTCAAAAATGATTATTACTTATCAAAAGGTGATCACTTTTTTACTGATTGCATGTACAGTCGTCGTAAAATAGAATTTGCGCTACAAATAAGTCGGCAAAACAATCAAATTGGTAAACAAACGTGGAGATGATTGGGTTGAACAAATTGGTTAAAAAGAACGGTTCCAATATACACGATAAGCCAACATGTTGAGAAATAGTTGTTCTTCTATACGACAGTCTTATACCACTTTATAAGTTAACATGTTGAGAAATAGTCCACAATATAAACGTTCCATTCTAAAATCAATTGCTAATAGAAAGAGTAACCCCTTACCTTATAAACTGATAATTATTCTTCTCTCCTATCAATATGGAATAGCCTCACTTGAGGGACTTTCGAGTAGGGATGTCAATGGGGCGGGACGGGTGCGGAGGGGGGTCAACCCGCGCCCGCCCCGCGAACTTTTAATGTAAACCCGCGCCCGCCCCGCGACCCGCGGCGGGTTGAACCTTTCAAAACCTTGACTCGCCTAACTCCTCAAGAAATGTAAATCGAATCTAAAATATATTAGTCGTACTACTTATACAAACAAGTTTTCGCAAAATGTCTTAACATTCAATTAACAATAGTCCGTTGAGCCATGAAACGGTTTTACATACAAATATACCACGAAACACATGCACAAACAGCAGCCTAAATACGGGATACTGAGTAGTGAGCTAGTGATTATTGCCTTATTGAACTATTGGGTAGAAGTTACTTACTTGTTTGGGCCTGATTGAACTACTAGATAGGGGTTACTTATTTATTAAATGTTTTTTTTTAATCTTTTAAGTTATATTTTTGTATCTATATATATTACTATTAGATATTATTATTTATTAGGTGGGTGCGGGGACATGTGGGGCGGGGCGAGCGGGGTGGGTGTGGGGCGGGGTGGGTATGGGGCGGGTCTCATGTGATACCCGCACCCGCCCCGCGACCCGCGACGAATGATGCGTTTGAAAATCATCCCCGCCCCACGACCCACCAAATCATTACCCACACCCGTCCCACGTGGGGCGGGGGCGGGGCGAGACCCGCCAAGACCCGCCACATTGACATCCCTACTTTCGAGTACCCCTTTGCAAGTCAGACCTCAGACCCTACATGATTTAACAAGTTACATGCTCTAATTTATGGAATTGCACAATGTAGCCTCTTATTGAATCTATATATAACTTCTATTTGATGGTACTCCTATTTCTATTAAGTAGATGCAACACAAATATCATTACAAAAATTTCTTTATCAAACAAGTACAACAAAGCAAGCATGTCTCCTCCTCCTCAAGATAGCAAACCTTTGCACATAGCAATGTACCCTTGGTTTGCTATTGGCCACTTCAATTCATACCTCCACTTAGCCAACAAATTAGCCCAAAGAGGTCACATTATCTCATTTCTCCTCCCAACCAAAAACCAACAAAAATTAGCCTCTACCAACCAACACCCAGATTATGTTACATTCTATCCTATTAAAGTACCACCCGTTGACGGCCTACCAGCTGGTGCCGAGTCTACTAATGATGTCCACCCATCCGACCGGGTTAAAATAATGACCGCTCGAGACTTGACTCAAGACCAACTTGACTCATATCTGGCTCAACTCAAACCCGACTTTTTATTTTTCGACTCTCCTGAGTGGGTCCCCCAAGTAGCCCGAAAACACGGGGTTAAACCCGTTTATTATGCTGTATTTTACGTATCAATGTTCGCTTATTGCAGCTTACAAGCAAGGAACTTACCATTGAACCACCGGCTTAAGGAGGGTGATCTTATCGAACCACCACCCGGGTTTCCGAGCCCGATAAAGTTCCGGCCTTCCGAGGCGCGGACCACGGCGAGGGTGTTTTCGAGTGATTTTGGAAACGGAATGACGTTCTTAGAAAAGCAAGACTTGGGGATTCAAGATAGTGTAGCTATTGGGTTTAGAAGTTGTAGGGAGACGGAGGGAGCTTATGCTGACTTTCTTCAGAAACACCTTGGTAAACCCGTTTTACTAGCGGGTTTTTTGTTTCCGGATCCCCCGACTTCTAAATTAGATAAATTTTTCGATGATTGGTTAAACGGCTTCGGTCATGGCACTGTGGTTTATTGTGCACTTGGGAGTGAAGCGTCCATTGAAAAGGACCAATTGGACGAACTTGTCCTTGGACTCGAGCTCACAGGTAATTGTTATTTGAGTAATAGTAAGTCCTGCTTGCGACGGGTTATTATTTATGACGGATATTTTGTGAGGTAAAATGGATATAAAATGAGTTAGTGGAGAAAGGGGACCACATGAATAGTATTGCAGACAGAGAAAAAGTGGGTATTTTGTGAGAGAAAACGGTATCCGTCACAAGTTTGCGACGGATAGTGCCGTTGCAAATAAGAATTTGTATTTGAGTAATATCTAACTTTTTCTTCCTCACTTCTTTTTACATTCTTTTTTCATAACTGATTAAAATATTTTTTTGTTTTTGCTTCATTTATTTGTGTTAACGGCACACCCGATATATACTAATTTAGTGAGCGGTAAGATCATCCCCAAGCAGAAGGTCGTCGTAATCGAGTCACCAATTTATTAACTTTTAATCTCACCTTATTTATTTTAACCCTCTTATACCCTCCCAAGCAGAAGGTCACGACCTAAGTCACCAACCCAATCAATTTTCCACTTTCCAACCTGCCCAATCATTTTCTACATTCTCTATCCCACAAAATCCCTCTCTTACTCTTTTAATTATTATTATTTACTAAATATTAAAAATAAGTTATATTTGTAAACCAATCGTGTATTGTCACGTGAAAGGTCACCAAATGGTGACCTCTTTTTGTTCAGGATCACCAATTGACCCCGACTTATTCATGGTCGCGCTAATTATCGTCTAAGGTCTTGTTAATTAGGTAATTAAGACGCCCCAACAAGATCGCGACCCGGTTGACCTTGCTTGGGGATGGTCTTAGATAAGGAAGAGAGAAGGTTGCAACCCCCCCCCCCCCCTATTTATTTATGATGGTCATTTGTCTTATCTAAACATTTGATAATATCTAGGTTTTGTTTGATAAACGACATATTTGCAGATTTAGGGCTTTTAACATGTTTGATCAGTCAATAATCAACTATTTTGAGTGATTGGTAAACAACATATATGAAGTTAATATTTTATATTACAAGACAAAAATGTCAGAAAATAGCGTTATTAAGAAACCTCTCGCATAATGGGTGAGATGCCCACTGAAGTTTTTGTTTTTCTATTATGTCTCCCACTAAATTATTGAGATACCGTTTCTCATGAAATCTGCTGATTTGACAATATGTTGCGTATTGTTTTGTTAGTATAATGTAAACTAGAAAATTTTATTACATCTTACAAAGAAAACTAGTAATCTACTAATTGTAATCTCCTAGTTATCAAACACTCAAATTAATTTTTTTAATTATAATATGTTAGTCAAACCTTTTGTTTAAATCTGTCATTTATAATCCGCCGTTACAATCTGCTTAGGCTGAAATTAATCTGTTATTTATCAAACCAAGTTTAATACATTACGAGTTTGTGACTGATATCTCCATATTATGAATCGTCAGAAATGATATCGATAAGTACAAAGATCTCAACAGTTTAATTTGCACATTCAACTAGAAAGTGTACAAGTGAATAATGATACATATAGGACATTTAAGGTGGATTTGGATCGAGAAATTTAGAAGGAAAGGAAATGAAAGGAAAGGAAAGGGAGAAAAAGTAGGAGATTGATGGAAAGAAATAAAAGGGGAGAGAGTTAGAGTAATCTATTTTCTCTATTTTTAGCTAATTAAAATCTCTCCACAATTAACAAAATTTAAAGAAAAATTGTATTAAAATATCCTCCTCTCCTCTCCTCTCCCTTTCCCTTTCACTTTTTCTATCCAAACATAAAATTTTATCTTCAATATTTCAATTATAGAAACCAAATTATTTGAAATCACTTTCAAATCTAATTCCAAGAGTTCTTTTGGAAAATCCGTTAAATTGGAATTGGGCGGGACATGGAAATTTTGTCATTTGAAAAAAAAATTATCACGAAACATATTCGCTATCGAAAAAATGTCATTATTATAAAATGTTGTGATTTGTATGACAAAAAAGACGTAAATAGTGATGAAATTGAAATAACTACTGCTTTCTCCATTTTAATCCAAATAGCATATTTACCTTTTTCACGTTTGTCAACGCACATTTTACGTTCTTCATATCTTTAGCTGCGTATTTGTTAAAATTATAAAAATTATATATTTTCAATGAACTCGTAAAGACGATTTAAACAAGATCTCACATAAATATATTTTTTCTTATGTATTGAGAGAAAATTGAAATTAAAGGTTGATTTATGAATAGTACAAAAACCAAATATGCTATTTGGATAAAAATGGAGGAAGTCTATAGTATGAATCTGAGAACCTCAAATTTCTACTAGGTTGGAACGGATGGGAAATTGGGTCCAATTTTAGATTCTAGGGATTTGGAATATTTGAAATGTCTCAATTATAAATTCAATTCCAATTCTAGGTTCCTAGACATACTATTTAGGTATTTGCGAAGTTATGTCTAGGGATGTCAATGGGACGGGGCGGGTGCGGAGGGGAGTCAACCCGCGCCCGCCCCGCGAACTTTTAATGTACACCCGCACCCGCCCCGCGACCCGCGGTGGGTTGAAGCTTTCAAAACCGTCCCCGCCCCGCGGGGACCCGTTGACCCGCCTAGCCCCTCAAGAAATGTAATCGTGAATCTAAAATATACTAGTCGTACTACTTATACAAATAAGTTTTCGCAAAATGCCTTAACATTCAATTAACAAGAGTTCGTTGAGCCATGAAACGTTTTTACATACAAATATACCACGAAACACATGCACAAACAGCAGCCCAAATACGGAATACTGAGTAGTGAACTAGTGATTATTGCCTTATTCGACTATTGGGTAGAAGTTACTTACTTGTTTGGGCCTGATTAGACTACTGGGTAGGGGTTACTTATTTATAAAAAGTTTTTTTAATCTTTTAAGTTATATTTTTTTATCTATATATATTACTATAAGATATTATTATTTATTAGGTGGGTATAAGCGGGGCGGGGACATGTGGGGCGGGGCGAGCGGGGTGGGTGTGGGGCGGGGTGGGTATGGGGCGGGTCTCATGTGATACCCGCACCCGCCCCGCGACCCGCGACGAATGATGCGTTTGAAAACCATCCCGCCCCACGACCCACCAAATCATTACCCACACCCGCCCCACGTGGGGCGGGTGCAGGGCGAGACCCGCCAAGACCCGCCCCATTGACATCCCTAGTTATGTCTCTCCAAAAATAGTACTCCGTACTAAGTCAATAAAGATTGAAATAGAAATACAAGTACTCGTACTTATGAGACAAAGAAATAAGATTATACTGAGTATTCCATTTCTACAGTCCTTTTCGTTTAAGAGAGTATTTGACAATATAAATTTAATTTGAAATGTCTCATTTGGAATGTAACAAAGTAAAATAAGGATTTGCAAATAAGGGGTTGAAGGGTGGATTTCAAATGAGATTATTATTTTAACTTTACTTGAATTTGGTTGGATTTCCAAATCCAAGTCTAATAAGTTCAATAAGTCTCCTTTGTGAACTTACGACGAGTTGGAAAGCTCCCACTTGTGTGGATAGGACAAGTCTAGAGAATTACAAAGTGTTTGTCTTTTTCTTCTTACATGGATAATATTTGACCCGTCACAAACTTGTGACGAATATGTCTGTTACAAATAAGAATTTGTATAATAAGTTTGTCAAAGAAGCAAATTGATCCAAATCCAAATTTAAAAATACTATCTTGGCTCCTAAACTCACTATAAAGAGATTTCATAATGTTTTCGTTTTCAAAGATGGACCCATGTTTTTTTAAGAAAACTTTGACCACAAATAATTTTTGGTAAGACTGTAATTTTTTAACCGAAAAAAGATGGATATACCTCAAAAAATGTGAACGTTGAAGGGTATTAGTGAGAAAAACTCAATTCTAAAATAGTATGGAGTACATCAATGCGTGGTATAAATGATTACAATAGAGCAAGAAAAGTCTGAATTTTTATTATACTAAAATTCTGTTTTATTGTGTATGGAGCGTATGGTCGGTTGTAATTAGCCCCGTTAAACTTAAAACGGTCAATCAGGTGGCTTCACGGCTCACGCGTGGCCAGTTCAGATAATTTCGGGTTAATTTTATTAGGTGTAGTTATAAATTTGTAGACGATGATAAAACATTTGGATATTTACTATGAGTTATTTCTCAATCTATTCGGCATTTAGGGAGTACAATGTAAAATTGATGGAGCAATCCTAATGTATCATTTTTTATTCGACAGGTAAGCCTTTTATAGCGGCCATAAAGCCGCCAGCAGGCTATGAAACAATAGAGGCGGCCTTACCCGAAGGTTTCATAGAGAGGACAAAAGGAAGAGGAATGGTGCGCGGGGATTGGGTCCCACAACCACAAATCGTGCAACATCCTTCTGTAGGATGCTTTGTGTCTCATTGTGGGACGGGTTCTCTATCGGAAGCACTGATGGGAGGGTGTCAACTTGTACTCATTCCACTAAACCTTGATCAATACATAAATGCGAGACTAATGAGCGTTGATATGAAGGTTGCTGTCGAGGTTGAGAAGGGGGAGAACGACGACTTCTTCTATAAAGAAGCCCTTCAAAAGGCGGTCGAGTTGGTGATGGACTTAGAAGGGAAAGTTGGGAAAGAACTTAAGGCTAACAATGCTAAATGGAGGGAATTGTTGTTCAAAGAAGGAATTGAAGAGTCTTACATTAACAGCTTTGTTAAGAGTCTTAGAGAATTGCTTTGAAAAATTTCACGTCATTTGTTTGTGTGTGGTTTGTTTGTTTTATTAATAATTAGTGTCATCGGTTGCTTAAATTATTTAGGTCAATTCTGATGACACACTCGGTAAGAGTTTAAGCTTGTAAGGGTAAGTTGTTTTTCTATTCTGTGTTTTTTTGTTAAGTACTAAGGAATATGCTCTTTGATATCACTACACTATTTTCTATATGAGTTTTATTTTTTCCAATGAGCGCACTAAGTTGCGGGTAAGGATCGAACCATAAAGTTGGGTTCGATCCTTCCCAAGAGATCCGGGTTCAAGCCTTCCCAAGAGCATGGTCTGAGTGCTTACCTGGTGTACGTGGTTTGCATGCTATATCATGAATATCATCTCATGCATTTTTATATCGAATTATCAACCTTGTTAATTATAATTATCGATAAATCACTAACTTAGTTCACTTAAAAGAGATAGATAATAAATTGACAAGACCTCTCACATTTTATAAATTGAGGCTTAGCCTTATCAAATAGTAGGAACTCATGAATCCCAATTTCATTAGGGGACAATACGGTTTTTACTATGCCGAGGTGCTTTCTTTTTATATTGGGTAAATGGGGTAATAAAATTTTATTACATTTCGAAATTTGGTTGATCTCAATGGAGGTATTAGAGGGACCATTGTCCCAATAGGTCGGGGTCAAAGATGAACTTAATGTAAATTCATCGACCGAGAGTTCTAAGTGTATAATCGGTTAAATGGGTTAACCTACCAAATTATATTAGTAAGGGTGTAGAGGGCCCGTAAGCTCACACGCACCCGAGTTAATATCAATTTGGGTCTTGGAATTGTTTATATAATTGGGTGAAGGTCATTATATAAATGTTACTTGTTGAATACGAGTATATTTTACAAGTTGAAAAACGATAAATGTTCATTATTTCCTTCATCTCATATGTTGTAGTCAATTTGATATATCTTAATGGCAACCTCAAGCTCGTCCGCAGCTCTCACTACCATTTCATGGCTTCGATCTTTTATGGACCGTTGCAAACTCGAAAAGAATGGTTCAAATTTTAGCGATTGAGATACGCAACTTTGCTTAGCCGCAAAAGGTGATGGCAAGCTTCAATACCTTACCGTGGCTCCTTCCGCTACTCCTAGTGCTAGGTCAACAACCGCGGTTAGGGAGGCCTATATATGAGAACTACCTAAGGAATCCGCCGCGGTCAAGAATGTCTTGATTTTCTCTATAGAAGCTGATCTTCAAAGGAGTGCCACAAAGACGAGCACCACCTATGAAATCTACACTAGACTTGTGACCATATTTTCACAAGCTCCTAGGATTATTCAATATGAAACGACCTCCCAATTCTTTGACCTCAATATTAAAGAAGGATAAAAAGTGAGTCCTCGTGTGCTCACAATGATTAAGCATGTTGAAACCTTTCAGTTGCAAGGGATTGAGATCCCCGAGCAACTCATGATTGACCGAGTGCTTCATTCCTTAAGCCGAATCAAGGTCTATGTTCAGTTTAGGGTAAACTATAACACGCAAAACCTGAAAACCAATCTCCACGAGTAGCACAAAATGCTTGTGCAAGCTAAAAAAGACATAAAGTAATAAGGGTAATAAGCTCACTCCCTATAAAGGTAAAGCGAAAGCTACTGAGAATAGCTTTCCCAAACCTAAAAAGGGAGTCCCATCCGATGATAAATGTCACTATTGTAATGACATTAGCCATTGGAAGCGCAATTGCCCCAAATACTTGGAAGACATGAAAGTTCGATGTGTGACTCCAATATGAAATATTTTTTCCAAATGTTTATGTTATTGATATTAATTGTAACACCCTCATAATCCAAGGCCTTTAGGAAGGACCATCAGACTATGAAAGCACTACCATCTCAGTTTCTTGAGGTATAATATCAAAGTAAACAAACAAACAAAAAATACAACCTTTATTATAACAAAGGATAAGGTCTAAGTATACAACCGTCTGACAACAACCAAAAATAAAGAAACATTTGCGGAAGCTACATAAACTATTATGACACTACAAAACTGAGTGTGTCTCATCCTCCCCAAGCTAGCAGTCATCAACATCGTCAAACCCGAGACTTTGCTCACCATTATAGGGATCATCACAGTAAAAACAACAAGCGTCACAATCTGATGAATAAGACAGTCACAACACAAATAAGATCAACACCATAATCTGACAACCATAAATACTGATATCACTGTCACAACAACACAGGTGGCAGCCCCAATCCCAACATCAATCCCCCACTTTCTCGCGAAAAGGGGTATCTAGATCCTTAATATGCACATCCCCTCCATGGCGGGTCTCACGAAGAGTAATCGTAGGAGTGAGAGTCGTTTCCCGCAACGGTCCCACACCTATGTTCCCAACTCAATTCACAACAGTATAGTGATATCTGATCAATAATACAATATCGTCACAATCATATTCACACATATCTGAGTAGGGAAACCCTACCTGTAACACCCCAAGAGTATGAGAGGAAAGTTGTCCCACATGGGACAAATATGAGTTTGTATGGAGATTTGTCCCACATCAGTAGAATGTGAGGCTTGTGATATGTTTATAATAACTCCCACCCACCACATAGTAACAAGGCCTTGTGCTTTTGGGCTTAAGTGAGGATAAATAACGGGCCCAAAAGTGCACACCCATCTTATTGGGTTTTTGTTACGACAGAGGCGGCTCGGGTTGTTACATCACCTCAAGGCAATACTCACGAAAGTCAATCCAAACTTTTCCTACCAACGTTCCTTTATGAAACCTCCTCCTATTAATTATACATAGGGTTACTCACTACGACATAACAAAAATCTAATGACATATAAAAGATAAGAACCAAAACTTACTTCCTGACGAGAACTAGGCTAGCTAGATGATCGACGCGTCTAAACCTTTGCTAAATTCTCTTGAATGATTTGAGAGGGAGGGGTGAAATGGGGTTAAGGTTTACTGTTTTCTGATTTTAAGATAAATGAGGTTTTAACCTCGGATTAATATATAATTAACCGCGGTTCAAAACATGGAAAAGCCAGCTCGACTGAATTGGAGCAACTTGGTCGAGTAACACTAGCTCGACCAAGTTAAAACTACTCGACTGAGTTGACTCTACTCGGTCGAGTTACACATACTCGACCGAGTTCGACTTACTCGACCGATTCATAAATCAGGTACGCAAGGGAGGGGTGTTACAATCTTCCTCCTTTAGAACAAATTTCGTCCTCAAAGTTCACAACTACTGACCTGAAAAGAAAGACTCACAAGGAACATGTTGTTCATAACATGGCACATGCGCGCGCGCACACATGTTTATTACCCTTACAACAAAATTATGCATTAATATAAGACATGACCAACCAACAAGATGCACAAAATTTACAAAAGACTCGAAACCTAGCGCGCGATCATCTCCTACCCCCCTAAAGAAACAAGTTACATCCCTGTAACCTCACATACCTGATCAAACAACTGAGGGTAGCGCTCTCTCATAGCTGTCTCAGACTCCAAGGTAGCCTTCTCAACATCGTGGTTTGACCACAATATCTTAAGGAGCTTGGTCTCTCCCGCTTCTGGTCTTACGAATCTTACTATCAAGTATGGCTTTAGCGGTCTCCACATAAGATAGAGCTTCATCAGGCTCAAATAGCTCCACCTCAATGATGTGAGATGGGTCACTATCGTACTTTCGTAACTGGGACACATGGAAAACATTATGCACTCGGTCTAGAGCTGGAGATAAGGCTAAGCGATATGCAACCTCTCACACTTGATCAAGAATCTCATAAGGACCTATGAACTTCTGGCTCAGCTTGCCGCTCTTCCCGAATCTCATAACACCTCTCATAGGTGAAACCTTAAGTAACAGCTTGTCCCCAACCTGAAACTCAATATCCTTGCGGTGTAAGTCCGTATAATTCTTTTGTCGATCCTGAGCCGCCCTTATCTTCTGTCGAATCACCTTAACCTGGTCGAATATCTTCTAAACTAACCAAGGACCTATCACTGCAGCCTCAGAACTATCATCCCAACATACTGGACTCCTACATATACTTTTTGGGTCCGCGGAAGATTCAAGATATGGACGAACAATTGCATGTGATTTGCCAAAAGATGAAAACAACGCAGGATCGGCAAAAGAGCTACTCAGACTTAAATCGTCGGGACATCGAGTTTTAGGTCGGGGATAAGGTGTTGTTTAAGGTGTCATCATTGCATGGGTGATGCGGTTTGGGAAGAGGGGCAAGCTAAGTTGAAATTTAGAGGCCCTTATGAGATTCTTTATCAAATTGGGGAAGTGGCTTATCTGTTAGCTATGCTACCAGTTTTGGATCGTGTGCATAACGTTTTTCATTGTCTCAAATTCAGAAGTATGTTAGTGATCTAACCCATATACTTGAAGTTGAGCATTTTGATTTAGATAAGGCTCTAACTTATGTGGAAGTGCCACAAGAGATTTTGGACAACAAAGTAAGCAAGACAAGGATCGGTGAAACCAAGCTACTAAAAATTATATTATAGAGACCATAATGTTAAGGAGGCTATTTGGCAACCGGAAGAAGCTATGAGGAAGAGATATGCTTACTGTTTGACCAGGTATGTAATGGTTACGAGGATGTAACCTGTTTCTTTTAGAAAGTTAGGAGATGATCGTTTTTTTAAGTTGCTTTGAGTCAGTTCTATAGTAAGTTTTGGTTATGTTTTGGGCATCTCTGGGATGCGGTGTTATGGTCAAGTGTTATGTTTTGCGCATCTTTGAGAAGTGGTGTTATGGTCATGTGGTATCGGTGGAGGTTTGTTATACATCTTGTAAACTGTTGGGTTGAGAGAGTTGTTTTATCCAGGTTATTAGTGAACTTCGGGAACGAAGTTCGTCTTAAGGGGGGAGACTGTAATACACCTCTCGTTTAGCTGTTGAATACTCTACCGAGTAGGCCATACTCTACCGAGTACCCATATTTTGAAGTTTATGTCAGACTTTGCCTACGAGATACTCGGTCAAGTATAAGTCATACTCGGTCGAGTACCGCGTACTCGGTTGAGTACCGTATTCTCGGTCGAGTACCGTGTACTTGGTCGAGTACAACACACTCGGTCGAGTATAGGTGATATTCGGTTAAGTACATCGTACTCGGTCGAGTACCTATGGTGCTCAGTCGAGTACAGCGTACTCGATCAAGTCCCTAGGGTACTCAGTCGAGTACCCGGTCTGGTAACGGTTCTGCGAGATATTAATTAGAATTTACAGGATTAGAATTTAATCATTAGTCTAATACATATCTCGCAAGGAATCGTTAGTGCTGATCGTAAATCGTTTGTGCGCCAGCCTTTTGTTGGTAACTAGATCTAGTCCTTGTTACACTTTTTGAATCCTAGGGTTTAAGGTAGATTTTGTCATCGGTTTTGTGATGGATATTGTGTGATATTATAGGTGGAGACTTCGTAAAAGATCAGTTCTAGCCTTCATTTGACTTCCATGAGATTTGCTTTATGGTAGGATTTTCCTACTCAACTTTTTGTATGATTGATGTTGGCTAGATGTGACGATATTTGTCTGAATATTATGCCTGAGATATTATGGGTGTGTTATTATGATGATTATGATATTATTGTGGGTCTATTGTTCCGAGATGGTTCCAACTCCATGTTCGCCCCTCGCGCCTTCCTTCACGAGGGGATGTACACATTAATAATTTCGGTACGCTTGTTGCGATGAGTGAGGCTTAGGTGGTAAGACTGCGGTTTCCACTGACGACGAGGATTACCTGTTGTGATTTATAATCTAGTAGAGGTAGACGTTGCGATGTGTAGTCGGTTATTAATTACTATTGGGGTTTGGAGGATGTTACTATTGTGTGGATTGAGATGTGTTGTCTTATTGTTATGCTTATATTATTATACAATTGGTTAACCCGGTCTTGTTGTTGTAGACTGGGGTGATCCATTCGGAGATAGTGAGCAGTTGATTAGCCGGTTGGTAGTGGTAGATGCTCGGGACATAGCTAGGATAGAGTCTTCACTTAGAGATGTCCTAGTCTAGCTTCCTCGTTTGTTGATCACTTTGATAATTTTGTACTTTTATATTTGGATTTGAGACATTGTATTTTATTGAAGTTAAAGTTATACATTTCAGTTGCTTCGCTATCGTAACTATGAGGATAATTATCTTGGACAACCGAGATGGTAACACTCCTATATGCTAGTGTAGTCCTTGGTAATGGCCTTGGTATATGTGTAACACTCCATGAGAAATTTGTCCTACATCGGTAGAAGGTGGGTCTGTGTGGAGATTTATCCCACATCGGTAGAATGTGAGGCTTGTGATATGTTTATAATAGCTCACACCCACCACCTTGTAACAAGGCCTTGTGCTTTTGGGCTTAAGTGAGAACAAATAATAGGCCCAAAGGCATATATATCTCCCATCTTATTGTGGTGTGTTACGACCGTGGTGGGTCGGGTTGTTACAAATGGTATAAGAGCGACCTTGCGACCGTGTGGTGAGCCTGTGGTCGGGAGTACCCGGGTCACACACCTAGCGGGGGTGGATTCTGGCCCTGGTTGCGATCAGGTTTAAGGCACAACGAGGCCGTTGTGTTCTTAAAGTGAGGGAGTTTGTAACACTCCATGAGAAATTTGTCCCACATCGGTAGAATGTGAGTGTGTGTGGAAATTTGTCTCACATCGGTAGAATGTGAGGCTTGTGATGATATGTTTATAATAGCTCCCACCCACTATCTTGTAACAAGGCCTTGTGCTTTTGGGCTTTAGTGAGGACAAATAATGGGCCCAAAGGCATACCTCCCATCTTATTGGGGTGTGTTACGACCGTGGTGGATCGTATTGCCACTAAAGGGGTGCGTGATTACATCATGCGTATGAGGGACATTGTAGCTCGACTAAAGATTTTGGAAGTTACCATGTCTGATACTTTCATTGTACACTATATATTGTGCAGTCTTCCGTCACAGTATGCCCCCTTCAAGATCTCTTACAACACACATAAGAGTGGTCACTTAATGAATTATTAACCATGTGTGTTCAAGAGGAGGGTAGGCTGTCGATGGAAGAAGGCGAAAAGGTGAACCTTACTACCTCTACTGATAAAGCTTCATCCAGTAAGAGGTTCAAGGGTCACAGTAAAGACAAGGGAAAGGGAAAGATATCAGCTGAGCCTACCATTAAGAAGGATTCTGCATGTTTCTTCTGTAAAAAGAAGGGACATGTGAAGAAAGACTACGAAAAGTTTAAGGCTTGGTTGAAAAAGAAAGGTAATTTTCATGCGTTTGTTTGTTATGAATCTAATATGGTCAATGTTAATCATAATACTTGGTGGATTGACTCTGGTGCTACAATCCATGTTTCAAATACCTTGCAGGGTATGACAAACCTTCAGAAATCAGTGGCAAGTGAAAGCGCTATCTATTCCGGAAACAAGATAGGCTCGCACGTTGAGGCCGTGGGGACATGCAGTTTAGTTTTAAGTACTGGTTTATTTTGATTTTGGAAAAGACTTTTTCTGTTTCGAATTTTGCTCGGAATTAGATTTCAGTTTCTAGACTTGTACCTTTCGGATATTCTTTTTAACTTTATGGACTCTGGTTTTACTATTTGCAGAAATTCTAAAGTTATTGGTATTAGTATTTTGTCTGATAATTTATATCGTCTTTGTTTACAAAATGATACCACTCAAAACACTATGCATGTTAATACTGGTTTAAAAAGAAGTATTATAAATGAAGAGTCCTTTATTTTATGGCACCGGAGATTGGGACACATCTCCATTGAGAGGGTCAAGAGATTGGTAAAGGAAGGGGTACTTAGTACTTTAGACTTTACCGATTTTGAGACTTATGTTAGTTGCATTATGGTAAAGCAAACTAAGAAATCTAAGAAAGGTGCTAAGAGGAGTTCTGACCTACTAGATATCATACACACGAATATATGTTGTCCGGATATGAACGCTAACGATCCGAAAGACTTTATTACTTTTATTGATGATTATTCACGATATATGCATCTTTACTTACTTCGTTCCAAAGATGAAGCTTTAGATTCCTTTAAAACTTTTAAGGCTGAAGTAGAGAAACAGTGTGATAAACACATTAAGATTGTGAGATCAGATAGAGGTGGTGAGTACTACGGTAGATATACTGAGGATAGACAAGCATCTGGTCCTTTTGTTAAATTTCTTCAAGAGCATGGGATTGTTGCCCAATACACTATAACTGGTTCTCCGGATCAGAATGGTGTAGCAGAAAGAAGGAATCGGACATTAATTGAAATGGTGCGTAGTATGAGAAGTAATATTAAACTTCCTTCATTTTTGTGGGTTGATGCGCTAAAGACGGATGCGTATATATTAAATCGGGTTCCTTCCAAGGTAGTCTCTAAGACGCTTTTTGAGTTATCCAAAGGTTGGAAACCGAGTTTGCAACATATACGCGTTTGGGGATGTCCGTATGAGGTGAGAATTTACAACCCACAAGTAAGAAAAGAAACTAGACCCAAGGACTATTAGTGGGCATTTAATTGGATATGCCGAAAAGTCCAAACGTTATAGGTTCTATTGTCCATCTCATAGTACCAGGATTGTGGAATCTAGAAATGCAAAATTTCTAGAGAATGACTTGATCAGTGGGAGTACTATAGGAGTTGAACCTGAAAAGGATCAACATGAAGCTTCACCCTCTGTTTTGAGTAACATGTTGGTTATTGTTCACGGTCCTGAAGTACGACTGGAGGTTCAACAACCAAGTACAGAAATTCCACAAAATGTCGATCAAAACATATTAGATCATAATGAGGAAGAAGTTCACCGCGAGGTTGAACAAAATCCATTAAGAAAATCTACTCGAGAAAGGAGATCGGCGATACCTGACGACTATGAAGTATATCTACAAGAATCGGATTGCAGTGTTGGAGCTGATAATGACCCTATGTCATTTTCACAAGCCAGAAGTTCTACAGATTCTAACTTATGGATGAATGCTATGAAAGATGAGATGAACTCTATGACATCTAATCGAGTTTAGGATCTCGTCGAGTTGCCCAATGGTGTAAAAACCATTGGATGTAAGTGGGTTTTTAAGACTAGAAGGGACTCACTTGGCAACATCGAGAGACTAAGGCAAGACTCGTTGCTAAAGGGTTCACTCAAAGAGAAGGGATTTACTACACGGAGACATTTTCTCCTGTATCAAAGAAAGATTCTCTTCGAGTTATCATGGCATTAGTAGCTCATTTTGATTTCGAGTTACATCAGATGGATGTGAAAACGACATTTATTAATGGCAATTTAGAGGAAGAGGTTTATATGAAACAACCTGAAGGATTCTCCTCTAAAGACGGTGACCATTTGGTTTGTAAGCTAAATAAATCCATATATGGTTTGAAACAAGCCTCCCGACAATGGTATAAGAAGTTCCATGAAGTAATTTCTTCATTCGGCTTTGAAGAAAATATCATGGACCAATGTATATACCTTAAGGTCAGTAGGAGTAAGATTTGTTTCCTTGGGTTATATGTGGATTCTGCTAGCAACCAATGATAAGGGGTTGCTATATGAGGTGAAACAATTTTTTTCAAATAACTTTGATATGAAAGATATGAGTATGACATCTTATGTCATTTGCATTAAGATCCATAGAGATAGATCCCGAGGCATTTTAGGGTTGTCTCAGGAGGCCTATATCATCAAAGTGCTTGAAAGATTTAGAATGAAAGATTGTTCACCAAGTGTAGCACCTATTGTGAAAGGTGACCGATTCAGTTTAGACCAGTGCCAAAACAATGATTTGGAAAGGGAACAAATGAAAAATAATGTTCCTTATGCTTCAGCTGTTGGTAGCATTATGTATGCTCAAGTCTGTAACCCAGGCATCGATCACTAGAAGGCTGCAAAGAAAGTGTTGAGATACCTTCAGGGTACTAAAGATTACATACTTATGTATAAACGGACTGATAGTCTTGAAGTGGTGGGGTATTCCGACTCAGACTTTGCTGGTTGCATTGATTCACGAAAATCCACATCTGGATATGTGTTTATGCTAGCTAACGGAGCTATATCATGGAGGAGTACTAAGCAGATATTGACAGCCACTTCTACTATGGAGGCCGAGTTCGTTTCTTGTTTTAAGGCTACCTCACATGGTGTTTGGCTGAAAGGTTTCATATCTGGGCTAAGAGTTGTTTACTCTATTAGCAGGCGGATTCGAATGTATTGTGATAATTCAGCTGCGGTATTTATGGCTAAGAATAACAGTAGTGGAAGTCGAAGTAAACACATCGACATTAAGTATTTGGCCATAAAAGAGCGTGTTCAGGAAAAGAAAGTGATCATAGAAGACATTAGCACTGAATTGATGATTGCAGATCCCTTGACTAAAGGCATGCCACCTAAGGGTTTCCAGGGTCATGTTGTGAATATGGGACTTGGTCCTATAATGTGATACATTCATTTATATTATGTTTTTCGAAACTTTCATTTAGTTGGATATTTTCTCTTTTAATTATATACGTACGTTCTTTTGGTTATTTATTTAATTAAGAAATATCATTTTGTCTTGACCTAGAGTAAACATATGGTTTATTCATTAAGTTAAGGGTGAGTGGTGAGAGACTAAATATATCGTAATACATGGAAGATTAATACGCGTTCTAGAGAATTCGTCGCTATGATTCGTATATGAAGTTTCTCTCTGTTAAATGGGCCAAGTGGGAGAATGTTGGATTTTTATAATTAATTAACTAAATATTATTAATAATAATATTAATATGGGTTTATGAAAATCCTTATGTGGCCCATTTGACTTGGCAGTCAATAGAATTTGAAATTGTCCTATTTTCTCTGCACATTATGTGAAACCACTCCCCACTCTTCGTTAACAGCTCTTTGATGGCAATGGCTATTTAAGCAAACATATTCTGATTAATTAGGTCGCTAAATCTACTCTCCCTTAAGAAAATTACAACATCTAAATTAGTGAGCAGTGAGGGTTTGGAACCGAAATCAGACGGCGACAGATATTACGACGTCAGTGTTTTTTCAGAGATTCAGATCATTATATGGGGTTGATAAAGCTGTTCAGCAATCCGATTAGCAATGGCTGGAGGTTTATATTCTCGATTTTATTTTATCGCTTCCGCTAAATCTATTTCATTGCATGTTTGTTCAGTAATTAAACATACTAATTAAGACTAAAGAACTTACATTTACGTCTTATATGTAATACTTGACTCGTTTTTATATAACCCGTCTTAAATGAAAATGTGTGCTACATTTCTAGAAGTATTTATACATCGGTGGAAGAATACGGCCCATAACGCAACCCATTTAAAGATCTATTTTTACATTTTGTAATATTCCTAATTTTCCGTCACTTAATTGTCGATGTATTTATTATTTAAAAAATAATTGTTTAAAATATTACCTGTATTTATACGTTGTGTTCCTTTTTCGTCAAATATTTCGATTATATAATAAATATTTTATATAATAAAGCATTTTTACATGTTGTATTTTATTGCTTGTATAAAATTTTTCCTGTCAATAATTTGTTTACTTCTTTTCATGCATTCTTATTAGTTGTACGTTTGACACGGATGGAAGTTTCTATTTTGGTACAGTTTTTACAGTTGATATTTTTATTAAAATAATATCGCGGTTGTTTTTTATCCGTATAGGTTAATAATTTGTAATTATAAGCAATACTTTGTAATTTGTTATTATTTGTCATTATTTTTCATTTATATATTAGATTTGTAATTATGGTAGCTTATTTTATCTCATCTTATGTAAATGTAAATGAACGTGAACATTAAAAGCTGTTTTTACGTGTCAATTTTTTCATCAGAATAATAAAATTGCAATTAATTACGGAATAGTTAGTGGGTCCGAAAATTATGTAAATCCAACCGTCGTTTGAAAAGTTAACATTGAACCACAGAGCGCCACATAGGCTCTGTGGTTGTTGCTTTAATAAATAGGATTGGGTTTTATAATATCATTCTATAAAATTATATTTTTATATTTTTACAAGTGAGCCAGATCCAAAGATCGTAGTATTACCTTATAATATTCTCAAATGAATAGAATTGTAAAATTTTACAACTATGATAGAAATGTAAGATGGCGATCATGTTTATACTTGATAACTTATATCACTAATTGTTATTTAACACCGTCTTACCTTTAGACAACTCTCACACCCGAATAAAACAGAGGAGTAAATAAAAAGAGGTTGGAAAATGTCTTAGGTTAAGACGGTTTGAAGCAAGAACAACTGTGATTATATAATTGGCAGTTAATAACATTTCGAGACCACTATTTATCATAATATTAGCCGAAAATATCTTAGACTAATGGCTAAGTTGGAGGTTTTTGGAAACTAGTTTTAACCCGTGCAGAAATTGCACGGTTTTACTTATTAAATAATTGATATTATCATAATTTTACAAAATAGATAAATATTTAAATTTCAATACATAAAAATTATATTCTAAGAATACCAATAAGTATAAAACTATAATGAATGAGAAGAAGCTAATAATATTATAAATTTTCGAAATTTTCGTTATAAACTATATTAGATATGATAAACTTTTGTCCCTTTCACCTATATGACATGGTTAACCCGTTTTACACTTAGACGAATAAACTCATCTTACAGAAAACCAAATTACTACTAAATAAAAATACGTATTATAAAATTCTTATTTAAGATAACCCAATCCAAAAGTTTATAGGAAATAATGGGCTAGGCTAAATTATTCGAAAACTCACATAAAATATCTAATATAAGTTTTTAAATTCGTAGAACTCCTTTAATAACACAATTCCTAGACTTTGAACTTAAGGCTCTGTTTGGCAAAACTAGCTGAAAAGGTAACTGAAACCTGAAAAGGTAGCTGAAACCTGAAAAGGTACCTGGAACCTGAAAAGTTACCTGAAAAGGTAGCTGAAAATTAAGACCTGAAAAAGGTAGCTAATTTTTGTTAACGGAGGGCGGCGACGGAGTAGGCGGCGGAGTAGGCGGCGGTGACGGAGTGCGGCGACGGAGTAGACGGCAGTAAACGGAGTGGATGACGGAGGAACGGTGAACGGAGTGGTTGGTTTAAGAGATGAAGAAAGGGAGAAAATCAAAATTAATGGAATGAATGTTAAAAAAATGACCAGGATAGGATGGTAAAAATCGTATGTGGAAAAGTAAAATCCGTATGTGAAAAAGCACGTCCCTTTAAATATCATAATAATAATACATGGTTTAAATATCTAGATGTTCGAGAACGCGGAATCAACACCACCACTTTCTTTGTCGTAATGATTAGCTCGGGTACGAAAGTTTTAATTTTGCTTTAATATGAAATATTGCCTTAGGTTATTAAACCAATCAAACGAGAACGGACTTTTACTCTAAATTTTCTACATTTATAAATTTTCTAACTATATGAATAAACAAGTTTTCTAAATTTTCTATAGAAAACTCGGTTGAACAAATTTACGAAACACAGGCAAGAAACAATTATAATTTATAAAGATAATATTTTAGCCAACCGTAATCGAATTTAAACTGCTACGAGTTAGATCAAACTGTGTCACAAGAAGTTTATTATCTTCTAAACATCTACTACTATAAAAATATTGAATAAATACATATTTAAGATTTCTTATACTACTACTAAAACTACCCCTACGTAGTAGAATTCTACCACGGATAGGTTATTATTACTCTGTTAACTTATCTTCATAATCCAAGCTAAGTGTGAAAAAGGGTCATGTTCACAGCACTATTGAACATATTTCACTAATTTAATTATTTATTTTTATAGGTAGAGTATAATAGAATACTCTCTTTATTCCGGTCATTAGTTGCCTATTTCATATAGGTGTTTTAGTTAGTTATTGTTAAAACTGGTCATATGGATATGTTTATTCAGTTGATGTTTCACGATAACTTTATAAAAACTATTTGTATGATGTGTCCTTCCACACCAATTGATTATGGTATGAATGAAGGTAGATTACATTTTTTTAAGCTTGGAACCAAATTATCATGAAAGTTTTAAAGACCATCTTTTATGAATTTTAATAATTCAAGCATAATAATACTTTGAAAAAAATTATTCAGAGATTTACTTTTTTCTGCGAGTCTTTGAACAATAAATAAATGAGCAGATATTATTTTAGGTCGTGCATCGCATGGGCATTAAATCTAGTATATACTTAAAAGAGAAACTTTTTGAGCGATTTTATTGGCTATTGTTTAAAAGCAATTTCATTGGCTAGTACTTTTGTTAAATAAATTAAGTATATAAATAAAAAGATAATTAAATAGTAATAAAATATCAGTTGGATAGTTATTGTTTTTAGAGCGATTTCATTTTTACATTGGTCATTACTTTGGTTAAATAAATTAAGTATATAAATAAAAAGATAATTAAATAGTAATAAAATATCAGTTCGCTAATTAATTATTGAATTAGTTAATAAAATAATTGATTCCATTGGCTATAGTTTAGAGCAATTTCATTGGCTATTAATTTGGTTAAATAAATTAAGTATATAAATAAAAAGATAATTAAATATATATTAATAAAATATCAGTTGGATAATTATTGTTTTTAGAGCGATTACATTGGCTATTATTTTGGTTAAATAAATCGAGTATATAAATAAAAGATAATTAAATAGTAATAAAATATCAGTTGGCTAATTATTGAATTAGTTAATAAAATAATTGATTCCATTGGCTATAGTTTAGGGCAATTTCATTGGCTATTATTTTGGTTAAATAAATTAAGTATATAAATAAAAAGATAATTAAATACTAATAAAATATTAGTTGGATAATTATTGTTTTTAGAGCGATTACATTGGCTATTACTTTGGTTAAATAAATCAAGTATATAAATAAAAAGATAAAAAAAATAATTAAATATTAATAAAATATCAGTTGGATAATTATTGTTTTCAGAGTGATTACATTAACTATTACTTTGATTAAATAAATTAAGTATATAAATAAAAGGGTAAATTGATAAACACTACCAACTTTAGTCCTCTTTTTCATAATCAATACCAACATAATCAATAATTGGTAATCAATACCAAGATATTAACTTTTTTCTATGTTAGGTACCAAGTCGCCTTTTTACTCTAGTTTTTTCCTACTTTAAAAAGTGGTTTTATCTAAGAGAATGATTTTAGAGATGGGTGAGTAGAGGTTTGTACTTGAATAATGGGTTTTTCGACATGTTCGAGTAGATTAGTATGAGATTTTCACGTGACTTGGTACCTATCGTAGAAAAAAGTTGATATTTTGGTATTGATTACTAATTATCAATTATGTTGGTACTGATTATGAAAAAAGGTCATTATATTGGTATTGTTTATAAATTAACCCTAAATAAAAAGATAATTAAATAGTAATAAAATATCAGTTGGATAATTATTGAATTAGTTAATAAAATAATTGATAACTAAGAATTTTGGCTACCGTAAAGTTATGGTATAATTTGTTGTTTCCCTTCTCTTATTTAGTTAAAAGGATAAATAGATGTATTGATGAATATATTAAGCACTTAAGTTTACGAGGTATAATTAAAAAAAATACAAGCTACAGAATATGATTGAAACACATAATAATATGAGCTAATGTAAAAAGAATAAGAGTTTAAGGGAATCACGAACTAAAAAATAAAAGCACAGAAGAAGCGAGCTATTAACCTAAGAATCCGAGCTAATATAAAAAGAATACGAACTATTAAGCTAAAAATAAGAGCTAATGTAAAAACAATACGAGCTATTAAGATAAGACGAGCTTTAAAATACGAGCACAAATTAATACAAGCTAATGAAAAAACAATACGAGCTTGAAAATATGAGCACAAATAAATACGAATACAAGATTAAACGGATCACAAACTTAAATATACGAGCACATAAGAATACGGCCTATTAAGATGAGAATATGAGCTAATGTAAGCAACATACGAAAACATAAGCTAATTTCATGATATAATAATCACTTAAGATTACGAGGTATAATTAAAAGAATACGAGTTACAAATTACGAATATATAAGAAATACGAGCTAATGTAAAATAAATAAGAAATTAAGAGAATCGGTAACTAAAAAATACGAGCACACAAGAACGCGATCTATTAAGAGAATCGGGAACTAAAAAATACCAGCACACAAGAACGCGATCTATTAACGTAAAAATGCGAACTAATAAAGCTATTAAGCTAAGAATACGTGCTAATGTAAAAAAAAACGAGCCATTAAGATAAGAATACGAGCGTATAAGAGGATCACGAACTTACAAATATGAGCATGTAAGAATGCAGGCTAATATAATAAAGGATACGAGTTAATGTAAGAAGAATACAGACTAATAAGAAAAGAATACGAGCCTGATACATCTGATGTTTTATTAGCTATCAAAAACAATCATACCTAAATTATTCTCTATATATGTCTATTATACTAAGTATTTTTAGAAGATTAACTGTTACGATAATTATTTTGAAACCAAGTCAAGATATTACCCGGGATGAAATCTTGTATTACATTAATAGGAAATAAAAAAAATTAGTCGTTAAATGAATACCTCACTGTATCAATATATATCACTCCTCATATGATGATATTTACAATCAATTATGAAGTTTATCGAGCTTCTTGGAGTTTCAGCTATTGATTTCTTAACCTTATTTCTCTTTTTCATTGAATGAAGTAATTTATACTGTAAATTTTTCTCTAATCTTTAATTATTTTTCTAATTTTTCTGTCTTTTTTTTAAAAAAAGAATCTCATTTGGCTCTTGAACACTCGTTTTTACATATTTCGGACCTCTATTTAATGTTTTCTAATATTTTGAATATATATGTATTTTTCCTTTATTTAATATCCCACGATTTTATTTTAAAAATATCTTGTTGGTTTTATACTCCATAATGCAATTCGATTTTATTTATGCTTGAAATATTTTTTTTTACTATTTTTGATGTTATGATTATATATGAGTATGCATTATATTTTTGTATTTTATTTATGTTTGAAATAATTTTAGTACCATTTTTACCTTATGAGTTATATATGAATTTGTACTTTTATTTTTGTATTTTCTTAAGTATATTTAATTTGTAATTTTTTTAATGTTCAGATTGTAATTGTATGCCCCTTATAAGAATGTATATTAATATCAATTATTCATTTACTATATAAATTGTTGCACAAATTCTAATAAAAAAGTGACCACTTTTTGACAAATAGTTACCACTTTGATTAAATAGTGACCATATTTTTGGTTAAAAATTGACCTATGTTTTCAAAGAGTCACTAGTTATAAAAAAATGCTTACTTTTTATCAAAATTGGTTACTTTTTATCAAAAAATGGTCACATTTTTCAAAAAGATACGTGATGAAACCGTCGCACAGGATAACTACTCAATTGTTGTTGTAGTTTTGAGAAAGAAATAAATCTTTCCTAAAAATAAAGATACTATGATGTGAAAGAGAAACTAATGCATTTTTTCCCTAAAATTAAGAGACCAATATAATTTCTCTACATGTTTTTGCTTTTATGATAAGTAGATTAGATTTCAGGTTCGAATTACCTAGACCCCTTATATTCTAATGTCTATGTACCCTGTATTTCATTTGACAAAAAAAGAAAAAAAAATCATAATGGTAAGAAATTGTATCCCTGATTTCGTTCAGGATAATCTATACGATATATTACTAATTATATCAAATTTTTGTCTACTTTAGTCCGAATCACTATAAATGGGTAAAATCTATACGATACGTTTGGTTACCCACTAAAAAACGTAGGAATTTAAATTCACGTGAATTGCAAAATTGACCGTTTGTTTGGTTACCCAATTCACATGAATTTGAAGTTTCCATGAATTGCAATTCTTCCATAATGGAGAAAGTGACTTATCTAGGCCCCCTATGTTGGAGAATATATTCTCCAACACCCTAGGTAAGTGCGAATGTCTACATAAATTACAGTTCCTACATGACAACCAAACAATATTTTCTAATTCACATGAATTATAAAATCATGTATTTTACGACTTGTTAAGCACTACGAATTCCTACATGCAACAACGCGACTTTAGTATAGAATGTTAGAAACAAAAGGAAAGCCTAATCCTGTACCTACTCCCATAGTCCTATATATTGAGTGTATTTAATAAAAAAGAACATCTTAAAATACAACTAATTATCCCAAATTTAGACAATAAATAAAATAAATCAAAATGTCAGACCACAATGCTACACCATTGCACATAGCAATGTACCCTTGGTTAGCCATGGGCCATATTACTTCTTTTCTTCGCATTGGCAACAAGTTAGCTGAAAGGGGTCACAAAATCACGTTATTTCTACCTTCCAAGACACAACTAAGATTCGCCTCTCAGAACCATCATCCTGAACTGATTACATTCGTTACTATCCCTCTCCCTCCAGTCGACGGGCTTCCATCCTGGGCAGAGACAACAAACGATGTGCCGGCCGAGTCTCGACCCCTTCTTATGACAGCCATTGACCTGACCCGAGACAACATTGAAGCCCATTTGATAAATCTCAAGCCCAATATTGTTTTCTATGATTTCGCCCATTGGATTCCGGAGTTGGCCCGTAAGCACGGAATCAAGTCCATGTACTATTTTTCAGCCCTTTTGGTGAGAGTTGCTTACCAATTTGGAGTAGCAATGGACTTGTTTACGGGTCAACAGATATCAAAGGCCTATTTAATGAGCCCAATAAGTTCATTTCCGAACCCGCTTATCAAATTGCAAGCCCACGAGGCCCAATCATTGGCTAATGTATTTAAGGCTGACTTTGGTGGAGGTATGTCTTTTCTTGAAAGAACGGGAACATCTCTACGAGAATGTGATGCCATTGGTATCAAGACCACTACAGAGATGGAAGGAGTTTATTGCCAATACATAGAGGAGAAGTTTGGTAAGCCTATTCTTACGGCTGGGCCGGTGCTCCTTGATCCTCCGGCTAATCGTCTTGACGATTGGGTTGAACAATGGTTTGCTGGCTATGGGCCGGGTGAAGTCGTGTATTGTGCATTTGGGAGCGAATGTACCCTTGATATGCCTCAATTTCAAGAGCTTGTCCTCGGTCTCGAGCTAACAGGTTTGTGTAGATAACTTTAATCTAATCAATCAATACTACGCTATGTATATAATCAAGAAATCAAGGTATTTCATTGTAATTATATTAAGTTATAACAAAAATCGCTTACTATATAGTTGAGATGCATAAAGATATTAATTGTCTAGCATACAAATATAATAAAATGGGTTATGAAAATTATAAGGAGATATAATGTTCCAAATGCCATGCGTAATATTTATATTCAAAAAAATATATCGTTTTATATGTCATGCATAATATTTAAATAGTACGATATTTATATATCATACTAATTATTTATAATAATATTTCTTTAAATATCTTCTATATTTTTAATAAATCAACATAATATGAAAATAAAATCTAGAAAACTCGAGTACTCATCCATTGTCATCATTATTATAAGAATAAACTGGACAATGAAAAATGCATTGACAAAATACCTAATACCATACCTGTAAAATTAAAAGTTAAAAACACTAATTTAATTTATTTTATGATTACAAACATTTTATGTCAAATGTATTAAATATATTCCCATATCTTAACTATATTAATATAGAAACATTTAAAACAAATTTGTGCGTTCACAACAAAGATGAAAGAATTAATTAACGAAAACCGCTTAGATTTATGTTATGTACATAAACGATTACGTTTATGATTTGTACGTAAGTATTAAAAAATAACGATGGTTTGTACGTAAATCGATAAAAGCGGGACCCACAACAAAGATGAAGGAATTAAATAACGAAAACCGCCTAGGTTTATAAATAACGATGGTCGGTACGTAAAAATTAATAAATAATGATTTACGAATAGTAATATTATCTGTATAAAACCAATATCATTTCAATTATTTTCATGTATTCATATCATCACATGCAAAATTTGTTTTTAACATCAAATGCGAGACCCGCCCACATCGAATAAATTAATTACTAAAAACCGACTATACTTATGTTTTGTACGTAAATGTTTATATTTATATTTTGTACGTAAATATTTATGAATAATTTAAATTAATAATAATTCGTTCCAAAATTTTACAGCACTAATAAATTACACCAATTAATACAATTCAATCCACATTTTTACTAGAATAATAAATAATAAATTACAATAATTGTATATCAATTGACAACAAATCAATTTTGTTACAAAAGTCGCAGTATTTTACTCAAATTATTAGATAACAACTATCAATGTACCAAGAAATTTAAATACTAAATAGTAAATAGAAATATAAATTAACAGTAAATGAACTAAAAAATTAAAGATCAAAATATTAGAAGTTTCTTTTAATAAAATATAAACATAAGTTAGTACCAGCTAAAAATATAAACATAACTTTCTCACGTGTGAAAGTTTTAATTGAACAGAAATTATACAAACTGTAAAAGGCCATGTTAAAAAAAAATACTTATTAAAGATGGTGTTTCACTAACTTTTTTTTAAAGGTGGTGTCTGAAAGAAAAGTTTTTTTTAAAGGTGGGATTTGACAAAAAAAACCGTATAAAAATGTATATTACAAAAACAGTATATTAGCAAGTTTTTACCCATTTCCTACATGGTTTACTCGCAAATCGCCCTCGATTCCCCGCTCCCCAACCTAATATGTTTATCATCAAAAAGAACATTTGAACTTATTTATTTATTATAATAATATAATATTAATTGATTGGTTGAACGGAAATACACCCATATTTAATTTTGAAACATAGTTAGGTAATTAAATAAGCTTAACAATGATTAATTAATAGTTTGATGAGTTACTATTTTACTTGAACGACAAATTCTAACTCAAAAAGATATAATGACACTATTAGAGACATTATTAACTCAATTTTGAACTAAATAGATATAATCAATTGAAAAGTATAATAAATTATAATAATTTTTTAAATTTATAATAGCAAATCAGGATAATAAAAAAAAAATCGAATTTCGATAAAAAAAACTGTATAGACTTTAGATATACAACAAAATTTATGAATATTTATAATTTAGTTTCGATGATACATATTTAGAATAACATGATTTGAAAATAACCCGTACAATTTTTTGTACGGGCCAAAAACTAGTATTTAATAATTCATTATCAGATTTGCACTTTAATTAATTGATGATAACGATCACTGTTATACAATATTCTAAACTAATATTTCATATTTATTTAAATATATAACTCTAATACAATTAGATAGTCAACTAATATATTTTATTATTTGCCTCATTAGATTAAATAACTAATTGACTCCAATATTGCATTGATTAACTATAATTGTGCGATTTGGGCAAGATGTAAATGTAAAACTCGTTGCAAAGTTTATAAATTGTGTAAACGTATCTAACCACTTTTTACATCTATCGAAAATGCAGCTTAATTATGTCACAAATAGGATTATACCTCAAAATTTTATCATATTAGATTATTAACTCATAAACTGCAACATAATGTCGTACTAAACCTGATGAAATACTCAATGATCTGGTTTATATTTACAAGAAATATAATTAATTCCTAATTCTAGCATTGATCCTCTAAATTCGATAGGTAAACCGTTTTTAGCCGCGTTGAAGCCACCACGAGGTTACGAAACAATAGAAGCAGCCTTACCAGAAGGGTTTACAGAGCGAACAAAAGGAAGAGGAATAGTGTATGGAGGTTGGGTACAACAACAACTAATCTTGCAACATCCCTCTGTGGGGTGCTTTATAACCCATTGTGGGGCCGGGTCATTATCCGAAGCCATGGTGAATAAATGTCAACTAGTGATGATACCAAATGCAGTTGATCAATTCGTGAATGCAAGGATGATGAGTTGCGAGCTTAAAGTTGGAGTTGAGGTTGAGAAAGGAGAGGAAGACGGACTCTTCACTAGCGAGACTGTGAGGAAGGCGGTCATAACCGTGATGGATGAAGAGAGCCAAGTTGGGAGAGAGGTGAGGGCTAACCATACTAAATGGAGAGAGTTCATACTCAAGGAAGGTGTTGAAGACTCCTACATTAATAGCTTTATTATGGGTTTGCACCATTTGCTTGGATAATTTAATTTGTCATAATAATGGGTCTTATCTTAGAATAAGTTCAAGTTTATTGGAAAATTATAGGTTATTGTGTATCACAAGACCTTATGATCGATTCGTTTCTCATATAAACTAAATTACACATGATCTAGGCAATAAAGTTTTGTTCCAGCTTAGTGGGCTTTGTTGTATGTTTCTGCATTTCATTATATGAAATAACTAGTATTGCTGTCCGTTTTCGTCCCGGTTACCTTTATTTAGAATTAAAATTTATTTTCAATTAAATATAGCTAATTTAAAGCTACATAACTCGTTAATTTATCATTATTATATTTTTCTATGACATATCTTAAAATTACGATGAAATACATTATGAGACAAATTAATTACTTTCATTAATTATATTTTACTTAAATAAAATTGCTCCTATATATTTTATTTAACTAGTACAAAAATAGGTAATAACAACGCACCGTTTCATTATAAACTAAAAACACGTTGTAAATTGGATACTTTCACTATAGCGCAAATCAGTAAAAATTAATAACAACGGTTTTTATTTTGTAACCGTTGTTATTAACAATAACAACAATTTTTAGGCTCTAACCGTTGTCAATGGACACAATAATAACAACGATGATTTTTTGAAAACCGTTGTTAATAGTTATATAGGAAATAACAACGATTTTATATGTAATATCGTGTTGTTAATCAGGTTAGTGTATTTTGGCGCAATTCTGTGAAAAGTAATAACAACGGTTATTCCTTTAGAAACCGTTGTTAATGATTGAACGATTATTCCTTTAAAAACCACTGTTGAAGCAAATACAAACACAACCACAAATACTAAGCACAAACACTCTACCACTTTCGTCGCCGTCATTGTCTCTGCCACTTCCATCATCATAGTCGTCTCTAAACAATATCATTATCTTCGTCTCTTTATCAGGTATATATCGATCTATTAATATTTTCTATGATTTTTGTACTTTTGTTTTGGTTTGTTTGATGTTGTTGTTTTTGTTTATTATATCATTATCTTCGTCTCTTTATGAATACATGTGTTTGTCTTTTAACCGTCTGAAAATTATCATTCAAATACTTGCTAAGGATGTTCATTGTGTTACACGAAAATTTTGAGTTTTAGTAGTCTTATTAATGCATGAAGTAGCCTTTCTTGTACATACATGCACGAAGTATGTAAACAACCATCAAGATACTCCTGACCTATTCTTGATTACTGATTGCTAGCAAATTCTCAATATATTGGTAACGTAGACTGAAAACGAACATTGGAGTATAAGTTGAGATCCTCAAGTGTAAACATAACATAGACTGAAATTTAGGGTTTTAGTAGCCTTGTACATACATGTATTGCTGGTATTAGGATTTAATTTGTCTGTGTGAAATGTTGATGGATTGATGGTATGTCCAGTGTTTAATTTATCTGTGTGAAATGTTGATGAACAAAAAATGGAAAATTAATGCAAAGGTATTGTAGTGGATGATCTCGAGTCCGATAGAGAACTCTTCTTTGGAGAGTATGTGCAAAGAAGAGTTGATCCTTCCAATCCTAGGATGGCTTGGTATCGTTAACCATCCCAAGTCGAGGTCAATAGCAATCGCGACATCCACTCTAAAGATCAGGTTTTCAATAATCCAGATCTCGTTACAACCATCTTTGGCCTTCTTTGTAGCTGTAAGGATAAGGCACATTTTGGCGTGGTTTGTAATTCTTGGGATCGAATGTTTTTTTTTTTATCAATGATCACCTGGTTTTATGCTGAAGTATTTGATTTCGTTACGCGGAAATGATGTCAACGACGTGAGGATAATGAGTCGGAATGGTTACATAGTTTCCAAAAAATGCAAGTGTTTTATGTTGACACATAATCAGACATCCATATTTGTCCTGCATTATCAACAACGACTGCTTAGTCCATTCTAGTGCGAGCATCTTAATCACCCACTAATGTGGAAATTGCGCAAGCGAATGCGATAATGGCTGCTTTGTCACCCCTGGAAACGGACGCGAAAGAAATTATTAAACCTTTATTAAATAGAGTAAATTTCCATTTAGCTAAACAAGTTGATTTAGACTAGGATAGAATATGATTTTCGTAAATATTCTGTTGTTGATTTATGTAAATATGGTTTAATTAATTTATATGTAAATATGGTTTAATTAATGTATGTTAATATTCTGCTGTTGATTTTTGTTGTTGTTGCTGCTGTTGATTTATGTTGTTATTGCTACTATTGATTTTTGTTGTTCACTACAAGAAAAAACAAAACAGGCGACGGACATCTGGCGACTGAACTCTGCAGTCGCCAAATTGGCGACTGCAATTGAAGATTGGCGACTGAAGTCAGTCGCCAATTTGGCGACTGCTGGTGTTGATTCATGTTGTTGTTGTTGCTGCTGTTCACTTAATGTATAAATGCTGATATTGAATAAATAAGTTCACTTCGGCGCAATTCAGTGAAATGTAATAACAATGGTTTATAATTATTCGTTGTCTTGACAACGATTATTGTATTACAAACTGTTGATATAAGTGAAAAGGTCGAAGAATTGACAATGGTTTTTGTATTATTGCCGCTGTGAATAGTTTTAATAAACAAAAGAACAACTCAATAATAACCTAATAAGCTACAACACGACCATTTTTATTCCTATCTCATACAAACACACAAACACTAGAACATCAGTTTCATTTTCACTAATCTCCGTCGACAACCATCGTCGTCGTCCTCTTATCATCTCGCCGTCAATATCAACCGTTGTTGCTTCCTCTATACCGGGTATTAATATGATACCTTACGTTAGTATATTTTCTATGAATTTTGATCTTTGCTTTCAATGTTTGTGCTTGCATGTCTTTCTTTGGTAGAAATGATGTTCATGATGTGTGAGATTATTGTCTCTGAGTTTTTAACATATTAGGGTTAGATTAACATATTCGGGTTAGATTATTGTCTCTAGGTTTGTAACATGATGTTGATGATGAGATTCTATTTATGTACTTGTTGATTATGCTCAAGCGTGGAAGTTAGGGTTATTCCAATGAGAACCGAAATATCATTCGTGCTACACGTACCCAAAATGTTATTGGTATTTTGTTTTTATTTTATTTCTGTTTTTCTGTTGGTTTTTGAAATGGTGATTGGTTTAAATTAATAGGTGAAAAGGGAAGAAGAATAAGGGGAATTCAGAGAATTCATCAGTGGGTGTGCTATTGCTCAGTATTTCATCATTGCTTAACTTCTTGCTGTTAGAAGGTATTCTTATCCTTTGCATAACTTGTGTTGTTCAAGTTTCATGTTTAAATCGATTGCTTAACAACTGTTGTAAATGGATTAAGTTGAATGACATTAAGACCCTGTTCTTTTTGGCTAAAACGAGCTGAATTGAATTAACTGGAGTAGAGCTTAATTGAACTGAATTGAGTAGAACTGAGATGAATTGAATTTAGTTGAATTAAAAGTTAATTTTGTGAGGAGATTAACTAAACATAATTGATTGAACGTAAATAAAACTTAACGAAATATAACAAAACGAAATTGAAAGGAGCTGAAGTTAAGCTAGAAAGAACAGGGCCTAACAACTGTTTGGTTGTTGAATGAGTCTACTGAAATATGTGTTGTTTGACTGTTAAATGTTTAGAATAAATGTTTTTATCTTATAAGTTGTTACTGATAGTTCGGTTCTATCGTGCTATGTTTCTTCAGTTCAGTTCAGTGCTGACTTGTGTTGTTCACGTTTCATGTTTAGATTGATTGTTTAACAATTGTTGTTATTGAATTAAGTTGAATGACATTAACAACTGTCTGGTTGTTGAATGAGTCTACTGAAATATGTGTTGTTTGGTTATTGTTAAATGTCTAGAATGAATTTTTTCATCTTATAAGTTGTTACTGGCAGTTCAGTTCTATAGTGGTGTTTTCTTCAGTTAGTCTATTATAGGATATGCATGCAACTTATTTAAGAGCATACTAACAACATTTACCTGCAGATTATGTAATTAACTTATTTAATTGTCATATTACGCATACAAAATAATATGGAAAATTGGTGCAAAGGGGAAATAGTTGACAAACTAGATGAAGATAGAGAGATGTTCCATTTGATTATGTCAGAGCAAAAACATATCCTGCTATGGGTTGGTTTGGTCTACCATCCCAAGTCGAGTTTAATGACAACCGCAACCGTTCGCGATATGGTCGATGTCTCAACTGATCCAGATCTGATGACCCAAATATTCTACAATGCTGATATTTATGCGGATAAACCAAACATGACCATGGTATGTAAATCTTGGGCAGAATTGTTTCTTTTTTATCCGAATTCACCTCGTTTTTTGTTGGCGTACCTCCAAAGTTTACGCGGTAATGATATCAATAGCGTGGGGATAATGGGTAGGAATGGTAAGATAGTTTTCAAAAGATGCAAGTGCTTTATGACGGGTAATCAAACAGCCATATTTATTTTGCATTTTCACCAACGGAAAATGTATTCCAAATCGAACATCTTAATTAATCCACTCACTAATGATCAAACCAAACAAGTAAATGGGATGTTGAGGGATACGCCAACCCCGACACGTGAAGAAGCGAAACAAATTTTATCACCCCTATTAACTCGCCAAACTTTCTATTTAGTTGAAATAGTTGATTTGTAAACTAATTGTTGCTACTTATTTAGTTATTTTGTAATTCACCTTGTATGTAGAAGTGATTAAATTGTAAGGATGAATTGATGATCTGAAAGTGATTGATACGTGTCTATTTTATGATGTTTTACATCTATTTTTACACGTATTTGGTCGCTCATTTACTATGTTTTAGCCTCTATTTCCCACAAATTGTGTACTTTCGTATTTTTATGCACTTTTGCAGATTTATGCGGAAAAGAGACGATTTGGCACCAAATTCGTATCCTCAAGTCTTTAGCTTAATTAAGGAATAAAAGGAAAGTCAACTGAAGTCAAAATCAAAGTGCCCAAAGGTCAAAACAAGAAGAAATCCGAAGACTTCCCAGAAGAAGCGGTCGACCGACCAACTAAACGGGTCGGCCGACCAGGCCCGATTTTCATAAAGTCCAATTTTCGCGAAAGAGCCGGAAATAAGAGAAGCCCAGCAAGAAGTGGTCGACCGACCAGTTATACGGGTCGGCCGACCAGAACGAGGCCCGTACGATTCGTTTTCGGAAATAAAGTAGAATTAGAATCTTAAGGAAACTCTTAGTTTTTACCCTATATAAGCTAATCTTGTAGCTAGGGTTTAGAAAAAGGAGGAAGTTCTTAATCTAGTTTTCTATCATAGAATTATAATCAAGTCTTATTTAGAGAATTCTATTTAGTTTTTAGTTCAATTATAATCCTTCAATAGTTCTCAAGCATTCATCAATAAAGTTAGTTTCTTTCTGCCCTAATTCCAAATTGTGGTAATTGCTCTCTTAATCTTGCTTTATTATTGTTCTTATTGTTTTTATTACAATTGTTAAGTTAGAATCCCAAGCTTTATTTGAATCTTGCATGTTTAGATTATTTACTATGTTTTCCATGTTTACTCCCAATTTCATAGTCGTCTTAACAGTTATGAGTAGCTAATTTTCATATGTTAGGATGTAGGGGATAATATGCATAGGTAGATAAAAATCCGAAAACCCGACCTGTAGCAGGACCACGGTCGGCCGACTGAAATAGTCGGTCGGTCGACCGAGGCCGTGGTCGGCCGACTGGAGTAGCCGGTCGGTCGACCACTCGCGTCTGTTTTCTTATTTCGTCTTTTCTTATAAATTATAATATCCTGCAATGAGACCAATAGGAGACTTGTAGGATGTTAGTAATGACCTACCCAAGATTGAAAGATACGGGAAGGGCATTGGTTTACACCTTAAGACGGATAGGTTACTAAAGGCTGAAAGGTATGTAACCTGGGATTTAGGAATCACCCTTATTGTTGACACCCAATAATTGTGAGACCTAGGAACTAATAGCATAGGCCGAAAGGAGCTATTAGGTAGCATAGACCTAAAAAGATATGTTACACTCCCTTACGCGACTGCAATACATGTTGACCTTAGGATTTATTTTGCCTTAGCTATTTATTACCCGAACATCCTAGCATCCTCTTTTATTATATTTTATTCTCATCTTTTATTATTTGTTTATTTTAATCTTTGCTTTAGATATAGTAATCAACCAATCAACCCCCAAATTTGTTACCCTTAAACATTAACATTAAGACAATAAACATTCCCCACCTCCTTGTGGTTCGACCCTGACTTTCACTATCTATTGTCTAAGTTAGGAATATAAATTTATCTTTGGTACCCTCAACGACGGGCATCAAATTTTGGCGCCGTTGCCGGGGAGGTGACGCCAGTGTTTATTGTTTTTTGTTTTTGTTTCTCTTTGTTTAAGGAACTTTATGTTCCTTAAACCTTCTCACCTTTTTCTTGTAGTTTCCTCTTATGCGCAGGTCAGTTCAAGGAGAACTCCTACCACTTGATCTCGAAATTGAGAGGACTCTTAGGGAAAGAAGAAAGCAACTTCTAGCAAATCAAGAGGGAGGGTCACCATCCTCTTTATTTCAAGAAGACCTTTTCGAGTTACCACCATCTTCACCAAAAACACCACCTTCACAACCAAATTCACCCATCAATCCGCTTTCACCAAAAACACCATCTTTAACCTGCTTTCCAGTTTTTCCTAAAGAAGAAGATAACATGACAGAGGAAGCTACTATTGCCAGTCACTCTATGCCTCAGGCAAAGGACCTATACAAAGGGTTCACTTTACCTGCAGGTACTGGGAAGCCATTCGAGGCCAAGCCTGCCTATATAACTATGGTTGAAAGAAACCAATTTGGAGGCTCGGCCAATGAGGATGCAGCTAAGCACATTGAAATCTTCACAGATTACATATGCTCTATAGCACCCCCAGAAGGAGTGACGCAGGATCAGATTAAACAGACCATGTTTATCTTCTCCCTTAGGGACTCTGCGAGAGAATGGTACAGAGACCTTGACCGCACTGCTGCGGGAGTTACAGATTGGAACACCTTAGCCCTAGCTTTCTACAGGAAATACTATTCTGCATCAAAGACTAATGCCTTAAGAGCGCAGATTACTAATTTCAAGCAAGGACCCAATGAAGATTTTAGCGAGGCGTGGGACAGGTTCAAGAGACTTGTTCGATCCATACCACATCACGGATTCGAACAATGGTTTCTTTGCAACCAGTTCTACAATGGCCTCTATGATGACAACAGGGCCTACTTAGATGCTGCAGCTAATGGAAGATTCCAGGATAATTCAGGAGAGACTAAGGGTCTCAAGTTAATAGAAGATGTTGCTGTGCACCGCGCTGAGCATGGCACTTCCAGAGGAAATCAGAGAAAATCAGAGTACAACCTGGCAGCAATTGAGGCCTTAACGGCCAAGTTGGAAAAATTTGAAGCTGCAGGAAAGCTCGATCTAGGGAGTGGAAGCAAGGGAGGAATTTACCAGGTGAACGCCGTTCAGGACGGACCCTTTGCTTGTGAGAGGTGCGGTGGAGAAGGGCATGTGTCGAAATTCTGTACTTCATCTAATGAAACATGTGCCGCTTTTCAGCATTATCGTGGGAACAATTTCTATGATCCAAATAATAACAATGTCCATCCCAACTTAAGGTGGACAAGCCAGAATGTTCAAAACCCACAGCACATGCAACCTCAGCAAAATTCCACATATGTACCCCCACATAAACAGAATTTCCAAAGACCACCTTTCAACCCTCAACCACCTTCTAATCCACCACCCAACACAGATGCTCTCATCCAAAATCTTATTGGATTGGTTCAGAAGGAGTCACAGGCTAGAGAGGCAGGGATGAAGATGTTGGAGACCCAGATTGCTCAGATCGCGAGCAAGAATGATACTAGGGCTCCGGGTCAACTTCCGACCAAGCCAGACCAGAAGAAGGAGACTCTAAACATCGTAACCCTGCGAAGTGGAGCTAAAGTAGGGGCTGAGAAAGAAAAAATAGCGAGTAGCAGCAAAGTCGGTCGACCGACCGAAGAATCTGGTCGACCGACCGCGGAGCAGGATCCGAAAATATTAGCTGAACAGGAGACTGGTCGACCGACCGAGGATACTGGTCGACCGACCACCGAAGCCGAATCTGAAGTTCCCTTTCGTCCAGAATTGCCGAATAACTTACGAGATTTTCTTTTCAGGGGTGACAAGACCCCCAGATTTTTAAAAAGGGCTACAAATACGGAATCCTCAGCTGCTCCTTTTCCAGAGAGACTCGTGCCTTCGAAGGATCAGGTATCTTTTGATAAATTTAAAGATGTAATTCGTTCATTAAATGTTCAAGTTCCATTTTTAGAATTAGTTCACCAAGTTCCTTCTTATCTTAAATTCATGAGACAGCTTTTGTCAAGAAAGAGGTCTCTAGAAAAGGTTGAGTCTGTGGCTCTCACTGAAGAGTCATCTAGCTTTTTAACACATGTCATTGCCCCCCATAAATTAGAAGATCCTGGAAGTTTTTCTGTCCCCTGTAATATAGGAACCTTCCCAGTTAAAAAGGCTCTATGCGATTTAGGTGCTAGTATAAGTGTCATGCCCCTAAGCGTTGCCTTAAAACTAGGAATGACCGAATTTGCAGTGACCAGTATGACAGTCCAGATGGCTGATCGCACATCTATGGAACCTATAGGGGTGTTAGAAAACATCCCTGTGCGTATTGACAGGTTTTTCTTCCCAGTAGATTTTGTTGTTTTGGACATCCCAGAGGATGCCCATATACCCATCATTCTAGGAAGACCCTTTCTTCACACTGCAGGAGCCATTATAGATGTAGGCACTGGAACTCTAACCTTCAAAGTAGGCAAACATTCTATTATCTATGGCCTATCCTATAGGAAGAAGGATGCTATGACCCCCATTACATGTAATGCTATAACTTCTGAGAAGAAGTATGAGGTCATCACTACTTCTCCACCTTTATTACCTGTTCCTGTATCTGTTTTTACACCTCCGCCCCAGATTGGGAGCAATAGGGAGGACACTTCTATCGTGACTATTGCAGGGACTGGTTTGGGGAAACCCAAGGAGAAGGAAGTTATCATCCAGAGAGGAGGAATGGGATGCCTGAGCTATGGAGAGGATGAGGATCCAGACGTCGTGGATCGAGAAGAGAAAAAGAAGAGGAGGCAGACTCAAGAAGAGAGACCATCGCATATGCTTTGCGACGGAGGAAAGAAGATGTGTTTTGCTACTAAAGCAAAAACAGTGGAGACTACGGCGTGCCGTCAGAAGCCGTGGTCGGATATCCTCCGCATCTTCAGCGGATAGTTGTTTTTAAATTACAGTTTTAAGACAATTTACTTTATGTTGTGTGAGACTTTTTAGTTTTGTTTGCTAGTAGTTAAGACTTTTAGAATCGTTCCGGGCATCTCGCGCATTGTTGGGCGCGCATATTTTCTTGCTTTTTCAGGATTTCTGAGAAAAAACGAAGACCTCCAGGACTCAGCTGGTCGACCGACCAGAAACATCAGTCGGTCGACCAGACGCGCTGTATCGCGGATTTTTCCACTGTTCACAGGAGGTCGATCGACCAGAAACACCGGTCGGTCGACCTACTGTCCGTCGCAGTCTTTCGTTTCTCTTCCTCGGGAATCGTGCAACCGTCTTGGGTACTTGAGTGGCACTGCTGGCCACTAAAAACCTCCCAGCTTACGCTGGTTTGGGGAGGTTTTTCTCATACATCTTTTACCCCAGTGAGTTCTTTCCAGTTTTTCCTTTATTTTATTTTACTTACATTTGTCTTTTAATTTTCTGAAACCTTTACTTAGGCTAATGCACAATGGGGACATTGTGCGGGTTGGTTTGGGGAATGGTTTCGTGTTACATGCATTGCATTTTGTCACACGTTTATTGCATTTCTGTCTTGCATCGTTCTTTTCTTTATTTTCCTTATATATACAAAAATCCAAAAAAATTAAAAAATTCAAAAAAATCAAAAAATGCACGTTTATTTTAGCATATAGGTCGAGTCGGAACGAAAGTATTTCAAGGATGATTTAGCTATCTTATATGTTTATGCCTTTACCTTGCCTTGTCAACTTGTTTTAGTATAAGAGTCTTTTGCATATCTACGAGTTTTTGTCAACTTGCATATCTTGAGACTTGACTTATACCTTGGCGACCTACTATACATTCTAAGTTTTAGAGCCTTATTCCTGGTTTCATTCTTAAACCAGTTGTCTAGGATGTGAGTAGTACTCCCCTTGGAACATGTTACATCAATATGCATAAACATGAACTTGAATTGCTATATACTTGTTTTACTTTCTCGTTTTTGTGAGTCTTGATACGTGCATTTGGGATCCCTTCTCTCATATTTACCCATAAGCTTCACATAGCCAAAATTGCCTTTTTATTCCCCCAAAACTACATCCCATACTTAGCCTACCCTTCCAAGCTAGTATTTGTGGTCATTGGATTATTTTTTGAGGCATCTTGGTTTGTGTGCTATTATGAGCAAAAAGAGAAAAGAAAGAAAGAAAGCAAGAAAAGAAAAAAGAACAGAAAAATTCAGAAAAGAAAAAAAAAATTTCGGGAATTACAGAACCAGTCGACCGACCACCATCACAGGTCGGCCGACCAACTGGCAGGATCAGATTCAAAATTTCCGTTCCAAAATCCCTTTCTTTTATATGTTATAACTCCCGTACCTCATTCAAAAATATTTGGGAGTCCTTTCTTATAATGTGAGAGTTGTGCTACAAAAGAGCATTTTCTTAATATAAAAAAGTCGTGAAGTATGTTGTTGGGAATCGGTTTTACTAGCTTGGCTACTAACCCCACATATCCAAAAGCGTCTTAGCCACTTTTACCTTTTACCTCACATATCTTTCATTACCTCAATTGCATGTATCTAGGCCATTTAAATGAGATTGTTATACAAAGTTGTAGAATTCCTGTTCATGTTAGATTGCAGGCATGTTTCCATGGGTCGCAGTTAGGTGAGTGTCTCTACAAAATTACTTCTTTCTATCTTTTACATATACTCACCCTTCGCTTCATGAGTGTCTCGAGCGTACCGCGAGAGTCCATAGTATAAGTCTCTATAGTCTCTAGTGTTGCAAGTTTGACAACACCATAACTCGTTTGCATGATTTTAAATACTTTCTCATTTTGTACTTGGCATTGGTTTAGGCTTACATGTAAATTTCGCTCTGAGATTGAAATCGTTCCATTAGTTAAGATCGACTCTATTTCTTGCTTGAGGGCAAGCAAGGGTTTGGTTTGGGGAATTTGATACGTGTCTATTTTATGATGTTTTACATCTATTTTTACACGTATTTGGTCGCTCATTTACTATGTTTTAGCCTCTATTTCCCACAAATTGTGTACTTTCGTATTTTTATGCACTTTTGCAGATTTATGCGGAAAAGAGACGATTTGGCACCAAATTCGTATCCTCAAGTCTTTAGCTTAATTAAGGAATAAAAGGAAAGTCAACTGAAGTCAAAATCAAAGTGCCCAAAGGTCAAAACAAGAAGAAATCCGAAGACTTCCCAGAAGAAGCGGTCGACCGACCAACTAAACGGGTCGGCCGACCAGGCCCGATTTTCATAAAGTCCAATTTTCGCGAAAGAGCCGGAAATAAGAGAAGCCCAGCAAGAAGTGGTCGACCGACCAGTTATACGGGTCGGCCGACCAGAACGAGGCCCGTACGATTCGTTTTCGGAAATAAAGTAGAATTAGAATCTTAAGGAAACTCTTAGTTTTTACCCTATATAAGCTAATCTTGTAGCTAGGGTTTAGAAAAAGGAGGAAGTTCTTAATCTAGTTTTCTATCATAGAATTATAATCAAGTCTTATTTAGAGAATTCTATTTAGTTTTTAGTTCAATTATAATCCTTCAATAGTTCTCAAGCATTCATCAATAAAGTTAGTTTCTTTCTGCCCTAATTCCAAATTGTGGTAATTGCTCTCTTAATCTTGCTTTATTATTGTTCTTATTGTTTTTATTACAATTGTTAAGTTAGAATCCCAAGCTTTATTTGAATCTTGCATGTTTAGATTATTTACTATGTTTTCCATGTTTACTCCCAATTTCATAGTCGTCTTAACAGTTATGAGTAGCTAATTTTCATATGTTAGGATGTAGGGGATAATATGCATAGGTAGATAAAAATCCGAAAACCCGACCTGTAGCAGGACCACGGTCGGCCGACTGAAATAGTCGGTCGGTCGACCGAGGCCGTGGTCGGCCGACTGGAGTAGCCGGTCGGTCGACCACTCGCGTCTGTTTTCTTATTTCGTCTTTTCTTATAAATTATAATATCCTGCAATGAGACCAATAGGAGACTTGTAGGATGTTAGTAATGACCTACCCAAGATTGAAAGATACGGGAAGGGCATTGGTTTACACCTTAAGACGGATAGGTTACTAAAGGCTGAAAGGTATGTAACCTGGGATTTAGGAATCACCCTTATTGTTGACACCCAATAATTGTGAGACCTAGGAACTAATAGCATAGGCCGAAAGGAGCTATTAGGTAGCATAGACCTAAAAAGATATGTTACACTCCCTTACGCGACTGCAATACATGTTGACCTTAGGATTTATTTTGCCTTAGCTATTTATTACCCGAACATCCTAGCATCCTCTTTTATTATATTTTATTCTCATCTTTTATTATTTGTTTATTTTAATCTTTGCTTTAGATATAGTAATCAACCAATCAACCCCCAAATTTGTTACCCTTAAACATTAACATTAAGACAATAAACATTCCCCACCTCCTTGTGGTTCGACCCTGACTTTCACTATCTATTGTCTAAGTTAGGAATATAAATTTATCTTTGGTACCCTCAACGACGGGCATCAGTGATCATTAGTTATTACTGGCATACTAGTTTTAGCCCCGTGCAAAAATGCACGGGGTCGTTTTAATAATATTATTATTTTAAATAGTTCTATTAATAATCCGAAAAATATTTTTGATGATAAAATTTTAGGCTTGATTAAGATTTTTGTAATATCATTGACATTGTAAGTATTTTTTTTGACGTTATTGTTATTTTAATTTATTCTGATTGCTATTTTAATTTAGTATTGTCATGAAAATTGTATATGAAATTTCGATCGTGTTTTTATCATTTTCTGTATTTTGTTACATTTTTCTATCAATTAGTGTAATTTTGGTTAGTATTTATTATTATGTATTATTTATTGTAATAGTGATTGTTACTTTGTTAGTCATAACTCATTATTTAATAATTATGTATAAATCGACATTCGACAATATATTTTAATATATAATATATAAGTTAGACGTTATAAATATAATCGTTTACGTATAAATTATTGTTTACGAAATAAATCAGAATTAGTACGTAATAATAACAAAATTAATGAAACGCAAACATTTATTCGACAATTAATTCAGTAAATAACAATACGGGTCCCACCATAATTGAATTAAAAAAAGATAAAATGATGGATTAATGAGGTGGATTCACCAGAATTCATTAAATGTTTCTATATTAATATAGATAAGATTACTTGTGACTGGGGATGGAGGACGAGTCATCACTTAGATTATTAGTTTAGCTTCCGGTGTCTTTTATTTCAGATGTTTAGTTAGTTTGCTTTTGGATTCAGTTGTACGACACTTTCATATATTTAATATTCATGGCTTTTCTTTGATATTTTACCTCGGGTAATCGATATGGTAACATATTCATAGGCTGAGGGACCTTGGATTATGGAAGTGTTACATTCATCCATCAACTAAATGTGAAGAATGACTTTTTTCATGGTCTTGCCAAAATAGTTAAATTGAATCAGACTCCGGTTCGTGATCCTCAGCATCCCGATCACGTGTGCTGTTAAAATGTGACTCGTTTGTCGCGTTAATATGTCGGAGTTTTATTACGGTGAGTAATAAACTAACAGGAGAAAAAATGAAATCCGGAAATACAGGGAACATGCGTGATAGTATATTGTTGATTTCCGCCGAAGATGTCAGCGATAGACTTGTTGCAGCTATTCACGTAGTCTATTAGTGCTAGGTTTCTATTAGTGCTAGATTTCTATTTTTATTAATTAGTTAGTTATGTATTATATTAATTAGTATTACGTACGTACGTAAATTCTTAATTTTCTTAGTTTGTTTAGGAATATGTTTCCTAATTAGATTAGTCTTTGTCAAGGTAGTTTACTATATAAACACTACTCCGTCTTAGCTATTCTTTAAGGAGAGATTTGTGAGGCAAACACTTTGAGAGTTTTAAGAGGCAAATCTAGAAAAAAATTGTGCTCATCTTTTGTAATTTGTAATTCTCCCGACATAGTGAAATATTTTCCCTCGCCCTGGTGGATGTAGCTATCGCATTGATAGTGAACCACGTAAATCTTGTGTGTCTTTTATTTTTTGCATCTACTCCGTATCGCTTCCGCACAACAATTGGCACTAGAGCTTTGAGTTTTTTGGATCCAGGGAGGAGAAGATGACAGGTGTCTATAAGGATTGAGAAGTTCGATGGGAGGAATAGTTTTGCACTATGGCAATTGAAGATGAGGGCTTTGCTAAAGGAGCGGTGCATCTGGAAACCCTTGACGCCGGGTTTCTCCACGAAGGTGACGAAGACTGAAGCTTCGGCTGCGGATGCTCAACCTAAGGTGACTGAGACGAAAGATCCTGCCTTGATAACAATGGAGGAGAGGGCTCATTCATCGATCTTATTAAGTTTGTCAGACGATGTCCTAACTGAGGTAGCCGACGAGTCGACTGTAGTGGGGTTATGGCTGAAATTGGAGAGTTTGTACATGACAAAGTCGCTCACCAATAAGTTGTTGTTGAAACAACGTCTATTCTCTTTCAAGATGCAAGTAGGTATGTCACTTCGTGATCATCTGGACAAATATAATACTATATTACTAGATCTGCGTAATATAGATGTTAAGATTGAGGATGAAGATGCTGCTTTAATTCTGCTGGTTTCTTTACCTGCGTCGTATGAGAATTTTGTGGATTCTTTTGTTCTTGGTAAATAAGCATTGACCCTAGAGGAAGTGAAGTCAACACTTTGCACTAGGGAGTTGCGACAAAAGGCAACTGTTGACTTAGGAGACGGATCAGGGGCAGGTTTAGTTGTTAATGCTAAAAAGGGTGGAGCTCGGAAGAAAAAGGCTAAGGCTAAGAGTCCGGACACCAATACTGTTAGTAGTTTTGTTATCTGTTTTCTATGTAAAGAACCCGGGCATAAAAGACCTAGTTGTCCTAAGTTGAAAGCTAAGTCTAATGCGACAGTAGTACAAAGTAAGAATGTGGAGTACGTTTCTGAGGCGGATTATGCACTTGCAGTAGATTGTGTTCGTCTTATAGATCGTTGGATTCTAGATTCTGGGTGTTCTTATCACATGTGTCCACACAAACATTGGTTAAGTACTTATGAGTCCTTTAATGGGGGTCATGTTGTTGTTGGTAACAATGCTACTTGTAAGGTAGTGGGTATTGGGTCGATTAATGTGAAGACTGCTGAGGGTAAGAAGTGTACTTTGACTAATGTGAGACATGTTCCAGCCTTGGGGAAAAATCTTATGTCACTTGGTTCATTAAGTGACTTAGGATATGAGTTTCAGGGTAAAGGGAATATTTTGTTCGTCACGAAGGGTTTTCGTTTGGTGCTGAAAGGTGTCGAACAAAATACCTTGTATGTATTTCAAGGTGAAACACTGACTAGTTCTGCAATTTGTGCATCCGTAAATCACGAAGAGATGACAAAGCTTTGGCATAAGAGGCTTGGTCATATGGGTGAGAGAGGGATGCAACTATTGTCCAAGAGAGATCTTCTTAATGGTGTCAAGGCGGGGAACCTTGAGTTTTGTGAACATTGTGTGTTTGGTAAAAAACACAGATCTAAATTTAGCAAGGGTGTTCATACAACAAAAGAAGTCCTTGATTATATCCGTTCAGATTGTTGGGGGCCTGCTCGTGTTGAAGGTTTTAGAGGTTATTATTATTTTGTTACATTTATTGATGACTATTCCAGATATACATGGCTTAGGTTACTGAAGCATAAGAGTGAGGCTTTCAAAGTCTTTGTGCAATGGAAGACTTTGGTGGAAAATCAGAAAGGTAAGAAGATTAAGAAGCTACGAACGGACAATGGTTTGGAATTCTGTTCAGGAGAATTCGATGAGTTCTGTAAGAATGAGGGTATAGGAAGGCATCATACCATCAGGGGTACACCACAGCAGAACGGTGTAGCAGAACAAATGAACCAGACACTGTTAGAGAGAGTTCGATGCATGCTCTCTAATGCAGGTCTTGCTAGAAGGTACTGGAGTGAAGTTGTTCTTACAGCTTGTTACTTGATCAATCGTGGGCCTCAAATGGGAATAGACTGCAAGATTCCTTATGAGTTATGGAGCGACAATGTACCGAATTATTCTACACTGAGAGTTTTTGGATGTGTAACTTATTATCATATAAAAGAGAGTAAGTTGGATCCGAGGGCAAGGAAGGGGTGCTTTCTAGGATATGGAGATGGGTTGAAGGGGTTCAAGATTTGGTCTCCGTCAGAGGGTCGTGTTATTATTAGCAGGGATGTTACCTTTGATGAAAATTCCATGTTTATTTTTAAGGAGGTGTTTGAGGGTGTTGAAAAGGATAATAGTGCCAAGAAAGGGGTGGAGTTTGAGGTGGCTTATGCCACTTTATCTGTGTTACCACGGGTTGTGATAGAGGAGGATGCCGAACCAGTTACTACTTCTAGTCCTGTGACTACTCATACTCCAATTAATGAGGAAAGTCATCAGGGCGAGTCTTCTAGTCAACCAACTGATCTTACTGACTTGCCTAAACGTGTAAGTAAGAAGACTAGTAGGTTAATTGAGGAGATTGAGGGTCGCAAAGTTCGCGGCAATAATTGCTATGTTGAGGAAATGGTTGGTTATGCATTACAGGTAGCTGATGATATTGAGTCTGAAGAATCATCATCTTATAAAGAAGCAATTGCTAGTAGTGAGTCAGTGCAATGGCTTGCTGCTATGGGTGAAGAAATGGAGTCTCTTCACAAGAATAGTAGATGGGAACTTGTGCCACCACCAAAAGGGAGAAAATTGATAGGGTGTAAATGGGTGTTCAAGAAAAAGGAAGGAACTTCAGAGGCTGAGACAGTTAGATACAAAGCTAGACTTATTGCTAAGGGGTTTAGTCAGGTAGAGGGAGTTGATTATGTGGAGATTTTTTCTCCTGTTGTGAGACACACTTATATTCGTGTGTTACTAGCTATAGTGGCACATGATGATTATGAGCTTGAGCAACTTGATGTCAAGACTGCCTTTCTGCACGGTGAGTTGGAGGAAGATATTCTAATGAAGCAGCCAGAGGGGTTCGAAATTCCAGGGAAAGAGCATTTTGCCTGTCATTTAAAGAAGTCCTTGTATGGGCTTAAGCAATCTCCAAGGCAGTGGTACAAGAGGTTTGACACTTTTATGGTAGAGCAGGGTTATGAGAGAAACCCATATGATTGTTGTGTTTATCATAACAAGCTAGAATATGGGTCTTTGATTTATTTACTCTTATATGTCGATGACAGGCTTTTTGCTGCTAAGAAAATGTCAGATGTTGATAATTTGAAGAAGCTACTCAGTTCAGAGTTTGATATGAAGGATTTGGGGTCCGCAAAGAAGATATTAGGGATGGAGATTTACAGGGATCGTTCTAAAAGGAAGCTTTTCTTATCTCAGAAAAGCTACATTGAGAAGATACTTGGTCGTTTTGTTATGACTAATGCTAAACCTTTAAATACTCCTTATCCTGTCGGTAAGCTAACTATATCTTCTGCGCCTGAAACTGAAGCTGAGAAGTCTTATATGTCAACGGTTCCCTATGCTAGTGCAGTTGGCAGTTTAATGTATGCCATGGTTTGTACTAGGCCAGATATTGCACATTCTGTTAGTATTGTTAGCAGGTTTATGGCTCAACCTGGCAAAGAACACTAGATAGCGGTAAAGAGAATTTTCCGCTACATGAGAGGAACGACGGATGTTGATCTTGTTTACGGGAATGATGATGAGTGTTTGGTTGTTGGATATTCTGATTCCGATTATGCTGCGGATATAGATAGCAGGAGGTCCGTAACCGGGTATGTTTTTACACTTGGTGGTTCTGTTGTTAGTTGGAAGTCAACATTACAATCTTCTGTGACTTTGTCAACCACGGAGGCAGAGTATATGACTTTGACAGCGGCTGCTAAGGAGGCTATATGGTTAAAGGGGCTCGTAAGTAAGCTTGGTCTACATCAAGAGATCACTTCGTTATATTGTGATAGCTTAAGTGCTATTTGTTTGGCGAAGGATCAAGTGCACCATGATAGAACCAAACATATAGATGTTAGATATCATTTTCTGAGGAACGAGAAACGAATTAAGGTGAAGAAAGTGGGAACAACTGATAATCCTGCAGATTGCTTTACTAAGTCGGTTCCATTCAGCAAGTTCAAACATTGCTTATTGGACTTGTTGAATATAGACAGTTATGTCTAGACCCTTCGGGGTGTTGAGCTCAAGGTGGAGTCTTGAGTTGCCCGGTCCAGGGCTAAATGGACGCAGGCCTTTGTCCAGGGCTAATTGGATGGCAGACCCAGTCCAGGGTATATTGTATGGTTATAGACTCAAGGTGGAGTTTATGGTGTTCTAGTGTGCGCGCTTATTGCTGGAACATGGCAGATACAAGGTTACTTGGGAGTGACTTGTATATTTTGGATGAGTGGTTTGGAAGTCGTTTGCTAAATGCGACTGTCCGAGTCAAGATGGAGAATTGTTAAAATGTGACTCGTTTGTCGCGTTAATATGTCGGAGTTTTATTACGGTGAGTAATAAACTAAGAGGAGAAAAAATGAAATCCGGAAATACAGGGAACATGCGTGATAAATATATTGTTGATTTCCGCCGAAGATGTCAGCGATAGACTTGCTGCAGCTACTCACGTAGTCTATTAGTGCTAGGTTTCTATTAGTGCTAGATTTCTATTTTTATTTATTAGTTAGTTACGTATTATATTAATTAGTATTACGTACGTACGTAAATTATTATTTTTCTTAGTTTGTTTAGGAATATGTTTCCTAATTAGATTAGTCTTTGTCAGGGTAGTTTACTATATAAACACTACTCCGTCTTAGCTATTCTTTAAGGAGAGATTTGTGAGGCAAACACTTTGAGAGTTTCAGATCTAGAAAAACTCTGTGCTCATCTTTTGTAATTTGTAATTCTCCCGACATAGTGAAATATTTTCCCTCGCCCTGGTGGATGTAGCTATCGCATTGATAGTGAACCACGTAAATCTTGTGTGTGTTTTATTTTTTGCATCTACTCCGTATCGCTTCCGCACAACATGTGCCATCTTAAAAAATCTCTATATAATCTTAGGCAGGCTCAAAGAGCATGGTATCAAAGGGTTGCTTCATTCGTGTCCATTATTAGATTTCATCATAGCAAATCTGAAAATTCATAATTCATATTTCGAGTTAGTTATTCTAATATTGTGTATCTCTTATTGTCTCGATGATATAATTCTCGCCACCTCATCGGACATCTCTTATGCAAGAATGTTTTTGACAAGCTCCGATCAAAATTTTCATTGACTGACTCACCTCGGCCCGTTGAATTATTTCCTCCGTATAGCTGCAATTTGAGACAAAGACGGGATGTTTCTTCATAAAAAAATGCAAATGAAATTATTGCTAGAGCTAACATGTCAACTTGCAAACCTGCTCAGACCCCCGTAGATACAAACTCTAAACTCAGCGCTACCTTCCCTTCGGTATACCCGTTGCTGATCCTTCTCTCTATCGAAGTCTCACTTATGCTCTTCAGTACTTGGCTTTTACACGACCCGACATCTTGTATGTCATTCGAATAATCCGCCTCGATATGCATGGTCTCTAATGAGAGGCCCAGTTCAAAGCATTAAAACGGATAATCCGCTACACTCACGGGACTTTTAGCTATGGCCTTCACCTAACATCCTCTTCGACAAAGTACTTCACTACTTACATTGATGCATATTGGGGAGGGTGTCCGGACTTGTAACGCCTCAACATCCGGCTACTGTGCCTATTTAGGTGACAATCTCGTATCATGGTCCTAAAAAAGATAAGCCACCATTTCCCGTTCTAGTGTCGAGGCAAAATATCGCGGCATAGCAATTGCTGTAGTCGAATCCTAATGGCTACGAAACCTCTTGCTTGAACTTGAATGCCCTCTATTCAAAACAAGGTTCGTATATTGTAAATCATCAATGATCGGATTCAAACACATAGATATGAATTTTCATTTTTCACTTCATTAGAGAGAAAGTAGCACTCGGTCAACATTATGTTTTTCAATTACCCTCACGATACTAAATCGCTGATATCTTCACCAAAGGGTAACTAAAGGCCCTCTTCGGCCACTTTCACACCAATCTCAGGCTCTAAGCATACGACCTCAACTTGCTTCGAGTTAGAGGTGTATTAAAATATGTGAATATTTTTTGTAAATATTTGTTAACAATTAGTATTATACCGTTATCAATTATCAAAATACTCTCCAAAGTTATAGACTTATAGGCTTTAACTAATTGTATTCTCCATGTAAAAATCCTCTTACTATAAAAGAGATAACTTTTATAGGTTTCTCAATGGCTAGGGTAAATGGATCCACCATCATTTTCTTCTATTTAATTAGGCTATCTCCTCTGAAGAGTCTATTGATATAATATACTCAAGAAGGGGGAGGGGGGCGGGGGGGTGAATTGAGTATGCCTTCTTTTTAAATCTTCTTCGATGTGTGTATGGTTGTATGATGATCTTTGAGTAGAACAAATAATAAAGAGAGACACAATATTTTTGAAGTGGTTCAGTCTCACACTTTGAGACCTACGTCCACTATTCTCGATTAATAAAATTAGTACCAACTCTGGATTACAATTTTATCAACCCTACTCGTGCAACTTTGATGTTAGTCGCAACTCTATCTAGATACCGTTAAATATCTAGCTACGACAAATACCGTTAAATATTTGCCTTACAATGAGTACCGCTAAATACTCGTTCTATCTTACGTTAATAAGATAAAGTCTTCAATGTTTCTTGGTGTCACAGTCTTGAATGAATAAGATCAATGCTTGAGCACTTGAATCTTGAATCGGATATGACAATGAAAAGCTCGAATATTGAAGTAGACGAACGACGGTTCTTCTCTCTTGATTTTCGTGAATATGTATGTGTATGTCGTGTATCTTAGTGTGTCATAGGTAGTCTATTTATATAGAATATGTATCTAGGTAAATTAAACCCTAGATGATTTAGGAATATTACTAAAACTAGAATACTAGTCTTTTAGTAATACTACCTTAAATCTAATCTTAATATATTTAGGAAAGATTTAATAATATACTATAAGTATTATATAAGGAATCAATTTCCTAATTCATATTTAGGAAAGATCTTTATATAATAAACAACTAGTATCCTTATTAAAACAACTTCCTAAACCATGTCAAAGATAATAAAATATATTATCACAATATAATCTTAGTTTGTTTTAGGATATTAAATAAATACATAATATTTACTTAATTTAATACTACACGAATTATGGTAAACGTGACATGTTACACGTTTCCCAAAGTCGAAACAAACCCTATCTAGATTATATTTTATTTGACAATTAAGATCATATAAAAATCCTTAGTTTATTTTAGTAATAAATAATTATCTCATAAGACAATTATTTATTTCTATTTCACTCAAGGATATTTTATATAATCCTATTAAGATTAACAATTCCATACTTAAAATAGAATACCAATTAACATTAATTGTACACGATATTACTTGAAAACAAACGCTTCATCTAAGCACATATATTCCGATCATTTCTTCATAATATAGAGTTATAGCTACGAGCTATAACTTGAATCAATCTTGTACTAAAGCTTATAGTTGATAAGTATAACTTTAGTCTATTATGCGCGCTTGAGATCTTCCATCAATCTTCGACTTAGTCAATTCATTGACTAATATGCTTGAATCTTTTATACTTGATTGATTAGATCTTGTTACTAATATTCTGTACACTTAGCACACGATTATACGTACGAGTATATAATATATAAATAACTAGACTTGTCATTATCAAAACATAAACATATATACTATATAAGTATTTGAATATATGGTTCAACATCCTCCAATTTTGTTTGCTTTTCATATTACAAATTTTCTATTTCAAAATATTCATTTTCATATGTTAAGTTTATAATATAAAGATTATTTAAATAAAATTTCATGCAAAAAATAATAATAATTACGACAAGGAGCAAGTCTTCCTTAGATTTCGTGTCTAAGTGTATGTTCCCCCTCAATATAATAAAGGTTAATTATAGTAAAGATTCACTTAGGGTTCCTATCTTCTATCTATCCCATATTCTTTAAGAACCCTAAGAGACAATGAATTACGACAAGGAGCAAGCTTAGGCAAATTCTAATCTAAGTCGCATTTTTCCCCCTCTTGACATCATCGAAAAGATGAGAACAAAGACATGAAACGACTAGAATAATATACGACGAGACATAAGTAAGCATATAAACGAGTTGAAAAAAAAATATGAACATAGAAAATATCACACAAACACATACGGAATATTAAAAATATACACAACCAATCCGAATATACTATGCCAATGGGCCGAATATAGAAATATAGTGTTTTAAGAAAATGGGCCGGCTAGGATTCGAATGAGAAAGGCCTGCAAGGAATAACAAGTAATATGGGCCAAAGCAAAACAAAACATAGAAACTGGGCCGCATCAAAAAGGAATAAGATTGGGCCGGTTAGGGTTAAGAAATCCGAAGGAAGCAAAATAGGAATAACTTCGGATTCCTAATGGGCCAGGGAAGGGAATTGGGCCACAATGCTAATATTGTTTATAAGTCCACCCCGGACTTTGAGCAAAACAACAACAAACCAATCCAAATTCGAAAGACAGAGACGGATATAGATGATCAAGAACGAGAACTTGAGGCCGGAGTCTTGGCATACGGGCTCACATAATCTGGTCGGGTACGAAACTCGAGAGTGGCCAACCTATCCAAGCAACTACTCACATTTCTCCCTTGGGCATTAAGCGCGAGCTCGAAATTAAGCACCTTGAGCGAGAGTGCCTTGACCGCCTCGAGTGCTTGAGATGCATCCGTCCTTAACAATCCGTGATCACGCACCATGGCTCCTCCTTGAGAGGCAAGAAACGAAAGTCGATCACTCATACTTAGCAACTCCGAGCACACAACGGAAACTTCCGAGCCAATTTTAACCAACTGTTTATCCACTTTCTCCATCCATTCCTTCACATCAACCTCAAACTCACGACCCCTCTTGGCATGACTACCCCCTGCCTCATCCTTCTCCTTTTTAATTTCACACAGACTAAGAATTTGGTCCATCTTGGCTTCAAGACCTGCGAAGGATGGTGATGGATGCGGAGTGGGTTCCGTACCTACATTCTTACCAAAGTAAGATCAACTCCGTCAAAGCAAATTCCGATTAATTTCAACAACCGATCACACATACGATCCTTTGGTTTAATTCCGAAACTCGAGTCATCAACGACACCCTTTTTAAACAATAATTCGGATACCCACATTCCATATGGAATGTCGATGGTGGAGCAGAACTTTTCCTTAACGAGAATACTCGAAACTTGACAGATTTTATGGCAAATAAGAGACGCCAAATCGATTTTCTGTCCCTCCAACCAATTATACAACACCACAGCCTCAACACTAGCAAGCTTATCCCTACCACCCCGTCGAGGTAACACGGTATTCCATAAAAAATTCAAGAAAAACTTCAATTTTGGGTTAAACGAAACAGTAAGCAAAGGGGTAACTTCAGTAGCATCTTCATCAAAATATTTTTTAATCACCAATTTTTGATCTTTAGTAACTACACTCCATTCCTTTTTGGGGTCAAGAACTAACCCGTCTTGATCAAGTTTAAAGATATCACAAATATCCGATTTAGTCACAACAATATCTCGACCATTCACGACACCCCTTATCCCATCATCACAAGGTTTAACTGAAGCAAAGAATTGAACCAACTCGATAGGAAATAACAAACCCGAGAAATCGCTTATGTATTCCCACCCTTGAAATGTCAGAAATTCTTTAAAGAATCGCAAAGATTTTGACCCATTACCCCATGACTTAGGATAAAACCGACCCGCATGAATGGCGTAGGGTAAAACTCGATCGATTAACGTACCTTCTTGTTTGGTCATGCGAACTTTCTCGAGACCCGCACCAGTGGCTTCGACAGAGTACTCGGGAAACAGAGGACGAGGGACTTGGGAGTCGGGTTCTTGCATGTCATCAGAATTAGAGGACGAAACACGATTGAGTTTGCGTCGTTTGCTCTGGTCGGGGGTGGGAGCGGCGGTAGCTATCGGAGTCGGAGAGGGCGGTGGTGATGGGGTTGGTGAAGGGGGTGTGGGCTTTTTTTGTTGAGAACGAGTGGCGCGATATGGTGGCATTGTGGTGATGAAATTGGTAGTTTTGGGTTGAAAGTATGGCGGAGGTTTTGGTGAGTTTTAATGGTGATGGGGGTTTGAGGTTTATGGAGGTTTGGGACGGTAAGAAGGAGAGTAAAGGAGGTGAGTTTTGGTAAGTTTGAGGGAGTTGGGGTAATAATTGTGGGAGGATAAGAAGTCAAAGGCTAGGTGATTAGGGGGAGCACGTGGCAGTTATTTGTGGGGCTAGGTGGTTGTGGGACGTAGCAATGGGGACCAACACACATAATTTGTGTGATAATTTGGTAAGTTTATTTTGTTTAATATTTGTATATTACTTTGTATGATATAATTTGTATAATATATACGAGAGGTAAAAATTAATATGTGACGTAATATTATTTTGAGATTGGTTGCGCACACATCCATATGGAAATCATATAATATAACTATAATCACAAAATTTATCATCGAATATATACATACACATGCAGCGGAGTATACGGACACAGTCATATAATCTCATCTAAACCGTAGTCAATCATTGGGGTATTTTTGCTTTTAAGATTTGATTAGGTGCCACCGATTAAACCAATTTCCAATCGCAAAGTCTCAAAGCGTTCTCTAGCCAATGGTTTAGTGAAGATATCTGCCCATTGTTTTTCCGTACTACAAAATTCCAATTTTATATTTTTCTTTTCAACATGGTCTCTTAGAAAGTGGTGTCTAATTTCAATATGTTTAGTTCTCGAGTGCTGGGCTGGGTTTTTAGATATAATTATAGCACTCGTATTATCACATAATATAGGCACACATCCAACATCAACACCATAATCATGTAACTGTTGCTTTAACCATAAAAGTTGAGAACATACCAGTGCGGCTGCAATATATTCTGCTTCAGCAGTTGAGAGAGCGACAGAATTTTGTTTCTTGGATCCCCAAGATATAATACAAGGACCTACAAAGGTAGCAAGTCCGGAGGTACTTTTTCTGTCTAAAGAACATCCTGCATAATCCGCATCTGAATATCCTACTAGGTTAAAGTTGCAGTCCATAGGATACCATAGATATAATTTTGAGGTTCCGATTAGGTATCTTAATATTCTTTTAACTGCAATCATGTGTGATTCTTTTGGTGCAGATTGGAATCTCGCACAAACACAGACACTAAACATTATATCTGGACGACTTGCTGTAAGATAAAGAAGTGAGCCAATCATACCTCGGTAAGTTGTTTCATCTACAGACTTACCATCTTCGTCTTTGGTTAACTTCTTATCTGTGACCATTGGAGTAGGCATTGCATGAGAGGTTTCCATCCCAAATTTCTTTAGTAACTCCTTGACATATTTTTGTTGATGAACCTTGATTCCTTCTTCAGTTTGTTGTATTTGAAGTCCAAGGAAGAACTTTAGTTCTCCCATCATACTCATCTGGAACTCAGAAGTCATCAACTCAGAGAAGTACTTGCACAACTTTTTATTAGTTGAGCCAAAAATAATATCGTCGACATAGATCTGAACGACTAGTAGATCTGAGTTTTCGCTTTTAAGAAATAGGGTTTTATCCACAGACCCTCTCTTGAATCCACTTTCCAATAGGAACTTTGATAATCTGTCGTACCATGCCCTAGGTGCTTGTTTCAGGCCATAGAGAGCTTTGTCCAATTTGAATACATGATCCTTGAGTTTGCTGTCAGGAAATCCAGGAGGTTGTTCAACAAATACTTCCTCTTGAAGATAGCCATTAAGAAAGGCAGTCTTAACGTCCATCTGAAAAAGCTTCATTCCCTTGTGTGCTGCAAATCAATGAGTAGTCTTATTGCCTCAAGACGAGCAACAGGAGCAAAGGTTTCGTCATAATCGATCCCTTCCTGTTGGTTGTATCCTTGAACCACTAATCTGGCCTTATTTCGCACAATGACTCCAGTGTCATCCAGTTTGTTTCTGAATACCCATCTAGTTCCAATGACTGTTCTGTCCTTAGGTCGAGGAACAAGATGCCAAACTTTGTTTCTTTCAAATTGCTGGAGTTCTTCTTGCATGACAACTATCCAGTCTGGTTCTGCGAGAGCTTCCTTGATATTTGAAGGTTCAATAGTGGAGAGAAAAGAGTAGAATGAGCAAAAGTTGTTTAAGCTCCTTCTAGTTTGAACTCCGTCTGTCAGGCTTCCTATGACATTGTCCAAAGGATGAGAGCCTTTGTATCTCCAGTTCCTTGATTGATTATTAGCATTACCTGAACTTGACTCGGGATCTTGACTTGTTCCCCCTGAATCCAAACCTGGGTTTATAGTAGGGTCAGGTATAACTCTGGCCTCTTACCTTTGGTTTTGATTCAAAGTTACAGCTTCATTAGCTGTAACTCTGGGTTCCGAGTCATTGGTTTGAGAGTTATCTACAGTATCATTAACTGTAGTTTCATCTCTCGCACCATTTTCTCCCAAGTTGAGTTCATCATGAGTTCCTTGAGGTTCTCCTTCTTCAATTTCCATTTCAGGAGGATCTTCCCTTGATAACCTGAAATCAGGTTCATCTAGGTTTTCCTCTATATGCTGTAATGGCTTATCGAAGACATTATTTTCATCAAAGATAACATGAATACTTTCTTCTATGCATAAAGTGCGTTTGTTGAAAACTTTGTAGGCCTTACTATGATCTGAGTATCCTATAAAGATTGCTTCATCACTTCTAGGGTCAAATTTGCTTAATCTGTTTTTACCATTGTTGTGAACAAAGCATTTACTACCAAAACATCTTAAGTGAGATATGTTTGGTTTACGACCTCGAAGAAGTTCATAAGGAGTCTTTTTAAGGATATGTCTAATCATAGCACGGTTATGAATATAACAAGCTGTACTTATAGCCTCAGCCCAAAAGTTTCTAGGTAGGCCACTACAAAGAAGCATTGTTCTAGCCATGTCTTCTAGGGTTCTGTTCATTCGTTCTACGACTCCATTTTGTTGTGGGGTTCTAGGGGCCGAGAAGTTATGTCCAACACCATTGGTTTTACAGAACTCAATAAAAGCATGATTGTCGAACTCAGTTCCATGGTCAGTACGGATTGTTACTAGGTTTGATTTATATTTGTTTTGAACAAGTTTCATGAGACTAACAAATTCATCGAATGTTTCGTCTTTAGAATGAAGAAAGATTGGCCAAACAAATCTAGAGTAATCATCAACTAGAACGAAAACGTACCTGGAACCACCTCTGCTTCTTACCTTCATAGGGCCACATAGATCCATGTGTACTAGTTCAAGAGCTTGTTCTGTGCTTACCAATCTTTTTGGCTTAAAGGATGATCTGACGTGTTTACATCGTGCACATGTGTCACACATCTTTTCTTGATCAAATTTGATCTTTGGAAGACCTTCGACCAAGTCCCATCTTTTCAGCTTACTTAGAATAGGTGAGCTAATATGACCAAATCTCTTGTGCCATAGACATGGATCATCTAACGTAACTTTCATGCATGATAGAGAATCAGTAGGTACAACATTTAAATCAATCATATAAACATTTTTCATCCTGTGACCTTCAAGTATTACTTTACTGGTGCCTTCTAAGATTATACGACATATATCTAAATGAAAAACCACTTTATTTCCTTTGTCACATAATTGAGATATACTGATAAGATTGTGTTTGAGACCACTTACAAGGTATACATTATTTATAGCATGAGAGGATGAAATGCCTATCTTACCAATTCCGATGATCTTTCCCTTTTTGTTATCACCAAATGTGACTTTACCTCCATCAAAGGGTTTCAGGGTTTGGAATAGATTTACGTCGCCTGTCATATGTCTTAAGCATCCACTGTCGAGATACCATAGGTTATTTTCCTTGGCGACAAACTGCACGAATAATTTCAAAGACAGGATTTAGGTACCCAAGCATACTTGGGTCCTTTGTTGTTAGTAATCACAAATACATCTTTCTTTTTAACCCAAACTTGTCTTACATAGGTCTTTCTATATTGGTAGTAGTTGGGTTTTGATGTTCTTGTGTAGGTCTTAGTTTGGACTCTCGGTGACCAATTTTTGTGTGTTGTTTGTTGAGGAGTTTGTTTGGTTCTATTTTTCTTTTCTTCGTAATCAAATGTCATGTCATAGAACCATCTGTGGTCAATGTTTCTTTCCTCAGTTTTGTCATCATCACTATTAGAGACAGAAATAGTGTCGTTTGGAATTCCTAAGGATTTAACAAACTTGACTCCTGTTTTAAAATCTTGTGCCTGTTTTACACAGTTTTCTCGGAGGTGTCCAGTATGGCCACAATAAGTGCATATTAAATACTCAGGAAGGTCGGCATATTTTCTTCTTCTAAAGTCTCTGTCTGTTGGGCTTTGCTTACACTTTGAGTGATCCCTTCTTCCATAACACTCGTGTCCTAACCCCATCTTCATGTTGTTGTCGGATTGTTCAGTTAGAAAGTTTAGAACGTTAGTGCTTCCTTCCCATTTGTCGTGAACCTTCCGAGCATGAAGAAGGAGGTCTTTTAGGGAGTCTATTTCTTTCTTACATTCACTGTGGTCAGTGTTGTTAGACTCTTTTAGGTTTTGAATGTCTTTATGAAAGTCGGACACAATTTTGGCATGTTCCTTCTTGATTTTAGATAGATTAAATTCTAGATCCATAATCTTGCTTTCGAGGATCTCAACTTCTTCTAGATGAGTCTCATCTTCGACCATAATCGAAGATTTGGACTTTAGAAGCTCATTAGTCTTTCTCAATTCTGAAGTTATAGCTTCATTAGCTATAACTTTAGATTGAAGCTCTTTGATGTTGAGTTTCAGTTTTGAGGTTATAGCTTCATTAGCTATAACTTTAGACTCAAGAACCTTTTTCTCAGACATAACTGTTTCCAATTTAGCATTTGCTTCAATGCTTATTTTGGATTTCAGTTTCTTAGCTTTGGCTTTCAGAAGTTGATTTTCCTCAGCAATATCGAGGATCTGTTCCTTCAATTCATCTAATTCAAGGCTTTGCTCATGACATTGGTCTAGGGTTTTCTCAAAGTATTTGATTAACATAGCCTTAGATAAATTCTTAACTTGACTTTTGAGTTGAAGAAAATTTACCTCTTCATCGTCGTTATCGTCTGAGTCGGATTCTCCAAGGAGACACATATGAGATGCTTCATCTTCATCATTGTTGTCTGAGATTATATCTAGGCTGACGTTGCTTAGGCACAAGTGTGCTACATCTTCTTCTTCTGAGTCCTCGTCATCCTCAGATTCTAATTCTCCCCATCATGAAGCAAGCATTACTTTCTTGAACTCTGTTTTGGTCTTTTCTCTTTTTGACTTGTCTTTGATTTTGTCCCAGCTTGGACAATCCTTGATCATATGATCTTGTTGACCACACTTAAAACATCCTCTTTTGAAGAATGTTTGTTTGGTGTCAGTTTTCTTTTTATCGACCGTTTTGTTGTTAGGGTTTTTGTATCTACCCTTAAAAACTGCTTTCTTAAATCGTCTTGCGAATAGAACTGTTTCGTCCTCAAGTTCTTCTTCGCATTCTTCGCTTGTGGAGGCTTGTAGGGCGACTCTTTTCCCTTTAGAATCATCATCGTCTTTATTTAGTATGATCTCGTGTGCCATTAAGGATCCAATCAACTCTTGGTAAGTAATCTTAGATAGATCACGTGCTTCCTCTATGGCCGTGACCTTAGGTTGCCACTTTTTGGTGAGACTCCTAAGAATTTTTCGAATGATATCTTCATAATCGATCTTTCTGCCAAGGTTCCGCAGTTCATTAATAATACAAGAAAATCGTGCAGACATGCTATCAATAGATTCATTCTTTTCCATATTGAAAAGTTCATATCTTTGAACGAGCAAGTCTATACGATGTTTCCTGACTGCGGATGTTCCTTCATAAGCAAGTTCGAGACTATCCCATATTTCTTTAGCGGAACTACAAGATGAGAATCTATCAAATTCTGAGGTTATCATACCATTCTGTAGGAGGCTCATAGCCTTAGAGTTTTTCTCTGCAATTTTGTAGTCACTTTCCACATAGTCGCTTTCCATCTTTTCATAGGTTGTTCCATTGGCGGCGGCAACCAAGATCTTCTTTGGTCCAGTTTGGATGATCTTCCAACATTCCCAGTCACATCCCTTGATGTAATGAGTCATCATATTCTTCCATAGACTGTAGTTTTTGCCATCGAAGATAGGGCACTTGAGATGCTTGGAATCCATTGATGAAAGAGTATATAATATGGAATCAATAGAAGGATCAAAACTCACGCGGCTAGGCGATCAAGAGCACGAGGCTCTGATACCAATCGAAGAGTCTATTGATATAATATACTCAAGAAGGGGGGGGGGGGGTTTAATTGAGTATGCCTTCTTTTTAAATCTTCTTCGATGTGTGTATGGTTGTATGATGATCTTTGAGTAGAACAAATAATAAAGAGAGACACAATATTTTTGAAGTGGTTCAGTCTCACACTTTGAGACCTACGTCCACTATTCTCGATTAATAAAATTAGTACCAACTCTGGATTACAATTTTATCAACCCTACTTGTGCAACTTTGATGTTAGTCGCAACTCTATCTAGATACCGTTAAATATCTAGCTACGACAAATACCGTTAAATATTTGCCTTACAATGAGTACCGCTAAATACTCGTTCTATCTTACGTTAATAAGATAAAGTCTTCAATGTTTCTTGGTGTCACAGTCTTGAATGAATAAGATCAATGCTTGAGCACTTGAATCTTGAATCGGATATGACAATGAAAAGCTCGAATATTGAAGTAGACGAACAGCGGTTCTTCTCTCTTGATTTTCGTGAATATGTATGTGTATGTCGTGTATCTTAGTGTGTCATAGGTAGTCTATTTATATAGAATATGTATCTAGGTAAATTAAACCCTAGATGATTTAGGAATATTACTAAAACTAGAATACTAGTCTTTTAGTAATACTACCTTAAATCTAATCTTAATATATTTAGGAAAGATTTAATAATATACTATAAGTATTATATAAGGAATCAATTTCCTAATTCATATTTAGGAAATATCTTTATATAATAAACAACTAGTATCCTTATTAAAACAACTTCCTAAACCATGTCAAAGATAATAAAATATATTATCACAATATAATCTTAGTTTGTTTTAGGATATTAAATAAATACATAATATTTACTTAATTTAATACTACACGAATTATGGTAAACGTGACATGTTACACGTTTCCCAAAGTCGAAACAAACCCTATCTAGATTATATTTTATTTGACAATTAAGATCATATAAAAATCCTTAGTTTATTTTAGTAATAAATAATTATCTCATAAGACAATTATTTATTTCTATTTCACTCAAGGATATTTTATATAATCCTATTAGGATTAACAATTCCATACTTAAAATAGAATACCAATTAACATTAATTGTACACGATATTACTTGAAAACAAACGCTTCATCTAAGCACATATATTCCGATCATTTCTTCATAATATAGAGTTATAGCTACGAGCTATAACTTGAATCAATCTTGTACTAAAGCTTATAGTTGATAAGTATAACTTTAGTCTATTATGCGCGCTTGAGATCTTCCATCAATCTTCGACTTAGTCAATTCATTGACTAATATGCTTGAATCTTTTATATTTGATGGATTAGATCTTGTTACTAATATTCTGTACACTTAGCACACGATTATACGTACGAGTATATAATATATAAATAACTAGACTTGTCATTATCAAAACATAAACATATATACTATATAAGTATTTGAATATATGGTTCAACATCCTCCAATTTTGTTTGCTTTTCATATTACAAATTTTCTATTTCAAAATATTCATTTTCATATGTTAAGTTTATAATATAAAGATTATTTAAATAAAATTTCATGCAAAAAATAATAATAATAAAAAAAAATGAAAATTATACAGAAATTCGTATGTTCAACGATTACAAATTAATAAATTTTAGACTAATGAATGAATAATAACAAATAAAATATAGACAACCAAATTCATATAATTATACATCAAATTTAACACGGAGATCCAATTATAATATCTGGTCAGAGTTATTTTGGCTAGTTAGAGCCTTAGAGGGACGGAGTTTATATGTTATGGTTGTTTTTCGGTTGTTTGAGGGTCGATCAATATAATTTGGGTTAATTAAGATATTTAGCAACTTAGATTTAAACCGTAAATAAAATTTTTAGATCTATGCATATTTTTATTGATTATTATCGCTTTTAATTTTAAAATGGGTCAAATTCTTGGCCATATAAAACAAATATTTTACTTTTTTTATGCATAATGTTAATTTTTTGTCTTATTCATTCTACATATATATATTTGAGTCGTCTTAAATAAGAATTTGCTTATATTTATATTAAAGAACTAATGCTTTGTTTTTATCTACATTTAAGTTAAGCGTATACGTTATTTATACATTCTACATTGCTGATATAATTGTATTCACCTTCTTGTAAATTTTTTCAATTAATAAAATTAAACTCGTGCATTTTTTGTACGAGAGTAAAACTAGTGTTGGAAGAAAAGGAAAAATAATCAAGCAACATGATTCTTTCAACTAGGCATAAAGTGGATTAATGCATAGTTTGAATTAATTTTAGGATTAATTGATAAGAATACTCTGAATTATGGGTGTCCTGCTCAAAATACTCAAAACTCTATTTTAACTACCAATATAACCAAGTAATGCTCTCATTCGCTTTTATTAGGGTTTGTTTGGTTGCCTCCTAAAAACATGGGAACTTGAAAATCCCATGAATTCAGATTTTAGCCATTTGTTTGGTTGCCCTTTTTAAACCAAAATGGGGGAATTGGAACTTCCTCCATCAACTTAATTCCTGCATGATGTAGGCATTGGCTTACCTAGCCCCCCCTTGGTCATTCCCAATGCCTACATGTTTTATATCTGAAAATTACTATTCTACCCTTGTTCACACCAATTAACTTTTGTTATATTTAAGAGTAATTAATGTTATGAAGGATAAAATAGTATTTATAATAAAATCATGGGAATTACAGTGTTCCAACCAAACAACATATAAGAACTAATTCATAGGAAATGCGAATTACCTGATGGCAACCAAACAAGTTTCGGTTAATTCCCATGAATTGTATACAGGAACTAAAATCACGTGAATTGTAACTTCCTACATGAGTTAAATTGTTGGATGAACCAAACGACCCCTTATAATATATGACCTATTACCTGCAAAATGAGTGAGAAAATTTCTAACCCTTCCTTGACCCGTCTTTCTCTTTTTATTTCTTTGTTAATCTATTCACCTAATTACACCAATAAAACATGCTTCAATAAGTTAAAAAAACAACAAATGTTATTCAAAGCAAATGATGACATTAGTTGGTTATATTGATAGTTAAAATAAAGTTTAGACTATTTTGAGCAGTTCACTCATAGTTCGGAGTATTTTTATCAATTAACCCTTAATTTTAAAAGGACACTCATAATATGATTTTTCCTATTAATTAATACTAAACAAAAATGCAATGTAAGAAAGCAGCAAAAAATGATCATTATTTTTTTTTTTCATTTAAAAAATATTCTCACAATTACAATTAAATATATTTGTGTTGAATATTTGTGTTCGGCAGTCTTACAATTCTATCTTCCCTTAATTTTAGAGGTGGGCTATATTTTTATTTCTACTTAAAATAGTAAATTAATTTGAATAGGTAATTTTAAAAAGTTGGACTTTATTTTATAATCAACTATACCCCTAATATTATCTATTTTAAAAATTGTTTTATCTCTTGTTTCCAATTTTTCCCACTAATTTTTTCATGTGAAATATATTATTACTCCTACCTAAAACAGTAAAGTAATTAAAATAGGTACTTTAAAAAAGTTGGATTAATTGCCTTTCTTCATATGGCTCAGCTAGTTTTCACGTACGTCATCAATTATAAAATGATCATTAACTTTTTATTTCATTTAAAAAATATTTTCACAATTACATAATTAAATATATTTGTGTTACGCAGTCTTACCAAAATTATACTATAAAATTATCCTTACTAATTACTATGTTTTGCGAGGGAGGATCCTCTGTCAAGGATATTTGGTTCACACAAAGGTATTAGTATGCAATCAAGAATCAAACCAGGGTGGCTTGATATTGGTTTGAAACTGAAACTCGATTCTCATATATTGTCTTTGGTTCAATTTTAGAATGAGGAAATAAATTTTTTTGTATATTTAATTTATTAATTAAATTTTCTACTATTTACTTATGTATTAATTTTATACTTTTAATTTTCATGTACTAATTCGCTAAATTATTCTATAATTTTTCTATATATAAGTTGCTTTTTGTTTTATATGTCAAAATATTTTGCTCATAAGTATATTAAACATGTCGGGAAAAAAAATCATTGTTTATATTTTCCCGAAAAAAGTCTTAGAAACAATTTAATTGTATGAATAATTAATAACTATGGATCTTTTCGCAACATTTTCCTTTTTGTTTCTTTTTTTTTATAATGTACCCAAAGGTATCATTCTCGTACTCACCCCTCCTTAGGTATCAGTGTATCGATCACCCCTCCTTAGGTATGGAAAACTCATACCTTATGGTTTCAAAATATGATTATCAAAATACAAAAAAACATGAAAAAAACACAAGGTATGAGTACAACTCATTCCAAACTCATTCCTTATGAGTTTATAACTAGAATGGGTGAACCAAATAACCCTTAATATCCTACTCCCTCCTATTTCATATTTTTTTCCCTATTTTCTAAAACGGATTATACAAGTTTTCTTCCTCTTTCTTATTTTGGAAACTTTTATTCTTATTTTATTCATTTCTCTCTCTTATTATTAAGGATGTTGCTCAATCAAGGACGAGTTTTACTCAATCATGGACATAATTGACCATTATACCCCTATCTTTTCACAACATTTACCATTTTATTTCACCTTCTCCTTCTCACACTAACTACCAACCCTCCATTTTTTATTTCACCTTTTCACACCACGGTTGCCACCGTCACCGCCATCGTGCAACAACGTCGCCTCCCCTCCTATGCAGAAGGCGTCATGTTTGATTTATGCTGCAAATAGAACAAGAATACAAAGTGCAACACACGGATCATCCAAACGGACCAAACAACTTGGCAAAATGTGAGCGTCTGTAAAATTCTGAACAACTGTCAATCGAAATTGGACCAGGCGACAAACTCAACGAGTTTGCATGCATATTTGGGAGAAAGACATGTACCGATAAAAAGTACAGCATGATCGATTTGTTCTCTAATGTCAATTTGTTCTCTAATTGAACATCCTACAAATCTAATATTATTGTGACAGGATTCAATTCAAATAACAATTGAAAAAAAAAGAATAAGGAAGAAAATGAACAAAACAAAAAACGATTTAAAGAAATCCTAATTTAATTAGTCTAAATCAATTTTTTAATTTTATATAATATAGCTGATAAAGGTAGAGATTAAAATTATTACTTGATCGATACGAGAACTAGCCTCCATAGTTGTGTGGTTTAGGTTTTTTTGTGGGGAGAAAATTAGGGAGAATTAGAGAGAGTTTTTTAGGTAGAGGGTATAGAATGAAAAAGTAATGAAAAAAAGTCTATGAGTGAATAAAACTCGTACATGAATGAGCAATTACGATTATTAAACCCCACCAACATTTTTACTCCTATTTTATTCCTTTTTTTATGTTTGCGGTCCACAATTTCTTATTTAATTCCTAACTAGTATTTTTGACCGTGCGGTGCACAAATACTAAATTATTTGTGATATTTATAAAACTTGTCACCATGTAAATCAAAAATAAATCATAATATTTTTTTTTGATATAAAAATAGTATTAGTTCGTTCTATAAATGTAATAACATTTTGTTAATAAACTTACCTCGTTTATATTCATTTACGTCATTAGTGCTACCATCATCCATACACCTATCATGCGTCCATCTATTAAATCACACTTGCAATTCTATGCAAATTCCTTCAGGGTATCACGTATTTCAAAGTTCAAAGTTTTAAGTTTTGAAAAATTGCGGTTATCGAAAATATAAGTCGGAAGTTTTGCAAAACGTTTTTAAGCCGTATTTTTAAGACCGTTTTTTGATACACAAGTCATTTTGCTTATAAGGTTTTTTTTGTTCTCCTTTGTTAAAAATTGATTGAATTATTTAAGGAGACAAATTTGTGTTGTAATCTGTTTTTTTTTCTTTTAGCGTGAAAGATTGTTAGGGATACGGGTTGTACCCGAGTAGCACGATCGGCATTGATTATAAAAAAAAAAGAAGATGGGGTGGACGGACCTTTAGAGAGAGGTCAAACCACGTTAAAAATCTCGTTCTCGTTCTTATTCCGTTCTTTTGTATTTTTGGTTCCTCAATGTTTTCTTTTTGTTATCTCACGCAACTGATTACAATTCTTAATACTATTCAAATTCGCATGTGTATTGTCAACGAAATCAGTAGTGAGTGCCTTCGACAAGTTAACTTTCAAAAAGAAATACGTAATTCACCCCCTCTTATTTGCAACAGGTGATATGTCAAAAATATGTATGAGGTGTGACAGAAAATGGTAAATAAATGTTGGATAGATAAACTTTATTGCCGTTTTTTGCAAAATTGGTTTACGCAAAACTTGTTTTCTATTTACAAATTTGAGAAGGTTTTAATCTAAAATTAATTGCCAATTGGCAGAGTAGCTCCTTGGGTTGTAACTTGTAAGCTGGATCACTGTTTTCTATTTCTCTAATGTAAAAGATCTATATCTGATTTTTACGGAGATCCTCTCCATTTTTTAAAAGAAATAAAAGAGTTCATTCTCTTTTTAATGATCTTGATTTCTATCTAATAATTTGAGTTTTATAGTGAAAAATAAAGAAAGGAATGGAATATAATACTCCATTTCATGAATCACGAATCATGAATCATGTGAATCATGAATCATGAATCATGATGATGACTTAATTATTTTTTATTGCTCTAAAGTTTATCAAGACAATATTCATTGTTCATATGACCCGCTTTTGTCACCCACTAACTCACCTAATTTAACACTTTCCGTTAGAGGAAAATACACGTTACTAGTGATATTATTTAGGGAAGAAGGCCTCATGCAACCACACACTTGTATTTAATCATCTCCGCAACAAAAATCAATCAAAATATTTAGACTTCTTAGAAATCAAAATGACACTAAACAATGATACACCATTACACATAGCTATGTATCCTTGGTTAGCCATGGGTCATATCACTTCTTTTCTCCGCATGGGTAACAAATTAGCTGAAAGAGGTCATAAAATCACGTTATTTCTCCCACCTAAAACACAAAAACGATTCTTCGCTCAAAACCATCATCCTGAACTCATTTCATTTGTTACTGTCCCTCTTCCGCCTGTCGATGGGTTTCCACTAGGGGCGGAGACGACTAATGATATCTCGGCCGAGTTACGACCTCTCCTTATGACGGCCATGGACTTGACTCAAGACACAATTGAGACCCATTTAATCAATCTGAAGCCCAACATTGTTTTCTATGATTTCACTTGTTGGTTACCCGAAGTAGCCCGTAAACACGGGATCAAGTCCGTCTACTATTTCTCAGCCCTTCTAGTACGGGTTGCTCCCGCATTTCAGTTCATGCACTTGTTTTCAGATACCAAGATTACAGGTCCATTACCGCCATTTCCGTGTCCATATATTAAATTGCACGCGTACGAGCAACAAACTAACGATGGTTTCAGTTCCGAGGACTTTGGTGGAGGTATGACTCTTATTGAGAGGTTTTTCAAGTCACTAAAAGAATGTGATGCTATTGGAGTCAAGACTTGTAAAGAAATGGAAGGAGTTTTCTGTGATTATATAGAGAATCATGGTAAGCGTGTTCTTACAGCCGGACCGGTCCGTCCTGACCCTCAGACCAATACCCTTGATGAGCGATTTGCTCAATGGTTAGCGGGTTTTAAGTCGGGTGAAGTGGTGTATTGTGCATTTGGGAGTGAATGTATCCTTGATAAGGGTCCGTTTCATGAGCTCCTTCTCGGCCTCGAGCTCACAGGTATATATATTCAAACTTGAAATTAACGTATTGACCAGTATAAATTCAAGACGGTTTCACTCTAAAATCAATTCGTAATAGAAGAAGTTTCATTTTGCTAAGTGATAATTTTTTTACTCTTCTATCAAATGTGGGATAACCCTCGCACGTGGGACTTTCGACTATTATTGTCAATTATTGTCAATTCGGCTATTATTATGCTAACTATTAAATTGATCTATATACTTTCACCTTTGTAGGTCGACCATTTTTAGCGGCCTTAAAACCACCAAAAGGCTATGAAACAATAGAATCGGCCTTACCAGACGGCTTTACGGAGCGAACCGATGGAAAGGGAATTGTATACGGAGGTTGGGTGCAACAACAACTAATCTTACAACATCCTTCCGTAGGATGTTTTATCACCCATTGTGGGGCCGGGTCATTATCCGAAGCCATGGTGAATAAATGTCAATTAGTACTGCTACCAAATGCAGTTGATCAATTCATCAATGCAAGGATGATGAGTTTGGAGCTTAAAGTTGGTGTCGAGGTCGAGAAAAGACAGGAAGACGGTTTCCTATCGAGGGAGGCCGTCTGCAAAGCGGTGACAACCGTGATGGACGAGGATAACCAAGTCGGAAGAGAAGTGAGGGCTAATCATACTAAATGGAGAGAATTCATATTGAAGGATGGAGTCGAAGAGTCCTATATTACTACTTTTATACAGGGTTTGCACCAATTGCTTCTTTAAGCTTAATTATGTTAAGGGCCTACGTAAATGGAATGTTATTCATTATGTTAGCCTGTTAGGTGCTTCTTTTCATCATTTCATCGAATAAAAATTTAAGTGTCTCATGTGTAACACACATGAGGATTACACAGCCGTACAATTGCCGAGTTTTTGCTCCTCATATTTTACAATCTTAGCTATATTAATAGCAGAATATATGATGTAATATCTTTCTCCCACCAACATGTAGATTTCATTTTTCAATTGTGGGGCCATTTGAAAGAAAACAAATAGATGAAAATCAGTTTTGCTTTAACTTTTTTTATAACTAATAAGAACATTACTAGTGTTAAACCCGTGCAATATTGCACGGGTATATTTTTAGAAAAAATACGGTGTATAATTAATATTATCGAATAGTGTCTATAATACATGAATATTGTGTATTCAATTTCTATTATATTGATAATAATATTATTTATATATCCATTCTTTTATTGTTTTTTTTAAATCGATATAGATGTTATTTCAAGGTTTATTTTGTACCGTTATGTTTATGATTTGATTTCGCAAAATATATAAATTTGTACACTATTATTGGTTGTTATATTAATATTATGTTATTTTTATTGTTTTTTAATTTAGTATTGTCGCTTTTTTTTCGATGGCAAAAATGCACGGGTATATTTAACCGGTATACTTTAAAGAACATCAATATAATATATCGATATATTGTGTATTGTAATTATGTATTGAAATTTTTTAACTTTACTCAATTTTTTTTTTAAATTTAGTATTTTCGCTTTTTTTCGATTGCAAAAATGCACCGGTATATTTAACGGGTATACACTTGCCAGAAATTAAAATTTCATGTTTATAAATTTATATAAAAAATGTTACGTAATATTTCTTAAACTACGTTATCAGGTATTTATTTAGAATTTTAGACGGTTATTTCTCAGGAAATTCATAAATGAAATTGCGGTTTATTTTAAAATTTTAATACCATAAACCGTTTTAATGTTAAAACAGTTGTGCAAATTATTAATTATCCACATGTATATTCAATCCCGCTATTAATCATTACGTAAAATTTACGGTTTATTTTTGTAAAATCAAAATAGTTGTGCAAATGAATTACGCAATTTTACACGAGTTTTTCGTAAAATTTCATGTTTACGAATTTATATAAAAAAAATTACGTAATATTTCTTAAACTACGATATCAGGTATATATTTAGATTTTCAGGCGGTTATTTCCTAGGAAAATTATAAAAGAAATTGCGGGACCCACCTGAGAGAATTAAAAAAAATAAAAAAAAATCACAATTGCATTGATGACGTGGCGCGTCGAGGGCTTCTGAAATGATTCAGTAATTATATAGATAAGATTGAAGTACAAAACCTAATTTAATTTAGCAAATTTTTTTCTCCTATAAAATTCTTAAAAAATTGTTAGAGGATTAGAAATAATTAACAATTAGTTGAATAAAAAAAATCGTAAAAATGTAAGACCAATAAAAAAAACGCGAAAATAAATCTTAATACTATAAAGGAAATAGAATTTCAAACATTCTCATTGGCGGTTGAATTTCATGAATTTTTTTTATTAATGTTAATGTAGGGTCTCCAATGATCCATAAAATAATTAATTACTCTCTCTCTCTCTTCTTTCTATTCTTCTATTAATTTAATGATTATTTACTTCTTAATTCAATAAATTGTAAAATCATTAAAATTAAATAACTTTTAAGAATCATTAAATTTAATCAAATCTTTTTTAAAAAACGAACAAGTAAATAGGCGAGAGAATGCATTTAGATAATATTACTATTGTTCGTCGTACAGCGAGTATTATTCATTGTATAATTACCATTTTTTTAATCACATATTTACCTCTACAACAAAGATACAACAAAAATAATTTTTTTTATAAAAATAGAGTTGAAAAACGGATAACAAAATTTTTTAAAGGTAGCATATTTTGAACACATACGTTATATCAAATTATTAAACACACCCAAAAAATGAAAAAAGTACATATATAATATAAAAATAATGAAAAAAAGATAGAAATTGTAACAATAAATATTCAAAATAAAAATCTGTATTATATATTTGACGGAGAAAAACTAATTTTTCATTTGATTTTTTATCTTGCGTTAAGCATTAACTAACAATCAAATGAAAAAAGGCAGAGCCGTGAGTTGAAGTACGGTGAGACAGATATAGTTTTATCAAATGAACGAACATAGAATCTTTCACTTTGTTATACTCACTATATAGAGTTTAATAGCTGGCAATTATCAATTGGACCCAATGCATACTACTAAGACTCTTAGAGACACACACCTGGTAATTAATTGGTAAATTAGTAAAATATAGATAAATAAATTCATATAATTTTACACCAAATTTAATACAGAGAACTAGATTATAATATCTTGATTATATGGAAAAAAAAAGATCAATTAAAACAAGTTAATTTCAACCCTTGGATATATAGGACAAAAATTTTACTTTTTTTTACGCATAATGCTATTATTTTGTCTTATTAATTTTGTATATATTTGATATGTTTTAAACAAGAATTTTTGTATTTTAATAATGTCGAGTTAATGCGTTGTTTTTAATTATATCTAAGTTAAGCTTATAAATTCTTTTTTACATTTTATATTTGTATAACAATATTATTAAAATCATACTTTTCTTAAATTTATTCACCTTCTTTATTGCTTTTTTAATTTAATAAAATCAACGGGCGTAAAACAAGTAAGGAGTTAAATAAATATAATATCTTACATAATTGAAAAGAGTACTCATATATATATATATATATATAGGGTCAAGATCCGGTGAGAACCACTACTATAATGAGAACCATGTGAACCTTCACTCAATCTCCACCTAATCTCGTTTCGAAAGTTTTGATGGATCATTTACTATTAGTTATTAGTTTATTTACACACATTCTTTAGTATCATTAAACAAAATTTTTGATTTTATTAACAAAATATATACTTAATGTACAAAAATACAATTAGGTATACTAAAACGGCTATAGATGCACTAAAAAACCTACTACGTGCATGAAAATTTTTACATGCATGAAAATGATTACTAGGTGCATGAAATAACAGACTCTAGGTGCATGAAAAAGAGTTATAGGTACATGAAAAATGTTAGATACATAAAGTCTGTTATAGTAGTGGTTCTCATCGGATCCTGACCCTATATAGGGTCGGGATCCGGTGAGAACCACCCTTATAATGAGAACCATGAGAACCACCACTAAATCTCCACCAAATCGCGCTTAGAAAGTTTCGACGGATCATTTAGCATTAGTTTAACTTATTTAAATACACACTTTAGTATCACTAAACAAAATTTATTGATTTTATTAACAAAATATATACTTAGTTTACTAAAATACAATTAGGTATACTAAAACGGCTATAAATGCACGAAAACGACCACTACGTGCATGAAATTTTTTACATGCATGAAAATGACTACTAGGTGCATGAAATAATAGGCTCTACGTGCATTAAAACGAGTTCTAGATGCATGAAAAGTGATAGTTACGTAAAACTCGGTAGTAGGTGCATGAAAATTAATAATATGTATCTCACCTCGATTTCCGTCACTAGAATATATTTTTTTGACCAAGAAATATGTTCTCTAATCATAAAATTCCATGTCGAATCCAAATATGTCATTAATTTTTTTGCAAAAAGTCTGTAAGGTAGAGTTCCCACGGTTCTCATTATATTGGTGATTCTCATAGGATCCCAATTCTATATATATATATATATATATATATATATATATATATATATATATATATATATATATATATATATATATATATGTATATATGTATATATATATATATAAATCTTGAAGAAAAAATATCATAATAGCAGTACATTTAGTTTGATTTTTTATAAGATCATTGATATACTTTTAAAAACATAACTAGTTTTATGACCCGCGAAAATCGCGGGTTTGCAAATAGTTTTACTCATATATTATTGATAAAGAAAATTGCAAATTAAAACGGCGAACATTTTCACAATTTTAAGTTGTGGTCAATATTAGTTTGTTACAGTGGCAATCATTATCACCATCAACTAACTTAAAAAGCACGTCTTTAAAATCATCAAGTCTTTTTCAAAACTATTTTTCAAAAATATCCACCATTTTCACCGAAATGGCTAAAATTTTAATGGAGCATTAAAGTTTGTACCTAAAATTAAACTCATATCCTCAATGCGTAGTAAAAGAATACTTCTTTATCGTCAAGATAAATAGTTATACCGAATATCATTGAGCGAAAAGGAACTTTAATATGTTGAATCAACAATTAGTAAATATAATAGCTCCAATTTTTTTTTCTTATAATCAAATTGATACTTTTTAACATAATATTCAGGTTGTTCATTAATATAAAATAACATGAAATCTTTATAAAATGGGAACAAAAATTAACTAAAATATTAATTGACGTAAAGAATAACACCAAAAATTGTATTATCTTCTTATCCTCATAGATAGAGTACTTGAAATGTCATTTTTAGTTATAAATCACCGATTATGAATTTGTAGAAGTTATATTAATTTTGATTTTTTTAATTTATCAAATATTTAATATAGACATTTAATTTTAGAATAATAATGATGTCTTAATATTTTTTTTAATTTGTATGTTACAAAATATAGGAGATAAGAAAGACTACTCTAATGGTATAAAATCTCCATATCCTCTATTAACAATGTAAATATAATGTGATTAATTGGACATTTAATGAAGAATGGTATGAGTAATATAAGAAAATGGTCGATGTTTTAAATTTCGGACTCTTGGTTATCTTTGATTTAATTTAGCAAATAAACTTTGTTATAATATTTCTCTCTTAATTAATTCATATTACATTTATCTTTGGGGTGTGTAATACTCCATTGAACCGAATACATTATTCAGATGGGGTAACCCCTTGAAGATATCCATTGATAGGCTTAAAATCTGACTACTGTTTAAAGGGAATGAAAGTACTACTTATATCAACAAAGTGCACTTTTTATATGGTTATCCATGCCAGAGAACTCCACAATTAAGCGTGCTTGACTGCTATTAGTCTTAGGATGGTGACCTCATGGGAAGGTTCTCGGGATGCATATAAGTGAGGACAAAAAGTGCTGGAAAAGATTCATGTTGATCCGTGGGCCATATACACAGCTTGACAAGCTATCATGGCTAACATTTCTGGTCTTACGTTTGGGTTGGGGTGTTACATCTTAAATGGTAGGGAGTATCATATGTAGACAAAGGTTGATTACGCTAGGATGAATTGAGATTTTCTTCAAATAATTAAATGTAATTGAGGTAGAATTATTGATGTGCAATCAGTGAAAGAGAGCGATAAATAAATAGAGATTGACAAACTAAACAAATATAGGCCTAAGACCATGGACCATCTGACTTGAAGGTTGGTTCAATATATATCTTTATCTTTATTATTTGTTGGACAGTTGATTTTGTTTCTTTAGGTGGATAATTGAACATTATCGTACATTCATCCTTAGATTTACAGTTGGCAAGACTAACTTGACCGGAGTGACCCAATCCAAATCAGAGGAAATGCGACAAAATAAATTATTAGTTTTAAAAACGTGTTTATTTATAAAAAAATGTTTTGTAAAAGTTGAAAACTATAACGTGCTTAGAAAGAAGTCTCTTTTAGTTATATATATTGATGAATTTACCTATTAAATTGGGGTACGTGATTAGTTTATTACCAAAGGTATGAACGACATCCCGTAGCCGTCTCCACGACGCGGAATCTGGCTACCTGAGTACGTAAAGTCGTGGGAGCCAACCTGTAACACCTGGGTTTAAAGACTCATTTCTAGGCCTAAGACCATGGGCCATCTGACTTGAGACCGACTTAGAAAGGAAGAGAGTAGACCTTCCATATGAAGGAAGCCCAACTGTTTGGGCAGGCTCGGTCGAGTGAGACAAACTCGACCGAATGAGACCAACTCGGTTGAGTAAGACCAACTCGGTTGATTTAGTCCAACTCGGTCGAGTACGTTGTTCCAGCGGACTTGTTTCTGCGTTAGGATTTAATATAAACCTAATTCGTTCACCAGTCACATCAGACCTCGTAGCCCTAAAACAAAAAAAAGAACCTTCGCATCCCTTTCCCGCTCATCCCGAACTCCCATAAATGCCAGACAACCTTGCCTACGAGATTAGCCGATCCGAGACCTAACACCTACCACCAGTATAACAGGTTCGGTAAGTACCTTATCCCTTTAGTCCGACCTTTCCAGTATCTCTTACAGTCATATTGACGGGTAGAATCTATAATAGGGAACCGTTGATATCGTGCTAGAGTCGCATGATGAATCCTTGGATGCGTATGTCAGGTAGGTGATCCTACTCAGTCAAGTATTTACTTTGTATTGTTTTCCATTTCTGTTGTGACTACGACGCCGTATGATTTCTGTATACGGTTGGTATTGATATTGGTGATGCGGTAGTGATGGTGACATTGTTGAGATTCTACTGGGAACATATGTGTGGGACTGTTGCGGGAAACGGCTCTCACTCCTACGATCGCTTTTCGTGGGACCCGCCACGGAGAGGATGTGTGCACATTAATGATATGGGTACCCCTTGTCGCGAGCAAGTGGGGAATGATACGCTGAGATGATTCAGTGGGATTGGTGTGGCGAAGTGACAGTATGGCAGTGTATTGATTATTGAGCATCGTGATTTATATTCTTAATCTTCGCTTAAGTCTATTATTGTGCTTGTACTTACGTGTGTATTTGTATATTCGTTTCCTATCTGTGTCTGCGGTGATCCATTGTTGTATATTTGGTGAGTAGCGCGATAGTTTTAGGTGTGGAAGTTTGGATGGTATGCTTGCTAAATTGTTTACTTGTATGTCTGGACGAGCCGACGAAAAGAGTCATCGCAGTTACCGTCAGTAATGTATATAGAGTTAAAACTTTGTATTTCTTTGATCTTAGTCTTGTCATACACTTGTAATAATCCTTAACTTTTTCATGAATGGTCTATTTGATATATACTGTCCTCGGAAAACCGAGATGGTTGTATTCCCGCTGACTGAGGAAGGTCTAGTTAAGGCTCCTTGGAAATCGGGGGTGTTACACAACCAAACTTCTCAACCAAGAACACTTTTATATGCTATCATCTTTTTGCTTCTGAGTCATCAATTTCATAACAATCCTACTCACTCGATCTCAAAATTGTTTATTTTTAGTTTGGACTTGAAATATCGAATTGGATCAGTAAGAATTATTGTAGCTTACCTATGGTGGCAGTTTTACAACCTTGTAATGGCGGTTTTGGAATCAAAATCGACACCATAAGTAACCCTATAGTGGCGGTTCTGAAATTACAAATGCCACCGTAACTTACCTATGGTGGCGGTTTTACAACCGACACGAAAAAAATATGACCTCAGCAATCACGTCGCTTGAAAACCGTCATTGTAGGATTATTACAACTGGCACCGTAAGGTATAATTCTACTAGGGGAAGAAAGTGACTGACGACCAATCTTATTAGCCGGAGATGTGAACAATTTTCATGCCGCTGACCTCGTCCCAGACAAGTGCATTTGTCCGATCAAAGCCTAAAGCGACATTATAGTATGACTCGTACGAGTCTGATTCCACTCCCTCAGACATTGGCTTGATAATGGTGTGGAGGCTCATGGGGCGTGTTGTGAGAAGGATTGAATCGAGTCTCGACTACCTATTACTAGTTTTCCATTTAGTTTGATAGTTATTTATTTTTAAGACTTCCGTTGTATTTTATTATTTTGATATGACTAAATTGACAAACACTACCTATTTAAGTCCTCTTTTTAACAATCAGAACCTACATAATAAAAGTTTCATAATCACTACCACAATACTATCCCCGATGATAAAATCACTGACTCTTGCATTTTTTCGTCCAATTAATAAATATAGTGACCAAATTGCCCTTGGTTTAACAAAATTATTTAGCTTCTCTCATATTCACACATTAATGTCGATCACTCTATATGTCCTACAGAAACCCTAAAAATCTCACATTTACTATCACTACTCAATCAAATTCATTTAATCTTTCTCGCCTGTTGAGTTCTTCATCAAACCCAGGTACAACACTTCTATTCGTCTATTTGAATTAGGGTTATTCGGTTATTGTTATTTCTTTCTTGTTTTATTGTTAATTATATTAATTTTCTCTTGTTTTATTCTCTAGTCCATGACTTGGTAACAGCAGGTGGGACACGACAATGCCACTTCAAATTAGGGAGCCTATCACGCACCTTCCATTTCCTGTTATGTTTTACAAAAGATGAATTATTAACAAGATTTACCAAGAATTATAGGTGGTAGATGAAAAAAATTGAAAAAAAGAAGAATTAATAAGATAGAAGTAGATGACCATATACCTTAGTAAAGAAAAAATAATAGAGGAGATGAAGAACATTTGTTCAGGGGATGAGTGAAGAAAAAATAATAGAGGGGAAGAGAACATAAAGAATAAAAGGAGTGTAATTGACATGAGAGGGGTAGTTTGGGGATAAAAACATGATTTTAGGGGGGAAATTTGAATTTATCTTTTGTAACACCCCTCATTTGTAGATGCTGAGCTGTGACGCAACTCGGCCGAGTAAGTCGAACTCGGCCGAGTAAGTCGAACTCGGTCGAGTAACTGCAATTCGGGTGAGTAAGTGTTACTCAACCGAGTTGGTCTTACTCGGTTGAGTGTGTCTTTCCGAGAGTCGGGATGCGGTTAATAATATAAACAAATTCGAAAATTATAATTACTTTTACCCTAAATCAGAAAACAGTAAAACCCTTTTTCTCTTCATCATCTTCCTCTCAAACCTTCCCAAATGTCTTAGCAAGAGTCTTGAAGCGCCGATCATCTAGCCTAATCCGTATTCTATCAAGTATGTGTTATCTTATCGTATATTCGTCATGGATTTTGGTTATGGGATTAGTGAGTAATCGTTATGTATGTAATTATTAGGAGGAGGATTCATAGAAGAACGTTGGCAAAACGTTTGTGGATTGCATCTTGTTGTGATTGTTGAGGTAGGGTTTCCCTACTCTATTTATGTGTAATTTAATTGTGGCGGTATGATTATTGTTGTTATCTGATATCACTATACTGCTATTGAGATTTGTATTGGAAACATATGTGTGGGACCGTTGCGGGAAACGGCTCTCACTCCTACTATCGCTCATCGTGGCACTCGCTACAGAGAGGATGTGCACATTAAGGATCTGACACTTGTGGAGCTTGAGGCCGCCACCTGGTTATTCTGACAGTGATATCCCCCACCTGGTTATTGTGACAGTGATATCAGCGAATTGCGATTATCAGATTGTGATTTGAGTTATTGAATTGTGACCGTCTTATTGCTGTAGTTTCTGACACCTGTGGTTGTTTTACTGTGATGATTCATGTAATGGTGATAAGATTCTCAGGTTCGTAGATGTTGATGCTTACTAGCTCATAGAGGATGGGATCCCACTCAGTCTTACAGTGTCATGATAGTTATCTATCTAGCTTTCGCAGACATTTTACTTTATGATTGTTTCATCAGACGGGTGTAATGTATACATTATTCATTACTTTAATAAAGGTCGCTTTTAGTTTGTTTATCTTGATATTATACCTCAGGAAACTGAGATGGTAATGTTTTCATAGTCTGATTGTCCTACCTAAAAGCCTTGAATTATGAGAGTGTTACAAATGGTATCAGAGAGACGATCCTGACACCTAAAACTAATGAACAAAATGTACATAGGATGTGTCTTAAATAAAATGAACCCCAAGTATAAGTTTTTAAGGCTACTACAAAGGTTTGAGAGACGTACCAGAACCGTGAAATTGCTTACAACCTTACACTTGGCCACCTAGGGTAGATTAGGATGTGTATACATGTGTGATTTGAGGTATGATGATTTTGTGGATATTATGCGGTAATAAGCATGTGAAAGGTGAGAATGAGATTATCATATAATCTGTATGGATATACGAAAGTTTGGCGACGGTTGCATATTTCCTGTTATATAAATTGTTGTAGCTAGTATGCATATAAGGTGGCTTGATGCTTAGGATAAGTGTAGGACGATTTCCCTTTCACGAAGCCTGACTGATGTATATGACTCGGCCGAGTGGGGTGGACTTGATCGAGTAGGTTTTACTCGACCGAGTGGTTGAGATTCGACCGAGTTAATGTGATTCGGCCGATTAGGTGTAACTGACCGAATAGGAGTCACTCGACCGAGTAGGTGTAACTCGACCGAGTAGGTGTAACTCGACCGAGTGGGTGTGACTCGGCCGAGTAGGGTTACTCGACCGAGTTGGTTGCACCAAATTCTGTTTTCTTTTCTCTTTTGAGTCGTAGGCTATATGCTTACGTTTACCCCTTTTCTTCTTATAGTTACAATGGCCCCTAGAAGAGCTAACACTGCTAATCTTCCACCAAACCCGACTGCGGCCATGATTCAGGCTGAATCTATGTCAATCGAGGAGATCGCTCGGTTGATCGAAACCAATAAAACTCTGAATATTGCCATCCGAAATTCAGAGAGATCTCTGGCACCACCTGTGAGTGCTCATGATATCAATAATGCTATGACTTATCACCGCCCCACCATATTTGACGGTGCGGGGACGTCGGGGCTTCTAGAGGACTGGTTGAGGGAGATGGAGAGTATGCTTGAGGTGGTCGATTGTCCTGGCGACCTCAAGGTGTACCAAGCTTCTTTATACTTGCGTAGCTTAGCCGGGGGATGGTTGGAGCGAGATAAAGAGAAGGCTCGTGACTATTTTTGCGCAGATAGGGCAGGATTATGTATCGTGGGAGGCCTTTAAGGCTGCAATAAAGCGCGAGTTTGTACCTGAGCACGTCCGTAGTCAGTTGCGGGCTGATTTTGATAGTTTCCGGATTTCAGATGACATGACCGTTTTTGAGTACTACATCAAGTTCAATGACTTGGCTCGACAGGTGTTGGTGATGGGTATGACCCATCAGGCGCTGACCCTTCGGTTCAAGAAGGGGTTGACTCTCCGTATCATGGAAAGGTTACATGATGGTACGGTGTCTGACCTCAAGGAGGTGTATGAGAGAGATGAGCATGCTGAGAGGTTGGCCAATCTGGCCAGGGATACCCGAGAAAATAGTTGGGATAAGAGGAAATCTGAGAGTGAGAGTACTAGAAGTCGGTACAAGAAGGGGAATTTCAGTCAGGGTCATTTGTAACAACCCGACCCACCACGGTCGTAACACACCCCCAATAAGATGTGAGGTATGTCTTTGGGCCCATTATTTATCCTCACTTAAGCACAAAAGCACAAGGCCTTGTTACTAAGTTGTGGGTGGAAGTTTATAAAATATCACAAGCCTCACATTCTACCGATGTGGGACAACTTTCGTCTCATACTCTTGGGCTGTTACAAACTCCCCCACTTAAAGAACACATCGTCCTCATTGTGCCCCAAACTTGATCGCAACCAAGCCCAGAATCCTCCCCCGCTAGGTGGGTGACCCGGGTACTCCTGACCACAGACTCACCACACGGTCGCAGGGTCGCTCTGATACCATTTGTAACAAATCGACCCACCACGGTGGTAACACCCCCAATAAGATGGGTGGTATGCCTTTGGGCCCATTATTTATCCTCACTTAAGCTCAAAAGCACAAGGCCATGTTACTAAGTGGTGGGTGTAAGTTATTATAAACATATCACAAGCCTCACATTCTACCGATGTGGGACAACTTTACTCTCATACTCTTGGAGTGTTACAAACTCCCCCACTTAAAGAACACAACGTACTCGTTGTTCCCCAAACTTGACCGAAGCCACGCCCGGAATCCTCCCCCTCTAGGTGGGTGACCTGGGTACTCCTGACCACATGCTCAACACACGGTCGCAGGGTCACTCTGATACCATTTGTAACAACCCGGCCCACCACGGTCGTAACACACCCCCAATAAGATGGGAGATATGCCTTTGGGCCCATTGTTTACCCTCACTTAAGCCTAAAAGCACAAGGCCTTGTTACTAAGTGGTGGGTGGAAGTTATTATAAACATATCACAAGCCTCACATTCTGATGGAAATTAGGCCATACTAACTTAACCATAAAATTAGTCTTACTAATTAAATAACAAAATTTTAATTTATTTAGATCTTATGCATGCAATGAAAATTTGCGGAAATGTAAAGAAAAGAATCCTTACATTCGGTCCAAGAATGCTAAGGACGATCCTCCAGGGAACAACCAACGTAGATTGCCTCCTTCAAATTGAACCCAAGACTTACCCTTAACCAACCGAGATTGACACGGACTAGGTGAACAAAAACGGTTTTACTTTAAAACGAATTCTAATCTAATTAGAAATCTCGAGTAAAATACTATAACTATTATAGTAAAATATTATGTGAATAATATTAAGAGAGGTTTTATATTTTGTTTCTTACACTAGAAAATAAAACAAGCATAAGGGTTAGATATATGATAATGTGATCAAGTCACATATATAGAGGGAAGGGGGGGTGTTTAGTAGTGTGCATGGGCTCATGGGGAAGGGATCTTATTCCTTTTGTCTTACCCATGTGCTTAATGTTAAGTCACATCAAAACTTAACAAAATAATAATAATTATAAGATAAAATATCAAGCATAATATTATCTTACAATCTACATTTACACGGCTAACATTGTGTAAAATGGACATTCATTTTACAAATATAATTTGTACAATTGTATAATATGTAACATCCCTTGTGACATAATTAAATTGTATTAATCTAAAATATATTTATAATATAAATATTATTTCTAAATTAATTAAATCATATTTAACAAATTATTTTAGTAATTCGTAATTACCGTCCCAATATATGGTTATTATAATAATCGTCGATACGGTATACAACGTTTGTTATAAACAAGAACCATTCATATTCTAATTTCGATATTTAAAAAAAAAATCGATTAATATTTGACAATCGACACATTTCAATTTCAAATATAAATCTTACATTAAGATTCAACCTCTGATTTCTCGATATTTAATTTTAAGGATTTTGATCAATTCATATCGTATACAATTAATCAATGTATATGGTAAGAGGAATATCCTATAGGTGTGACCTAAAGGGATCAACTGACCACCACCGTCATACGACAGTAATGTCAAACTCTAGTCAGCCAATCATTACCGATTAATGTTGGCCAGTTGACTATATATAATATCGGATCATCCCTTGCATATTCTTATCATAAGATTTTGACAATGATTATTATCATTGACGTGATCGCACTATAGTTGAGGACACATTTCCCAACAATCTCCCACTTGTCCTCGACAAGTGTGCGTCACCAATTCTCTTGTCCTATTACATCATCTAACACTCAATGCAAGGTGTCTTGCAGGTCGTACTTGCATTTGTTCATATCTTGAGCGGTTTTCTCGATCTGGAGATTTAACTGCTTTGACCGGAATCATCTACCATAGATACTTTCCGAGCGTGGCCACGCATTTCCAGTTAAACTTCTCCTCGAGTGGCCCTGAGATTTAAGATAACCCTGACGAGGGACTGGACACTTCATATCCTACTGTTCCCTTCGGCTAACACAGTCCATCATGACCCGAAATATGCCCATTTGACCCCTTTAACGGATGATCGTAGAGCAAAAATCAAAGTCAATCTGAAAACTGTGCCACCTGGGGCGAATAGTCTCTAGTCTAAGAATCGACTCATGTGAATAATATAGTAGCTTTCGCCACGACCAGGCTAATATAAAATATCCAGAACTCTATAAGCGGTCACAGGTTGCTCGACAGAGTGTCTCTGCGGTCTGCCTATGTGATCGACTAGTCATCCCATATGACTCTATGGCATTTGAACTTGCCATCAATCGCCTCACACTCTAGTCGCTTCGAGACGTCACCTCATACAAGCGACTATGGGCTATACTAATAAGTTAATCCAGTTCACTTATGGGGTTCAAAAATTGTCTCTTACAACCCATTTGGATTTGACAAAGTATATAAATAGAGAATTAATAATAACTCAAACGATAAGAGTGATCGTTATGTGCGAATAGTCAATACAATATTATTGTTCCACATAAACAATCTTTGATGCTATACATCAATTTGTATTAATGGTTTTCTATCAATCAAACCTACAAATTCGGTTTCCTTCTGACTCATATTATCTCATATAATATGATCTTATTCAAGTACATTTCTAGTCCTCATACAAGACTCGAGTCTCCTTACCTGAAGGAAGCTCCCACTGTTATCTTATAACTTGTGACATGTTGTTCTCGCATACACAATCACATTGTACTAGAATTCATATTGTAGTTTACCTTGATCCGATCTACTAATTCTCCTTGAGAACTTATATTGAAGTAAAGTTTTGTTTCAGCATCTTGGCATGTTAATTAAGGTCATATGAATCAACGCTTTCATATCTAAGATTCTTTATTCAACGATATGAACAATTTATCCAACCTTGTGAATCAATAGGTGACGTTTTATTATCATATAATAAACTCACTCATGATCGTCCATCATCCTATGACGTTCTTAACATTTATTCATCTAGAATTGAAAACCTCTTATTCTTTATATTTAAAGAATCACGATTCTCTCTTAATGGTAGGTTCAATTTCTTAATGACTTTTCTCCCACTGAATTTCGTATCACTATCTTTATAGTTAAATAACTCCCACTATCTTCATAGTGTTAAGCAACTTACTCAATCAATATCTTCTCAACTCATTATGAACATTTTATTTTTCGTCCTCGTTCCCTTGGAAAGCACCAGGACATGATTTCTCCTCTATGTACCTTTAGAACATGAACTACTATCAACAAGAGGACGGGAGACGATTTCTCCTCTATTATCTCATAAAATCAGAAACATTAACTTCTTGGAAACGTTTTTCCTTCCGTTTATACACATGGTTCCTATTGTCCTCTCTAGGAACTAATGACATAAGGAACATTTCCTTTTGTGTCCTCGCGTAGTTTCTTCCGTGTCCTCTAGTAGTTTCTTCTATACAATTATTTAGGATTCTTCTCAAGGACCCATATAAAACTCTTCTCTAAGATCCTATATTTATACCATTGGTTTACGGGCGTAGAATTTCTCCCACTCTATCCTTTAAAATAACCGTTATTTTTTGAAGGATATCATTTTCGACCGTTAACAATATTTTGGATAAAAGATTATGAGGAGTGAGACATTAGTACTCTTATTCATTTAAAGTGATCATCTTATAATGAACTAATGTTCTCATATTTGAGTTTGAAGTATTTCACGGGGTGTAATTCTCGTTTTACGTAAATCGAATTACTTTATTATGATCCTATCATGATTAGCGTACGTTGAACTATTCAAGGTACTTAATTACGATCTAGGAAATCATATCAACTCATGTTATGAACTACACAATGCATTTTAAAAACAACATATTGATTAAGAACAAAATAGATGACTTGGGTTGAAAACCAAGTCACCAATATTCAAATTACAACCATTGTTTAAAATAACCGAATTCTTGTCATACAAGAAATACAACGTTCTTAAAATTAAAATGCAAAATGAAAGAAGACATCAAAATGAAAAATTAGAGCTAAGTTGTTTATGTCTTCAATCTTCGGATGCTACCCTAGCCATCCATGGAAGGAACTTTAAGCTTCCTTCTCCTTCTCCTTGCCCTTATCCTTGGAAAGAGCCCCTTTAAACAATTTATAAATGGGTAAGAATCAACAACTTGTATCAACATACAAAAGGTGACAAAATAACATGAATTAATCGAGAATTATTACCTACTGCAAGAACCCTTCCGGCTTTGAGGTCATTGAGATACTTTGGGCAATTCCGCTTCCAATGCCCCATCTTAGTGCAATAATGGCACTTGTCTTCAACCTTTACAGACGACGAAGAAGCACCTTTCGAAAAGGTCTTCTCCTTAGGAGATGTGGGCTTGAAGGCTTTAACATTTTTGCCCTTGTTAGCCTTCCGCTTAAACTTTCCATTGCTCTTCTTCTCGATGTTGAGCACATCCTTCGTGGAACTCCCATTAAGTCCCGTATCCCTTTCCGCTTGGACGAGCATCTTATGTAATTCGCCCAAAGAGGTTTCTTGAGTACGCATGTTAAAGTTCACCCGGAACTGAGCATACGTTTTCACTTTGTTTAGGGAGTGAAGAATTCTATCAATAATTAGAGAGTCGGGAACATTCACCCCTTGTAGCTTCAAGGTTTCGGCTAGCTCAACCATTTTGAGCACATGAGGACTAATCCTTTGACCTTCCTTTAACGTCAAATCAAAGAAGGCAGAGGCCGCCTCATATTGGATTACCCTAGGAGCTTGCGAAAACATGGTCGCAACTTTAGAATAAATCTCATTAGCCGTGGCTAGCTTAATCATTCTCCTTTGGAGATCCGGCTCCATTGAGAATATAAGCACGTTCTTAAGAGCATGCGACTCTTTCATGTAGGTCACATAGGCCTCACGAGTCGCCTCCGTTGCACGAGCGGCGAGAGTGGGAGGAGTGGCGGTGGTAAGGTAACAAGTCTTATCGTCAGCTTTCGCGGCCAAAACCAATTGGGCGTCCCAATCCTTAAAATTGGCGCCATGCTTCTCAAGCTTGCATCGATCCATGAAGGATCGAAGTCATGATACGTTTCTGAGAGGTGGAGTGTTCTTAGCCATTGATGATTGTGTTGAAAAAGAACTACAAATGAAAATAAAGGAATTAAAACACAATTATCGTTTATATTAATTAAACGTGTAAATTTTAAACTAGTTAAACATCTACTTAATGATCTCTTACCCAATTAAGTAAATGATCCCGAGACCCAAATATATACTAACTTGGGCACGGTTTAGCCGATACATCCCTCATTAATATAATTCGGTGGATTAACCCTTTAATCGATTCTACTTTTAGAACTCTCGGTCGATAAAATTACATTAATTCTTATCTTAGCCCGAACTTATTACCACTACGGTCGCTCGAATACCTTCGTCGAGATCGACCAAATTTCGAGAGTGTAATCATATTACCCCCACTTCTCCAACGTAATAAGGTAGCACCCCGGTTTAGCCGAGCCCACTCCCTTATGAAGAAAGTACTTCGTGGGTTCCTTACTTTTTGGTAAGGATATGTCTCGATTTTTAAATAACATAAGAGATCTTGTCAATTTATTATCTATCTCCTATAAGTGAACTAAGTCGGTGAATTATCGATAAATTAATTGACACGGTCTATAGAATCGATGAAAATGCATGATATGGAATGACGATTTGGCTATGCATGCAAACATATTAAGCATAAATAAAAGCATAAAAACTTAAAAGCATAAATAAATCCTAGTATGGCCTTCCTAAAAAAAGAAAATTTTAATATAAAATACAAATTCGGAAACCAACTCCTTGGTCCCTTGAACTTCACACGCGGCACGCATCCCAAGGCAAACTCCGTCTTGGTCGGAACACCTTTCCGAAAAGCACCGTCTTCAAGGATTTCCGGAATTACAACAATTACAAATTTTCTATCTATTTTATACATTATAAAATAAAACAATAAAATAAAGTGATACGAGATCACATTAAATTACAACCGAATCGATAACCCCTTACATTACGGGAAATATCGATTAAAATCTAAGGCCATATTAAGCAAAATACATAATTCCAAATTACGTAAATAAATTATGACATTCATAAACAATTAAATTAATATGCAATGCTTATAAAAATGCAAATCCTAAGTCAAATCGTCCTATTTAAACACAATTTAAATATCGTTATTCATAATAACACGGTTTTATGGAATAGCGTGATTTTAATATTTAAAATCACTTAACATTTTGTGAATCACTATTCACGTTTTAGTTAAGTATCCTAATAAATTTTAGGATTGAAAATTTTTTCTTACTCAAATTTCGAAAATAACTTAACTTATTAATTATAATATTGTTCGGGTTTTAATCGGTTTTACGGAAAAAAGTAATATAAAAATCAATTTAGTATAAAATATTTCAAAAATCCAAAATTCAAATTTTGAACATTCTGGTAAAATTTCAGATCCTAAAAACATTAATATTTCCGAAATAAACTATTTATTTCGTAATAAAACGTGTAACATGCAAAATTAGACGGAAATTCAAAATTACCTCCAAAATAATGTAATAAAATACTAATAAATTTTTTACATATTCCTAGACACTCAAAGTGGATGAAATGGACAGGAAAAAACAGTAAAAACACTGTTCAAGGGCTGAAATATCAATTCATGACTCTTACAATTCTTATTTTTAACTTTAACTTTTAAAAAATTAAAAATAAAAATCCAGAAACTTTTGGCACCCAAGAAAAATATGATGATGAACATATCAAATATGACAATTATGGGTTAATTTTTCCGGCCATTTTAGCAACTTTTACTATTTTTAATAAATTATGCCATATATCACTCGATTTTAACAATTAAAATCATTTCTCATGAAACATTCGAAATAAAAATCTCAAAATTTACATGTATGCTAGAAATAATATATATGACACTGTATAAAATTTTCATGGCCAAATTCAAACCCAAACTATTTAATTTGAATTTATGTCACTAATATCTCGATTTTTACAATAAAAATCAATATTCATGCAATATAAAAGACAAATTTTTGGAAAATTTAACATACATTTTAAATATTGCATGTGACACCTAAAAAAATATTCGTAGCTAAATTCATAATCTAACTATATAAACCCATTTTTTACTCATTTTATGACAATTTAACATTTAAATTTCATAAACTATGCATAAAACTTAAATAATTTCGAAAATTACATATTCATAATTTGTTAAATGCATGTGAGAACATATATAAAAATCTCGGCCAGAAAGTTTATTTTACTATTTTTCCACAAATAAAACATTTTTAACCGATTATGAGCATAAATTAACAATTAAATTACAAGTTTGAACAATATTATTCCATAAATCATTCATAATGACTTAAAACATATTTAAGACCATAAAGTATACATGCATTAGAAATTTCGTGCATATCATATATGTACTAATTATTTTACGTTTTTAATTTTAATCACATTACACGCAAAAATCGTAAAATCGAGTTGCATGCAAGCAACCGAATGCTCTGATACCACTTGATGGAAATTAGGTCATAGTAACTTAACCATAAAATTAGTCTTACTAATTAAATAACAAAATTAACTCATTAATTTATTTAGATCTTATGCATGCAATGAACATTTGAGGAAATATAAAGAAAAGAATCCTTACATTCGGTCCAAGAATGCTAAGGAAGATCCTCCACGGAACAACCAACGTAGATTGCCTCCTTCAAATTGCACCCAAGACTTACCCTTAACCAACCGAGATTCACACGGACTAGGTGAACAAAAACGGTTTTACTTTAAAACGAATTCTAATCTAATTAGATTTCTCGAGTAAAATACTATAACTATTATAGTAAAATATTATGTGAATAATATTAAGAGAGGTTTTATATTTTGTTTCTTACACTAGAAAATAAAACAAGCATAAGGGTTAGATATATGATAATGTGATCAAGTCACATATATAGAGGGAAGGGGGGGTGTTTAGTAGTGTGCATGGGCTCATGGGGAAGGGATCCTATTCCTTTTGTCTTACCCATGTGCTTAATGTTAAGTCACATCAAAACTTAACAAAATAATAATAATTATAAGATAAAATATCAAGCATAATATTATCTTACAATGTACATCTTCACGGCTAACATTGTGTAAAATGGACATTCATTTTACAAATGTAATTTGTACAATTGTATAATATGTAACATCCCATGTGACATAATTAAATTATATTAATTTAAAATATATTTATCATATAAATATTATTTCTAAATTAATTAAATTATATTTAACAAATTATTTTAGTAATTCGTAATTACCGTCCCAATATATGGTTATTATAATAATCGTCGATACGATATACAACGTTTGTTATAACCAAGAACCATTCATATTCTAATTTCGATATTTCAAAAAAAAATCGATTAATATTTGACAATCGACACATTTCAATTTCAAATATAAATCTTACATTAAGATTCAACCTCTAATTTCTCGATATTCGATTTTAAGGAATTTGATCAATTCATATCGTATACAATTAATCAATGTATATGTTAAGGGGATTACACTATAGGTGTGACCTAAAGGGATCAACTGACCACTACCGTCATAGGACAGTAATGTCAAACTCTAGTCAGCCAATCATTACCGATTAATGTTGGTCAGTTGACTATATATAATATCGGATCATCCCTTGCATATTCTTATCATAAGATTTTGACAATGATTATTATCATTGACGTGATCGCACTATTGTTGAGGACACATTTCCCAACACATTCTACCGATGTGGGACAACTTTCCTCTCACACTCTTGGGGCGTTACATCGTTCGCATTCTGCGGGAACCGGTCTTGGGTGTAAAGGGGGTCGCAGTCTTAGTGACACCCTTATTGCTATAACTGTGGTGCAACTGGGCACAAGAGACTGAAGTGCAGGAAACTAGGGGGAGACAACTATCAAGGACCTTCGTAGAGTTCTCAGAGTTTTGAGAGCAGCCGTCCTGCGAGTACGTGGGGCAACCAGGGAAAGCCAAATTAATGTAACTACAGCCGCCAGGAAGGCTATTAGAGGCCTAATGAGGGAGGTAGCCAGGCATCAACGACTAAACCAACCTCATCTGCAACGACTATTCAGGGCGAGGGTCAGAAGAGCAGTGACAAGTTGTTTGCCATGGGGAAGTAGGTTGCAGCTGAGGATGCGCACGCTGTGACCGGTACTTTCTTTGTTCATGGTTGTTCTATTTTCGTTTTGTCTGATTCTAGGGCAACCCATTCTTTTATGCAAGCCATGCTAATAGTTTAGGGCTAGAGTCGTTTGAGGTAGCTAGTGATGAGGTATTTATACCTTCTGGGAGTCAGTGGTGTGTCGGAAAGTTTATAGAGGTGTGTCTTTTGTGATAGGTCAGGTTAACTTTCCTATCGATTTCTTTGAGTTACCATTAGATGGCTTTGAGATTATAATCGGGATGGATTGGCTAGGTAGATATAAAGCTACCATTGATTGTCACCAGAAGAAGGTGACCTTGAGGGGATCTAAGGGAGTCAGAGTGTCATATAAGGGCTTTGTTGTTAGACCTAATATCAAGATCATATCAGTGTTGACTTTGAAGCCTTATTTGAGGAAGGGGTGTCCCTTGATTTTGTGCCATGTGAGGGATACCCGGGTTGAAGAGGTGTCTACAGAGAGATTCTGGTAGTGGGTGTTCGGGGATGTGTTTCGGAGGAGATTCTCAGGTTACCACCCAAGAGAGACATCGATTTCAGTGTTGAGCTGAAGTCGGGAACAAGACCTATTTCTAAGACCCCTTACTGGATGGGTCCAAGAGAACTAGAGAAGCTGAAGAACCAGCTCAATGATCTGTTAGACAAGGGATACATTCGACCTAGTGAATCACCTTGGGGAGTACCAGTGTTATTCGTGAAGAAGAAGAATGAGAGTATGAGGTTATGTATTAATTACCGTGAGCTGAACCATGTGACGATGAAGAACTGTTACCCTTTGTCGAGGATAGATGATCTGTTTGACCAGTTGACTAGGGCATAAGTGTTTTCAAAGATTAATCTGAGGTCGGGATATTATCAGTTAAGGATCAGGGATAGTGACATACCCAAGACTGCTTTAACGTCTAGGTATGGTCATTATGAGTACGTGGTGATGGCGTTCGGGTTGACTAATGCACATGCCGTGTTCATGGATCTGATAAACCGGGTGTTTAGTCCCTACATGGAAAAGTTCGTGGTTGTTTTCATTGATGACATCTTGGTCTACTCAAAGACCAAGGAGGAGCATCAGGAGCATGAGGAGCACTTAAGGATTATTTTTGCAGACTCTGAGGTACAATCAACTTTATGCTAAGTTGTTAGTGTGAGTTCTTGTTGGAAAAGGTAGCGTTCTTATGGCATGTGATCTCGAAAGAGGGTGTGGCGGTGGATACTAGTAAGATTGAGGCAGTTTCTAACTAGAAGGCTCCTAAGAATGTAGCGGGGGTTCAGTTTTCTGGCTTGGCAGGATATTATAGACGGTTCGTGAAAGACATCTTCAAGATTGCTAGGTCTATGACTTTACTCATGAGGAAAGATACTAGATTTCGCTAGAATGAGGAGTGTGAGATGGCATTCCAAATCTTTAAGGAACGTTTGACTACAGCTCTTGTCTTAACCACGCCAGAAGGGATCAATAATTTTGAGGTGTATATTGATGCTTCAAAGAATGGGTTAGGAAGTGTGCTAATGCAGAATGGGAAGGTGATTCCTTATGTGTTGAGACAACTTAAGCAGTACGAGGAGAACTACCCTACTCACGACTTAGAGTTGGGTGGTGTAGTCTTTGCGCTCATTATTATCTGTATGGTTTGGCTTTCTGGGTATTCTCGGACCATAAGAGTCTAAAGTATATCTTCACCCACATGGAGCTTAATATGAGACAGAGGAGGTTGGTGGAATTGATCGGAGATTATGACACGGATATTGTGTACCATGAGGGAAAAACAATTGTATTTGTCGATGCCTTGAGTAGGAAGAGTGTGCATTCTTTGTGCACAACAATGTCCTCGATGAGATTGAGAGATGGGGTGGACCGGATGGGTATTCATGTGATCGATCAAGAAGGGAGATACGTGAGGAGATTTGACAGTGGAGCCACAGCTATATGGTGAGATCAGAAAGAGTCGATTGCTGGATCCTAAGTTCTTAGAGTGGAGGCCGAAGCTTGAGTCAGGCGGACCGTCGATGTTTTCTCTTAGAGATGATGAGAATCTTCGCTTCGATGGTAGGTGGTATGTTTCGGACCGTGACGATTTAAGGGAGAGGATTATGACAGAGGCTCTTAGTGTGTCTTATTCAGTGCATCCAAGTGGGGATAAACTGTATAGAGACCTTAAGCAGACTTTCTGTTAGTCGGGTGTGAAGAGAGATGTTGCAGAGTTCGTGGCTCGATGTTTGACTTGTCAGCAAGTGAAGGGGGAGCAGCATCAGTCACAGGGTAGGACTTAGTCCTTGGAGGTACCAGAGTGAAAGTGGGAGTCGATCTCGATGGATTTCATTGTGGGGTTACCTCGGTCTTAGATTATAAGAGTTAAGTTGCTTATGTTTAGTATCACCAACAAGAGTCTTGGTGAAATCAAGGATGCACGCCAAGCTATATCTTTTACGGAATTGATCAGGTAATTCTTTCGGCTACTGTAGGATTTGAGGTTAACCTAACGATTTATAAGTCTAAAACGAGAGAGAAGGATGTAGTTTTTGAAAACACCGAAAATAAAATAAAAATAAAGCATCAACAATTAGGTCTCATTCCATCGAGTAAACAGTAACACAGTGAGCAATTGTCACCACAGGCTGCCTGACTGCTTATTTAGCAAGTACCCAACTACTGAAGCCCAGACATTTTACGAGCCGATATTATGAGACGGTAATTATGAATTGGATGATTGTGGACATGTTAACTAAGTCAACTCATTTCGTCCCCATAAAGGACAATTGGAGCAAGGTGGAGATAGCATTTGCCTATAGGAAGAATTTGGTCAGATTACACGGGATTTCTAAGGATATTGTGTCGGATCGGGATTCTTGCTTCATGTCGAGGTTTGGCAAAAATTACAGGAGATGATGGGTACTACGCTGAAGATGAGTACAACTTTTTATCCCGCTACTGATGGCCAGACTGAGAGGACCATTAAGACACTGGAGGATATGCTAAGAGCCTGTGTGATGGAGTTTGGGGGTAGTTGGGAGGAGAGGCTGGATTTGATTAAGTTTTCCTACAACAACAGTTACCATGTGAGTATCGGGATGGCATCGTTTGAGGCTTTGTATTGAAGGAGATGTAGGAGTCTAGTTTTTTGGGATGAAAACATTGAGGCCGCAGTGTTGGGTCCTCAGTTAGTCCAGGACATGATAGATCAGGTGAGGGTGATTCGCCAGAAGATGAGAGCAGGTCAGGATCGATAGAAGAGCTATGCGGACTTATTACTGTGGGAAAATATCTGTATATAATCCCAATTCTTTATATGCAGGATTATAATAAATTTATAATATATGATGTATAGTCATAAACGAAGTACACGATACAAAGATTGGGATCAAGAATTAACCTTCTGTCCTTGCAAAGGCCTAAGATCAGATATCAAAACAGATATCTTCCTAATCGTTGCACCCAAGATGTTCCAAGAAATACCTCTTCTAGAACTAGAAACTGCAAAATTACCTTTAATTTTGTGTAAGATGAAAGCTAGAGAGAGGGGGAGTATGTATGACGTGTAACTCGTGTTCTTTAAGTGCAGAGTGAATGTCCTATTTATAGCTTCAAACAACCTTGCTATTAGACATCAACTAGGATTCCCCAAATCAGTATTTGGTTCTACCTACAGCACTTCATAACAACTGAACAACTTAGTAATTGCTCAGACCGAAATTCTATCTTTATAGAATCGGTTATATCTCTCTCTTGTGTAATGTTTTATCTTATAAATATCTTATATTTATAATCCACTAGTTAAATATAACCTTTTATATTTAATTAAATCATTTAATCTTTATTAAATAATTTCATTACACATAATTAAATATAACATTTTATATTTAATTACGAATTAACATTTTAATTCATCTTAGCTAATATTATTTAATCAGTATTAAATAATTATGGCATCATTACATTGACTAACCGTTTAGTCATATAGGGTATCAATATGATTACATTTTCATCTAATCATATCTCTCAGATTCCATCCTTTAGGTGTGACTCTTAGGGACCAGTTGATTACCGCCATCTGTATGACAATAACGTCAAACTTTCTAGCAAGCCAACCGTTATTGATAAACGTGAATCAACTGGCTAAAATACAAAGTATACCCTGTGTTCCTTTAAGAGATTTATACGTGTTGTCGCACTAACTGTTGAGGACACTAGCTCCAACAATCTCCCACTTGTCCGTACAAGTGTATGTGCGATAACCGATTCTCATATCCAATTAAATTTTTCCCACTCAATGTAAAACAATTTGCAAATCTGTATTCACAAAGGTCGTATTTTACAAGCGATCTGTATCAAGAATGGTTTTCCCGACTAGAGAGTAACTCAACTGATAACGAATTATTATTCGAGCTTGGCCAAGCATTTTAGTTACTACTCCTCGAGTGGCCCTGAGAAATATTAAAACCTGATGAGGGGTGGATATTTCCTTCAACTTGAATCTTGCAGATGTAAGCACAGTATGAAATGACCCAAAAAAAATATGCTTAGCCCCACTTACGGTCAACTAGTGAGAAAGAAATCAAAGTCACCCAAAACTGCCCTTTATCTCAAGAAACAGTCGACAGTCAAAAGAATTGACTCAAGGAACACGATGGACGTCCTATCCACGACCCGGCACCGAATGTTCAATAACATTTAGGACTCCATTGCGTCGTCACGAAAATTTTCCTACGAGTTATCGTTATAATCTCGTATCTGTGATCGATCAGTCAACGGTTTGACTTATGTTTATTGAACCCACCATCAATCGACGTCACAAAATAATTGCCAGAGTTATCAGCTCGTGTAGGCGATTACGGACTAAAACAAATATAATGTAATTCAGTTCACTTTTGTGGTGTTCAATGTTGTCAGTACAATCCACATGAAAAACAATATATAAAACAAAATCGATGGTGTTATAAATAGTATATGAAATAGATACAATATCCAATTCACAAAAAGTACTAATACAACTCAGGAACACGTTTAATTCCCATTGAAATAACGTGCCCTTCATGTTTATCATGTCTTAATGGTTTAGTGAGAGGATCTGCGATGTTGTCATCTGTCGCAATCTTGTCTATCACTATCTCCTTTTGCTCCACGTAGTCTCAAATGAGGTGAGCTTTCCGCAGTACATGTCTAGATTTGTTGCTAAACTTAGGCTCCTTACACTACAAAACAATGCGCTCTTTGCGACGGAATTGTCCGTCGCAAAAAGGGTGAAATCCGTCGCAAATGATGTTTTTGCGACGGATTTGCGACGGACTGCATCTGTCCCATATTTTTGTCGCAAAAAGTTCTTTTGCGACGGATTTTTCCGTCGCAATACTTTTGCGACGGATTGACCTTATTTTGCGACGTACTGACCTTGACCAGAAGTCAAAGTCAGTCCAGATTTGCGACGGAATTTCCGTCGCAAATAGTCCCTTTTGCGACGGATTGTCCGTCGCAAATCTGGACTGACCTTGACTTTTGGTCACAGTCAGTCCAGATTTGCGACTGATTTTCCGTCGCAAAAGGGACTATTTGCGACGGAAATTCCGTCGCAAATCTGGACTGACCTTGACTTCTAGTCAAGGTTTGCGACGGAATTCCGTCGTAAATTGAGACATTCCCGTCGCAAATTCCTGTATGATTTTCGTGTTTCAGCCGTTTTTCCAGCTCCCCATTTCCATTGAAATGATTCATTTTTTCCCTTTTGCATGATCTGTAAACCTGCAATTTCAGAAAAACAACCCAGCAACAAAAAACTTGTCGGAGACAAGGTTTTTAAAACGTCTTTTCATAACTAAAATGAAGGTTGTACAAATGATCATCCAACTAAAAACTAAACATAATCCGCGGTACATCAACTAAAAAACCTAATAAAACATCTAACGGTCGTGTCGGTGGGCTGTGGGGTGGCGAAATGAGTGGCCGCCCTAGCATTGTCGCCGCCATCATCGTCGAAGTCGCGTCTCGGCTGAGAAAAGCCTCCCGGGTTGCAGCTCTGAGTAGTGAACTCCGCCCCCTGTTGACTTAAGTATTCTTCAATTGCCTTCAGCCTTTGGGATGTCTCGAGATCACGTTCTCTTAGCTGAGCATTCTCTCGAAGAACTCTGCCGACGATACCTGCAATGAATAGTCAAACATGATATTATATTCATTTAATAAACGGTTAAATAATCGGTTAGTCTTAATTTTTAATAAACTATAAAATACAAACCTGGGGTGTATGATGATTGGGTCCCAGCACTTGAGTGACGACGACGCTCGTAAATGACTGGGGCTGCATTTCCCATACCGAGTATCAACCCTTTCTTGTTGAAACCGCCGTGTTCTTCGAAGTAGATCTCGTTGTCGTCGATATCTTGCTCCGGGATCCCTTCACTTATCATTTTCGACTTTCTTGAAAAAACTTTTTCCTACAAAACAAAAATAAAATGTGATTAGTATACGTTAATTAATTAGTAAACCAAATTACTAAAATATAAAGAAAAGTTTCTGTTAACTTACAAAGAGTGCTTTGGGTTTCGTTGATAGCCAACCCTTCTTGACATGCTTTTTTGTCTTCTCCAGCAACTTCAAGGCGGATGGTACATCCCTCCCATCTTCTCCAGCCTGCAATTTAAATCCAACGGCACTTGTTAAAAAAAAACATTCAAGATTGTCAAAGGGTGAAAATTATTCAAGACAAGAAAAAGTGAATTAAAAACTAAGAAATTACCATTTCATCCATCATCTGTAGGGTGTTTTTACGACCCATAATGTGAGTACCTAAGGCCTTGCCTTTTTCGGTACTTCCCGACATCCGGTTGGTCTTGTTTTTGTCGGATTTCTCTTGGAATTTTGGATCGTCCTTTCTTCCCTTTAGTTGTTCGAAAATATCGGCCGGTATCCACTGCGGCCTTTGCTCCGTTGTTTTCCTCATAGCGTAGTGGATTCTTTTGCGAAGGCGGTCTTTCATCATGTCTTCCCACGCCGACCTAACCACTGCTCTATCACGAGGGTGAAAGGTAACTTTTTTCTGTTTAAAAAAAAAAATAGTTAAATAAATATGAAACAATAAATAGGTAATAAATAATAAAACGGAAATAGGTAGTAAACAGTTAATAAATACCTCAAACCAATTCCACCACTCTTCCTTAATGGCATCTGACGCTTCTGACCAGTTGGGCGCATACTCCTTGTAGTTGCAAATAATGGTCTGTGTTATAAGATTAGAAACGTCTTTGTGACTGAACCTGAAAAAGAGTTAAATGTGAAAATAAAATAGTCAACAAGTAATCATATTATAATCAATATATACATATATATAATCAATTATCTGTAAACAAATAAGATACTTACCACTTGGCGCCTTCGTAATCAGTCGGATCGAGGTGTATTCGATGTGTAGGCGGCTGAGGCTCAGGTGGAATAATCTCGTCCTCATCATCATTAGCTCCCGATCGTCCTCCCTCAGGCTGACGACTACCACCACCTCGTCGTCTTCCGCCCGGCATATAATTATCAAACTAATATAGCAACAATTAGAAAGAAATGCTTTACGTAATTAAAAACTTGAATAATAAGATTAATAAGATAATTTCATTGACATTAAGCCATACGGCATCTACAATAATTTCAACAAATACAAGATTATCGAATCTAATAGATAGTAGTCCTAATCATCATCATCATCACTTGAACAATTTATTCCTACATCCTTACAAAGAGAATCTATAATATCTTCATCTTCATCCTCATCCTCATACTCATACTCATCCTCATCCTCATCCTCGTCCTCATCCTCATCCTCATCCTCATGTTGCCCCACTGTCACAATTTGTATGTATTCTGGTTCCTCCACAATTTCATCTTCAACTTCTTCTTCTACTTCAATTGGTGACAGTATTGTTTCACCATTAGTAACATTTTCTTTAAAGAAAGATTCATCAACGGGGGCATCGACATGTGATCTAGCCTTGGTTTTGAATACCGCTGACCATTGACTTTGATCCTTTTTTATACCTGGATAAGGACTATAGTAAACTTGTTCCACTTGATATGCCAACACAAATGGGTCGTACTTTGCAAATTTTTTACTCCGGTTAACATCCACAAGCTTATATTCCTTATGCACTTGCATGCCTCTTTCGGAGTTATCTAGCCAACTACATTTGAACAAAATGACTTTGTAAGTGCTTTGTGGGCCTGTATAAGTCATTTCAACAATTTCCTCAAGGGTCCCATAGTAGTCAGCTCCTTCAGTGGAACTCACACAAACTCCATTGTTAATTGTGCACTTTTCCAAATCTTTTCCTTGAATGAAAGCTCGAAATTTGTAGCCATTGATGGAATAGCGTTTCCATGTTCTGACTCTTCTTGAGGGACCATTTGCTAAGGCAATTAGAACTGGATTTTCTATATTATTAACCTGAGATCTAAACCATCTGGGAAATCTTGTTTCATATTTTTCCCAAACATCATTGCCGACGACACATTCAGGATGTTCTCTCATGATAAAATTTTCAAACAACCTATATTCAAATTAGGGGAATTATTATTTTTTGAACAACTAATAAAGTACGTTTCTAATATAAGAATTTAGATTCACCACTTACACTTCGTTTCGTTTCAATTCATCAGAATCGCAGTTAGATAAAACGTAGAGGTGTGCACGCTCATATTCGTTATCCTCCAAAAACCTTTCACGACACTTTCCAGAAGTAGTGCCATCATGATCTTGAAATATCTCAGGCAAGTTAGATTGTGTCGGCTTTTTTGAACCAACGTCAAGGTCCTTTGCCTTGGTGTCTATGTGATCTTCAAAGTATAGGGAACAGAAATTTGCTATTTCCTCAATTAAATATGCATTACATATAGACCCTTCAACATGAGCTTTATTTTTGATTTTCTTTTTCAAATGATTCAAAAACCTACAAACAAATTCATTTAGAATGAAAAATATGATGAAAAATATGTATTATGTAATATAAAGAATTGAATAAGGATGATGACATTACCTCTCGAAAGGATACATCCACCTATATTGCACAGGACCACCCACTTTTACTTCATATGGCAAATGAATAGGTAGGTGTTCCATTGAGTTGAAAAAAGAAGGTGGAAGGATTTTCTCTAATTTGCAGATAATCTCCGCAATGTTATTTTCAAGACTTGTAATTTTTTCAATTTGTACTGATGAAGTACACAAATATCTGGAAAACTGACTAATTTCAGTTATGGCATTCCACTCATTTTTTGGAAGAAGATGTCTCAAAGCAACTGGGAGTAATCGCTCCATGAAGACGTGACAATCATGACTTTTCAAACCGTGTATCTTCAATTCTTTCATATCGACACACCTTCTCAAATCTGAAGCATAACCGTCGGGAAACTTCAGTTTGTATACCCATTCACATAGGACCTTCTTTTGTTCCTTTTTCAAAACGACCGAATCCCCTTTTCTTCTACTTGAACAAAGAAGTAACATGTCCTTCTCTGCATTTGAGTTTAATTTTGTTTTTCCTTTCACGTCCATGACAGTGTTAATTATTTGCTCGAAGAAATTTTTCTCAATATGCATGACATCAAGGTTATGTCGAATTAGTAGCGTGCTCCAATAGGGAAGCTCCCAAAAGATGCTTTGTTTCCACCACCCAATCCGTTTCCCTTTAAGCAAATTCAGTTCACGTTCAGATCCATCCACAATTTTCGGTAGATGTTTGACACAATCCCAGACTTCATTGCCTGTTAACCTCTTCGCAGCTACATCGTGCTCAACTTTCCCTTTTCTAAAATGCACCTTATCCTTACGAAAAACATGATTACTGTCTAAAAACTATCGATGACAATCAAACCAACTCCATTTTTTGCCATGTTGTAGCCAAACTGACTTAGTCTCATTTTTCATACAATATGGACATGCATGCTCACCTTGAGTTGTCCAACCAGATAACATGCCATATGCAGGAAAGTCGTTGATCGTCCATAGGAGTGCGGCTCTAAGATCAAAGTTTTGCTTCAAGGAGACGTCATAGGTTAAGATCCCCGTATCCCATAATTGCTTCAACTCGTGAATAAGAGGCTGCAAATAGACGTCAAGGTTTTTCTTTGGATTGTGGGGACCGGGAATAAGTAATGTTAAGAGCATAAACTGTCTTTTCATACAGAGCCAGGGTGGTAAATTGTATGGAGTAAGTATCACCGGCCAACATGAATATTGCTTCCCGAATTGACTAAACGGTGCGAAACCATCAGTGCAAAGTCCAAGACGGACATTATTCCTAGGCTCAGATGCAAAATCAGGATGTAGCCGGTCAAACTGTTTCCAAGCCTCCCCGTCACTTGGATGAGACATTGTTCCACTAACACGAGGGTTTTCATAATGCCAACGCATTTCGCCCGCGATGTGCTTTGTGGCATAAAAGCGTTGCAACCGTGGTCCTAATGGAAAATAAGTTAAGAACTTTTCGGGAACTCTTTTGCCATTTGCATTTTTCTCTAATTTGTACCTATTCGTACCACATTTTCTGCACTTATCAAGGTGAGCGTCGTCCATCCAGAAAAGCATACATCCTACCGAGCAGGCATCTATCTTCTGATGGGGAAGTTGAAGAGCTTTAAGAACTTTTTTGGTTTCGTAGTAGTTACGCGTCATAAGATTATTTTCAGGAATCATATCTCCGATATATGACGCAAAACCATCTACACATTTTTCAGCTAAGTTGAATTCACATTTTAAAGTGATCAACCTTGAAGCCGACTGTAGCAATGTCATACGACTTCCTACATAAAGAGGTTGTTCGGCATGTTTTAGCATTTGAAAAAAAGCTAATACATTAGGATTTGGAGATTCATCGACCACCTCGGCGTTTAGAGCATCTTCCCTAATTTGATCAATGCTATCGCGTAACGCATCTTCTACCATATCTCTATAAGGATTGTCGGAGTGCATTGATGAGCTTCCCTCTTCCTCAACGGAGAATTTCTCTCCGTGACACACCCAATCGTAGTAATTATCACAAAACCCTCTCAAACCAAGGTGTTTCCGTACTTCTTGCTCAACTAAATACTTTGTATTCTTACACTTAGAACATGGACACCTAATTTCTCTATTCCTAACGTATTCGTCTTGTTGCTTAACATAGTTAATGAATTCATTAACACCAATTACGAAATCCTGCCTTATTTTTTTCCTTGAATCCAACCTTTCATACATCCATTTTCTTTTTAATCTCTTCATAGTAAATTTACATATTTTAACAAACAATAACAACAACTAATTAACAACAACGATTAAATAACAACAACTACATATATATATATATAACAACAACTAACAACAAAAACTAGTTAACAACTTATTAACAACAACAACAACAATTAATTAACAACAATAATTAAATAACAACTACATATATATAACAACAACTAACAACAACAACAACAACAACAACAACAACAACTACAATTACAACTACAACTACCAACACCAACACCAACATACACCAACACCAACACCAACACCAACATACACCAACACCAACACCAACACCAACACCAACACCAACCTGCAAAAAAAAAACAATTTACATATATTGGTCTGGGGTCCTTATCTCTCCAGCCTAAACCCATCTTTGAATCTTTCATACCATTAGTAAACACTCTTATATTTTCTTGATTGTAAAGAGACAAAAATTGGGCAGCACTTCCCTATTGTTCTCCAAATACATTATATAGAATGTATTTGGAGAACAATAAGGAAGTGTTGCCCAATTTTTGTTTCATTACAATCTAGAAAATATAAGATTGTTTACTACCTAAATGGCATGAAAGATTCAAAGACAGTCCCAAAACGGGGACTATTCAACAATTACACCTAATGTGTAATTATTGAACGGGTACTATTCAAAAATATTCTAAACAAATCAACAACACTAACAATCAACAACAATGCAAATTTTATATCAAAAATCAATCGTCCTAAACATCTTAACAACAATATGCGACGGATTTGGGACGAAATTAGCTACTAACCTAATATCACTAACCACCTAACAATACTAACTAAACTAATCAAATAACAATTAAACTAAACTAACTATTCCTAATAACAATAAAAAAACAATAATACGGAATTTGCGACGGAATTTTGCGACGGATTAAACATAACTAATTAAGACGGTATTGTAACACCCCCATTTATTCAAGAGCCTTTGGCAAGACATTCTCGAATAAGTAGAGCTGTTACCCTCTCGGAAAGTCCGAGGTAGTGAATAACAAAGTAAAGCAATACAAAGTACTTTATATAAAACCGATAGAATTTAAACTTTGATGTTACAGGGATAAAAAGAAATAAAAGTACAACTGGCGACTACTCTATATGTGATGTAGATCTAAGTCGGTCCCAAGTCCGCATCTCACGTTCCCGTCCCAGCTACAGACTCGTTTGTCTCCTTCCTGTAAGATCTACTCCCCATTCCGGATCATCGTAGGTGTCACACGAATACACAGGGTCAACCACGAGGTTGAGTAGAAAGATAAATAAGACAACAATATAATATACTCCGCACCGATCCATCGCCAAATAAACTCCGCACCGATCCAACACCATATAAACTCCGCGCCGATCCAACACCATATAAACTCCGCACCGATCCAACACCATATAAACTCCGCACCGATCCAACACCATATAAACTCCGCACCGATCCAACGCCATATAAACTCCGCACCGTATCACAAGACCCAATATTTTCACATCGTATTATATCACAGAAATATATAAGGCAATTAAACACAATATAATACCAATTATCCAATGAGATATATAAATAATTAACATAATAATCACAGATCACTCGTCATCATGTATACAGTATTCCCCTACCTCAAATAGCAGGAATGCAGATAAATCCAAAGCTCGCTAGAAATGTTCCACGCGAAGCCCGCTACCTAAACACGCATACGTAATGAATTAATAAACTTCCCGAACCCCCACAAACAACCCGCACTTACTATAAACAGAACTTCCTATAAATGGAAAGTTTCCAAAAATGGAAACTTTCCCAAAGTAGAAATTATTATGACTCGATAGTCATCCCGACTCATACTTCGATTAACATAAAATCGTAACCAAAAGTGATGGTGACACGCATTACTGACGAATACTACACAATAATCATGGTTGTAACAACATAGACACTAAAATGGTAACAATAATAAGTAAAACTAATAAAGATAATAAGTATTAATAATAATAACCATAAGAATAATAATAGTAATAATAAGAAATAATAATAATAATAATAAAGATAAAATACTCATTAACACCATCGCTCATACAAAAACCACGCACCATACACAACAGCCCAAACCCGTAACCGCAGCCCCGACCAGCCTACTTCCAGCCCTCCTCGACACTCTCCTGCCACCTTACTCACCACCTCACCACCATGACCACCAACCTTGGACCACGGTGTACCTATTGACGCTAACCACGCTTCCAGACCTGTCCCCACCAGCCCTCGAAACCACCATCAAACCCCCTGGTCACAAACACCTATACTAACACCGCGACTTACACCTGCCGTAACCAGACCCTTAGCCGCTTGCTAGCACCACCACTGCCACCACCATCACCAACCAAACACTACTACAGACACTCTAGACCACCCTCAACACCCTGGTGGTGACCACAAGGCCTCGACACTATCACAACCCCACGAAACAGACCCCTCATTACCCGTGTACAACAGCCCCTGTTTTCGCTTATTACTTTCCTTCCTCTGCCGCACCCTAGACACCCAGTCCCTGGTGGTGCTCTGACCACCACGAGCCACCCAAAAACCCCCAAACTAACCTACTAACAACCTACTACCACAACCCAGAATTCATACCATAAAACAACATCAACACCACAACCGAACGAGTGCAGAACGAAGCAACAAAGAATGAAGCAATCTGAAATACAGAAACAGAGTACTAAGACGTTTCAGTGGTCGACATCTATGGCATTCGTTATTATTGTTTCCGTGGTAAGATTGTGAAATAAACACGAGTTATACCATATACGTACTTCAAGGACTACCCCCAAGCTTAAAATTCAGTTTCGAAATTAATAAAGAGCACGAAAATTACGTACCAAAACATGTTGCGTATCACAGGAATGATAAGGCTGGGACCACGACTGACCTGATATCTCTCTTTCGTTCTTCCTAATCTCAAGGCTATTGTTTGAATTGTGGTGCAAGAGGGATAAGCGAGATGTAGAAGGGATGAAGGATGGTGTTTGGTGAGAGTCGTTGGAGGCAACTCTTGTGTCGATGGAGGCAGACTTTAGATGGGGAAGTAGGGTTTTGGTGGAGTCTATTATTATTTTATTTTTGTGGTATAAGTGAGGCCCATCGAAGACAGCCCTTGGGCACACATAACGAGGCCCAACACAACTTCAAATCACGGATTCGATAAATAAGGCTCATACGCGACATTTTACTAACATCATATAAGGTATAAAAACATTACTAAATCACTTAATTATCGAGTTTGAATCATCGAATAACCTTCAAAACGTCGGTATAATAATTAAACATTAAATAAAATACGAGGTATTACAGTCTTTCCCCCTTAAAATGAACTTCGTCCCGAAGTTCACCATTCCACAGTCAACAAACTGGTCTCCACAGAACATCGAATACTAATAAAAGGTATTTCAAAACTACTTCAAAACACGAGTTGTCACGTTCTACCCTCCTTAAGAAACTTTGTCCCCAAAGTTAACGTGCATAACAGAAGTAAGCAAGATTATTGAGACATGTAAAACAATCGTCAAATACCAATTAGCCACGTCAAAACAACTAGTCATATCCTAAAATCATTAAGATTTTACAATCCTATCCTCCTTAAAACATGGTTACGTCCCCGTAACCTCATTATAAAATTTTCAGTTCATTACTCCGTCTTTCCCACTACCCTATCTCATAAAATCTTACTCCAAATAACCAAGTATCGTATTCTAATAGTCGATCCTAAGACCAAAGACAAGGGTGAGTGAACCGACGGAATAAAACGCAATCAATACTTCCATTTCAATATCGATTCCAACCCGAAATATGACTCAATAACCCAGGTCACACGGGACCGTAAACACAGTATGGCACAACGGCCTAACAACGCATAACTCAATGCCAGTAACCAAATCTCCTCCCAATTCAATATCAATGTTATCACATATTCCATTAAGGAACTGCTCAACACTTAGAGCGTAAAACTCTAAGCTACTCATCCACGAGCCAAGGTCAGAGAATACGACAACTTGATAACATACTGAACTGCAAACTCAAACTCAAAACAAAACCAACCATGGCCTTTGTTCCAAACTCACGAGTAACTCAATCTCATCCATTCAATCTCAATAGCACTTACTTCCAAGTTCATTGACATACTTGTAAGTATACTTACAATTCCACAGTTCATAAAATAAGGATCTGGACGCTATACCAACCAACCTAATACAAAATCATTATGCATAAACAACTAATCAATTACCACCAGTTTACCCATCTCACAACTCAACCCGTCTTACAAACAAAAGGATTATTTTATCAATAGGAGAAATTAATTATCAAAATAAAGGGACAATTACAAATTTCAACTCAAAGAAGTGCCCATAAGAAATCTATAGCAATTGTCATGCAAACATATATTACCTCGAGCGATAACATGAGTACTAGGATCGGTAGAACCGTGTTACGCAGTAAAGTAGAATCAGGGTAGCTAACACTCACATACCTTTGAAATTTTACCACAAATTTAATATATTTACAACAATGTAACAATCAAGAAGTTCATAGTTCATACTCGACAAATTGGAATGTTTCATGCTCTTAGTCACCCTATAGAAGTAGAATCATATTTTAAAAAAGACATAGAGCAAAATTAATTAACGTAATGAAACATGGAACATTGACATATTTCACAAGGCATTCACAAATCATAGACTTACATGACCGTTTAACATTCCCAGATATCAATAAGTTAACAAAATCACTTAGGTACATTTCCTGTCCACTCGCATTACATCGTTTATCATGAAACTAGTACTATATCCGACTTGCACAATAAGAGTTTTATACACTGTGCAGCAATTAAACTTTCAAACAGGACTTCATCGACGCATAGCTACAAAATTATCATATTGCATCAATCATCATAATTATCAAACATCAAGTTTTATCCTGGTATATATCACTTTGAAAACATTTTGAAGCGTTAGACACATTGAAGCGGTAATTTGTGACAATTTATAAGTACGAATCAAAAGGCAATTTCACAAGCTACAGATCAAAACAAGACTACACGAAGACATTCTGAGTCTTCTTTGCTAGGACATTGTTCTTGTGGTTCATGAATTATGAGAACAAAATTAACGATAAAAGTAAACGAATTCACCAGACTAGTACTTCCATAAATCATATGTCAACAATTGATAACTCAACACATCGTGATTAGGTCCTAATGTAACAATATGCAATTCACTGTATGGTATAACAATATATTTGAAAAGTTATAAAGATTATAATAAAAAGGAACTAGACAGAGATAAATCATCAATATACAAAAGAACATCAACAAGATTCTCATTGTTCAAATAATCACAATTACATATAACCATTAGATTACTATATCATGCTAATAAGCTTACCAGTTAAATTTCATTCTGCCACTTGGCAAGACTCTCATCTGATAAATATAAAGTTAACATCACCATACGAATATCGCATCGTTATTCTGAGGTAATATCACTAGGAAATAAGAATATCCGTATACGTGAAACTATTTTATTCAACTTGACGAGATAGCGAGGTTACGTTATCATATATTAAGGTTCATATTCATACTGTATGCTTAACATTCATGTTACTAAAGCCATAATAGGATATCACGTGGTCACATCACATAATTCACATTTGATTAAACTTTTATATAAATTTACATAATTCACCACTTAACCAATTAAACATTATGCCACAACTTATAAAAATTATAATTAAATAACCGTTTAGCTAATTGCGAGTTATTATGGTTTTTAGAAAAATATAAGGAATTAACTGATCGTGGTAAAAAGAATCAATTGCAAGCTTAAGGAAATTATTTATAACAAATTTTACAACTTAGTTGGTCTGAACGAAAACTTTACAACACTTAGATCGAAATTTGGCCAACTTGCAAAAATCACCATTAAATAACGACTCATTAAGACTATGCATAAACAGTAGTCACGTTGTAAATGATTTCTTTTTCAACACCGTGAGTCAAAACAGAGCTGTGCAGTAGCAATCTGACCACTGTTAACCAAAATATTTATTTCCTTCAAAATATAAGTCGTTTTAACATGAAGTCAAAATCATTAGAAAGTTAACTTATAAGGTCATCATACCTAAAATTTACACATTCATATAGAGAACACATTTTTAACGACAGTCCGTACAAATAGGTAACATTCTGGAAACTTATTACAACGTTAGTTACTTTCATATTTCACATTATTACTTTACGTCGTCATATTAAAACACAACTATTCTCAAAGACATGTTGGCGCATATATTAAGGCATAGAAATGACATTGCATCATATTAATATTTATTCATTATTCCAATTGTACTTGCCATCTAGAAGGCTGTAAAGATTGCGAAACTGAAAGATAGTATCAACTAATTAAATCAACATTTATACATGTATATACAAATGTAACACCTAGCTATATGACATTCATGGCTTGGGGCAACACATTCCGCATATCACTAGACATGGATTACTATAACATTTAAATCTGATCATTCACATTAAAATTCAAGATGATATATTACATAGTTACGATAGTCATTTGATGACCAGATATCATACGAAAATTCCTAAACACCACAATCATATGATAATATCACTCCAATCATTGTTTAATATATATATACATCCATTCTCTAAAATTTCAATGCAATCATTCAGATCAATCAGCATTTCAATATCTGTCATATTCTTCTAATGTACATCAGCATGCAGTCAAGCTTATATTTCAAACTCATATTCAAAACTCCTGTTCTCAATACCAGAAATAGTATATCTCAGTCAACATTCAACATCAATCTCATGATTTGCAGTATATATTACCAACCATATTTCACATCATAACTTACCTCATTCCTTCTCCTGCAAGAACGTTAGTACCCGATGACTAGGTCACTATATAATCTACCCCACTCTCTAATTACTCTCATTGGGTTCCCGAGGCAGAACAGAAAGGGCCCAGGTCTGGTGTGAGGGGGCCCCTAACTCATCCCGTTCCTTTTTGGGGCTCCTATCAGTTTCATCTCGGGGTTCATTTTATTAGACTCTTCCTACATTCATTATTATTCATTAAGTTTAGGCCTGAGGATCGTTCGCTCTGATACCACTTTGTAACACCCCCATTTATTCAAGAGCCTTTGGCAAGACATTCTCGAATAAGTAGAGCTGTTACCCTCTCGGAAAGTCCGAGGTAGTGAATAACAAAGTAAAGCAATACAAAGTACTTTATATAAAACCGATAGAATTTAAACTTTGATGTTACAGGGATAAAAAGAAATAAAAGTACAACTGGCGACTACTCTATATGTGATGTAGATCTAAGTCGGTCCCAAGTCTGCATCTCACGTTCCCGTCCCAGCTACAGACTCGTTTGTCTCCTTCCTGTAAGATCTACTCCCCATTCCGGATCATCGTAGGTGTCACACGAATACACAGGGTCAACCACGAGGTTGAGTAGAAAGATAAATAAGACAACAATATAATATACTCCGCACCGATCCATCGCCAAATAAACTCCGCACCGATCCAACACCATATAAACTCCGCGCCGATCCAACACCATATAAACTCCGCACCGATCCAACACCATATAAACTCCGCACCGATCCAACACCATATAAACTCCGCACCGATCCAACGCCATATAAACTCCGCACCGTATCACAAGACCCAATATTTTCACATCGTATTATATCACAGAAATATATAAGGCAATTAAACACAATATAATACCAATTATCCAATGAGATATATAAATAATTAACATAATAATCACAGATCACTCGTCATCATGTATACAGTATTCCCCTACCTCAAATAGCAGGAATGCAGATAAATCCAAAGCTCGCTAGAAATGTTCCACGCGAAGCCCGCTACCTAAACGCGCATACGTAATGAATTAATAAACTTCCCGAACCCCCACAAACAACCCGCACTTACTATAAACAGAACTTCCTATAAATGGAAAGTTTCCAAAAATGGAAACTTTCCCAAAGTAGAAATTATTATGACTCGATAGTCTTCCCGACTCATACTTCGATTAACATAAAATCGTAACCAAAAGTGATGGTGACACGCATTACTGACGAATACTACACAATAATCATGGTTGTAACAACATAGACACTAAAATGGTAACAATAATAAGTAAAACTAATAAAGATAATAAGTATTAATAATAATAACCATAAGAATAATAATAGTAATAATAAGAAATAATAATAATAATAATAAAGATAAAATACTCATTAACACCATCGCTCATACAAAAACCACGCACCATACACAACAGCCCAAACCCGTAACCGCAGCCCCGACCAGCCTACTTCCAGCCCTCCTCGACACTCTCCTGCCACCTTACTCACCACCTCACCACCATGACCACCAACCTTGGACCACGGTGTACCTATTGACGCTAACCACGCTTCCAGACCTGTCCCCACCAGCCCTCGAAACCACCATCAAACCCCCTGGTCACAAACACCTATACTAACACCGCGACTTACACCTGCCGTAACCAGACCCTTAGCCGCTTGCTAGCACCACCACTGCCACCACCATCACCAACCAAACACTACTACAGACACTCTAGACCATCCTCAACACCCTGGTGGTGACCACCAGGCCTCGACACTATCACAACCCCACGAAACAGACCCCTCATTACCCGTGTACAACAGCCCCTGTTTTCGCTTATTACTTTCCTTCCTCTGCCGCCCCCTAGACACCCAGTCCCTGGTGGTGCTCTGACCACCACGAGCCACCCAAAAACCCCCAAACTAACCTACTAACAACCTACTACCACAACCCAGAATTCATACCATAAAACAACATCAACACCACAACCGAACGAGTGCAGAACGAAGCAACAAAGAATGAAGCAATCTGAAATACAGAAACAGAGTACTAAGACGTTTCAGTGGTCGACATCTATGGCATTCGTTATTATTGTTTCCGTGGTAAGATTGTGAAATAAACACGAGTTATACCATATACGTACTTCAAGGACTACCCCCAAGCTTAAAATTCAGTTTCGAAATTAATAAAGAGCACGAAAATTACGTACCAAAACATGCTGCGTATCACAGGAATGATAAGGCTGGGACCACGACTGACCTGATATCTCTCTTTCGTTCTTCCTAATCTCAAGGCCATTGTTTGAATTGTGGTGCAAGAGGGATAAGCGAGATGTAGAAGGGATGAAGGATGGTGTTTGGTGAGAGTCGTTGGAGGCAACTCTTGTGTCGATGGAGGCAGACTTTAGATGGGGAAGTAGGGTTTTGGTGGAGTCTATTATTATTTTATTTTTGTGGTATAAGTGAGGCCCATCGAAGACAGCCCTTGGGCACACATAACGAGGCCCAACACAACTTCAAATCACGGATTCGATAAATAAGGCTCATACGCGACATTTTACTAACATCATATAAGGTATAAAAACATTACTAAATCACTTAATTATCGAGTTTGAATCCTCGAATAACCTTCAAAACGTCGGTATAATAATTAAACATTAAATAAAATACGAGGTATTACAGGTATATAAATAACGAAAGTTAGTATACATACATTAAGAGAAATGGAGAATGAAGAAGTAAGTGGCGGCGGCAAGGTGGCAGCGGTGTGGTGGTGGCGGCGGCGGTGAGGTGGAAGGGAGAAGGAGAAGGAGAAGGAGAGGAAGGAGGAAGGAAGGAAGGAGAAGGAGGGAGTGCTCCGGCGACGTGGCAGGGTGGCCGGCGGTGTCAGGGGTGGTGGGGTCGGGGGTGGTGGCGTCAAAGGTGGTGGGTTGGGGTGGTTTTGGTGTTCGTCAAAATCGCACTTAGGGTTTTTAAGAGAAAAAATTGAAATCGATTTGGGGGAAAAAGAAGACCCGCGGGGTCTGTATAAATTTTGGTTGCGACGGAAATTTGCGACGGAATTTCCGTCGCAAATCTGGTCAAGGTCAAACTTTGACCAGATTTGCGACGGAAATTCCGTCGCAAATATTGACTTCTGCGACGGAATTTCCGTCGCAAAGCTGGTCAAAGTTTGACCTTGACCACCTTTTGGTCAAGTCTGGTCAATGTGTTTGCGACGGAAATTCCGTCGCAAAAGTCAATATTTGCGACGGACTTTCCGTCGCAAACTTTCCCGCCATTTGACTTTCACTTCGCGGGTCTGGGAAATTTAGGTCCGTCGCAAATTCCGTCGCAAAAAAAAAATCCGTCGCAAAATCCGTCCCAAACCCAAGTTTGCGACGGCTTTTCTGTCCGTCGCAAATTTTCCGTCGCAAAGGCAGCATTTTTTTGTAGTGTTTGCCTGGAAGATGGCACCTCTATTATCGCAATAGATGGTGATCGGGTCGTTCGAACTAGGAACTACAGTGAGTCCTTGTAAGAACTGACGCATCCATATAGCTTCCTTTGCAGCTTCCGAAGCGGCATAGTACTCGGACTCAGTAGTAGAATCTGCAATAACACTCTGCTTGGAGCTTTTCCAACTGACAGCAGCACCATTAAGAGTAAAAAACGAATCCAGACTGAGATTTCGAGTCATCTCGGTCCGTTTGGAAGCTAGCATTTGCGTAACCGTTTGCGCAAAGCTCAGTGCCTCCACCATAAGTCAATACCCAATCTTTACTCCTCCGTAGGTACTTAAGAATGTTTTTCACAGCCATCCAGTGTGGTTCACCTGGATTGCCTTGGTATCGACTCGTCATACTCAAAGCATATGCCACGTCTGGACGTGTGCATATCATGGCATACATGATCGATCCTATAGCTGACGCATAAGGAATGCGACTCATGCGCTCGACCTCTTTCGGTGTCTTAGGTGCCTGACTTTTACTCAAATGCACCCCCGAGATCATTGGAAGTAACCCCTTTTTGGAGTTGGACATGCTGAATCTGTCAAGAATCTTATCTATATAAGACTCCTGACTCAGTGATAACATCCGTCGTGATCTATCTCTATAGATACGGATCCCCAATATACATTGTGCCTCACCCAGATCTTTCATCTGGAAATGGTTCTTTAACCATACTTTAACCAAAGATAAGAGAGGGATGTCATTTCCGATCAAGAGTATATCGTCGACATACAACACCAGAAAGACGATCTTACTCCCACTCGACTTGATATATAAGCATGGTTCTTCGACTAATCGAATAAAACCATTCTTTTTTATCACTTGGTCGAAGCGATGATTCCAACTCCTAAATGCTTGCTTAAGTCCATAAATGGAACGCTTAAGCTTGCACACTTTCTTAGGATTTTTAGGATATGTGAAAATTTTGGGTTGTACCATGTACAAGTCCTCCTCCAAATAACCGTTTAAGAAGGCGGTTTTCACATCCATTTGCCATATTTCGTAGTCATGAAATGTAGCAATCGCTAAGATAATCCGAATGGAACGCAGCATGACTACGGGTGCAAAAATCTCATCATAGTGCAACCCTTGGACTTGAGTGAAACCTTTTGCCACTAGTCGTGCCTTATAGGTGTCTGGTTGTCCCTCGATGGAGCGCTTTATCTTATAAAGCCATTTGCACTGAAGAGGTCGTACCTTATCAGGCAAATCAACCAACTCTCATTCGTCATTCTCATACATGGAGTCCATTTCGGATTGCATGACATTAAGCCATAGCTTTGAGTCGGAACAGGTCATGGCACCTTTATAGGTCACGGGTTCGTTACTCTCTAAGAGAAAAACGTCAACTCCGTCAAGTTCCTCGATCATACCGATGTATCTATCTTGAGGAATGGAGTGTCTACTCGACCTTCTGGGTTCCTCAGGAATACTGACCGCAACAGAAGATGAAGGAACGGTTTCCTCCATTGGTTGCTCAGTAGTTGGTTCTTGAATCTCCGACAGATCGAGAGTTCTATTACTTGTCTTATTCTCGAGAAATTCTTTCTCTAAGAACTTCGCACTAGCCGCAACAAAAACGCGGTGTTCGGTAGGCGAATAGAAGTAATGACCAAACATTCCTTTTGGATAACCAATAAAGTATGTCTTGACCGATCGCGGGCCGAGCTTATCCTCGTGTCTCCACTTGACATAAGCCTCGCAGCCCCAAACCCGAATAAAGGACAAGTTAGGGACGGTTCCCTTCCATATATCATATGGAGTCTTGTCAACAGCTTTAGACAGACTTCGGTTAAGTATAAGACCAACTGATAATAGAGCAAAGCCCCATAATGAATCCGGCACAACTGTGTGACTCATCATGGATCGAACCATATCTAGTAGTGTTCGATTTCTCCATTCGGACACACCATTTAATTGTGGTGTTCCAAGTGGAGTTAACTGTAGTACTATACCACAGTCTTTCAGGTGTTGATCAAATTCATGCGAAAGATATTCACCACCACGATCTGATCGTAGTGCTTTAATCCTTCTATCCAGTTGGTTTTCAACCTTCGCCTGGAATTCCTTGAACTTTTCAAAGGATTCACTTTTATGCTTCATTAAGTAGACATATCCGTATCTACTTAAATCGTCCGTGAAAGTGATGAAATATCTATAGCCGTCTCGTGCGGTGATTGACATAGGTCCACATACATCTGTATGTACGAGGCCTAATAGGTCAGCAACGCGCATTCCAACACCTTTGACGGAAATACGAGTCATTTTGCCTATGAGACATGATTCACATGTGCCAAATGATTCATAATCAACTGGAGATATAGCGTCATTCTGTATTAGCTGCTTTACACGTTTCTCATTTATGTGTCCCATACGACAGTGCCATAGATATGTTTGATCTTTGTCACCAACCTTTAGTTTCTTATTATTCATGTGTAATATTTCAGTCGATTGATCTAAGACATATATACCATTCATGGAAACCGCTTTACCATAAACCATTCCATTTAAAGAGAAAATACAGCTATTATCCTTTATTAAGAATGAAAATCCGTCTTTATCGAGTACGGAAATTGAAATAATGTTCTTAGATAAACTGGGTACATAATAACAGTTATACAGATATAACTCGAATCCGCTCGGTAGCTGGATCACATATGTTCCCATGGAAGCAGCAGCAACTTTTGCTCCATTCCCGACTCGCAGGTCCACATCACCCTTTGCGAGAGGTATGATGTTTTTTAGGCCCTGCAAATGATTACACAGATGAGAACCACAACCGGTATCAAGTACCCAAGTTTCGAAATTTGCATGGTTAATCTCAATCATATGAATATAAGATGACATACCAACAGGAGTGACGCGGCCTGCTTTTATGTCCTCACAGTACACTGGACAGTTCCGCCTCCAATGCCCAGTCTTGTGGCAATGGTGGCACACAATGTTACCGTCTTTGCTCTTTGTCTTGCCTTGTGACCTACTTGTCTCACCAGGCCCACTCTTAAATCCGGCCCTTTTGAATTTAGGAGGCTCAGCTACTGTTAGCTCTGTTTGAGCTTTTCCCTTACCCTTTCCCTTCTTTGCAATCATGAGAACGTCTTGCTTCATGCTCCCACTCAAATTAAGATCCTTCTCGGTCTGTACGAGAAGGGAGTGTAGCTCATGAGGACTTTTCTTCATGTCATTCATGTAATAGTTTGCCCTGAATAAGGAAAAACCATCATGAAGTGAATGAAGCATTCGATCAATGATTACGTTCTCACTGATCTTGTAGTTCAGGGACTCCAATTTCTCGACATTCTCAATCATATTGAGAATGTGTGGGCTAACTGGTTGGCCCTTTTGGAGTTTCGCATCGAAGAAGCGACAGGTGTGCTCATATGAAACGATTCTCGGTGCTTTTGAGAATTCGTTTGTGAGCGTGGTGAAAATCTTATTTGCACCATGGGAAATGAAGCGTCTTTGCAAATTGGGTTCCATTGCAAAAATGAGTACGTTCTTTATCGCACCCGCTTCCATAACGAAATCACTATAAGCTTGTGATACGTTAGCTCTAGCAGTGGGGCCTGGGTTAGGTGGTAAAGGCTCAGTTAAATACTTGAGCTTACCATCAGCTACAGCTGCATTCCGCAATGCAGCCTCCCAGTCCGCAAAGTTGGACCCATCATTTTTCAGTCGCGTGGACTGATTTATGTGGTCCATGAAAGCCTTAAGCCAGGATTCTTTTCTTAGTGTGGCACTAGGCATAGGGGCATCATTATGACCAGCCATAGTATTTGCAGTATTATTGTTTTGTTTAGGTGAATTCTACACTGTAAAGAAGAAATTAAAACATAATAAGCATACCATCGTTTTGTAAATAGTCTAGCAAAAACAGTTTAATGCGAGGACTTTAGCATTTTATAATTGATCTTCCTCAAGAACTATATAAACGATCCCAAGACTCAATTTCAGTAAATTGATAAGACAACCTCTTGGCTAATTCTACATTTAGAATTCTTGGTCGATAAATTTCTGTAAATTCTATCTTTAGTCCACCATAACCACAGGATCGTACGAGGGTCATGATGTTGAGGTAAAATAAGTCAACAGCTACTACTTACCCAACGTAGAAGGGGTCATATGGAGAGTAAGGTCCTATATGCCTGGCGACGAAGAAGGGATTCATAGTAATTTGACTTATAAAAGACTAATCTCAATTTTAGGTTATAGAGGAAGATCTCATCATCTTTAATTTTAATTCATTTAAGTGAACAAATATCTAGCATGCGAGAATGAATAAACTAAGGTGATGGCTTTAAGGGAAAAACATGTGACATCTTTATGTCGACACAAACTAGCATACATACTATATGAGTCAATTTTCATGCAATTCAGGTGGTTTGGTTTAGGCGGAAAAATGATGCAAAAAAAACATGTGAATGAAAAACAAAACGGAAATAAAGCAAGTCCTAGTGTGGCCTATCCTACCAAAAAGAACAAAATTACAACTTGGAATCCATTCAGCAATGGACCCTGGAAGCTTGTCTTGTCTTGATGTTTTTTCTTGGTGATGTAGTGGGAGTGAGCAATCCGATCTCCGTCTTGGTCTTCTTATTTACATTTGAAAAATTACATAATAAAATCCTATTATTACATTCTAATTCCCAAAAACGTAAAAAAAAAAATATTACACAAGGGAGATTCGAGATCTCATAAATACATCACAAATTATGTTTCCTTCATTACGAAAACATAATTTACTAAAGTCACACTAAGTATTACAAGATACAACTGATTATAAAAGCGTAAATAAATTCATTCATTCATTCAACAATATAATATATAGAATGCATCATACTAATTAAATTAATCTTTCAAGACATAATTTAGTAATTATGTAGAGTAATTACCCAAACCACCATTTAATGATTTAAATTATGTGATAATTCCGTAATTATTCTCATAATTTTAATCAAACAAACATATTCATATTATCGTATAATATAATTAATCCAACATTATTTTAAACCGTTTGAAAATAATTTAGGTATCAAAACTAGTGAACTTTTTCACCCAAATAAAAAATACACATTATCTTTATAATGTATTATATAAAAAAAATAAACAAAAACAGCCCAAAGAGAAATCTGCCGAGAAAATAGCTGAAAAGAGTCATTTAAAACAAAAACGTCGTAATTAAAGCGTCGCAAAAGTTGCTGGAAACAACCTTTCAAAATCAAAGGGTCAAAACAAAACGTCGCAAGCAAAGCGCTGGAAAAACACGCTGGGAATAAAGCTCAAAACTGTAGCAGATTTTTGCGACACTTTTAAAACGCCATAAATGAGAACGACGCTTTTCATAAACACTGGAAATCCAGAAAAGAGAATTAAAAACGCTGAAAAATCCAGAAAAGCGTCAAGAACATAGCGTCGCAAACCCAGAAAATTGTAGTTCAGACGCTGAACAGCCTGATTTTGGTTTTTTTTTTTCTTTTTCTTTTCTTTAAAACTCATGAACTTGAATAACTAATGTCGGGTTGCTAAATACGAGATCGATAACCTACAAAATTCTAATCTTTATTAGATATTGTTGTAATCTTAATCATTCAAATTAACCTTTTAAGACGAATATCAAGATTATAGTGGGATCGATCCTTTAGCAAATTATGTAATTCAAGAACATGTGAGACGATTTCCTTTCACGTTTTAATTCAATCTTTATTAAATTAAAACATCAACAAATTTATTATTTTGTTATTTTAACTGTTTAAGACAACAACAACAATAAATCAAAAAGGAAAGCGACGAACAGAAAAATTTGTCTCGGCTACAAACATACACGGCTGTTTTTATTTATTTTTTTAAAAATTTTCTCAAAACGTTTATGAAAATCACACAAAAATAAAATTTGTAAGCCTTGGGCTCTGATACCACTTGTGGGAAAATATCTGTATATATATATAATCTCAATTCTTTATATGCAGGATTATAACAAATTTATAATATATGATGTATAGTCATAAACGAAGTATAAGATACAAAAATTGGGATCAAGAATTAACCTTTTGTCCTTGCAAAGGCCTAAGATCAGATATCAAAACAGATATCCTCCTAATCGTTGCACCCAAGATGTTCCAAGAAATACCCCTTCTAGAGCTAGAAACTGCAAAATTACCTTTAATTTTGTGTAAGATGAAAGCTAGAGAGAGAGGGAGTATGTATGTCGTGTAACTCGTGTTCTTTAAGTGCAGAGTGAATGTCCTATTTATAGCTGCAAACAACCTTGCTATAAGACATCAACTAGGATTCCCCAAATCAGTATTTGGTTATACCTACAACACTTCATAACAACTGAACAACTTAATAATTGCTCAGACCGAAATTCTATCTTTATAGAATCGGTTATATCTCTCTCTTGTGTAATGTTTTATCTTATAAATATCTTATATTTATAATCCACTAATTAAATATAACATTTTATATTTAATTAAATCATTTAATCTTTATTAAATAATTTCATTACACATAATTAAATATAACATTAAATATTTAATTACGAATTAACATTTTAATTCGTCTTAGCTAATATTATTTAATCAGTATTAAATAATTATGTCATCATTACATTGACTAACCGTTTAGTCATATAGGGTATCAATATGATTACATTTTCATCTAATCATATCTCTCAGATTCCATCCTTTAGGTGTGACTCTTAGGGACCAGTTGATTACCGCCATCTGTATGACAATAACGTCAAACTTTCTAGCAAGCCAACCGTTATTGATAAACGTGAATCAACTGGCTAAAATACAAAGTATACCCTGTGTTCCTTTAAGAGATTTATACGTGTTGTCGCACTAACTGTTGAGTACACTAGCTCCAACAATTACACCGCAAGGACATTGAGTTTTAGGCTGGGTATAAGGTGTTACTTAAGGTTTCACCTATGAGAGGTCTTATGCTATTCGGGAAGAGGGACAAGCTGAGCCAGAAGTTTATCGGCCCCTATGAGATTTTTGATTGGGTGGGAGAGGTTGGTTACCGTTTAGTCTTACCGCCAACGTTAGACCGTGTTCATAATGTCTTTCATGTATCCCAGCTACGGAAATATGTTAGTGATCCATCTCACATCCTTCAGGTGGAACCCGTTGAGCTTGATGAGACCTTATCTTATGTGGAAACACCGAAGGCATACTCGATAGAAAAGTTCGTAAGACCAGAACAAGAAAAACACAGCTCCTTAAGATATTATGGTCGAACCACGATGTTGAGAAGACTACCTGAGAACCTGGGACAGCTATGAGGGAGCGCTACCCTCACTTATTTGATCAGGTAGGTGAGGTTACGGGGACGTAACCTGTTTCTTTTAGGGGGATATGAGATGATCGCGCGCTAGACCTTCTCTTTGGTTTGAGTCGAGTCTTTAATTGTATGTTTCTTTTATAAGACATGTCTCACCTTGTGGAGACGGTTGTACCCGTGTCAGGTGATAACATGGAACTTATGAGTTTATTTCCGGTCGGTAGTTGTGAACTTCAAGGACGAAGTTCGTTTTAAGGGAGGAAGATTGTAACACCCCTCTTTCGTAGATGCTGATTTCTGACTCAACTCGGCCGAGTAAGTCGAACTCGTTCGTTAAGTTTAACTCGCCCGAGTAAGTGTTACTCGGCCGAGTGGGTCTTACTCGGTCAAGTGTGTCTTTCTGAGAATCGTGCTGCGGTAATTATATAAACAAATCCGAAAATTATAATTACTTTTACCCTAAATCAAAAAACACTAAAACCGTTTTTCTCTTCATCATCTTCCTCTCAAACCTTTCCAAAGGTCTTAGCAAGAGTCTTGAAGCGGCGATCATCTACCCTAGTCCGTATTCTATCAAGTATATGTTATCTTATCGTATATTCGTCATGGATTTTGGTTATGGGATTAGTGAGTGATCGTTATGTATGTAATTCTTAGGAGGAGGATTCATAGAAGAACGTTGGTAGAACGTTTGTGGATTGCATCTTGTTGTGATTGTTGAGGTAGGCTTTCCCTATCAGTTTCTGTGTAATTTGATTGTGACGGTATGATTATTGTTGTTATATGATATCACTATGCTGTTATTGAGATTTGTATTGGGAACATATGTATGAGACCGTTGCAGGAAACGACTCTCACTCCTGCTATCACTCTTCGTGGAGCCCGGCACAGAGAGGATGTGCACATTAAGGATCTAGGTACCCCTTGTCGCGAGCAAGTGGGAGATTGATGTGGGGCCTTAAGGCCGCCACCTGGTTATTGTGACAGTGATATCAGCGGATTGATTTGAGTTAATATTGGGACCCTCTTATTGCAGCAGTTCCTGACACTCGTGGTTGTTTTACTGTGATGATCCTTGTAATGTTGAGCAGATTCCCAGGTTCGTAGATGTTGATGCTTGCTAGCTCAGGGAGGATGAGATCTCATTCAGTCTTACAGTGTCATGATAGTTATCTAGCTTCCGCATACATTTTACTTTATGATTGTTTCATCAGACGATTATAATGTATACATTATTCATTATTTTAACAAAGGTTGTTTTCAGTTTGTTTATCTTTATATTATAACTCACGAAACTAAGATTGTAATGTTCTCATAGTCTGATGGTCCATTGGTCCTATCTAAAGGCCTTTGATTATGAGGGTGTTATATCTTCTTAGTGTTGTTTTCCGGCGAAAAGTCATTAATTTTGTTATCGGATATAGTATTGTCGTAGTGATTATGAAACTTTTATTATGTAGGTAGTGATTGTTAAAAAGAGGACTTAAGTAGGTAGTGTTTATCAATTTACCCTTTTGATATTTAGTTATTGGCTTAAGATTGTAATAAACAGTTTAAGACAGTTAACAATTTTATGTAATTTTATTTAAAATACCTTGTATTGTTTTGTATTTTGTTACTCACTACCTTAGGCAACAAACATGGTAGCGCCTTTATTTATTTGGGAATGTTTTACTAAATACTCCTGGATAAAAGGGGATGTTACAGTACTAGGCAAAATTGTAATTATTTTGGAAAAAGGGGGTGTAGATGAACCCCTGCGTTTAAGCTAGGTAGCACGAATACTCCTCTTAATCAACCGTCTTGTGTCTGACATCGACACTCGTCTGACACACGGCTAAACGTGTTCGACGCCTATAAAGTTGTGTCTAACTTTCTTCATTTATTTAGGCACATGTGCTATGCATGTCCTTGGTATTTGGATATCATTTAGAGTAAATGATGTTCTTTAGAACAAAAATGAGATCTCGAAAGACACTGATTAGAAGGTGGGTTTGGGTGAGAAATATAAATGAGATATACTATATGTCAAGTTTTATCATCAATTATTTAAATTTTACAAAAAAATAATCGTTACCGCTATAACTATAAAACATTCTCCCTCCTATTGATAATAACTTTCCTTCTTTCCTTTTTTATTAATTCACATGTGCTATGCATGTACAATACATTCTCTATTTTTTTTAGGTAAATAAAGTTCTATATATATTTTAATCACCCCACCCCAACACAATACCCCACAATACTCGTACTTTATATTTATTTTGATCACCTTAGAGCAACTCCAATGGACAACCACAACCCTTTGTACCTTGAATTTTCACCTCATCATTTCAAGCAACCTTACTTTCTGGCTATAAAATAGTCCAATGGTGAGCTACAATACCTTGTAGCTCGTATTGATCTCACAAGTCAAATTAATATCATCAAATGTATATAATTTTGTAATACTAGAAATACATAATTTATCATATAAAGTGTTTTAAATAATATAATTGTCTGCACTTATTTTTTTTAAAAGACGATACGAAGAAAAAATATATATATATATTAAAGAAGGTTAATTTTGAAAGTAGGTTTCTAAAATCAACTATCAAATTAAAAAAAAATATAGTTTGAGCATAGCAAATGTAGTCGTTGTCTTGGAAAAGCGGGGAAAAATAGGAAGTGTATAATTGTATCCCAAAAAATTGAATAAGTTGGTTAAATTGAGTGACTTCACGCACCAATCGAAATGATAGTGTATATCAATCTCCTATTTTTATTCTACCCATTTTCACATTTTCAAGTCTAGCCATATGCTTGGGAAAACAGGTACTGCTTTCAAGCATACCCTAATTTCTCATCCCCAATGGTAAGCTAGTAGTTAGATAATTTAGATTAATTGCAAGCAAGTCCTTAAATTATACCATTTGGAGTTGCTCTTACTTACAAGAATAACCCACGATACCTACCCTCTCCGATCACATCACCGCACAAAATCCTTAAATTTTGTGTCATTGTCGAATAGAGAACATTATCTCAAATATGAGGGAGTATGTTTTATTAAATTTAAATAAATTTTAATTGTATATTTAGTATTTTAAATTTTATGAGGCGTCGTGCCATCCGTTGTTGTTTTAATGCGACCTAGAATATAAGGGTAGTCAGTAGAATGGTGGTTTTCCTTGAAAAGTCGTCAGTAATTCCAAAATATACTTTTGTTGTTATTATTTAATTCTTTAACGTTGTAAGTTATTGCGATTCCATGCCGACATATATAGACTACTAAATACGTATTTAATTTTTAGTAAGTCTTGTATGTGACGGGTCACTATTTGTGACGCATATTTTTTGAGATAAAATAGATACAAAATGAGTTAGTGGAGAAAGGAGAACACATGAATAGTGCCGGAGAAAGAGAAAAAGTGGGTATTTTGTGAGAGGAAACGGTATCCGTCACAAGCTTGTGACAGACTGACGGATACCGCCGTCACAAATGAGAATTTGTATTTCATTTTATTGTTGTAAACTTTATTCATGTGGTTGTTTTTGTAAACCGTCTGGATAACATCTTGCATTGATTCAATTTTTTTATCATCAATAATAAGAAAAAGTGTTAATAAATAAGGATAAAAAATATATTAAAATATAAATGTATTTAGGAGAAAACTAGTTTTTGGTCCGTACAAAAATTGCACCGGTTGTTTTCAAATCGTATTATTCTAAATATGTATTATCGGAACTAAATTATAAATGTTCATAAATTTTGTTTTATATCTAACGTCTATACACTTTTTTTTTTATCAAAATTCGATTTTATTTTGTATTAAACTTTTATACACTTTTGTTTATGACTTGATTTTCACAACATATTTCATTTGATGATATTAATTTGTACAGTATTCCTGGTTGTTATATTAATATTAAGTTATTTTTATTGTTTTTTAATTTAGTATTGTCGCCACAATTTTTTGTTTCTGATTGCTGTAAATTGTTAATTATTATTGTTTATTGTAGTTATGTACTGTGTATAAATTGTTATGTAATAGTTCTAGACAGAAGACGTTCGAAATTATTATATTTTCTTATATAATATTTAAGTTCATGTTATACGCATTGATAGATTTTGTAGAACTTCATGTTTACGATTTTATATCAAAAGTGTTACGTAATAATTGTAAAACTATTATTCCACGCAGTTATTTCGAATTAAAATCATTATATAATTTTGCGGGCCCACCATGATAAATTGAAAAAAAGAAAATTGGATTGATGACGTGGCTCAGTCAGAGCCTTTTGAATCATCTTGCAATTATATAGATAAGATGAAGATAATAAAATAAAACGAATCCAACTTATTCACCGCAACTTCTCTTTGAAGACGGATATTAGCTGTCACAACCTAAAAACGGATCGATAGTGTCTCACAAAATGTAAGTCGCACTATTTATAAATGTTCTATTTTCTCCCACTTGTCCTCTCACTCCCTTCGTTATAAGAGAGTACTATCCATCTTTACCTCATGACGAAATATCCGTCTTGTTCGTCACAAATTGATTTTTCATATCGCTTGATTGAGTCACCCCCTACATCACATAATTCAACCCTTGCTTCAAAGGGAAATATAAATTGGACATTGTATAGGGAAGATCGACAAATTTAGATTTCAAAGAAATAAAAAATGACCCAAAACAATGATGTACCATTGCACATAGCTATGTACCCTTGGTTAGCTATGGGTCATATCACTTCTTTTCTTCGTATCGGTAATAAACTAGCTGAAAGAGGTCACAAAATAACGTTATTTCTCCCACCAAAAACAGCACAAAGGTTTATCTCTCAAAACCATCATCCAGAACTCATTTCATTCGTTACCGTCCCTCTCCCGCATGTCGATGGGTTTCCACCGGCGGCGGAGACAACTAATGATATCCCGGCCGAGTTACGACCTCTCCTTATGACGGCCATGGACTTGACCCAAGACACAATTGAGGCCCATCTAATCAATCTGAAGCCCAACATTGTTTTCTATGATTTCGCTTGTTGGTTACCTGTATTAGCCCGAAAGCACGGGATCAAGTCCGTTTACTATTTCTCAGCCCTTGTAATGCGGGTTGCTCACGCATTCCAGTTCATGCACCTCTTTTCAAATACCCAGATTACGAGCCCGTTACCGCCATTTCCGTGTCCGTATATCAAAACATACGCGTACGAAGAACAAAATAACGATGGTCTCCGTTCCAAAGACTATGGTGGAGGTATGACACTTTTTGAAAGGTTTTTCAAGTCACTAAAAGAATGTGATGCTATTGGAGTCAAGACTTGTAAAGAAATGGAAGGAGTTTTCTGTGATTATATAGAGAATCATGGTAAGCGTGTCCTTACAGCCGGACCAGTCCGTCCTGACCCTCAGACTAATACCCTTGATGAACGGTTTGCTCAATGGTTGGCGGGTTTCAAGTCGGGTCAAGTGGTGTATTGTGCATTTGGGAGTGAATGTATCCTTGATAAGGGTCCGTTTCATGAGCTCCTTCTCGGACTCGAGCTCACAGGTATATATATGTTTAAACTTCTTATAATTATTAAAATAAAATCCGAAAAAGTTATTCCATAAGTTTTGGTTAATTGTCATAATGGATGACAATGAACTGAAACAGAAGGTATAGATATTAGCCAAAGTATAGCCGTATAGGTCATATTGTTTTGAACTTACTTCCGGCCGTTTAAGTCTAAAAAAAAGCAGAACCTTAGTCTAGCAAATTTAGGCCATCCGAGAACATTTTGCTTCAAATCAAGAAGTTACTATCTAAATTTTAAGTTTATTTTTTTTGGATAGTTTTACTAGGATCACCATTTCACCAATAGGAAAATGATAGGCTAGGAATCTAGAATATTGATTTGCTTATCCAGGACGACGACCATGTATATAATTTGTGGTACCCCCCATGGAAGACAAGAAAGTCCGCATCCTCGGCAAATTAGAGTAATGGTCGTAGTGGCCTGTACTGCACCGTGTCTTGTGCGTAATACAAAAACATGGTCCTACTCGACGTCGGCCCAGTGTCAAGGCTTAAGTATGGCGGCCTTGTAACCTGTTGTGCATGGGCCGTAGAGGCGTAGAGCTTGTAACTATGACATGACACGAAACCGGCACAAACTCAACAGGTTTGGGTTAAGGGTTAATGACTCGTTTATGCAAGTGAGTCGACATAAACACAATATAATATTTAATTGGTTTAAGTTGGGTTAGAGAGTTTGTAAATTCATAACCCGTTTAAATATGACACAAATACGAATCCGATATTATCCGATACGTTTGCCAGGTCCAATGAGCGGTGCAACCGTGACTGAACTAATTTGGCATAAAACTCTCATCTTATAAACGACAAAAATTGACTATATTTATAAGTAATATTTTCATCAAGATGATATAAATGGATACTTTCCTAAGTTTTATACAAATATTCTGCATAAATTAGTAACAATTATCTAACATTTTTGGATAAATCTTAGAAGAACCCGTTCTAATACACAATATTTTAAATGATTATATGGATTTTAATAATTATATTTTTTTATGTGAGACGAATTTACAATGTTTTTTTGGTGCTAAGACGATTTTACATTGTGAAATAGTTTAAAGATATAAGAAGATACCTCCTAACAAATTTATTAACATTAAATGCATACTATTATTTAATAAAAATGATTCATCTCACAAAATAATATCGGCTTGTCTTATAATTTCTATTTAAAAAAATTTACCAATAATTTGTGTTTAAAAAAATTGTATTTTGTTACAACCTGGCATATACAACTTTCATGAATAACATCTTACAAAAAAAATCAAATGTCATTTTCTAGGTTAGCTATTCAATTCTACTAGTCTTAAACCCGTGCGAATTGCACGGGTTTGTTATTTAGGGTATTCTTGTAAAGCGTGTTAATAAGGATAGTTGCTTTTTAATTGAAATCATATTTCATGTTCTCTATGTGTGTCATAATTTCATCTACAATTTCCAAATTTGTACCTATCGAAGGTATCTAAAATATGATAATAATAAAACAACAATTTATATAGTCATATTTCAAATGAAGCAATGATAGTCAAATTTAAATGAAAAATAAACAATGAACTATTATAGTGTACAATTATAAGTAGTAAAATGTACTATAAATTTTCAAAAATTTCTTTATCCACTGTTCTTCTGGACTCACGTTTATCATTATCGCAAATCAGCATAGTCACTCCCGACATTTGCTAAAGTAATAACATGAATCGCATACATCTCAAATGTGTTATTATACTAAATATTTGATCAGTGCGCCTTTTAAAGTATATGCTGTTTCGGATGTTATTATACAAATATTAATAAAATTTTAGATTTTTGTATATTAATCAATTATCTCCTTCTAAAGTTAATCGTATTTAGAAAAATAAGTTTTAAAATCTATCTACCTTTATTAAATAAAAAAATTAAAGTCATATTTAAGTTTTAGATTTGAATCAAAAATTACATTTTCAATAAGGTAAGTGATACATTAAGGTCGGTTTGTTAAATAGTTGTTATATAGTGTGGTACGTCGTCTTGCTTAATCAAATTGAGTTTTTACTTTGTTTTATTACTTAGGCGACTTCATACAAACTCGACTTATATGTGAGACAAAATTATTCGGATAAAAAATAATTTTTAAAATTGGATAGGTTTTAATAGCTAGAGTTGTAAGCCCGTGCAAATGTTAAAAACTATTTTCCATTTAATCTAACTCATACTCGAAGAAAATGAAAATTTTTAATCGTGTAGGCTTTAAATTATAATTTTATCCTCTTTTTCATTTAGTACATATAACATGTTCTCTATCATTTGTAATATTTTTTTCATATTTCTTGTCTGATAAATTCAACCGAAGTTAACATTTTCAGTTTTGGGCTATATGTATATTGCCACGACCTTTAAAGTTACATGCATTTAAGGTCTTAAAAATTAGCTTTGAAGCAATCTAAGGAACCTATAATGAATTGAAAAGAGTATTATAATTTGTCGATTAGGAAAACAGAACAAAAATGAAAATTGTGACTTATACACATTTAGAATTATTTAATTAAATGTTAAATATTGATATAATCATTTAAATAATAGTAAATAAAAAGTAAACCTTAATATATCAGCAAGTCTTGTTGAAGACGGTCACAATCCGTCTCTTCAAAAAGACGGGTCAAATGTATAAGCTAACATGTTTTTTCACATGGTCACATTTGTCCTTAAAATGGTGATATTTGGCCCGTCTTTTTTAAGAGATGAAATTGATCGTCTTCAATGAAAATTTGTGTAATATTATAACTTCATAAATTTATATTTATCCAACACAAATTCTCATTATGTAATCACCCTTTTCATAAATTTTCTCATTCTTTAATCTTCACTTCCGCAGCTTCCTTTCAATTCTAATATTCCATGGTTCCATTTCTTTCTTCTACACTATTAACTTCCAAATTTTACACCAGCTAATTCAACAATGTATCTATATCTATATACCCAACTTAAAGAACTTCGAGTTTGTATATTTTAATTGATGGTTTATTAAATTTGGATGTATAATCCGGAATTGATCTAATCGAGTTTATTCTATTTGTATTACATTTTAAAGAGTTAAACATTTTTCGATTTAAAATATATGGTGTGATTTTAATTTCATGTAAAATATTGTTCTATGGTTTTAACACGATAAAAAAGTCACACATTCCTCAAGTGTGTATTTTAATATTTGTAAACACAACCAGAATTTTTGTCCTATAAAAGAAAAAAAACTCAAGATCAATTACTGCATTTTGTTCTTTTGTTTTTGTATTTTTTTTCATTTACTTTTACATATTTTATATTCCTCTTTTCATTTGTTTGCGTATTTTCCGTCATTTAAGATCATTTTTTGTTGTTTCTGAGCCTCATTTCTTTGATTTTAATTATTCAACTAATATTGTAATTTCTTTCCGTAATTATAAATTTAGGAGTAAATATGTAAATTTTCGTTGTGCTTTTCTTTTTTTCGTCCTCTTTGATTAATTTTTTAATATGAAAATTTATTCACTTATCCTAAAATCTAAAGTTATACTCCCTCCTATTCTAACTATTCTTCCCTATTTCCTAAAACGGATTATTCAGCTTTTCTTCCCCTTTCTTATTTTGGAAACTTTTACTCTTATTTTATTCATTTCTCTCTCCTATTATCAAACCCCACCCAACTCTTTTACTCATATTTTATTCCTTTTTAAATCTTTATGGCCCACAATTTCTTATTTAATTCTTAATTATTTATTCCTCTCTCCTCTCACCCAACCCCACCCAATTTTTTACACTTATTTTACTCCTTACCTTAATATTTGTGCCACCCTCAAAGGGGAACAATACTTAGAATAGGAGGGAGTATATTTATTTAGCACGGAGTATATTTTTTTTTTCTGTAATTCTATTTGGAGTAAATATATGATCCGGTTTTCTAATTCTATTTAATACTGTATTCATAAATATCAAATTACGGGATTATATATTCGTGATTTTATTTATTGCTCCATATTATACTGCACAATTGATAGAGTTGTTTTTAAAAATATAAATTCATTTGTCAAACATGATAAAATAAAAAAAATATGTAATTAACCACAGGCTGACACGTCAGCACTGTGGTTGTTGCTTTTGTAAAGAAGATCACGTTTTTCAGTAGAAAAATATTTAAGATACAATTCTCAATTAACCATATGCGGGCTCAATCTTACAAAAAAAATCAAATGTCATTTTCTAGGTTAGCTATTCAATTCTATCACGTTTTTCAGTAGAAAAATATTTAAGATACAATTCTCAATTAACCATATGCGGGCTCAATTTCAATCGAAAGTTTATTTTTAAACTTGAGAGAGACGTCTTTTAAATTGAGAGATTATTTTTTTTGTACCATTTTATTTGTATTTCGTAACCCTTTTGTCATTAATCGTACTATAGTAATTTCGTGATTATTTACATAATAAATGTACTCATTTTATCTTTAATAATGTTTTATACCTATTGTTTAGCCCAAAAATCCTCATCGCAATGTTGGACCCATAAGTAGTTTCAGAAGCAGCAGCCCATCACAGAAGCAGACCAGGCGCAGGAAAAGAGCTGTTGGAGTAGGAGAATGGGTCAAAACCCTAAAGGAATATCCCCCTATATTCCCTCCTACATACCAGGGCCAGAGTAGAAATTGGTTGAGCTTAAATCCGCAGCTATAAAAGGAAAGGCTAGAGCATTTTTTATGAAGTCAATTCATACGTTGTAAAATCATATACTTACGCAAACACTTGTACCCATACAAAGCAGTGAAATCACTCGATCATAGTAAAAAATATTGGTGGGATTCCGTTCCCCCCGCGGTTGTTTCCCTCATTGGGTTTTTCCGCGTCACCAAAACCTTCTTGCGTCATCCTTTATTTCTTCTGTTCTTATATTCGTTTATACGTAAGATTTTAATATTGGTTGACACTTTGACCCGCATCACATAAACATTGACCCGGTAGAAATTTTACCAAAACAATTTGGCGCCCACCGTGGGGCATAGTGCGCATTCCAATATTTAAAATCGTTATCTCGCCACAACAAGCATGTCTGGGACCAAGGCCAACCCTTCCAGCTCTCAGAGCATGCCAGCCCAGTCCAGTGGGACCAGCCCTACTGTGCCCGTTGGTCTCGCAGGACCACCCCTGGTCGTAAGCCAGACCACAGCCCCAAGGGTTGTGGCCCCATCCAGCAAACCTCCCCAGGTTCCCAGATCACCCCCTGTGTCTGCTTCTCCAAGGCAGAGCAAAGAGAGCAGCCCTAGCAGGAGTGGAGAAGCCCAGATGCTTGGAGCAGGCCAGCAGCCGCAGGTTCCCCGTACAGATCCGATGCAGATGGTGGTCCAGGGAATGCGTGCTCTGCAGGAAGCCATAGAGGGCCTGAAGAAGGACAATCTTAACCTGAGAGAGCAGATCGCCGCAGTCACACGTCCAGAACAGCCGTTCAGAATGTTACAGCCAAGGCCTGGGCAGACCTTCAACCCCTTCGGGAGAGCAGGGTTGAACCGGCCAATTCCCCAGGAGATCGTCACCAGGCTGGGTCTAGGTGTCACCACCCCGAGCAGTGGCCCAGAGATACTGGATCTGGACTCATCCGTGTTTGGAGCACCGCAGTCCAGACCAGTTCAGCCTGCAGGTAATCCTACACCTTGTTTTCCCCATGGGACTGATCCTTTGATTTTTTCAGGTACCCCTCCGCAGCCTACCATCGGACGAACGCCAGAGATCTCAGTGGGAGCAGCACCCGTGAACCAGCCCAGCGTTGAAGGGTGGCAAGGAGGAGCACCATCGCAGTCAGCGGTTGGTTGGCATCCAGGGCCAGGCTTCAGTTCATCCGTGGTAGCCAATCAACCAGCCTCAGGTCCTTGGGGAGGAGCCCCTCCAGGCTTTTTCCCTCCGCCAATCAATCCAACCTCGGGTCCCTGGGGAGGAGCCCCTCCAGGCTTCTTCCCTCCGCCAGTCAATCCATTCCCTGGAGTAGGCAGTCTCTCAGACCAGCGCTACCAGGAGTTGAAAGACATGATCACCAAGATACCTGGCATGCCAAGGCCAATGGAGAAAGCTTCCCAGGACAGCTATGCAGATTCACCATTCATCGACAACATGGCCTTGATCAATGTGCCCAAGGGATTTGTGCCACCAACCATGACGCTATATGATGGTACGGCCGATCCCCTGGACCACATAAATCAGTATAAGCAGAAAATGATGGTGGTAACCGCAACCGGAGCACTTAAGGAGGCTTGCATGTGCAAAGGATTTGGGTCAACCCTATCCGGAGCAGCCCTGCACTGGTTTGTGGGATTGCCCAATCGCAGCATCTCCTCCTTTGCAGATCTGGTTAATGCTTTTAATCAGCAGTTTGCTAGCAGCATGAAACCAGAGAAGCAGACCAGCGATCTATACAGAATTGTTCAAGGATTCGAGGAAACCACTCGAGATTATCTCACCAGGTTCAACAAGGAAAAGGTTGTCATCCCGCATTGTGATGTACCCACTGCCATTGAAGCCTTCCGCAGGGGGTTACATCACGATTCAGACCTGTACAAGCAATTGACAATGCATCCATGCACTGCCTTTGCTGATGTACAGGCCCAGGCAGTTGCAGCCATGAGGCTGGAAGAAGACGCTGCCTCCAGAAGAAGTACCTATGACACAGAACCTGTGTCTAGGAAAGCACCAGTGGAAAAGAGGGGCGAGAGATCAAAGCCTTACAGCAAACCAGTAAGCAAAGTGTCCGAAAGCACTAGTGGTAAAAGCGATGCAGATCCACCGCTGAAAGTCAGTGAGTATGGTTTTACCACCGGGATGGCTGGCCTGCTGAAAGCCCTAAAGGATCTCAAGGGAGTCAGGTGGCCAAAGAAGAAAGAGGAACGACCCAATGACCGCCGTGATGCTAGCAAAAGATGTGAATTTCATGATGACATAGGTCATACCACCGATGAATGCTACACCCTCGGGAAGGAAGTTCGATTCCAGTATGACCGAGGCAACCTAGACCATCTGCTCCCAGAGAAATCCACCAGAGTCAATGCAGCCAGCCAGGTGCAGCCTTCACCAGCTCCTCCTTGCAACAGAATTGTGAATGTCATCACTGGAGGATCAGAGCTGTGTGGGCTCACCTACTCAGCGGCCAAAAGGCGTGTAACTGCAGCTAAGGGAGATAAGCCAGAATCATCGTGCAGAATAGCAAGGCAGGATCTCCCAGCAGTGACCTTTGACGAGACAGACGCACAGGCAGTACCAGAGCAGCACCATGATGCCCTGATTATCACATTGAACATTGGTAATTGTGAAGTCAGGAAAGTCATGGTAGACACAGGCAGCTCCGTCAACCTACTGATGCAGGATGCACTAAAGAGCATGGGGTTTGACGAGAAGGACCTAACCAAGAAAGCTATACCCCTGGTCGGGTTCAGCGGAGAAACAACGCATACCCTGGGGGAAATCACCATCCCTACCTACGCCGGAGTACTAAACAAACAGGTAAGGTACTTAGTTATTGATGGTCCATCTACTTACAATGTTATTCTTGGCAGGCCCTGGATCCACGAAATGCGAGCAATCCCGTCAACGTATCACCAGTGCCTGAAATTTCCTACACCATGGGGAGTTCAGGAGATACGGGGAGACCAGGAGGAGGCCAAGGATTGTTACAAAGTAGCTCTCAAAAGGACCTCCAGACCACCAGCCGCCAGAGCATAGCAATTACAGCATCTGCGTATCCAGGAGGAGTACATCGAGCCCCAGCAGGCAGAAATCGATGAGGTCCACCTGGATGAGCAGCACCCAGAAAGAACCGTGTTCATAGGCTTAGAATGCTCTGGAGATCTACGTCAGCAGCTCCTCCAGCTGCTCAGAAAGAATGTGGACTGCTTCGCCTGGTCCCACAAAGATATGATTGGTATAAACCCAGAAATCATAACACACAAGCGCAGCATAGATCCAGGATTCAGACCAGTGCAGCAGAGGCGCAGGAAATTCGCAGCAGAAAGACATCAGATCATAAACCAGGAGGTGGATAACCTTCTGGAGGCAGGAAAGATCAGGGAAGTCAGGTACCCCGAATGGCTATCTAATGTAGTGGTGGTACCAAAAAAGAATGGCAAGTGGAGGGTCTGCGTGGATTTCACAGACCTGAATAAGGCCTGCCCCAAGGACCCATTCCCCTTGCCACACATAGATGCTATGGTAGACGCCACTGCAGGCCACGAAATGTTGACTTTCCTAGATGCCTGGAGCGGGTATAACCAGATCAAAATGGACCCGGAAGACCAGGAAAAAACAGCATTCAGGTCCGAAAGAGGCATCTACTGCTACAACGTAATGCCCTTCGGCCTTAAGAATGCTGGTTCCACGTACCAGCGGCTCGTCAATATGATGTTCAAAGACCAGATAGGACGTAATATGGAAGTCTACATAGATGATATGGTGGTCAAATCCAAGCAATCAGCAGACCACACCCAGCACCTGGAGGAAACATTCAACACCCTCCGGAAGTACAAGATGAAGCTGAATCCAGCTAAGTGTACCTTTGGAGTTTCCAGTGGGAAATTCCTGGGGTATATGGTAACACAGAGAGGGATAGAAGCCAGCACGGAACAGATCAAAGCGGTTCTACAGCTGGAATCACCCCAGAAGCCAAAAGATGTGCAGCGTCTGACGGGAAGAGTAGCAGCCCTGAGCAGGTTTATATCCAGATCCTCAGACCGGTGCAAATTATTCTATGACATTCTCAGAAAAAGCCAGAAGTTTGATTGGCCACCAGAGCACGAAAAGGCATTCCAGGAACTAAAGCAGTACCTGAGCAGTCCACCCCTGCTATCCAAGCCAGAGCAGGGGGAGGTCCTGCTCCTGTACCTTTCAGTAATCGAAGCAGCAGTAAGTGCAGTTCTGGTCCGACAGTACGAAGGAGCTCAGCACCCGGTGTACTACGTCAGCAAGTCATTACTGCCAGCAGAAGCAAGGTATACCTCCCTGGAGAAACTAGTATTGGCATTGGTCACAGCATCCTATAAGCTGCGTCCGTACTTCGAGTCTCATACCATCTCAGTGGTTACCAATCACCCACTCAAGACGGTTATGAGAAAGCCAGAATTATCAGGGCGAATGGCTAAGTGGTCTGTGCACCTCAGTGGCTATGATCTCCAGTTTGAACCACGCACAGCCATAAAGTCACAAGCCCTTACAGACTTTGTCTCCGATTTCAGCCCGGCACTCCAGACCCAAGCAGAGCAGGAAATCCTGCACCTACACCAGGGTGCCAAACCAGGCACCTGGGAGTTACGGGTAGATGGAGCTTCAAACGCCAGAGGGTCCGGAGTTGGGTTGATCCTCCGATCACCAGAAGGAGATCTAATCACCCAAGCAGTCCGATGTGAGTTCAAGACCACCAATAATGTGGCTGAGTATGAAGCACTAGTCCTGGGACTGCAACTAGCCCTGGACATGGGAATCAACCATATCAATGTATACAGTGATTCACAACTAATTGTGAACCATATCAATGGAACATACGAAGCAAGAGACCCCACAATGGTGGCCTACTTGTGTGTAGCAAAGGAGTTAATCAGCAGATTCGTAGAATTCTGCATCCAGCAAGTACCCAGAGAACAGAACGCAGAAGCAGATGCACTGGCAGTTCTAGGTTCAACCTTCAAACCAGCCGACGTAGCCAGTATTCCAATCACCCATGTCCTCAAACCAGTCATTCCTGGACCAGATTCGGACCAGGAGGAGCTACCTATGTGCAGCAACAACCCAGACCAGGAGTCAGAACAAGACTGGCGAAAGCCATACCTGGACTGGTTGCAGCATGATATCCAGCCCAGCAGTAAGAAAGAAGCACGCAGTTTCAGAATGAAGGCCTCCAGATTCCTACTGATTGATGGAATCCTGTTCCGGAAATCATTAGCAGGACCATATCTGCGATGCCTGGACCAGACCGAGGCGCAAATAGTCTTGCATGACCTCCACAGCGGCGACTGCGGAAATCATGCAGGGGGAAGAAGCCTGTCCAATAGAGCCCTCAGAATGGGATACTTCTGGCCCACAATGCGCAAGGATGCGAAGGAGTATGCGAGGAAATGTGACGCCTGTCAAAGGCACGCATCTGTCAATCACCAACCAGCAGAGCCTCTGCACCCGATCATATCCCCATGGCCTTTTATGAAGTGGGGGATGGATATTGTGGGACCTCTCCCCAGAGCACCAGGAAACAAGCTATACATGCTGGCCATGACAGATTACTTTTCTAAGTGGATCGAAGCAGAATCATTCACCCAGACCACCGAAGCACAGGTCATCTCTTTTATTAAGCGCAATATATTCACCAGATTTGGCATACCTTCAGAAATAATATGTGACAATGGTTCCCAATTCATTGGGAAGAAAACCGAGGCTTTCTGTGCTGGGTGGAATGTATCACTCCAGAAATCTACCCCCAGGAACCCCCAGTCCAATGGACAAGCTGAGTCTAGTAATAAGATCATCATTGGGAATATGAAAAAGAAACTACAAGAAATGGGAGGGAAATGGGCAGAGGAACTTCTTCTGGTCCTATGGGCTGACAGAACTACTCCAAAAGTAGCAACAGGTCAGACCCCCTTCAGCCTTGTCTTCGGAGCAGAAGCGGTAATTCCCTCTGAGGTCAAAATCCCAACCCACAGGTACGGGTGTATAACTGAGGGCCAGAACCAAGTAGAATTGGCCAGTAGCCTGGACACTGTTGATGAACTCAGGACCAGTGCCTACGTCAGAATGGCCTCATACAAGCAGATGGTGGCTCGGAGCTACAACAAAAATGTCAGGATCAGAACCCTGCAAGTAGGAGATCTGATCCTGAGAAAGGTGTTCCAGAACACCAAAAACCGACAAGCTGGAAAGTTTGCTTACAACTGGGAGGGCCCATACCAAGTGGAGAGCATAGTTGGTAATGGGGCCTACAGGCTAATGACAATGGAAGGGGAAATGATACCCAGATCATGGAATATACTTCACCTAAAAAAGTATATCATCTAAAGGTGCCTCCACCAGATCAGAGCAGCTCCCTTAGACTCAGGTTCTACTCTGTATAAAGTTTACTCTGGTTCAGCTTAAAATTTTGTCTTACCTTTATATTTTTTATAAACCTAAGTTTAGAGTGATATCTTGCCTTTATATTTTTTAACCTAAGTTTAGTAATCTAGGTCTTGTAATTTCAAACCTTGGTGCATTTTCAATTTTTAAGTCTTTTAAAAGGAAATTTCATTACTTATTTTCTGGACCAGAATTTACTTATCCTAGTGGACTGACCTAAAGAGGAAATCTGCACTGATCGCAGGAGAACCTAAGTCAAGCCTGGCACCTCAGTATAGGGATGGGTATATAAAACACCAGGCCAGCACACCAAAACAGCGATGGCCAAAACACAAACGAAACATGCATGTACAAAAGAAAACGCCAGAAAAACGGCAAGAAACCAACAGATAGAGCAAAACCCCATACAACGGGGGTCATACGATTAAAAGAAAGGCTGCCCAAGGCAGCCCCAAAGCAGCATTGTTTTTACTGGTCCACCCGGACCAGCAGCAAAAGTTACAACAAAAGCCCACGCAGGGGCACCAAAAGTTCACAAAACAAAATATTTACGCCCATAACAGGGCCCAGTAGACGAATTTTAAAACCTACTCATCAGGAGCAGGTCCAGCAGCAGCAGCAGCATCAGCACTGGTGGGGCCAGAGGACACCTTCTCTCCAGCATCTTGGGACCCCAGCATACCCTCTTCCTCATCATCCGAAAGCAGATCCATGTTCAGGCCATCAGGGAAATCTGCAGCAAAGGCCTCCTCCAGCGCAGACAGGTCCCAGGTAGTATGACTACCCTCCTGGAACTCCTTAACACAATTAATCCGGGTCTCAGCAGCAGTATAGGAAACAGCTTCGATCAAAGCTTTCTGCAGACCAGCCTTTTTGTGCTCCAGGGCCTCTACCTTCAGAACCAAATTAGCCTCTGAGGCTAAGGCCCGCTCCAGTTTAGACTGAGCTGCGGTCAACTGATTCTAAGAGGCTTCCTCCTGAGCCTTAAGCTTTTCCTGGCCCATACTTATCTCCCGACGAAAGCGCTCAACAGCCTGCCTTAGATTCGCCCTCAAGATCTCCTCCGACTTCAGCTTCACCGCCATCTCCTGCATCCTCTCCACAGCATCATCATGAGCCGCCTTCATACGCTGAAAATCCGCCAGCAAAGCCTCACTCTGCTGATTGGCACACAACGCCAGCTCCAAAGCCTAAAGCACACCAAATCAAGTAAGATATAAAAAAAAAGAGAAAGAGAAAAAGAAAAAACTTCAAAAAAAGGTCTACCTCAAAGGAAACCTCAGCAACGTGCTTGGTCAGGTCCTGAAAAGGACGCTTCTTCAGAATAGAGGCAGAGGCAGGGAACAGCAAAGAGTTCAGAGTAGGCCAAAGCTTGGTCTTGGACCCTCCAAAACCTCCAGGAATCTCTAGTTGCAGAGGAGGAATGGAGGACTCACCAGAGGACGCCCGAGGCAGTGGCTCCAGGATAGGCTTGAAACCGGGAGTAGGAATGGTAGGAGGGATCTCAAGAGGAGACAAGTCAGTAAAGGGAGTCTCAGGGACCGATTCCTGGACTGGATCAAGAGTATCAACCTCAATCGGGGCAGCCTGGGACCCAGCTCCAGCAGGGCTCCCCTCAACAATCTCAACCTTCTTTTTCTTTGAGGACCCCGCGTCCCCAGGAGTAAATCTTCTTCTGCGCAGTTGCATAACTCTGCTCACATCAACCCTGGCCTTGCCTGGGAAAGCAGACGACGCAAAATCAGAACAGATTTAATACAACCCTACTCAAAAAAAAATAACCAAAAAAGACACCATACCCTCCTTCTTCGCCGCCGGAGCAGCAGAATCCTGGACCAGCCTGGAGAAAGACCTGTCCTCCGCAGGAAGGTCCAGGAGCTTGGTCTTCGAAGTAGCAGGATCCGCAGACTCAGGAAGTTTTGCCAGGTTGTGCCCTGGAAAAACACGCCAGCTATCAGGACGAGAACAAACATCAAAGGAAAATCGCAAGAAAGAAACCCAGAATAGGAACCATACCTTCAATCGGCTGCCACGCAGAAAAAATATAGTCTGGAGAGGAAGGCAATGTGTCAATCTTGACAAAGATGAAACGGGTGTACCATTTACTGTCATCCGGAGTAGTAGGAAAAACGATAGCAGAAGGCATATTATCATGACCACGAATTGTACACTGGAAATGACCCAAAGAACGTGGGTTGAACCACTGGCCCAGATCCGCCAGCCCGATGTTCAAGCCACGCTCTCGATTCAGAGCGCAAATACTAAGCAGAATACGCCATGCATGAGGGGCAACCTGACACATGGCTAGCTTGGTTAATTTTAAGAAATCAACAATGAGATCAGGAAACGGGAACCTTAGACCCAAGCGGAAGGGATATTCATAGAAGCAGGTCCACCCCTCCCTCGCAAAGTCCGCCTTCTCACTGGCGAGGGGGAAGTGGTAGACAACCTCATCTGGGAAGCCGAATCTGACCTTGATCAAGGCAGCATGGGACTCATCAAAGGCAGAATCGCAGAGATATCGAGGAGCCAACAACTTCTGCGATGGATAGGGTCCAGAATAGACCTCCAGAGCAGGGGAAGAACCAGATGAGCAACCAGTGGGAGTAGCAGCGGAAGAACAGGGAGCAGACATAGTGTAATTTCGAGAGTTGGAGTAAGAAATTTTTTACTGCAAAGTAAAGTGAGAACGAGCAAGAAAGGAGTGAAAAAAGTTAAAGAAGATGAATTTTGAAGATGGTAAAAGTGACAAAGTTGGATGAAAGGCAATTTATAAAGAAAGTGGACGGTAAAAGGTAAAGAGTAAATTTTGAATTCAAAAGTTGAAAGTAAATGCAAGTGGGAAGTTGAAATAGTTGAGGGGACATGCAATTAATGGGTGGTTGAAAAAGCAGCCTAGTGGGTAGCCTACGTAAGCAGCATCAGCAGTCCCTAACAACCCATACAAATTCCGGAAGCACACTTGAAAGCAGAGTAAAATTCCAGCCCAATTGAAGCCAAGTTAGGCAGAAATTTGGGGGAAATTGTTTAGCCCAAAAATCCTCATCGCAATGTTGGGCCCATAAGTAGTTTCAAAAGCAGCAGCCCATCACAGAAACAGACCAGGCGCAGGAAAAGAGCTGTTGGAGTAGGAGAATGGGTCAAAACCCTAAAGGAATATCCCCCTATATTCCCTCCTACATTCCAGGGCCAGAGCAGAAATTGGTTGAGCTTAAATCCGCAGCTATAAAAGAAAAGGCTAGGGCATTTTTTATGAAGTCAATTCATACGTTGTAAAATCATATACTTGCACAAACACTTGTACCCATACAAAGCAGTGAAATCACTCAATCACAGTAAAAAATATTGGTGGGATTCCGTTCCCCCCGCGGTTGTTTCCCTCATTGGGTTTTTCCGCGTCACCAAAACCTTCTTGCGTCATCCTTTATTTCTTCTGTTCTTATATTCGTTTATACGTAAGATTTTAATATTGGTTGACACTTTGACCCGCATCACATAAACATTGACCCGGTAGAAATTTTACCAAAACACCTATTATATTAGCTTTAGTACCACTTTTTCTCGAATTTGTACAATAATTTCTCAATAAACTTATTGAGAAACGGTCTCTCATTAGACTTACTCTTTATAGAATGAGACAATTCTCGAAGACCGATTCCTATTCCTTCTCAAATTTAAAAAATTAAGAAGACAAATCGTTTAGTTGGTTTATTATGTTAGTTTATACAGGACACAATCTAACATTAAATTTTAATTAATTATTATGCTAACTATAAAATTGATATATATACTTTCACCTTTGTAGGTCGACCATTTTTAGCGGCCTTAAAACCACCAAAAGGCTATGAAACAATAGAATCGGCCTTACCAGACGGCTTTACGGAGCGAACCGATGGAAGGGGAATTGTATACGGAGGTTGGGTGCAACAACAACTAATCTTACAACATCCTTCCGTAGGATGTTTTATCACCCATTGTGGGGCCGGGTCATTATCCGAAGCCATGGTGAATAAATGTCAATTAGTACTGCTACCAAATGCAGTTGACCAATTTATCAATGCAAGGATGATGAGTTTGGAGCTTAAAGTTGGTGTCGAGGTCGAGAAAAGACAGGAAGACGGTTTCGTATTATCGAGGGAGGCCGTCTGCAAAGCGGTGACAACCGTGATGGACGAGGAGAACCAAGTCGGAAGAGAAGTGAGGGCTAATCATACTAAATGGAGAGAGATATTGAAGGATGGAGTCGAAGAGTCCTATATTACTACTTTTATACAGGGTTTGCACCAATTGCTTCTTTAAGCTTAATTATGTTAAGGGTCTACGTAAATGGAATGTTATTCATTATGTTAGGGGCTTGTTTTTCATTATTTCGTGGAATAAAATTTAAGTGTCTCATGTGTGACACAGATGAGGATTACATAGTCGTACAACTGCAGAGTTATTTCTTCTTATGTTTTACAATCTTATCTATATTAACAGAAGAACATTTCATGCAATATTCTTCATCTTAAGGTGAAGTGAAATCGTGGTGTGATGTTGTGGGCATCTTCTTATTGCGATTTGCTGGTTTGTGGTGGGATGTTTGAGCATAAGAGACTAGGATAGATCATTTGAGCTTATAATGTGTTAATTTCATTTGGTCATTTGTTAGGATTGGAGCGATAAGAGGAGCTGGTATTCCTTGTTGATTCATTATTGTTTTCATTGTTCTTGTTGGGTGTTATTGGACATGCAAATGGTTAAGTGTGGAAAGAGGCCAGGTGAAGCGAGTGGATGACAAAGTAAAGTTATGTAGTGTTGAGGTTTTATGGATGCTCTATGTCTAGTTTTTATCAAATGAGGTGTCTCTCCTTTTCATTTTATTGTGTCATATGGAAGATTGAGGATAATGTTTAATTTAAGTGTGGGGAGGAGAATTGTTCAGATTGTAACTTATTTGCATTTGAGTGAAATGTTTTATTTCAGTTATTTATTTTCGAAAAAAAAGAATTTGAAAAAGAAAAAAATGAAAAAGAAAAAGATTGGTTTTGGCTAGGAGAAAACCCGAAAGGGCGCCTAGGCAAGATTGGGATATGGCCGAGGACGGAGTGAAAACCCGCAGGGCGCTCCGGGTAAAATGAAAAATTAAGTTGCGTGCCATTGAGAGTAGAGGTGAGATCGGAAAAAATTAATAAAAGCTAGAGTGAAAACCCGCAAGGGCGGACGCTCTGGGCAAAATGAGAGAAATAGGTAAAGAAAAATTTGTTCTGATGCGATTTTGATCTCGTGATCCTAGGTTGAAAACCGTCTGGTATGAGCATCATTGTAAGTTTTGTTAGCTTCTGTATGCTTCCGTGGATCGGTTTTGGTATGAGCTTATAATGAGTCCTTTGAGCTCACTCGAGGACGAGTAAAGATCTAAGTGTGGAGAATTTGATACGACTCGTTAAGTCGTGGTTATTTGACAAGAATAAATATGTGTTTGTGGGTGTTAAGTGGTGTTATGGAGCTTAATTGGAGGTTACTTGAACATTGGGCTTTAATTAGTTTATGGGTCCGTTTTATAAGTTAAAGACAGAGTCTGAGTACAAGGTTTGGTAGGCATACAAAATAGGAAGCTAAGATGTGTGTGCATTAGGCACACTAATTATGTGCGCAAGTACGAAGAAGAGCAAGTGGGGAGGATAGAGGTGCGACCAACACACACACCTTCGTGCTTTGCTCTATGTCATGACTAGTCTTATACCCGTGCAAATTGCACGGGCTTGCAATTTAAAATATTGTAAAAAAAAATGTTGTTAATATAAGTTATTTTTTAAATAAGGTCATATTTTACCTAGTTAGTGTGGTTCAATATATGAAGATATTTTTTAAAATAGGGAAAGAAAAAGACAATTGCTTTTAGTCATATATTATAGCATAACAAAAGTAGAAAAGAAGAAAAACAACATAAAGAGCATTAATGATGTACAATCATAAATTCATAATTACAATTGTATTATAATTTCTTGGACGCGCGTTTTTCATTATCGCAAATAAGAATCTGTAGTTCCTTTTTACTCGTGACTCTCGAAATGGCTACATAGAGTTGACCGTGTGTAGACACTAACTTAAGAAGATATTAAGAAAATTCAAATGAAATACACTATTCTTTTTAAATTGAATTACAAAAATGTCAACGTAAGACAGTATAAACCCGCGTAATTGTTTTACATGTATTGAATGTTAATTAGTGCCCATGTATTAATAGTGACCTATAAATTGCACATAATTGTTTTCACATGTTCGCTGTTAATTAGGATCTGTGTATTAAACTTATTGCGTAAAGCGCGTGATTGATCAAGAATTTGTAATTTGAACCCGTGTAAACACCCACATTGTGAAATTTGAAATATGGAAGTTACACATACTATATATGTATGAGTGAATTTGAAATACGGGGCCGTGTATTAGAACTATAATACGTAAGCATTGGTAAAACAAAAGCTTGCTAATTGTACCAGAATGCTTAAATTACCGCGTGTGTTTTTTTCGGTTGTTTCAATGGGAGACAATCTCGTGCAATTTTTTATAATTGTTCCAATTTACACTGACCCGTGAATTTTGAAGAACGTATTTTTAATTTTTAATAAATATACTTATTTGTCACATATCTTTAAATTTTTTTCTTAACATATTTAATTGAAATAAATAAATGAATAACATAAGAAAATATATAAAACTATAACCCATAAAACTATTTGAAATTATGGTAATTTTTGTGACACAAAGGGTCAAAACGTAGACTTACTTTGAGCGAGGTTACCCAAAACAGACCAAGTACAAAGACATGCTATTAACGGCTCATATACCAACCCACCATAGCCACACATACAACTTTGTGCTCTCTCATTTCTCACCCTAAATCTAACTACCTTTCCATAATAGGTGTTTTAAAAAGATTGTTGAATAATTTTCCTATTTATACCATAATATATTTAACTATAAAAGTTACTAATGATTTTTTTAATCTAGTTATTTAATATATGCAATCTACACATATGAGTAATTTGTCAGATTTATTGTTGTAGATGAAAATAAAATAATTTGCATAGGAAATAAAAAAGAGTGGAGACACATGGTGGGTCACGTTTTAAAAATAAAGTAAAAATGAACTTTTAACCACAGTGCGACACCTAAGCACTGTGGTTGTTGCTTTTATATATAGGATTCAGTTTTTACAATTAGTTTATTTTCTAATTTCACTCGGTTTGTTCCGACTATTATTATTATTACCAGTATTTTTGCACGTGCGATGCACGGAAACTAAATTAATTTGTAAAATTCATAGAACGTGTCCTTATGTTAATCAAACATAAATTATAAGACTTTTTTTTCTTGATATAAAAATAGTCAGTTTGTTCTATAAATGTGATATTTTGTTAATAAAATTACCTCATTTATATCATTAATGTTACCATCATCCATACACCTATCATGCGTCCATCGTATTAAATCACAGATACATCTAACAACCAACTCGCCCCAATCATTTTCAGTACTACACGAAAGAACCCTTCAAATCACTACTCTTACCCTTCGAAGAACACTTTAAACAATCCATAATTCAAAGTCACGCCTACTAACCTATCATGAAATTAACCATCAAATGCTATGAATTCATCGTTATTCAATTCCTACCTCAAACAACTATCTAATTCATCATCGACACCCTTCTCCTAGTTTCCAATACATACCTAAAATATTCAAGTCACCCCTCATTCACGAAACACCTAGACTTATTCCTCAAAGTTACCCCTAGCTTTGAAAATTTCATCCATCTATCAGAAACTTAACTTTTACCTTCTTGTTTGAATAAGAAGTGTTTGATGGGGAAAACAAAGACATGTAATTTTTTGTTTGGTTAACAAATAAATGAGGTAGGAGAGAAGTGGTGAGGCATGTATGAAGAGGGGATGCAATACTCGAGATGTCAAATTGGAGTTGGGAGTAAAATTCAAATCATGATGTTTTTTTAATCGATAACCAAGACAAAAAAATAGAATAGTTAAAAGATAATAATACTATATTGACATGACATTTATTAATATTTTATTACGTATTTTTGTGTTTCACAAATAAAAACAAAATTGAGTTTACAAACATGATAATTTAGAAATTTTTAACCTATTTTTATAACATATATGTCTATGTCATTTACACATAATACAACCCTGAGAAAAATTTATCTACTTCCTCAATTTCCTTACTACATACCCCTCATTTTCAACACCATTCAGGCATTTATCATACCCTTTTTCACCCAACTAACCAACTTGACCATCAGAATTGACCGTATGCACATCACTGAACAACCTCATCATATCTATATTTACTTGTACTACTCAAATCACACTGTTAAATGTCGTAAAGTAACCCCTATCCTAAAAACACTTACCTCCTACCTCAAGACCTATATAACCTTGCGTACCCCTAAAAAAATTAGACACATACATTATAAAACCAGCCTCGTCATATAATACAATCAAAATTGAGTATATATACACATTCGATTTTTAATAACCTATTTTTTACATGTCTTCGTCTCGAAAATTCTTTTAATTTTTCATTACTTTGTTGTTCATCAAATACCTTCTAATACTCATCTACATTTCATTTCATCCACACAATTATTACACCTAATCCACATATATCATCACTGTGTTCTTTGTTATTTATAGTTATACTCCTTAAATTGTAATTTGACAACCCAATTAACCAACTTGACCATTCATCAAATGTATCGCTAAATATTGCAGGCTATTGGCATTGGCTTGTACTACTCAAATTACACTCTTAAACGTCATAGACTAATCCTAACCCTCAAGACACTTATGTCCTTCCTCATTTTACTTATAAAACACAAATCGTGCATTTAATGTTTGATATACTATTCTTTTAGATCTCAATCAGTTACTAACTTAACGTCATGTCTATATTGGGAAGAAGTAGATAATTCCTTATTTAGTTGGTAAGTGAGGTATGAGAGAAGTGGTGAATGAATAAAAGGTTCCAAACAGTACAACTGAAACAATATAATGAAGTTAAGTGTGCTACAATCATTTTCATCATGACAAAAATAACAAAATTAAAAGTTAATGATATAAATTTGGCATGACATGTACCACCTTCATTCTTATCAAATGTTCCAACCTTTCATTTTTGTACAATTTAACCCAATTTTTTTCTTTCGTATTTGGTAAAATAATTGGCATAATTATATTCTTTTATTTCTTATATTTGCAATGATACAAATCATACAATTGCAACTAAAACTTCGCTTTGTGACATTTTTTATACACAACCCTAAATATTTCCAAGAATACTGACAAAAAAAATCTATAAAGTCATTCCACATTAAAAGATTGGATTAAAGGGAGTATAACATTTGATTGTTTAGTTTTGTGTCTAACGGAGAAATAAATTGAGTTTATATACATGATATTTTAAACGTTTTTAGCCTATATTTATACTATCTATCGATTCTTATTTTCATATTATACACTTTTTCAAATAAAATTTATTTTTTACCTTCTCCAATCAATATTGCATGTTACCCACTTTTTCCCATATTCAACCATTTTCACCCCACTAACCAACCAAACCCATCGGAATCAAACTTAACCATATTCATATCCCTAAATAACTCATCCCCACATATGAATATATTTTCCTATTTCCTAATCACACACGTAAGTCGTAAACGTCAGTGAGTAATCCTACCTGTCGAGTACCATTCTAACCCACGCCCCTAACCAACTTAACCATCAAAATTAATTGTAAAATTTATACTTGAAATTCCCGGTCTACCGATATTTACTTGTATTACTAAAATTACACTCTTTAACGTCGGAGACTAACCCTACCTCCCAATACACTTACCTTCTCCCTTAAGACCTATCTACCTCTACCCATAAAAAAACATAGAAACATCAAATGTAAAGTCAACCCTCACCCTATAACAATCAAAATTGAGTATATTTTCAAAGCATATATGTGTTATTTTCACAAAATAGAACTTTAAAATAAAATTTATCTACCTAATTTCTCAGTTGATTTAATCATTGCCTTAGTACATACGTATCCTTTTTCCACACCATTTAGGTATTCGTTGTACCTTCTCAACTAACCACCCAACTTGACCAACAAAATCAACGGTGTCTCTGAATAACCCTAACATGTAGATATTTTGTTGTACAATTCAAATCACACTCTTAAACATCAGAAAGTAACCTTATACACGAAAACACTTACCTACTCCCTCGAAACCTATATATCCTCATCCCTAAAAAAATTGGCATATCGTCCAATGTAAAATCAACCTCTACCCTATAAGACAATGTCCCACTATAAAGAATAAGTTGAAAGTATGGAGGAAAATTTAAAAATGAATATATATTATAATAAACGATAATCTAATTCTAATTAAAAATAATTTTAATATTTTTATGCCTTACTTTATTCGTATCGGAAACACCTTTTATTTGTCATTACTTTATTTGTTGTTTATCAATACCTTCTAATACCTACTTAGATTTCATCTCATCACCACAATTATTCTGCTTAATTCACCTATTTATGTTCTTTATTATTTATATTCATACTAATGTTTATACTCCTTATATCATAATTTGATAACCCAACTAACCAACTTGATCATTAGAATGATCAACTGTATCCCAGAACAATCCCGACCTATTTGCTTGTACTACTCAAATTACACTCTTAAACTCCAGAGAGTAACCTTACCATTGAAGACACTTACCTTCTCACTCAAAAACTATCTACCCCGACCCCGTACAAAATATGTCACTGTATAACACTATGTCCTACGATAAGGTGAAAATATGTCGAAACAAATAAATATGTTGTTGTTTATGAAATACATTTTAATACTCATTTAAAATACATATCATCCACACAATTATTATCTACATCATTGTAGTCTTTAATATTTGTATTTGTAGTACTTAAATCGAAATTCGACATTTTTCGGATTTCTCTAAAGAATAATATATTTAACATTTATCTTATTTCCTTTTTGTTTAATTAAAGAAATTATATTATTTCTTCCGCATAATTAAGTACAAAAGTACGTGTATAATAGTCACTTGAATAGTATGTTATTCTTGTACCAAAAAACTAGTAATATTGCTCTTAATTTGGTTGAATGTGCGACGTTCCTTTTAGGTAGAAATTTGTATATATAGTTAAATACTTAACTACTTTCATTTTAGTTCGACTCATTCTGAATCCAGCTGTAGATATTCATTTTAAGTTTGAAGGGTCAAGTAATATGGAAAACTTAAGAACACAATGCATAAAGAAAAGAAACAGATTTATGTCATATCGTCAGGTGACACTATTTTGACCCATTTTAATATTAAGACGAAGACATGTTACTAGTTTTTTCTGCTTTCTCATTTTCATTCTTAATAGAAAAATTGAATAAATTTATTAACCTTAAATATTAGGTATATAAATATTAAAAAAACAATATTCTAAATCTAATAGAAAAATTGTAAATAATTAGTTATTTTCTAATTCATTCCCATTTTTTTTGTTAATAAAAATGTTCAACAGTGTTAATAATCTTAAACAGTAAGCATACAAATCTTAAAGAATAATAATGTTCTAAATGTAATAAAAAAATTGTAAATAAGCAACTATTTTTTTAATTTTTTTAATTCTAATAGGAAAATTGTAAATAATTTATTATTTTCTTATTTTTTAATTTTAATAGGAAAATTATAAATAAATTATTATTTAATCAAATCTTTTCTAATAGTTTTCTAATTAATAGAAAATTGTAAATAATTTATTATTTTGTTATTTTCTAATTCTAATAGAAAAATTGTAAATAATTTATTATTTTCTCATTTTCTAATTCTAATAGAAAAATTATAAATAAATTATTATTTATAAATATAGTGTTTTGCAAAAGTTGGCGACTACCACGTCGCTCAAAAAAAACCTCCCTTAATTATATATATTGATTATTATTTTTACTTTATTTCATAATCAAGTCTTTTACCTAGCTAATGACTATTTAAGCTTAGTATTTAGTTTTAAAAGATTACGCAACTTTTAGAGAAGAACCCTAATTATTTTAGATCTAATATGCGGAACTAATTTCTTCTTTCTTTCGTTCAAGACATTGCTTGAAGCACTTATTATTCAATTGTGAGTTTAAAAGTTCTAATCTTTGTCTTGACTATTGTTAATTGCTTTGTTATTATTATTATTATTATTATTATTATGAATGTTGTCTTATTATTGTTAGGTGGCCTACTAGTTATCCATTTCATCGTTCTATTGTTAGTATCATTAATTGAATAAGATTTATTAATTAACTTTACATTAGTAACAACTAGGGATTAATATTGAACGAGATTCGTTGATATTGATACTTAGAAGCAATTACCACATATCTAAAGTACAACTGGATTGTATGTGTTATTTATCCCTTATCGAATTCTCTATTCATATCGTTTCTGATAGATTAAACCTTGAATTATATTGTTAAGGTTTTTTAATAGTTAGGGCTAGTTAAGAATGTGATACGTTTTAATTAGTTAAACGTAAGGAGAATTGGAATACTATTATTCACGATAAGATAATCAAGATAATTAATTGGAATTGTCTTACAATGATCAATTGGTATTAAGCTGTGGATTGGTACTTGTTCCAAGACATCTAAATCATCTTAATTCACTTAATTTATTATTTGTTAGTTTTAGTTCGTTAGATTAATCAAACCAAATCAAATCCTCCTAATTAAACTTGTTACTTTACTGTCTGCTCTTAAACACTTTAATTGATGTAGTCCTACCTTGTGGGTCCGATTATTACTTTATCAATATCTATAAAACCTTATTAAAAGGCTAAGTTAAAATGCCAAGTAAAAGCCACATCAGCAATAAATAAAAGCCACGTAGGATTACCAAAAAGCCACCTCGCACCCTCCAAAATCCACGTCAACAATCATCCATGTCAACAATCAACAATTAGAATGTCTTCTTTCCCTCTCCAAACACCACGTGAAGAACTACACCGTCAAATTCATTTCTCTTCGCACCATCAAACTATAAAATCTTATTAAAATAATGTGTCACGACTAATTTTAAATGTGACGTGTCATTTTTAAATGTGAAATTGACACATTTTTAATGTGACATGGTGAATTGATGTGACATGCATGGATTATCAATTTATTATTAAGTGACCTTAATTTAAATTATTTATCTATAAATTAATTTAATTAACTTAATTTAACTCACTCATTTATAATATTAAAGAATATTATATTATTACTAAAGCATTTAATTTAATTCCACGTGTCTTAACATTTAATTTGACTCCATATGGCAATTCATACCTATTAACTTTAATTTATTTTGATTGATTAATTAATTTAATTATTTATACAATTCAACTAAAAGGTTAGTTTATCCATTTTATTCCATATGGCAATTTCACGCCTCATTAATTTATATTCATTTTTCTTGATTATTTAATTAAATTGAAAATAAAACATAAATGTAATAATAATTGACTCTATAACTATATAATTAAATATAATTTAAAAAACAAGGTAAAATATTTACCATCATTCACACATCATATTTTTTATTTCATAAGACAACCACTCTCATGCAAAGTATATATTTTGAAAAAGAGATAAAATAATAGTAATAATAGTTAAGAAAACTTTTTACATTTTATTTTTTCTTGCTGCATATTTATGTCTATATTAAATTTCATAATAATGAGAAAAATTTATAAATATAAATTTATCTATAAATCTAATTAAAATGCAAGCCAAACTTTTTGTTATCATCCACGTGACACCCACATGTCATATTTTAATTTCACGAGATAAAATCTTAAATTAATCTCATGTGAAGTGGATTTTGTAGAAAGAATTAAAAAAAAAAAACAATAACTTTATCTATAAATCTAATTAAAAGGCAAGTCAAACTCTATATTATTATCTAAAGTCATATTTTATTTTCACAATATAATATCCGAAACCATTCTCATATAAAGTCGATTTTGTAGAAACAAAAATAATAATAACAGCAAGTAAACAAACCTTATACATTCCATTTCTCATTGGCCCATATTCATGTCTATATTAAATTTTATAATAATAATAAAATAATGCTCAAAAGTCATCAATGTTGATAGATATTTATGCCCGGCCATATTAAATTTGATAATATTTAAAAAGAGGATGCTCAAAAGTCATAAAACATATCCTCAACTATTTATATATTTTTGTTGGAAGCCAAAATTTGTAAGCCAATTTTTTTTGTTATTTTTTTCTAACTAGAATTATTGTGTCACTAATCTTTCTTATCTTTCTATTCACATCAAGTTATTTGTATTAAGGTATTATATTATTAACTAATTTGTTTATTTTTTATGTAGTTTACATTGAGTTAATTTGTTCATCACATTTCAACTTTATCAAATGTATTTGTTGTGTTCTCATTTAGGGGTTATATTATATATTATCAAGATTTGTATGTTACTCTTTAAAGGTAAATATATTTACATTTTTATGACTTGATTCTCATTTTCTATTTCTATCACTATTTACAAGGAAGTTGCGTTAATAACGATGATATTGCATAAAACAAATTTCACTATTCTTGGTTATTCTGCACTAATTATTGATTTTTTTTGTTTATACATATAGAGAGACGATTCATTGCAGAAACAAGACTATACGGAAAAGTGAAATACTAGAATTGCTTAAACAATTATAAATTATAGACTAACTACACGTACGACATCAACATGAATAATTAATAATTTATTTTTTCATTTGCATGTTTTATTTTGGTATTTGTTGTTATCTCCATCATTTTGTCTTTGAAAAGATAACACTCTTCACCTACCGACTTATTTAATTATTCCGGACTTTGGTCTTTATATTATTAACATGTCGATATTCATAATTTCAATACAAGTTCTATCATGAATTATTCACGAGGTGATCAAATGTGTGTTTGATATTTTATATATCCAATTACTAGAAACACTAAAAATATTACACTAGAAACAAAACATCATGTGAATTTCACAATTCACAAAACTAGTGTTTATATTAAACTTCATAATAATGAACAACGGATGCTCAAAAGTCCTTAATCTTGATCCGTATTTTTGCCTATATTAAATTTGACAATAGTAATAAAAGAATATTTAATACCCATAAAACACATCCTCAATTGTTTATATATTTTTTTTATAGAAAGCAAAACTTGTAAGCAAAAGAATTTCTCATCTTTATTGTTAATAAAATGGTTGTCACTGATCTTTCCTATCATTTTATCCACATTTTTGTATAAGATTACAAATTAAATAAAGTTGGTTGCTTTAAAATTCTTGATTCCGCAATTTATTGTTGTATTAGCTTCAATTTTAGAGGACGTATAAAATGTTAGTTAATTTTTCTAATCGTGTGTTCTATGTTATTCCCAGAATTGTTGATGAAATTTTAATATCTAATTTGTGAGGGTGCTCTATCTCTGAGATCTTTGTTTGCTAATATATTTTTATATAATTTGATTATATTAATACCTAAATTATTAATTTATTTAGTCTGCGTTGAGTTACTTTAATTTTGCAGGGTATTTTAGTATCCATTGTATATGACTTTAATTTCTAATAAATTGTTGTACAAAAGACTAAGTGACTTTATATAACTCTTAAAACATGAAAACTGTAAGTTAAGTTGATCTTAGTATATTATTATATTAAATCACTAAAATATCACACTAGAAATCAAACATCCCGTGAATTTCACGGGTCATAAAACTAGTTAATATTTTAGTAGTTTAGTATGTAAGTGAAGTAACACTCCGGCCCAAACCTAGGATCGAAAATGTTAGTCAATCACGATAGCTTGACAGGCTATATATTAATTGGTCCTACCTACCAAGACGGGTCCTTTTCAGCCCATTTTGTCCTCACTCATTCGCATCCCGGGAACCTTCTTAAGAGATCACCCATCCTAAGACTTCTCCCAACCAAGCATGCTTAGCTGCAGAGTTCTTTTGCATGGATAACCAGAAGAAAAAGTGCACTTTGTTGATACGAGTAGTACTTTCAATTCCTTTAAGCACTAGTCAGATTTTAAGCCTATCAATAGACCTCTTCAAGGGATTACCCACCCGAATAACGTATTTGGTTCATTGGAGTATTACAAGTGATTATAAATTTACTTTGAAAGACATACGATTTTCAGGCCGTCACTTTTATGCTATCTCTTTTTTGTTTGTGATTCATCAATTCCATAACAATCCTACTTACTCGATCTCGCAATTGTTTATTTTCAATTAGGGCTCGAGACATCACACTAGACGAGTAAGAAGAAACTGAATGACGACCAATTCTATTAGCCGAAGGTGTGAACAACTCTCGTGCCGTTGAGATATCAAACTAGGCGAGTAATATAAGAAGAAACTTAGTAATTTCAATTATTTTTGGGAAAATAGGGTGCAGATGAATTTCCTACAACACGTGAGAAACACCCTGGATATAAATTAGGTAGCACAGATACTTCTCTTAATCAGTCATCATGTATCCGACACTGACACTCCTCTGACACACGACTAAACATTTCGAACGCCTATAAAGCCGTGTCTAGCTTTCTTCGTTTATTTAGGCACGTGTCATATGCATGTCCGTAGTATTTGGATATCATGTGAATGATGTTCTTTAGACGAGAAATGAGATCTCGAAAGAAATTGATTAGAAGGTGGGTTGGAGTAAGAAATGAAAATGAGTTATAGTCTAGGTCAAGTTTTATCATCACTTATTTAAATTTATTACTTCCTCCATTCCAATCAATTCTATACATTTTACTTTATTGACACTATTTATAAGTCGAGTGAATTTTCGACACAACTTCTAATATATAACATAAAAGATAGTTATGTAAGATCTTGTTTAAATTGTCTTATTGAGTACATTGTGAATATCAAATTTTTATAATTTTTATCAATATGTAACTAAAGATATTAACAAAAGAAAACGAGTATCGACAAACGTGAATAAAGCAAATGTATAGAATTGATTGGAATAGAGGAAGTATAAAATTGATGAAAAAAAAAATTTGTAACGTCTATAACTACAAAACATATATTTTATTAAAATTTAAATAAATTTCAATAACATATCTAGTATTCTAAATTTCATGAAACGCCGTGCCACGTATCCGTATTCATTTTAATTCGGCATAGAATATATGGGGTAGTCGGCAAAACAGCGGTTTTTCCTTAAAAAATCGTCAGTTATTCCAGAATATACTTTGTTGTTATTATTTAATTATTTAACGTTGTATAAGTAATTGCGACGACGACACAGACTACAAAACACTTTTTTTTTATTTTATTGTTGTAAACTCAATACTATAATATTCTTTATTCTTGTGGTTCTCCGGATTCATTTACTTTCCTAAAAACAAATAGACCCTTAATTTTCTGTAATTCGTCAGGATTAAGTCTTATGATGATTTAATATGGGTGTTGCTCATTCATACACCTGATTTACTCATTCATACACATATTTCCCATTTTACCCCTTACATTCAACACTCATTTTTCAGTTTTCTTCCCATCTTAACCATCCCTTGCTTCAATTTCTCAGTTTATAGTAATTTCTTCAATTTACTGCTTTACAATTAACGATTTATTGGACAAACTATCCTGATTGTTTCCCAAAAACATAGGGTTTCTTGATTAAAGAATGTCATTCATTTAATCATTTATCAGTTTTGATTCTGGATTTTTTACTGAATCAGAAATTAGTATCCCCTCCCCAATTGTTTTATGATGAATTGGAAATCAGATGTACAATTGCCAATCAACATTCAGCAGTAGGGATCATAATTTTGATTATTTCAGAGTTTAACAAAAATGGTGGAGGAAGCGATTTTAGGATATTTGGAGAAGAATGACCGGATTATTGATTCTGGCAGTTTCGCGGCAGAATTCGGTTTAGATCATGATGAGGTCGTCAGATTTTGCAGATTTTGCATCAGGAGTAGAACATTAATGATAAACACTAAACACTAACAGATGCTCATCATCAAAACTGTACGAAATGCTTCTGTTGCTGTTCAATGCAACAACAATGGATGTATGCATGCAACATCGGTTGACTATGCAATTCTCTTGCCATTATCAACTTGTGTACGCAGAGCTTGATCCCAAACCAACTTGGCACCGCTTAACCTGAATCATCGTTTGAAACTGTCAATGAAACGGAAAGAATGATTGCGAGAGGAAAAAAAACCACACGATAAATAGTCAATACTCTATTTACAGATAAAGCTAAGACGATTTAAGGAAACCCTAATCTAATTAGTCTAAATCAATTTTTTAATTTCATATATATAATTGATAAAGGTAGAGATTAGAATTATTACCTGATCGATACGAGAGCTAGCATCCATAGTTGTGTGGTTTAGGGTTTTCTTTTGTGGGGGAGAGAATTAGAGAGGAAAATTTTTTTTAGGTAGAGGGCATAGAATGGAAAACTAATGAAAAAAAGGTATGAATGAGTAAAACTCGTATATGAATGAGCAATTACGTTTAATATTTATAATCGTTTTATAAAAACAAAGTTTTAATGAATTAAGTTCAAAAACATATTAAAATAAGAAAAATAATACGGCATCATCCGGTTACGCTCAATTTCGGTGCCACCTTCTCATATATATACCCCATATTATTTGGTTTTTCACTTATACCATGTAATATACCCATTATTATTGGGATCTCATTTATTACATGTGAAAGGGTGACACCGAGATTAAGCGCCGCCGGTAACATTAACTCGTTTTCCCTAAAATATTAGTGTACTAGTTTTCTTGCCCGTGCGTTGCACGGATATTAAAATAAGTTATAATTATAGTGTTTTGTCCTACTTATTTTAGTTGTAAAAAAAGCTAATAATATTATATTGACATATATAACATATACCCCGTCCATTCTTACCCAATCTTCCAACATTCTATTTTTATACAATGTAATTCAATATTTTCTTTTCACTACTTGGTAAAATAATTGACATAAATATCTTCTTCTATTTCTTATATTAGCAAGGATACAATTGCAACTAAAACTCCACATTACAACATCTTTTTATGCATGCACACCCCTAAATACTTTCAAGAACACCGACACAAAAAAACACTATAAAGTCATTCTACACTAAAATTTATTCCCCTACTAAAGCGAGTATTCGATTTGATTGAAGGGAGTATAACATTTGACTACTTAGTTTTAAGTCTAACAAAGAAATAAAATTGAGTTTATACACATGATATTTTAAACGTTTTAAGCCTATATTTATACTATTCGTCAATTCTTATTTTCATATTATACACTTTTTCAAATAAAATTTATTTCTTTACCTTTTTCAATGAATATCTCACATTATCCATCTTTTTTCATATTCAACCCTTTCCACCGGACTAACCAACCAAACCCATCAGAATCAACCTTAACCATATACATATTTTAAATAATTTATCCCCCCATATGAATATATTTTTCTCTCTCTTAAATCACATTGTAAACGTCAGGGAGTAATCTTAGCCGTCGAGTATTATTCTCACACACCTAACCACCTTAACCATCTAAATCAATTGCAAAATATGTTCCTGAAATCCCCAGTCTACCGACATTTACTTGTATTAGTAAATTACATTCTTCAATATCAGAGAGTAATCCTACCCCACCAAGATACTTACCTCCTGCCTCAAAACCTATCGACCCTTACTCAAAAAAATAAACACATCCAATTTAAAGTCAGCCCTCGCCCTATAACATTCAAAAAGTTTTGTAACCCGTGAAATTCACGGGATGTTCTGTTCCTAGTGTCATATTTTTGTACTTTAATACAATAACATACTACAATCAACTCAACTTACGATTTTCGTGTTTTAAGGGTTGTATAAAGTCAATTAGTCTTTTTTAACACGGTTTTTCATAATTTAAAATGCTATATAGTAGATACACGCACCTACCAAAACTAAAGTAACTCGATGCAAAATAAAATTAATTAGTTATATAAGTATTCATATAAACATTATACAAAACTATATTATTGTCAAGCAAGAATCTACAAAAAAAGAAGCTCACATTTTAGATATTAAAATTTCATCAATTGTGAAAATAACATAAAACACACGATTATGAATCTTATGACATAACTGTCTTTTCACAACTCCCATAATATTGTAGTTAATACAATAATAAATTGCGGAACCAAGAATTTGAAAGGAGCAATTTGAACAACTATTGGGTCATCATTAGGCCGAATACTTCATCTGTTAAACAATATTATACAAATATGTGTTATATCGTCTTCTTAAAGTTTTCACTTTCAGCCATATATTTCAAAATATATATATTAAATAGTAAAAAAATATCGATCATTCACGTTATTGTCGTCAATCTTTAGTTAGTACGTATGAAATATATAGTTGTTTAAGCAATTATAGTATTTCACTTCTCCATATAATCTTCTTTTTCCAATGAATGATACCTATAAAAAATAGTAACATATTATGGTTATTAACTTAAGTTTTCCCTCTTAAATAGTGAAATAAGAGGGAATGAGAATCAAATCGCAGGGGTGTAAGCAATTTACATTTGAAGAGATCAAGACCACAAATAATCTTGATATTCCCTAAATGAGAACAAAATAAACACATACTTGAAAGTGAAAATGTGATGAACGTTTCATAACCCACAGAAACTTCCATAAAAAATAAACTACTACCTCCGATTTTCTATGATGTTCCCCTTTCTGTTTTGGTCTAATAACATTGATGTTCCCTCTTTCCCCACTTTTGTACAACTTTGTGTGGTCCAAAATCAATTTCATGTGGGGTCATGTGTATTGTGTGGTTCAAATTAATTTCCTTATTTCTTGTGTTAAAATCAAAAGGGAACAACACAAGAAATCGGAAAGAGTATTACTTAATAATTTTAAATCTTAATATACTTAGCTTGATGAGGATAAAATGATAGAAAATATTAGTAGCACATGATAGTCTACATAGAGATAAACAAAAGTGACTTATAAATTTTGCCTTCCATTTCAAATATATAAACAATTGAGGAGTATTTTATGACTTTTAAGTATCATTTTTCATTATTCTCAAATTTAATATATACATAATTATGGATTAAGGTTCATGAATTTTGAGCATCATTTTCTCATTATTATCAATATAGGCATAAATATGAATCAAGTTAATGACTTTGAGTTTTGAGTATCTTTTTTCATTATTATGAAATTTAAAATAGACATAAATATGGAGCAATCAATTTATTAACATATTATATTACAAAAATTTAAATATAAAAACTTTTATTTAATTTGGTGGGGATTAAGTATTATGAAGAGTTTTAATCAATTTGTTATCATGTTTAAATAAAAAAAAATAGGAAATAATGTTAATAAAAATGGCGGGTGTTAACTAATATGAAAAGTTTTTATTATTTGTTAACATTTTTTATTAAAAAAAAATATTCTTAACTATAATTATAAAATTTATTATCATATTTTATTACAAAAATTTCAATTAAAATGTCAATATTAATTATAAATTATGAAATTTTGATTTAAATTTTGAAGGGTTACATAAATTTTGGAAAATAATATATTTAATATACAAAATTAATTTAAGAATATTGATAATATCTTTTAATATTATAGATAAGTGAATTAAATTAATTTATATATAGATAAGAGAATTAAATTAATGTCATGCAATAATAAATTGATAATCCATCACATAAATTCGCCATGTCACATTAAAATTATGCTACGTCACATTTAAATATGTCAAGTCACATTAAAATTATGACACGTCACATTAAAATTTGTTATGTCACATTTTCTAGTTAAACTTTTAATAAGATTTTATAGATATAACATGTCAGCACATAACATAGATTCATACTACCATTATTTCATATTGCACACGTCATAATTAAAAAAAATCCGACAAAAAAAAGTATTCAAACAAAAGAAAAGTGGAAAGAATATCTATTACCATTATTTTCCAATTTCATGTAATGCTATTGATATGTAAGTATGTCACGCTCCTCCAATTTGAATACAAACACAAAATAATAATTAAATTAGATTTTTAATCTAACTATTAATTCATCATATAAAAACGATAAAAAGCAAAAAAAATTCATTTATTTCTTTATGTATATAGTTACCTACCAACTTTCTAAATAAAAATAAAAATTAGGATTAGTGTGATATTTATATTAGATCATTTTTATAATTCATTATCTCATTAATATCACCAATTTATTTAGGGGAAGTAGAAAAGTTGTGAATGAAAAGTTATAATATTTATGATAATATAACTACAAAGTACAATAATGGTGATTAAAAACACACTATTAAATAAAAGAAGTAGATGATAAATAAATTATGATGAATTAAGAACCAAAGTTAGGAGAGGAAACCACAAAGTTTGTATTAATTTATCTTTTTGTGCTTGTAACTAATATTTTATAATTTTTTTATATTTGTTAGCATGTGATCCATAATCTTTGGAGATGAATTTTAAATGACATATGAGTAAGTGATGTGTCTAGTCCTTTTCTTTCATATAATGTTGTAGCGAGTTTATTATCGTAGTGCATTTTTTACTCATCACCGTAATTTTCATTACTTGTTTATTAATCTAACCTAATACTTTAAAATCTAACTAAACAATGTGAATTTGTAGAGGTAAATCACTTTTAAAATTTGTTAACTCATCAGATATTTAATATGCACAATTAATTTAAGAATAATGATGATAGTTAAGACATTTTTGTAAAACATTTTAGTATATGTATTTTATGTGTGTATGAAAAGTTAATTCAATAAATTTTGAATATATCGATTAGTGTCATGTCACAATAATTTTTGCATGTCACAATAAAGTTTTGCCATGTCACAATTAATTTTTGTCACGTCACATTAATTTGATATATTTTAGTTTACCCTTTTAATAAGATTTTATAGATTTATATATATATATATATATATATATATATATATATATATATATATATATATATTTAGGATCGGGTGAGAACGATTATACGGTGCATACGGTGAGAACGAGTCACGTCCGTTGGATTAAAACACAATCAACGGTTAAGAAATACCCACAACACACATTCTAGATAGATTTTTTGACGGAGTAGATAACTTTTTTTTTTACCTTTTTACACAAAATTAGATACATTTTTTTACGGGGTAAATATTTTTTTTTTTATCTTTTTACGTAAACCTATATACATTTTTTGACGGAGTAGATAAATTTTTTTTTTACTTTTTTACGTAAACCTAGATACATTTTTTGACGGACTAGATACATTTTTTTTACTTTTTTTACATAAACCTAGATACATTTTTTGAAGGAGTAGATACATTTTTTTTTTACTTTTTTTTACATAAACCTAGATATATTTTTTGAAGTAGTAGATACATTTGTTTTTACTTTTTTACGTAAACCTAGATACATTTTTTGAAGGAGTAGATACATTTTTTTTACTTTTGTACGTAAACCTACATACATTTTTTGACGGAGTAGATACATTTTTTACATAAACCTAAATACATTTTTGACGGAATAGATACATTTTTTTACTTAATCCTAGATACATTTTTTGACGGAGTAGATACATTTTTTTTACTTTTTACATAAACTTAGATTTTTACGGAGTAAATATATTTTTTAAATTTTTTTTCATAAACCTAGATACATTTTTTGAGGAGTAGATAATTTTTTTTACTTTTTTTAGTAAACCTATATACATTTTTTGACGAAATAGATACATTTTTTAACTTTTTTTTACATAAACTTAGATACATTTTTTGAAGGAGTAGATACATTTTTTGAAGGAGTAGATACATTTTTTACTTAAACCTAAATACATTTTTTGACGGAGTAGATACATTTTTTTTACTGTTTTACATAAACCTAGATACATTTTTTGACTGAGTAGATATATTTTTTTTTTACTTAAACCTAGATACACTTTTTGACGGAGTAATACATTTTTTTTAAAATTTTTAACATAAACCTAGTTACATTTTTTGACGGGATAGATACATTGTTTACTTAAAACCTAGATACATTTTTTTTTAATATTTTTTACATAAACCATAGTTATATTTTTTTACGGAGTAGATACATTTTTTTTACTTAAACCTAGATACACTTTTTGACTTAAAACTAGTTCATGATCAAAATACACGAAAAATTAATTTTGTTGGACGAGAATGGCTATATGCTCATTATTGTCTTTAAATTCACAGCTGGTTACGGGTCTTGTGACTTGCTCATGTTGAAGCAATCATTTCCTCTAAAAATTGATCCCTCCGTGTTTAGCTCTAGGCATTTACTGCTAACAACCTACAAACAAATAACGAGCAAATATCGCTGACGTTATCAAGCTAGTCCAACGGTGACATTCGACATGCACTTCATACATCTTATGGCATAGGAAGTGTTAGTCGTGAGGAATGAGGGTAGTTTGGATGGAAACGGGAATGATGGGTGAGTTATATAACTTGAGAGAGATCTCACCCTTTTATTTTACTTCAATTCAAGGGATAGGATTCGTTCTCACCGTATGCACCGAATAACCATTCTCACCGGATCTTGGCTCTCTCTCTCTATATATATATATATATAGAATTGGGATCCTATGAGAACCACCAATATAATGAGAACCGTGAGAACTCTACCTTACAGACTTTATTAAAAAAAAATAATGACATATTTGGATTCGGCATGGAATTTTAAGGCTAGAGAACCTATTTCTTGGTCTAGAAAATATATACTAGTGACGGAAATGAAAGTGAAATACGTTTCATTAATTTTCATGCACCTACTACCGATTTTTACGCATCTATCATTTTTCATGCACCTAGAACTCGTTTTAATGCACGTACAACCTCTTATTTCATGCACCTAGTAATCATTTTCATGCATGTAAAAAATTTCATGCACGTAGTGGTTGTTTTCGTGCATTTATAGACATTTTAGTACGCCTAATTGTATTTTCGTACACTAAGTATATATTTTGTTAATTAAATCAAATTTTTTTGTTTATTGATACTAAAGTGTGTATTTGAATAAGTTAAAGTAATGTTAAATGATCCAACGAAACATTCGAAACGAGATATGGTGGAGATTTAGTGAGGGTTCTCATGGTTCTCATTATAAGGGTGGTTCTCACCGGATCCCGACCCTATATATATATATATATATATATATATATATATATATATATATATATATATATATATATATATATATATATATATATATATATATATATATATATATATATATATATATAGTATATTTTTATTATTTTTGAGCATCATTTTTTTATTCTTAGCAAATTATAAAATTAGAGATTGAAAATTTTTAATTGAAGTTTAACATATTATAGTTTTAAAAAAAAACCTAATATTTAATGTTAATTATGTTATTATTTGCCCTTATAATTTTAAAAAAAATATTTTTTATAAACGACGTATAAATTAGAATAATATGGTATTTATTCGTTGCTTAAAATAGTCTAACATTAAATATCAGTATTTTAAATTTATTAGGAATTCTGATTTTTATTTGTTATTTAATTTATCTAGAAATTAAAAAGACCAAAGATTAATGTTTGTTAATTGTTATGCTATTCACATTTAATGTTTTAGAAATTTTTTCTTTTTCTTTTTAAATAAAAATTAGTGATGTGGCTCCATGTCATGTGCCATAAGTGACGTGGCTTTTTTTAATGCTAGGTGGCATTATCTACGTGGCATTTTAAGTTACCCTTTTAATAATATTGTATAGATTGAGTATATATAAATGTTACCTCATAGATTTTTAACCTATTTTTACAACATCTATGTCTATGTTATTTTCACAAAATAGAGCTTTGAAATAAAAAAATTATCTACCTACCTTCTCAGTTGTTCTAATCATTGCCTTAGTACATACATATCATTTTTCCACACCATTTAGTTATTCGTCGTACCCTTCTCAACTAAATATCCAACTTGACCAACAGAATCAACCGTATCTTTAAACAACCCTAACTTGTAGACATTTTCATGTACAATTCAAATTAAACTCTTAGACGTCGGAGAAAACCTTATTCCCAAAGATATTTACCTACTCCCTCGAGACTTATCCATCCCTAAAAAATCGACACATACAATTTAAATCAATCCATACCTTATAAGACAATGTCCCACTATAAAAAAATAAGTTGAAAATATGGAGGCAAAAAAGGAATATGGACTATAATAAACTATAATCTAATACTAATTATATATAATTTTGATCTTATCCGTCTCGAAAACATCATTTATTTGTCATTACTATGTTATTTGTGAATAATTTATAATACGCACTTAGGGGTCGTTTGGTTCGGCATGGGAAGATAAAATACCCGGGAAGATAAAATTCATATGAACTTAAAAATCACGTGAATTAAGTAAATGTTGTTTGGTTGAATGTAGGAACTTCAATCCATGCGGGAACTTCCAATTACCTAGAGGGGGCTAGGTAAGCGACTTCCTACATAATGTAGGAATTAGAACTTCCATAGGAAGTTCTAATTCTCATGAATTGGGCAACCAAACAAGAGTCACTTTTCCCACTTCCCATGATTTTCCAATTCCCGTGATTTTAAAAGGCAACCAAACAACCCCTAAACATTTCATCTCATCACCACAACTATTCTGCTTATTCAATCACCTACATTATTGTGTTTTTTATTATTTGTATTTATATTTATATTCCTTAAATCGTAATTTGATAACTGAAATAATTGTATCCCTGAACAACCTCGACCTAGCTAATTGGTTGTACTATTCAAATCACACACTTAAACGTCGAGAGTAACCCTACTCCTGAAGACACTTACCTCCTCTCACAAAACATATCTACCCCGACCTCCGTAAAAAATATGTCACTCAATAACACAATGTCCCATTGGTAAAGAATAAGGTAAAAATATATCAGAATAAATATTTTGTTGTTTATGAAATACATTTCAATACGTATTTATAATACATGTCATCAACACAATTATTCCACTTGACCTATCTACATCATTCTGGTGTTTAATATTTATATTTACAGACCTTAAGTTGAAATTTGACATATTTTGGATTTCTCTAAAGTATAATATATTTGACATTTATCTTATTTCCTTTTTAGTTAATAAAGAAATTATCTCATTTCATTTACATAATTATACGAAAATGTATAATATTTTGAATAGTAGTGCTACTCTTGTACCAAAAAATAGTAGTATTACTCTTAATTTGGTTGAATCTATGATTGGTCGCAAATGTTCTTTTTAAGTAGAAATTTGTACATAGTTAAATACTTAACTACCTTTATTTTAGTTCCAGACATTCTGAACCAGAAGTAGGTATTCATTTTAAGTTTGAATGGTCAAGTAATATGGAAAAGATAAGAACATAATACATAAGGAAAAATAACATATTTTCCTCCATATCTCAATGTGGGACTATTTTTGACCCATTTTAATGTTAAGACGAAGATAAACTGAGTAGTTCTTTCTTCAGCTATTCCATTTACATTTTTTAATAGAAATGTTGAATAAAGTTAATAATCTTAAATAGTAAGTAATATTAAAAAATAATATTCTTCTAATATGAAAATTGTAAATAATTAATTATTTTCTAATTCATATACCATTTTCAATTGTAATAAAAACGTTGAATAAAATTAATAACCTTAAATAACAATCATACAAAATTTAAAGAATAATAATGTTCTAAATTTAATAGGAAATTTGTAAATAATTAACTATTTTTTATTTTTCTAATTCTAACTAGATTTCATGCCCGGGCGTTGCCCGGGTAATATCTTGACATGGTTTCAAAGTAATTATCGCAATTGTTAATCTCCTAAAAATACTTAGTATAATAGGCATATATAGAGAATAATTTAAATATGATTGTTTTGTATGGCTAATGAAACATCAGATGTATCATCATCGGAACAACATGAAACGTTGAAAGTGCACGAAACTCCAATAGAAATGGAAACGTGTAACTCCAATTCAATGGTCTTGGAAAGACACTTACATATTACGCATCACTGTCAAAATAATATTTTAAGCACATACTTTTTAGAATAACTTCTATACTTTTCATTTGAGCATCATCTTGAAGAAATATTGTATCCAATATTTTTAATATATGAAGATAGTTGAAGCTCGTATTCTTTTAACATTAAATCGTATTTTTTTACATTAGATCATATTCTTTTTACTTTAGCTCATATTCTTATCTTAATAGCTCGTATTCTTATCTTATTAGCTCGTATACTTTTACATAAGCTCGTATTTTTATCTTAATAGCTCGTATTCTTATCTTATTAGCTCGTATTTCTTGTTACATTAGCTCATATTCTTTTTATATTAGCCCGTATTCTTATATGATCGTACTTGTAAGTTCTTAATCCTCTTATATGCTCGTATGTTTTTTTTTACATTAGCTCGTATTCTTATCTTAATACCTCGTATTATTTTTACTTTAGCTCGTATTATTAGCTTAATATCCCTATTAGCTCGCATTCTTACGTTAATAGCTTGTCTTCTTATGTGCCCGTATTTTTTAGTTTCTGATTCTCTTAAGTTCTTATTTCTTTTACATTAACTCGTATTTCTTATATATTCGTATTTTTTAGCTCGTATTCTTTTAATTATACCTCGTAATCTTAGGTGTCCATTATATCATGAAATTTGACGTATTAAAAATTTGGTTCTATTTTTTTAGCTCGAGAAGTGTTTCCAATTAGCTAGTTTTTCGTATTCTGTTTATATTAGCTCGTATTCTCATCTTAATAGGCCGTTCTCTTATGTGTTTGTATATTTAAGCCCGTGATCCTTTTAATCTCGTACTGATATTCATTTGTGCTCATATTTTGAAGCTCGTCTTATGTTAACAGTTCGTATTGTTTTTTCATTAGCTCGTATTCATTTATGCTCTTATTTTAAAGCTCGTCTTATCTTAATAGATCATATTGTTTTTACATTAGCTCGTATTCTTAGTTTAATAGCTCGTATTCTTTTTATATTAGCTCGTATTCTTAGGTTAATAACTCGCATTGTTCTGTGCTCGTATTTTTTAGTTCGTGATTCTCTTAAACTCGTATTCTTTTTACATTAGCTCATATTCTTATGTGTTTGTATTATGCAGCTCACATTTTTTTTAATTATAACTCGTAAATTTAAGTACTTAATATATTCATCAATACATCTATTTATGCTTTTAATTAAATAAGAGAAGAGAAACAACAAATTATACCATAAATCCACGGTAGCCAAAACTCCTAATTTACAATCAATTATTTTATTAACTAATTCAATAATTACCCAGCTGATATTTTATTATTATTTAATTATCTTTTTATTTATATACTTAATTTATTTAACCAAAATAATGTCCAAAGTAATCGCTCTAAAAACAATAATTATCCAACTGATATTTTATTACTATTTAATTATGTTTTTATTTATATACTTAATTTACTTAACCAAAGTAATAGCCAATGAAATTGCTCTAAAACAATAACTAATGAAATCAATTATTTTATTAACTAATTCAATTATTATCCAACTGATATTTTATTACTATTTATTTATCTTTTTATTTATACACTTAATTTATTTAAACAAAGTAATAGTCAATGTAATCGCTACAAAAACAATAATTATCCAACTGATATCTTATTATTATTCAATTATCTTTTTATTTATATACTCAATTGATTTAACAAAAGTAATAGCCAATGAAATTGTTCTAATACAATAGCCAATGAAATCAATTATTTTGTTAACTAATTCAATATTTATCCAACTGATATTTTATTACTATTTAATTATCTTTTTATTTATATAATTAATTTATTTAACCAAAATAATATCCAATGTAAACACTCTAAAAACAATAATTATCCAACTGATATTTTATTACTATTTAATTATCTTTTTATTTATATACTTAATTTTTTTAACGAAAGTAATAGTCAATGAAATTATTCTAGAATAATAGCCAATAAAATCGCTCAAAAAGTTTTACATTAGCTCATATTCTCATCTCAATCGGCCGTATTCTTATGTGCTTGTATATTTAAGTTCACGATCCTTTTAATCTCGTATTCGTATTCATTTGTGCTCATATTTTGAAGCTCGTCTTAAATTATCTTAATTTAGTATTTGTTTTGCTGTTTGTTTTGTGCATTTTGAGCGTGTAACCTAGGGCTTTTGTAAGGTTTTTCTGCTTTCTTTGTAGACCATTAGATCAAAGTGTAATGTATGGTTAGGATGTAATGGCTTGGCCTATATAAAGCAAGCTAACACCCTTGTAAAAATCAGATTTGAGAATTAAGAAATAGAAAAGAAGGTTTTGAAAACCCTTTTTAGTTCATTGCTTTGTGCTTGAACAACTCCATTACTTCGTGTTTGGAGCCATGTTCCCGTCTTGCTTCGTGTTCTGGACGAGTACATGAAGAAGAGTGAGTCCTTGCTTCGTGATCTTGGATGATCTCTTAGGCTTAAACTTGCTTCGTGTTCTGGTTTAAGTCATATCCTAGTCTTGAGCCTTTGGCTCAAGTCATATCCTTTACTATTGTTCAAATAAAAACCTCAAAATAAAAACTCAAAACCGAGACAAAAACAACTCACAAAAACAGCCCCATTTTGAAGTATTCATGGGTCCATTTCAGTTCAATTGGTATCAGAGCTTCGGCTCTTGTGTTTTCTTAAACCAAGACGATCTTGGCAAATGGTGGTCCGTGGTGTTCTAGGGTGTGAACTCTCAATCTGTGCGTGGCTTTATTGCGAGTGTTGGCTTTGGTTCGAGCATTTGAATGATGCTTGAATCGAGATGGCTAAACAAGGGGATTCTAAGTATTTGCTTTGTGCTTTCTTAGGATGTGCATCTTGTTGTCTCCCTCTTTTACATCTACATTACTTTTTCTGAAATTTGTTTTTTGTTTTCGAAATCCTCTTTTGTTTTACCAATTTTTAAACCCGAAAGTCTGAGGACAAACTTTTTTCAACAAAGGGAGTTTGCACTAAAATGGAGAGCCTTCATATGGTTCTGTTTGCATCCAAATGTGGCCTGATTTTCAAGCATCATATCTCACGTTTTACTCATGAAAATCATTTGATTTTTGTTTCATTAGAAAGCTTTAGATCTTAAAAAAATAATGGCTTTTGAATCACCTTAATATCTGCTCTATAACTTGAGTTATGGCTGTCCCAAGAAGACTGCGCATTCTTGGACACCCCATGACCTGTGTGCACTAAAGTTTCGATAAACAAAGATTTACTCAAGATATGAGGTTGATTCTTTTTTGAGGTGAACTTTAACTCATTTAGCTTTCCAAAGAGCTATCATACGTCCCTAAATTCATTGTGAGCTATGAGATGTGCCCTCTGCAAGATGCACCTTTTTTCTGAGACTGCTGGCCAGCCCGGTTTTGGACACCATCACAAATGTGTCGCTATCTTGACTTCCTCTTTTGTTGAGGCATCTTATAAAGCAAAGGGGATCAAGTGCCAAGTATGTGGAGATCAGAAATGGGGCTGAAATTGCAGAGACAAGGACTAAAGCATTCTGTTTTGGTCTCCCCAAAAGCAAAGGACAAGTCGCTTTCAAAACAGAATGTGTAAGGGGCTGTTTGTTTTGCTCTTTCTTTTGTGCATTTTGAGCGTGTAACCTAGGGCTTTTGTAAGGTTTTTCTGCTTTCTTTGTAGACCATTAGATCAAAGTGTAATGTATGGTTAGGATGTAATGGCTTGGCCTATATAAATCAAGCTAACACCCTTGTAAAAATCAGATTTGAGAATTAAGAAATAGAAAAGAAGGTTTTGAAAACCCTTTTTAGTTCATTGCTTTGTGCTTAAACAACTCCATTACTTCGTGTTTGGAGCCATGTTCCCGTCTTGCTTCGTGTTCTGGACGAGTACATGAAGAAGAGTGAGTCCTTGCTTCGTGATCTTGGATGATCTCTTAGGCTTAAACTTGCTTCGTGTTCTGGTTTAAGTCATATCCTAGTCTTGAGCCTTTGGCTCAAGTCATATCCTTTACTATTGTTCAAATAATAACCTTAAAATAACAACTCAAAACCGAGACAAAAACAACTCAAAAAAACAGCCCCATTTTGAAGTATTCATGGGTCCATTTCAGTTCAATTTTGCACTAAAATGGAGAGCCTTCATATGGTTTCGTTTGCATCCAAATGTGGCCTGACTTTCAAGCATCATATCTCATGTTTTATGCATGAAAATCTTTTGATTTTTGTGTCATTAGAAAGCTTAAGATCTTAACAAAACAATTGCTTTTGAATCACCTTAATATCTGGTCTATAACTTGAGTTATGGCCGTCCCAAGAAGACTGCGCATTCTTGGACAGCCCATGACCTATGTGCACTAACGGTTCAATAAATAAATATTTACTAAATATATGAGGTTTATTCTTTTTTGAGGTGAAAGTTAACTCATTTAGCTTTCTAAAGAGCTATCATACGTCCCTAAACTCAATGTGATCTATGAGATATGCCCTCTACAAAATAGGGCTGAATTGCTGAAACTTTCAGAAGATAACATGGGCTGCAAATTCTGAATATTATGGTGCCTATGGGGATGCAACGGCTAGCAACAAAGCATGGTCCTTGTTTCCTCTTTTGTGGAGACACCATAGAAAGCTAAAGGAATCAATGCCATTCTTGTGCAACCAGAAAAAGCAGCTACAAGGCAGAGTAAAGGGACTGAAAACTTCTGATTTGGTCCCCAAAAAGGCTGCCCTAGAGAATTGCAATGTCGCTTTCAACTCAGTTTTGTGTAAGGAGGCAGCTCATTACTTATTTTTTGTGCATTTGAACCGTGTAATGCTAGGGTTTTAGGCAAAGTTTCTGCTCATTTTGTGAGCCACAAGATTAGATTGTAATGTATGGTTAGGATGTAATGGCTTGGCCTATATAAATCAAGCTAACACCCTTGTAAAAATCAGATTTGAGAATTAAGAAATAGAAAAGAAGGTTTTGAAAACCCTTTTTAGTTCATTGCTTTGTGCTTGAACAACTCCATTACTTCGTGTTTGGAGCCATGTTCCCGTCTTGCTTCGTGTTCTGGACGAGTACATGAAGAAGAGTGAGTCCTTGCTTCGTGATCTTGGATGATCACTTAGGCTTAAACTTGCTTCGTGTTCTGGTTTAAGTCATATCCTAGTCTTGAGCCTTTGGTTCAAGTCATATCCTTTACTATTGTTCAAATAAAAACCTCAAAATAACAACTCAAAACCGAGACAAAAACAACTCACAAAAACAGCCCCATTTTGAAGTATTCATGGGTCCATTTTCTGTTCAATTGGTATCAGAGCTTCGGCTCTTGCGTTTTCTTAAACCAAGACGGTCTTGGGAACGGGTGGGACTTGGTGTCTTAGGGTGTGAACTCTCAATCTGTGTGTGGCTTGATTGAGTGTGTTGGCTTTGGTTCGAGCATTTGTATGATGCTTGAATCGAGTTGGCTAAACAAGGGGATTCTAAGTATTTGCTGTGTGCTTTCTTAGGATGTGCATCTTGTTGTCTCCCTCTTTAACATCTTCCACTCCCTTTGGCTTAATTTGTTTTGTTTTCGAAACCGTTTTTGTTGTACCATATTTTTAAACCCGAAAGTTTGAGGACAAACTTTTTTCAACAAAGGGAGTTTGCACTAAAATGGAGAGCCTTCATATGGTTTCGTTTGCATCCAAATGTGGCCTGACTTTCAAGCATCATATCTCACGTTTTATGCATGAAAATCTTTTGAGTTTTGTGTCATTAGAAAGCTTAAGATCTTAACAAAACAATGGCTTTTGAATCACCTTAATATCTGGTCTATAACTTGAGTTATGGCCGTCCCAAGAAGACTGCGCATTCTTGGACAGCCCATGACCTATGTGCACTAAAGTTTCAATAAATAAAGATTTACTAAAGATATGAGGTTGATTCTTTTTTGAGGTGAAAGTTAACTCATTTAGCTTTCTAAAGAGCTATCATACGTCCCTAAACGCAATGTGAGCTATGAGATATGTCCTCTACAAAATAGGGCTGAATTGCTGAAACTTTCAGAAGATAACATGGGCTGCAAATTCTGAATATTATGGTGCCTATGGGGATGCAACGGCTAGCAACAAAGCATGGTCCTTGTTTCCTCTTTTGTGGAGACACCACAGAAAGCTAAAGGAATCAATGCCATTCTTGTGCAACCAGAAAAAGCAGCTACAAGGCAGAGTAAAGGGACTGAAAACTTCTGATTTGGTCCCCAAAAAGGTTGCCCTAGAGCATTGCAATGTCGCTTTCAACTCAGTTTTGTGTAAGGAGGCAGCTCATTACTTATTTTTTGTGCATTTGAACCGTGTAATGCTAGGGTTTTAGGCAAAGTGAACAGAAAATGGACCCATGAATACTTCAAAATGGGGCTGTTTTTGTGAGTTGTTTTTGTCTCGGTTTTGAGTTGTTATTTTGAGGTTTTTATTTGAACAATAGTAAAGGATATGACTTGAACCAAAGGCTCAAGACTAGGATATGACTTATTTTATGTCCAACTAATACTAAATTAAGTTTTAACATGAGCTCGAGTCGAAGTTGAGCTTATATAAAATTGCTTATTTTTTATTTTTTTTTTCCCGATATTTTCAATAACAAGGTTCGAAAGTGATTAGGTAACAATATTTAGCAAATTAATAAGATATTTGATATGTATGATAAAAATATATAATAACCATAAAATATCTTATCTATATAAAACCAAAAACATTTGAAGCATTCTCCTTAAGCCACATCATCAAATTCATGTATTTAATTTTATATATTTAAAGTAATGTGGGACCCACAGAAAAAAAGGTAATTAATTGCTAAAAAAATCTTTATGTTTAAGTTTTAGACGTAAATGTTTACGTTTATATTCTCTACACGTAAATATTAGTGAATAATAAGAAATAATGAATAACTTAGAACGTAAATAATTCAGCCCAAGTTTTACTAATAAATCACTGTAAATTAAGTCAACTATTAAAAATTAAGTCCAAATTTTTACTACAATTATAAATTGCAATTACAATAACAATTAAAATAAAGTACGAAAAAATACATCCACTATAATACTAATAATATAAAATAATTTTTTAAAGAAGAATATAATAATACACATTAGCTCTAAAAACGCAAAAAAAAAATTATAAATTTTATCGAACTATATATTGCATAATTCCGAAAAAATGACATGTGATCGATTTAGAAAATAAAAAGAAAATCTTTTAATTAAGATATATGATGAAAACAACATCTCAATAAAAACATTCTCTAACATAGTTACAAAATGAAATAAAGTATGGTAACAGACAACATAATAGACCAGTAAGTTGCGAGCATCATTAATTTGCAGCTATGATATAAAATGAAACAAGAATTTGAAAAATAAACATGCACATTTAACTAACTAAAGGTACGAATATTAACAAAGGAAAATAATTTATTTAAAACAAAATTTATAGATATGCATGATTTTTAAAAAGATGATAAGATGTGTAAATAAAATTAATTTAATGAGAGGAGCGATTTTGGTCCGGGTAATAAATTTACGTTAACATATAAAAGTTTTGGTTCTTTGACAAAAAAATGTTTTAGCTAATAATTCGTAAATTGTGAGGCTTTTCAAACTTATAAGCAAGTGAGGCTTGAAAAGTTTGATTTTCGATAATATATTTTTGTCTAATACAACATCTAAAATAGTTTAAAGAGTATTTCAATATGTAAATTTTAAGATTATTTATCTTATCTACATTAATACAAGAACATTTCGTGCAATTTCGTGCGTTTACATCCTCACATCCATTTTCTTTTATTTTTTATTTTTAAATAAATGTATGATCCACCACAAAAACATATGGAAATAATTTATGAAAACCAACTTTATTAATAAAATTTTATCGAATAATCAATATAGAACTCCAATAATGAAGCATCATCCTCGATTTCATTTATGTTGCATAAATAATACAATATGAAAATGCAGAATTTTCCCAATAGTCCACGTAGTCTATCAATACTAAAAAAAGGTGAACAAAAAACATTATTAGACAACGAACATAAAAATAATAAAAAATGGTAAAACAAACAACGTCGTTATATTATTTACAAGCTTTTAACTCTAACATTTGACCATCATAATAGTACATTTCGAGATATTACTAAATTTGAATAAATTTTTTGATAAGAAATAGTTTTCAACAAAAAATGTTAATAAATAGTACTGTTTTAATTTTTAATTTTAAAAATAAGATCTACAAATAACAAAATTAATGAACTATAAAACTCTGTTAAGTAGATTTTAGATCATTCCGTTAAAATAATATTCTAAATAAATTCGTTATAGATATTGAGCACATCCACTAAAATGAGTAGATCTAAAAAAATTATTATCATGTTTTAACAGTGAATTCGTGCATTTTTTCACGAATTGCAATTTTTGCACGTGTTTTAAACTATGATCATTATAAAAGAAATAGATTATAAGATATACATGTATTTTGGTTTACCATTTTTAAATATTAATCATTATATCGATGTCTTAGAAATATATCCGTGCAATTTTGCACGGGTTAAAACTAGTTTTATCTATATAAATACAAAAACATTTAAAGTATTTTCATGCATCCATGTCATCCAATAAAAAAATTATTTTTATTTTTATAAAAAATGTGGGACCCACAACAAATAATATGAAATTAATTACTAAAAGACTTTTATATTTATGATTTGTATGTAAATGTTTAAATCTATGTTTTGTACGTGAATATTAATAAATAACGAATAATGAATAATTTAAAGTAAAAATAATTCAGTCCATATTTGAACTAAAATATTAAATTACACCAATTTATTAAAATCTCAACTAAATTTTAAACTAAAATAATAAATTACGATAACAATAAAAATAAGGTTCAAAAAATTACACCAATTGATAAAAATCATTGTTATTACAAAAATTGGAGTATTTGACTAAAATTATCAGATAATAAACTATCAATTTATCAAAAAAATAATAATAATAATTATAAATGCAACTATATATTAACTATAAAATAACTGAAAATCCAAAATATTAGAATTTTAATTTTTTGAAAAATAAAAAAATTAAATTATTACGTAAGTCGTGAATATATTCAATCAGATATAATTTTTTGTGTTTTAAATCTTGATATTAAATATAACAACTAAGGTAGTCTATCATGAATTTTTCCAATATTTGGAACGATATTTAGGCTCTTCAGTTAATTTTATAATTATGTTTCTTAAATCATATTGTAAACCTTTTAAATTTTGATAGTTGTTATTATTTTTTAGCGTATTTTCTTTTTTTGATATTAATTATTTTCTATTTATCTTATCTATATAAATACTAGATCATTTAATCATTCCCATGCATCCACGTCATCACATACAATTTTTTCATTGTTACAAAAAATGTGATACTCGCGACAAATAATATGGAATCTATATCTATCTATATATTAACATAAAAAACCATCTTCAGCTCGTATTGAGATGACACGTCGTCTCCGATTCTAATTGATATGTGTCACTAACAATCCTACATGTCATGTGTTCTACCTTGTCTACTAAGGAAATTGATACGAAATAGTAGCGGAAGCTTTAAAGCCGAACTCACACAACTAGACCCGAATGCACTAGGTGCAACCCGACCTTAATCATGTTTGATCGATGTGAACAACAATGCTCGAAAGGGATAGTAATTAGTAACTTGACGAACTAGACCTATAATTCAACAACGGTGATCGAACCCGGCCAAGACCTATTGAGAACGAACAAGTTAACAATTCAAAAACTCATTTGAACAATTAACGAAAAAAATGATCGCAAGCAATGGGTGAATCTTTTTATTTCTGAAAAATTGCATCACCAAAAATAAAATCCTTAAGACTATAAATAGCCTCAAGATTACAACCGTTCAAGCAACTCGAGAGACTCCAAATGACTGAATTAAACTAGCTAATTGAAGACCTTAACTCTAGCAATAAAAATACCAAATTGAATTGTACAAACGGCACAATTAAACAGGGGTAATAATCACCCTTTTATTGGCTAATTAATGTGGCACTCAAATGACTTCCTGAGTTCCTGGAGCCTTGCACTTAGGTGAATCTATCGCATGTAACCAAGCTTACGAACCGAGACATCGAGCTTGAAAATAACGAGACCATGAAAACAAACAAGATACCATGAAAATACCTTATTCATTTCATTCAAAAGGATGATAAAGTTTTTACATGAGAATACAACTGAAAGTTGCACATCCTTTTTCCATCCACACCAAAGACCACCTGAGCTACCAATAGCATCCGCTCCTACTGATACATCAAAACCCATATTCTTAAAAAACTTCGACACAAACACAACACTACATTTCGTTTCCGCAAGAAAAATAAAAGATAAGTTATTATCCGATACCAACGCCCTAATTTTAGGAATTATAGGGGAGAGCGCGTATTAGAAATACCCCTACAATTCCAACCAAGTAGCTACATTCTGCGCGAGGAGGTTGCTCGGGGCCAACCTCCGCAACACCCATAGCACCACCTCCTTCAACTGACGACTCACTAGAGCAGCTGCAATCCATTCCATCACATTCATACGAAAACCCTCCCCCACCTTCTGGTTACCATACCCCGCATTCATGATTTCCTCACCCTTAAGCTTCTTAGAAATTTGTCTAAGGTATGGTTTTCCATAGCCAATATTAATCATGCAAATAGCAGGAACTACAGCCTCCATAGTATCAGACCTGACCTTCCTCTTCTTCAAAGGCAAACCGTCTTTAGGAATAGTTTGATAATCATATTGCTTGTTGAACCCAGTTTCCTCAGATTCACAATTCTGAGTTTCTCCCAGGTCAAGTACTATAAAGATCACACGAAGACCCATCAGAGTTCAAATGGACCCCATGTTCACTCTCCACTAACCTATAATGAGTCACATTCTCATTCTGCTTTGGATTAAAGATAGAAAAGAAATGTTCCCTAAATTTTTGCGCCACCATACTCGGATCAAACAGCCATGACCCATTATCATCCTTAACCCCAAAAATAAAATTACGCCGTTAAAAAAGAACTTAGTACAAGTATCCCCATCAATAGCCCAGTTGATTTTAGCCCTCTGTCGCCAGTAAATACTTATTGCCCTTGCAAATTCAGTAGCCTCATTGGTAGCTAAGTCGAAATTATCAAACTCACCAGCATTTAAACCCAAAACCATCTGATCTTCAATATTCTATATAAATTCGTGCAAAAATATTTTATATAAATTATTTTATATATCTTTTAAATTTAGACACTTCTTGGTGCCAATAGACAACGAGCAATATTATTCAAAGATATTATCCGTGCAGTATAAAATTTATTCGTGCAATATTAAAACCTCCAAAAAATATTCTCACATACAATTGTTGGAAAAAATTTCTCACATATAATTAATTACCCGTGCAATATTATTCAAAGATTCAATTAATTCAATGGGATTCAAACTACCATTTTAAGCGTAACTATAACATATATTTCAATTCTATAATAGTGTTATTATGTCACGGCTAAATATAAAACTAAGAACTATTTTTAATAATTAGCTATGGGGTCATTTCTGTTCAAAGGACTAAAGCATTCTGTTTTGGTCTCCCCAAAAGCAAAGGACAAGTCGCTTTCAAAACAGAATGTGTAAGGGGCCGTTTGTTTTGCTCTTTCTTTTGTGCATTTTGAGCGTGTAACCTAGGGCTTTTGTAAGGTTTTTCTGCTTTCTTTGTAGACCATTAGATCAAAGTGTAATGTATGGTTAGGATGTAATGGCTTGGCCTATATAAAGCAAGCTAACACCCTTGTAAAAATCAGATTTGGATGAATGAAAAAAAGATGAAAACTTTAAGTTTTTCAACCTAAATTCTTTGCTTAGTGCTGGAATTATCTCCTTTGCTATGTGCTTGGGGATTGAGTAACCCCTTTGCTTAGTGCTTGAGTGAACTCTTAGTCTTAAACTAGTGGCTGTGTGCTTGGTTTAAGTCATATCCTAGGCTTAATTTGAGTAATCTAGTTAAGTCATATCCTAGGCTAAACTTCATTATTGAAGTTAAGTCATATCCTTTCTATCTTTCATTTCTTTATGTTGCTCAAAACTTCAGAAATAAACATCCAAAAAAGCCTCTAAAAACCGAGATTACAAAACATCCTCTTTTGAAGTCTTTTGGGTCCATTTTCTGTTCAATTGGTATCAGAGCTTCGGCTCTTGCGTTTTCTTAAACCAAGACGGTCTTGGGAACGGGTGGGACTTGGTGTCTTAGGGTGTGAACTCTCAATCTGTGCGTGGCTTGATTGAGTGTGTTGGCTTTGGTTCGAGCATTTCTATGATGCTTGAATCGAGTTGGCTAAATAAGGGGATTCTAATTAAGTATTTGCTGTGTGCTTTCTTAGGATGTGCATCTTGTTGTCTCCCTCTTTAACATCTACCACTCCCTTTGGCTTAATTTTTTTTGTTTTCGAAACCGTTTTTGTTGTACCATATTTTTAAACCCGAAAGTTTGAGGACAAACTTTTTTCAACAAAGGGAGTTTGCACTAAAATGGAGAGCCTTCATATGGTTTCGTTTGCATCCAAATGTGGCCTGACTTTCAAGCATCATATCTCACGTTTTATGCATGGAAATCTTTTGATTTTTGTGTCATTAGAAAGCTGAAGATCTTAACAAAAAAATGGCTTTTGAATCACCTTAATATCTGGTCTATAACTTGAGTTATGGCCGTCCCAAGAAGACTGCGCATTCTTGGACAGCCCATGACCTATGTGCACTAAAGTTTCAATAAATAAAGCTTTACTCAAGATATGGGGTTGATTATTTTTTGAGGTGAAAGTTAACTCATTTAGCTTTCCAAAGAGCTATCATACGTCCCTAAATTCATTGTGAGCTATGAGATGTGTCCTCTGCAAGATGCACCTTTTTTCTGAGACTGCTGCCCAGCCCGGTTTTGGACACCATCACAAATGTGTCGCTATCTTGACTTCCTCTTTTGTTGAGGCATCTTGTAAAGCAAAGGGGATCAAGTGCCAAGTATGTGGGTATCAGAAATGGGCCTGAAATTGCAGAGAAAAGGACTAGAGCATTCTGTTTTGGTCTCCCCAAAAGCAAAGGACAAGTCGCTTTCAAAACAGAATGTGTAAGGGGCTGTTTGTTTTGCTCTTTCTTTTGTGCATTTTGAGCGTGTAACCTAGGGCTTTTGTAAGGTTTTTCTGCTTTCTTTGTAGACCATTAGATCAAAGTGTAATGTATGGTTAGGATGTAATGGCTTGGCCTATATAAATCAAGCTAACACCCTTGTAAAAATCAGATTTGAGAATTAAGAAATAGAAAAGAAGGTTTTGAAAACCCTTTTTAGTTCATTGCTTTGTGCTTGAACAACTCCATTACTTCGTGTTTGGAGCCATGTTCCCGTCTTGCTTCGTGTTCTGGACGAGTACATGAAGAAGAGTGAGTCCTTGCTTCGTGATCTTGGATGATCTCTTAGGCTTAAACTTGCTTCGTGTTCTGGTTTAAGTCATATCCTAGTCTTGAGCCTTTGGTTCAAGTCATATCCTTTACTATTGTTCAAATAAAAACCTCAAAATAACAACTCAAAACCGAGACCAAAACAACTCACAAAAACAGCCCCATTTTGAAGTATTCATGGGTCCATTTCTGTTCAATTGGTATCAGAGCTTCGGCTCTTGCATGTGGTAGTCTCCACCTTTTACAAAACACTTAGATTTATTTACAATTTTTACTTTTCCTATTAGGATTAGAAAATAAGAAATTAATAAATTATTTACAACTTTTCTATTAGATTTAGAAAAATAAAAATAGTTGATTATTTACAATTTTCCTATTAGATTTAGAATATTATTATTCTTTAATATTTATATACTTACTATTTAAGTTTATTAACTTTATTCAAGAAAATCGGAAATGAATTAGAATAATTGATTCTTTACAATTTTCCTATCTTAGAACATTATTCTTTAATATTTATATACTTACTATTTAAGGTTATTAATATTATATATATAATTAAAAGAAGCTTTTTTCTAAGCATGTGGTAGTCTCCACCTTTTACAAAACAACTATTTATAAATAATGATTTATTTACAATTTTTCTACTAGAATTAGGATATAATTAATTATTTACAATTTTTCTATTTGAATTAGAAAATTAGTAAATAGTCGTTTAGATAATAATTTATTTATACTTTTCCTATTAGAATTAGTAAATAAGAAAATAATAAATTATTTACAACTTTTCTATTAGATTTAGAAAAATAAAAATAGTTGATTATTTACAATTTTCCTATTAGATTTAGAACATTATTATTCTTTAATATTTATATACTTACTATTTAAGTTTATTAACTTTATTCAACGTTTTTATTAAAAATGAAAATCGGAAATGAATTAGAATAATTGATTCTTTACAATTTTCCTATCTTAGAACATTATTCTTTAATATTTATATACTTACTATTTAAGGTTATTAATATTATTCAGCGTTTGTATTAAAAATGAAAAGGGGAAAGCGTAAAAAAGAACTAATTAGTTTGTCTTCGTCTTAACATTAAAATGACTCAAAAACAGTGTCACGGGGATATAAGAGTAATAAGACAAATCTTTTAGTTTTTCTTATGCATTATGGTCTTATTCTTTAATATTTATATATTTACTATTTAAGATTATGAATAACTTTATTCAACGTTTTTATTAAAAATGAAAATCGGAAATGAATTAGAATAATTGATTCTTTACAATTTTCCTATCTTAGAACATTATTCTTTAATATTTATATATATACTTACTATTTAAGGTTATTAATATTATTCAGCGTTTCTATTAAAAATGAAAACAGGAAAGCGTAAAAAAGAACTAATTTAGTTTGTCTTCGTCTTAACATTAAAATGACTCAAAAATAGTCTCACGGGGATATAAGAGTAATAAGACAAATCTTTTAGTTTTTCTTATACATTATGTTCTTATCTTTTCCATATTATTAGACCATTCAAACTTAAAATGAATACCTCTATCTTAACTAAAAACGTGTGAAACTAATAATGAAATTAGTTAAATATTTAAGTCTAAACAAATTTCTACCTAAAAGAAACATTTGCGATCAATCATATTCAACCAAATTAAGAGCAACACTACTATTTTTTGGTACAAGAGTAGCAATACTATGCACGTGAATATTATGCACTTTCGTACTTAATTATGCGAAAAAAAATGATGAGATAATTTCTTTAATTAAGTAAAAAGAAAATAAGATAAATGCCAACTATATTATACTTTAGAGAAACCCCAAAAAATGTCAAATTTGGATTTAATTAATATAAATATAAATAATAAACACCACAATGATAATATAGATAGGTGCGTGAAGTGGAATAATTGTGTGGATGACATGTGTTTTAAATGGGTATTGAAAGATATTTCATAAATAACAATATTTATTCCTACATATTTTCATCTTATTATTTAACGATGAGACATTTGTTATAAAATGACATATTTTTTTACGGGGGCGGAGGTAGATAGGTTTTGAGGGAGGAGGTAAGTGTCTTCAAAGGTAGGGTTATCTCCGACGTTTAAAAGTATTATTTGAGTAGTACAAGCAAATTGGTCAGAGATGTTCAAGAATACAGTTTATGATTCTGATGATCAAGTTGATTAGTTGGGTTGTTAAGTTACGATTTAAGGAATACAAATATAAATATATAGATATTAAAGAACATAATGATGTGTGTGATTTGAGTTAAGCGGAATAATTGTGTTGATGAGATGAAATGCAAGTGGGTATTAGAAGGTATTCATACAACAACGTAATGACAAATAAATAGTGTTTCCGAGACGGATAGAATAAGCCGTAAAAAGATCAAAAATATTTTTTAATTAGCATTAGATTATAGTTTTTATTATAGTCCATATTATTTTTTTCCTCCATATTTTCAACTTATTCTTTACAGTGTGACATTGTTTTATAGGGTAGGGGTTTATTTTAAATTGTATGTGTTCATTTGTTTAGGGATGGAGATAAATAGATCTCGAGGGAGGAGGTAAGTATCTTGGGAGATAGAGTTACTTTTCGATGTTTAAAAGTGTGATGTAAGTTGCACAAGAAAATGTCTATTGGTTAGGGTTGTTTAGGGATACTATTGGTTAGAGTTACTTTTCGATGTTTAAAAGTGTGATGTTAGTCAAGTTGGATAGTTATGTGAGAAGGGTATGACGAATACCTAAACGATGTCGAAAAAAGTTGCTTATGTACTACAGAATGATTAAAACAGCTAAGCAAGTACATAGGTCGATAAATTTTATTTAAAAAATCTATTTGATGTGATAATAACAGTGGCACATATGTTATGAAAAGAGCTTAAAATATGTAAAGTAACATGTATGCATACTCAATTTTGATTGTTATAGGGCGGGGTTTGATTTTACATTGGATATATCTATTGTTTCGAGCGATGAGGGTAAATCGGTTTTGAGAGAGGAGGTAAGTGTCTTGGGGGTAGGGTTACTCACGACGTTGAAGAGTGTGAGAGTAGTACAAATAAATGTCGGTAGGTTGAGGTTTCTAGGGATACAGTTTACAATTGATTTTAATGGTTAAGTTGGTTAAGTGGGTGAGAAAGGTACTCCATAGGTAGGATGACTCTCTGACGTTTACGAGTGTGATTTAGAAGATAGAAAAATATATTCATATGTAAGGCTGAGTTGTTTAGGGATATGAATATGGTTAAGGTTGATTCTGATGGATTTGGTTGGTTAGTTGAGTGGAAACGGTTGAATTTGTGAGAAAGTGGATAACATGAGATATTGATTGGAGAAGGTAAATGAATAGATTTTATTTGAAATGTGTATTATATGAGAAAAGAACCGATAAATATATAAATATAGGCTAAAAACATTTAAAATATCACGTGCATAAACTCAATTTTGTTTCTTTGTTGGACACAAAACCAAACAATCAAATGTTATACTCTCTTCAGTCCTATTGAATGCTCCATTGGGTCGGGGAATAATTTTTAATGTGGAATGTGTAAATTATATGATAAATATGGTGATTATATTGATGAATATTTTAACTATACAAGGATGATATATATACTAAGGATACAAACTAATAAAGGCTAGAAGGAGACTACTCCTTGATTCTAGGAGTAACGTATGGAGTATACAATATTGAGCACTAACAATATTGACTAATTGATCTTATACAATAAAGATGATTGACTAAGTAATCAATTTGTTGATTGCTTCCTTATTTGGTGGAACAGAATCTTTTGGTGTTTGAATTTCTGTATTTTTAATCTTAATATTCCCGCTCAAGATGGACGGGCGATAGCATAGACCAATCTTGGATGATAACAAGAGGAACCTTGGTTTATGGAGCGGTTTGGTGAGTGTATCCGCGAGTTGGTCTGCCCCGTGGATATGTTGGACACGAATGCGGCCTTTGCTTATATGTTCCTTGACAAAATGAAAAGCTAGTGCCACATGTTTCATTCGGGAATGGAAAACCGGGTTGGCAGAGTAATGAGTAGTGCTGAGATTGTCACAGTATATGGTGGGTGGTTGTTCTGTCGAGATGCCAAGTTCATGCATTAAGGTTTGTAACCATAGTAACTCGGCAAAGGTGCTTGCCACGGCTCGAAATTCAGCTTCGGTTGATGAGCAGGACACGGCTTTTTGTTTCTTAGCAGACCAGGAGATTGGTGTTTGGCCTAAATATATTATGTAACCAGTTGTGAATAGATAATCTTGTGGGTCACCGCCCCAATCCGCGTCACAAAAGGCGTGGAGGCGAAGAGGGCTATGGTTGGATATGTGTATACTGAGGTTGATAGTGCCGTTGAGGTAACGGAGTAAACGTTTTAGGGTAGTCCAATGGGTAGGAGTCGGATGGGTGAGGAATTGAGCTAACTTGTTAACGGAGAATGCGATATCGGGTCGAGTAAGTGACAAATATTGAAGGCTTCCCACGATAGATCGGTAGTCAGTTTCATTTTCAGTGGGAACCGTTGCATCTTTTAGTAGAGGTGGATGAGGTAACATAGGGGTTGTGGCTGGTTTTGCATTTGTCATATGGAATTTATTGAGAAGGTCATAAAGATATTTTGTTTGATTAAGGTGTAGGCCATTTTTGGTGGGTGTGACTTCGATCCCAAGAAAATACGAGAGAGGCCCGAGGTCTTTTAGTGAGAATTTATGAGCAATTTGGGTGATAAAATTGGTAATGTGGGTTTTATTTGGCCCGGTGACAATTATATCGTCAACATAAACGAGAACAAATAATGTGGTGACGGTTGTATTTAAAATGAACAGAGAAGGATCCGATAAGGAGTTTCGAAAACCTGAGTTGGTGAGATACAATTTTTATTCGTTGTACCACGCTCGGGGAGCTTGTTTGAGTCCATAAATCGCTTTATTTAGCCTGCAAACATACGAAGGGTTAGTGGTGTCTTCGAAACCCGCGGGTTGGGCCATATAAACTGTTTCGGTTAGTGTGCCCTGCAAAAACGCATTGTTAATATCGATTTGATGAAGGTGCCATTTTTTGGTGATAGCAATAGTGATAATGAATCGAATTGTAGTGGGTTTGATAACCGGACTAAAGGTTTCGTAAAAATCAATGCCCGACCGTTGATGAAACCCTTTCGCTACAAGTCGAGCCTTATGTTGTTTGAGGCTACCGTCGGGATTATACTTGATACGATATACCCATTTGCAACCAACAATGTTCGGGGCTTGGTTAGGGGGAACAAGGGTCCAGGTGTTGTTTCGGGTGAGAGCAGCGTATTCGTCTTCCATCGCAAGACGCCATTGAGGATGGTGAAGAGCCTGCTTCGTAGTGTTAGGGGTGGTATAGGTGAGGGGAAGTGTTGCTGTATTAGCAAACTTATCAGGGTCATAGTACCGGGGATTGGGCTTGGGTATGCGATGGGAGACACGGGTTGGTTGGACTGGAGGGGGAGGTGTGGGAGGGGGGTGGAGTAGCTGATACGGACAGAGAGGAGGAGGTGGGGGAGACCGTGGGAGAGGGTGTAGGGTCTGGTTGTGATACAGGGGTGGTGGCAGAGTCAGACGAGGAAGGAGGTGTGCTTGGGGGTGTCGAAGGGGGGTCAGGGGTTGGATTTAGGGGCTGGGAGGGGGTGGAGATGAGAGGGAGAGTTATGGAGCACCATTGGCGAGAGAGAAGAGGGGCATCGATGGGTTGGTTTGTGAGCTTAGAGTAGGGAAATTGATTTTCGACGAAGCGGACATGGCGAGAGGTATATAGCTTGTGAGTTGTAGGATCGAGACACACATAGGCGCTTTGAGTGTTAGAGTAGCCAACGAAGACACACGGAGTTGATTTAGGTTCGAGTTTGTGGTGTCTATACGGTTTTAACCATGGGTAGGAGAGACACCCGAAGGGTCGAAGTTTGAAGTAGTTCGGGTTTTGACCAAAAAGAAGAGAATATGGAGACTCGTTGGCTATTGTTGGTGATGGGAGCCTATTTTAGAGATAAACGACCGTGGATAGCGCATAGGGCCAGAGGGTAGTCGGTATTTGGGCTTGGGTGAGTAGGGTTAACCCAGTTTCAACAATGTGACGATGACGCCTCTCCGCAAAACCATTGTGCTTGGGTGTATGCGGAGGGGAGGTGAGGTGGGTCACACCGTTGTCGAGTAGAGTGGGTGTGAGTTTGGTGAATTCGCCACCATTATCCGAGTAAAATTGACGAATGGGTCGGTTAAAATATTTTTCGATGATAACTTTAAAACGGTTGAATGTTTGATATGTGTCGGACTTGTTTTTTAATGGGTATAGCCAAATATAATGAGTAAAGTGATCTACAAAGATGACGTAGTATTTGTATGAGTCGATGGACGTAATGGGTGATGTCCATACGTCGGAGTATACTAGGTCAAGAGGTGCCGTAGATTTGAGAGTGTTTTGAGAAAATGGTAGTTTGTGACTTTTGTTTATCAAGCAAGAGTTACAATGCGTAAAATCGGAAATGCGGAAATTAAATTTTGAACTTAACAAACTTAAGATAGAATTTGAAGGATGTCCTAATCGAGCATGCCATAATTGACTCGAGGACTTATTTGCTAGATGAGCTTGAGGCGATTTTGTGGTGGTTTCCATTGGTAAGACCCGTTAATGAATGGCCCTTCAAGTAGCGTTTCCCCCGTCGAGATTTCCTTAAAACAAAAAGAGGTAGAGGAAAAAACAGCGTAAGCATGGTTATCGACACAAAATTGAGAAACAGAAAGAAGGGGGCGTGAGATTTGAGGAACAAGCAGAACATTATTAAAAGTTAACATATGAGATAAATGAGAAAGAGTGAAAGAGCCAAGGTGTGAAATAGTTAAAGACGAACCATCCCCTATAACAAGGTCATCGGGGCCATCGTAGGGAGTGTGAAAGGAGAGGGCAGAAAGGTCGTTAGTGATATGGTGCGTGGCTCCGCTGTCGACGAGATACGAGGTAGAGGGTGTGGTCGTGGTGGTAGCAGTATTGGCAGTAGGTCGGGGTTGGCGAGAGGGGGGTGGAGGGAATACGACATTCGGGTAATCCCGCTTGAAATCTGGGCAGTCACTAATGACGTGTCCAGTTGTACGACAGTACTGGCACCGTCCGCGAAATGGGTTCGGATATGGGTTTGGAGTGTTGTTGGTACGGGTATTATTATTTTGGTTGTGGTATTGGTTGCGATTATTAGAGTAGCGCTGGTTATTATTGTAGGTGTGATTGGAACGAGCGGAGGCCGCGTGAGCAGACGGGCTGAAAACAGGGGTTTGATTGGATGAAGGGTTGTTTTTGATAGTGAGTTCATGGTGAATAAGCTTCTCATGAAAGAGTTCGAATGAGATGGGTACATCACGCGCCCGAACAGCGTCAATGACGGGTTTATAGAGATTATAATCGAGGCCATTAATGATTTGTGAGGTGATATCTTCGGCATCCATTGGTTTACCGAGTTGTGCAAGTTGGGTAGTGCAATTTTTGATGGCAAACATATATTCAGAAATCGTTTTGCCAGTGTGAGTAATGGTTCGAAGGCGGTCTTTGAGTTGAAGGATATGGCCACGAGACGGGTTAGCGTAGGTTGTGGCTAGTGTGGTCCAGGCTTGGTGAGAGGTTACGGCATCAAGGAGGACGGGTGCAACCGCATCGTCTAAGGTACCAGCAAGAGCACCCAAGATGAGTTGGTCTTGACGGAACCAGGTCTGATAAGCGGGGTTCGGAATGGGTTCAGGAGCCGTGTTGGTGGTTGTAGCGACTGGTGTTATAGTTTGTGGTGGGGCCGTGACAGTGCCATCAAGGTACGGAAACAGACCGTAGCCTTGAAATAGCCTGCTAATCTGGAAATGCCAGGCGCGGTAATTATTCGGTGTAAGCTTGGTGCACGATGGAAAGGATACGGAAAGAAGGGGTTTGGTTGGTTCAGCCGAGTTGGGTATTTGGTTGTTTGTGGTTGCCATGGATATATCGTAGGAGGCAACGGAAATGGTGATGAGTATGAGGATCGTTATGAAACCTGATACCATGTAAATTATATGATAAATATGGTGATTATATTGATGAATATTTTAACTATACAAGGATGATATATATACTAAGGATACAAACTAATAAAGGCTAGAAGGAGACTACTCCTTGATTCTAGGAGTAACGTATGGAGTATACAATATTGAGCACTAACAATATTGACTAATTGATCTTATACAATAAGGGGGTTGCGAAAGGTCGTCGGCGTTTTGCGAAAAATCGTCGGCGTTTTCTATAAAAAAGACATAGCATGCCCTTTTCTCTTTATCTCTCTACCTTCTTTTCTCTGAAACTCTCTCAACAAAAACAACATAAAATCAAAAAAACGGTTTCAACATCGATCAACAACATCAAACAACGACAACGATTCAATGTCAAATGACGACAACGATTCATCGGTAAGTAATTAAAATCTTAATTTTTTTTTTCAATTAATTTGTGTTGAATTAATGTTTTAGCCTTTTAGTAGAAATTAGGTTGAATTAGACGTAGAAGCCATAGAATTAGACTACGTAAAATCAATCGTATTTTTTGCAATGGACTTGAAAAATGACCGTCCTCGCGTGGAAAGAACGGCCAAACCACACGTCCAAGCATGGTCTGGACGTGAATAGTGCACGTCCAAACCATGCATGGACGTGTACTATTCACGTCCAGGCATGGTATGGACGTGCATTATTCACGTCCAGACCGTGCATGGACGTTAATCCTGGACGTCCATGCACGGTCTGGACGTGAATAGTGCACGTCCATACCATGCCTGGACGTGAATAGTGCACGTCCATACCATGCCTGGACGTGAATAGTACACGTCCAGACCATGCTTGGACGTTTGGTTTACAAGACCTTTACTTTCCGTTATTTTTACTCAGTTTTTAACAAAAATTAAGTGGTTTTTAATATTTTTTAATATAATTCTTACCAATTTTGCGTATTAACAGGATTCGTTTGAGAAATTTGGTGGAAATGGGGTTGATTACAACTGATTATTTGAGACGGATATATCTTTTGAAAGTCGGGATGAGGCGTTTGACTGGGCTCAAAAAGTTGCTATGGATAATGGTTTTGCCTTAGTGAAGGCAACAAATGGGTCGAAAAATCGCAAACAACGGGAGTTGCTTGGCTCGTACTTCCGTTGTTCAAGGTACGGCTGAACCAAAACCAAGATCGATCCTGAGAATCCGGGAATTCTACGAAGAGAGGGTCGGCTAAGTGCGGATGTTTGTTTAGGATTCGAGCGGTGCAGAAGTACGCTCATTTGAATGATGAGAATCCCACGATTGCTTGGTACGTAATTACTTCGACTAACGCGGGTTTTCACAACCACGAATTAGCGACCTATAAAGATGGGGATAGACATTTTGCCCGCTTGGATGCCGAAGAGAAAGAATTTGTGAGGCAACAAGTCCGGGCTAATATTTCGCCGAGGGATATCAAGAACGCTCTTCATAAAAGGACCCCGGAAAAACCCCAACCAAGTAGCACCCAAATTTATAGCGAGTCGAACAAGGTTCGGCGTGAGATGAGAGAAAGTAGGAATCCCGATCAACAACTGTTGGCTGTAGCAGTTGCTGCCCAATATGTGGAGTGGCACGAATCAGACCCCGATACGAAAGAGTTGACTCATGTGTTTATGTGTCATCCGGAATCCGTCAAACTATTCTGTGCTTACCCATATGTCGCTCTTATCGACGCCACCTACTCGACCAATGTTTTGAAGATTGCTCTTATTGAGATAGTTGGCGTTACACCGGTCGGATCCTCCTTCTTAATTGCCACCCTTCTCCTTCCGTCTGAAAATGATACATCTTATGGGTGGATGTTGCGGAGATTAGAGGAGCTGCTTCTGGGGGCGTCACCTATGCCTACTCTTGTCACTGACCGAGAGTTGGGCTTGATCCGGGCTATTGAGGACCTCTATCCGGACACTTCTCACATTTTGTGTCGTTGGCATGTGAACAAAGCCATTGAGACCAGAGTAAAAAATTCAAGAAAGATGATGATGTACAAAGACATGATATTGCATAGTAAGGAAACGGGTTGGTACCGGGTCATCAATGCAAGCACACAAAGTGAGTTTGGGAGAGCATGGGAAGCCTTTTCTGAAACTTGGGTAGATTTGTCTGCTTATGTGCAGAGAACATGGGCGCATTACAAGAAGAAGTTCGTTGTTTTCTATACGAACGAATACTTTTATCTCGGTAACACGGCCACTTCCCGGGTAGAGTCGTGTCATGCCCTCCTTAATGGGCACACTTTGATGGTTGGGCTGATGTTGTTGCTGATGGTCATTGTGGTTATAGGGTGTTATCGCATGCCGCCCGGGGTCGAGAACAGGACCACTTGGTCATGAGAGCGTGGTGTCTTAGAGAGCTTCAGGGAAACGATGTGTACAAGACATTGTTTGATGAGTCTCCTCTCACGCCTCCGCTTTTGAGCAGATGGGATCATACCTTGAGGGCTATCGAGTTTACGGGTAGCGGGGGTTGTGGTGAACATCATTGGATGTCTTCCGAGTATTTGACTGTCTTTCCGACGTTGTTTAACTGGACTATCTGTTGTATCGGCCAGTACGTCAACAAAGGAGTCAGGAATTGGAATTGTTATACATTCTTACCGCTGAGGGCCACGGGTCACGAGTCGAGACCGTACGGTGTCATGTGGATCGTACACTACCATGACCATTGGATGAGATTGCACTACAGGGGCCCACTGAGCGAAGCACCCATGCCACCGATCGATCTTTGTTGGGCGTGGGTAAGAGAAGATGCAGTTGCACATTATGCCGATTTGTACACGTCGAACATCGAACGATGGCATACATTGATGGGAACAACACCAAGATCTCCTCGGCGCCGAAGACAGCCTCCCCCGGGTTGAGATTTATTTGTATTCTTTAGGTTGTGATATATTTGTATTATTTAGGTTGAGATTTATTTGTATTCATTAGGTTGTAATATTTAAATGTAACTGTTGTGATTTCAAATTTCAAAATGTTACCGTTTTTCGAATGATTTTCATGTTCATTATAATCGCGATTTCATTGTGAAACAAATTACAAAGATAACAGTTATCAAATTAAAAACGTTCAAACAAACAAAGCGATTTCATTGTGAAACAAATTACAAAGATAACAGTTATCAAATTAAAAACGTTCAAACAAACAAACTAGTACATCCAATCCTTCAGACCTCATTGGCCCAAAACGAAAAATACGGAGGGATAACCCCGGTTATCTTTAACAAAATCTTCTCAAACTCCCACCAACCACGCATCTCAGGAGAACCGCTAACGTCGGGGTGATTCTCTTCAAACATTCTAATGACGTCCATAATCTTGCAATACACATGCATTGCCTGTTGAGATAAGACCGGGGGTTCAAGACGTATCATGTTTCTCGCTTCAGCAAGGCGGCGAGTGTCAGGACGTCGAGGGTACGAACTAGCAGCTTCGTTAACTAACCGGACTGCGTCACGCCTCTTGATCCAGTAGTCGCGTTGATGTTCAAGAGACTCTTTCACCATCAGGTTTTGCGCTGCAGGGCTTGCGAGATCTGTCTCAGCTTCTGCAATCCGTTGTGAAAGCCAAGTTTCATCGTTCAACGGCATGTTTGCCATTCCTGAAAACAAAAACATTAAAAGAATTAAAATTGAAAACATACGGTTAGAACGTAAAAAAAAAAAAAATGCATAAGGGACGTCCAAACCACACGTCCATACCCATAAGGGACGTGTGGTTTGTGCGTCCATACCACCAACCAACGTGCGACTAACACGTCCACACCACCACACGACACCCCACCCACACGTCCTCACCACCCACCAACGCCCCAACCACACGTCCTCACCACCCACCAACGCCCCAATCACACGTCCTACCCACACAAGGACGTGTAAACCACACGTCCTATCCCTCCCCCAACGTGAGAAACTCACGTCCTAAACCCACGCACATCGTCTTTCTCGTGCCAAATTTGTCCCAAATCAAACAAAAATAAACCAAACGACAACTAAATCGACATCTTACTTCACTAACAACAACAATTACAACACAAACAACAACAATAACAACTACAAAAACATAAATTCAACAAAAACAACACTGAAAAAAATTAAAAAAAAAACTAACCTTGGTGGCGGTTGTCGGTGGTGGTGCGTCGGAGTATTGGTGGTGGAGTCGGTGGCCTAAGGTGGGTTATGGTGTTCAAGAGTAAGTGAGGGGAGTAAGGATGAATTTGGGAGGGTTTAGGTGACAAAAGGGTAAGGATGGTAATTTGTTTAAAAAACGTCGACGATTTTTCGCAAAACGTCGACGACCTTTCGCGATTCGGTACAATAAAGATGATTGACTAAGTAATCAATTTGTTGATTGCTTCCTTATTTGGTGGAACAGAATCTTTTGGTGTTTGAATTTCTGTATTTGTAATCTTAACAGAATGGCGTTATAGTGTTTTTTGTGGGAGTATTCTGGGAAATAATTAGGGGTGTGTATAAAAAGATGTCGTATGTGGAGTTGCAGTTGCAAATTTGCAATGATAACATTGTAAATACAAGAAATAGAAGAAGATATTTATGTCAATTATTTTAACAAGTATGGAAGGAAAATATTGGATTAAATTGTACAAAAATACAATGTGGAAACATTGGATAAGAATTAAGGAAATATATGTCATGGCAATATTATATTGCGGTAGATAGGTCTGGAGGTAGGAGGTAAGTGTCTTGAGGATAGAGCTATTTTTCGACATTTAAGAGTGTGATTTGAGTAGTACAAGTAAATATAGATACAATGAGGTTGTTCAGGGATGCGCATACGGTTAATTCTGATGATTAAGTTGGTTAGTTGGGTGAAAAGGGTACGAACAATGCCTGAATGGTATGGAAAATGTGTGGGGGGTATGTAGCAAGAAAACTGATGAAGTAGATTAATTTATTTCAAGGTTATATTATGTGTAAATGACTTAGGCATAGTGCTATAAAAATACACAAATTTTCATTTGTGACGGACATATCCATCGCAAGCTTACGACGGGTCAAATAATATCCATTTAGAGAGATAAGATAAAAGTTAAGTGCATTGAAAGTAGCATTCTATTTTGTCTTATTTGTCAATTTGGTTAGTGTTTGACCCGTCGCAAACTTGTGACAGATATATCCGCCACAAGAGAGACTTACTGATAAAAATAAGTTAAAAATCTCTGAAATACCATGTATGAAAACTCAATTTTGTTTGTTCTTGTGAAATACAAAAATAAGTAATCAAATGTTAATAAATATAAGGAAATATGACAAATTACTACCTAATAAGTCTAAAATTTTACATCTTACTACCTAATATGATTAATTTTTCAACTAACTACCTAAAATCACACAATATTAATCAGTTTGCTACTTTTTTGACGGAAACCGAACTTAAGTTAGTTTTAAATGTTCGGCTTAAGTTAAATGATGATCTTACCCTTTCCTTCATAAACATATTCCCTGTTAACATATTACACATCCCTCTCCCTTCCCCAATTAAACTCCCTGTAACTCAATTCATGCCGCCATTTTTATCGAAAACCTCCACGAACATGCCTAATTTGCAGCACTAGAGGAAAGTAGTCTTATGTTGTCTTCTCAAATTGATCAAGTAAGCATTTTTTTTTCAGTATAAAACCCTTCCCCTAATTTGATTATTTCGTGTAAAATTTGATACTTAAGCATCGATATTACACTTTTTTGTGTTAATGGTGAAATTTTGATACTTAAGCATCACCAAATTTCCAAAATTTTGGAAATTTTGTTGTTTTATTGTGGGATGGTAGTTTGTATGAGATATTAACATGGTGGTAAATTTAAAAGGAAGAAGGGGAAAACTGAGTATGTGTGTGGGGAATTGTTGATAGATCCTGGGATTAGTCGTATTACCTTTGCTGATATAATGGAGAAGGTAAGGAAGATAGTAGGAAGTGAAAGCTTTGAGGTTTGGTATGGAATGCGTGGGAGGAACCTCAAAAATGGGATTAATGGAGGAATTAAGGAGGAATGAATTAATGGAACGAGATTGATGGAGAATTAGGGTTTGGAACGAGATTTAGGGATTAGTGGGGAAATCTCTGGGTTTGGAGCGACATTGATGGAGAATCAGGGGGGAAATGAGTTTTGTGGAAAGAGAAAGGTGTTTTAATGAAGGGAAGAGGGGGGTAATTTAAGTATTAAATTAGGTTTTAAATTTAAACGAGGCGAAATAAACTGATTTCCGTCATTTTTTAGCAATTTCCGTCATTTTGGTAGTAATCGTGTCAACTTTTACACTTATTAGGTTGTTATTTGAATAATTGAACATATTAGGTAGTAAGATGTAAAATTTTAGACTTTTCGGCAGTAATATGCTAAATAGCCTAAATATAATGTCAATATAGTATTGTTAACGTTTAACTATGTTACTTTTTTGTCTTGATGATTAAAAAAACATTTTGGTTTGAATTTTAAACCCAATTTCAACGTAACATCTCGAGTGTTGCATCCACCGTTCCTTCCTTAACACTTCTCTCATACCTCTTTTGTTAACCAAACAAACAAATTGCATGTTTTTGTTTCCCCCATCAAGGATTTCTCATTCAAACAAGATCGGTTTTAAAAGCAAAAGTTAACTAGGTTTCTGATAGATGGAAAAACTTTTCAAAGGGAGAGCTAACATTGATGGATAAGTCCGGGTGTTTCGTGAATGAGGGGTGATTTGAATATTTTAGATGTGTATTGGAAGCTGGGAAAGAGTGTCGATGATGACTTAGATGGTTATTTGAGGTAGCAATAAAGATGACTAAATCGCATTTGATGGTTAATTTCATGATAGGTTTGTAGGTGTGGCTTTGGATTATGGACCGTTTCATGTGTTGATTAAAGAGTAAGAGCAGTGGTTTAAATGATTCTTTCGTGTGGTACTGTAAATGATTGTGTCGAGTTGGTGGTAACATTAATGACGACATAAATAAATATAAATGAGGTAATTTTATTAACAAAATAACACATGTATAGAACAAACTAATACTCTTTTTATATAAAAAAAGAGTCTTATGATTTACTTTTAATTTACATGGTGAAAATTTTATGAACGCCACAAATTAATTTAGTATCCGTGCATCGCACGGGCAAAAATACTAGTCTTTAATAATCTCAACAAAATATATTAATAATTGATAAATAATTAAGTTAGTTCAATAATTGAAGAATTATGATCCCTTGTCAAGTTTTTAGAACAATTAAAAAATAAAAAGTGATATTGAAAAAACGTGATACTTTTTTATATAACTTGTGATATCATTGTTAGACTCATGGACTCAAATATTTAGGGTGGACTCATGTGATCCCAACTCTATATATATATATATATATATATATATATATATATATATATATATATATATATATATATATATATATATATATATATGAGGAAGTTGTTGAATCATTGTAGGGTTCTAGAATAAAAGAATAAAAATTAATCTCCTAAATGCAGTAGACGAAACCCAATTAAAGACTACAGTCATAATTCAACTAACAATTTTTTATTAGTATTATTTATTAGTATTACTTGTAACCAATGAAATCGCCGGATAAAAATCTAATTGGTAGAATATTTATGGAATATTGCATGGATATTTAGGATTAGTATATGGTAAACGATTCTGATAGAATATTTATTATACATGGTAAACGATTCTGATTGGATGTTACCAATATTAGTTGTATATGACATACGTTTTTATTCTGATTGGTAGAATATTAATATATTTGTATACCAATATTATCACGATTCTGATTTAGGATATTTTCAATGTGCTATTTATTATATTGGTAGAATATGTTATGGTAGACGACATTATTGGTAGAATCTTTATGGAATATTGCATGGATATTTAGGATTAGTATATGATAAACGATTCTGATAGAATATTTATTATACATGGTAAACGATTTTGATTGGATGTTACCAATATTAGTTGTATATGGCATACGTTTTTATAGAATATTAATATATTTGTATATGACACCTAAAATTTAGGTATTTAATTTGGTATCATTTATTAAATCATAACTTAGATGCTACACGTTTTTTCTGCGGTTGGAATATTGATTTGCCATATGTACACGGTTTTATTATTTATGGAATATGCCTTAAGATAATATGAATCAATTTATAATATTTTATCAAATTATTATATTCTTAGACGGTTATCACAATCAAATTAGCATATTTAATATGGAATAAATCATAGATATGAACGATTTTATCATTTATAAAATATTTTTTTATTCGATTTATTTATTAAATAAATTATAGAATATATGATGTGGCATAAATCAGACATCCTGATTGGTCTACGAAGCATAAATTTCTGAGGGTGAATGTGAGGGCGAGAAATACTAAACGCTGAAACGATATTGCGCCATGTCAGCTAAAATACATTTTGCTTTTATAGTAATAATGATGATAGTTTTTTTCTTGTTTTTTTCCTTTTAAATAAGAAATAATAATAAGACTTTCTAGACTTCTAAGGGTGAAATGAAATACTGTTGACTTGTTTTTTTAATTATTTTATTTTATATAATTATAGATAAATGAATTTCATATAATAAATTGATATTCCATAACACATTAATTCGCCATGACATTAAAAAATTTCACGTCACATTAATAATTTTCATGTCACGTTATTTTAGTTAGCCTTTTAATTAAATTTTATAGATTTAATTTATAAATAAATATGGATCAAGGTAAAATGAAATGTGAAAGGTTTGCTTTAATATACGTAGATATATAGTATAATTTTATTAGTTTTGAACATTATTTTTCGTTCTTAGCAAATTATAAAACTAGAGACTGTAAATTTTTATTTGAAATTTAACATATGATAGTTTTAAAAATTAAAAGGCTAATATTTAATGTTAAGTAAGTTATTATTTGTTCTTAATTTTTACAAAGTTTTATTTTTTATAAACGGCATAAAAATTTAAATTATATGATATTTATTTTTTGTTTATAATATTATAACAATAACTATCGATATTTTAAATTTATTAAGAATTTTGATTTTTATTTGTTATTAATTTATCTAGAAATTAAAATGGCCACAGGTTAATGTTTGTTATGCCATTTACCTTTACTGTTTTATAATTTTTTATTTTTTTTTAAATAAGAAATAATGTCGTGGCTCCATGTCATGGGTAATAAGTGACGTGACTTTTTGTTAATGCAAGGTGACATTGTCTATGTGACATTTTAAGTTAGCCTTTTAATAATATTGTATAAATAGTATCCCTAAACTTAGTAAAATGTTATTAAAATACCTAAACTAATAAAATCAAGTTTTTAAACAGTTCAATTTTGTAAAAGAAAAAAATGCTTAAGATTGAGTAAATGATTGCAAAAAAATTAATAAAAAATGTGTAAACTAAACATTTAACTACAGTGGATTAAAGCATTTTGGGCATTTAAAGATGTTTTAATTAACTTTAGGGGTACTACCGATATTTTGAGAAAAGAAGGATACCTCGTGCAATCGGAAAAATACAACGGTATCAATGTATCATGTAGAAAACCCCATTTATTAGAAAATAAATCAAGAATACTTTTGTATTAAAATGTCGAGAGTTGGATTCTTTTACCATTTTATTTGGTGATAAAAAAATGTTAAAAGGATTCTGTATTGTTTTAACAAAAGATTATTTTCCAAAAGAACTTGATATGATTTATACTTTCTCCGTTCGAATTCATACTGCATTTTTGCTTTTACACGTTTGTCAACACACGTTTTAGGTGATAAATATCTTTATCTACGTAGTTGCAAAAATTATAAAAGTTAGATATTTTCAATGTACTCGTAAAGACGAATTAAATAAAACCTCACATGAATATGTTTTCTCCTACGTATTAGGAAAAATTTAAGATTAAATATTAACTTGTAAATAGTGTACAAAATATAAACATGCAGGGTGAATTCGAACGGAAGAAGTATTATTCATGTTATTAATCGACAAAAAATCGACTTCACGTGTTAATCTAGAACAACAATATCCATCGTACAAGTATATCTTCATCAATACTTCAATTTCTTTGTCCAACTTAAATCTTGCTCCGTCACCAAAAAAATCTGCTCTCGATTGATTATACATCTGCATACAATCACGCATACATCAAAATCCTTCAAGATATTCGTAATTGCACAACTTATGTTGACGATATCTTCAACCTTCTTGTTCTTAGGCAACCATGTACGAGTTATCGAGCCAAAGTTGCGAATTGTTCTCTGTCTTTTCCTCCAAGTACATCCAATTTGATCCATTATGTTCAGCCTTGTGTATTCCTAATGATTGTGTAACATAACTCAGGCAACTAAAGTCAAGGGCAAATCTGGAATATTCTATTTTTTTTGGCGAGAATCGTACAATGAGAGCAATTTTAGAAAAAAATAAGATTTTATATACATTAATTAATCTAATAGGACAGGTTGGACGGTTATGCGCTTCACTAGAGCAACCGGTCTTGTATAACACTCTATTCTATGACACTCACCAGGACTATATGAAGTCCGAGACGTGTACCGTTAGACTCTTCGATTTAGCATAGAAAACCACAACTCTTTCACACAGTTTATTAGGTTGAAGGGGCATAATTGGATGATCCTCCTTCTTTAAGTAATTACGTTGGTACGGACGAACTGCTGCTAGCACTCACAGTGTAAGCACCAAGCCAATACTGACATAGATAGGTAACGATAAAGAGGAAAAGACTGGGCTTAGGACTTTCATGACGGGTGGAAGAGAGCTACCAAGGAAGTATTCCAATTTGTCATTGTTCTTTGCTTTTTCGGATTTTAGGAATCTTTCTCAACATCTTTTTCTCTGTTTTACCAGAAAACAAAACCTACTCAGCACAGTGTCCGGGGACTACGTGGCTTGGGTTTCACCCCAGATATGTTGGCTTGTAGGAGCACAATGGTCTAACTCTTTTCTCTTTATTCCTTTTTTTTTTCTAAGCTTACTTTGTATATTTAACTCTGACATTTATATTTTGTTACAGCCGCTAGATGAAAATGTGAAGGCAAAGCTGTCCCAATTCTGCCATGTCCCGGTATTTTTTAGTATACACATTACATTATTGAGGTCACCGATATTCACCGGTGACATTGTTCATAAATCTTCTAAGAAGGTGTTTGGTTGGGGCATTTGGAATGGATTGGAATGGATTCCACCCATTCAAGTGTTTGGTTGGACCCTTTTGGAATGGAGTTTGATATAAAGGGGTTATAAATCCATTCCAAACCCTTGGAATCCCATACCCATGTCTCAACCCAAGGTTCTAACTCCATTCCACTCCATCCCAAATTATCTATTTTTTATAAAACATTTTATGTGGATTTTTTTTCATAGAACATTTTATGTGATTTTTTCATAAAAAAAAAGTTACGTATTTTTCATAAAATATTTTATGTGGATTTTTTTCATAAAAAAAAAGTTACGTATTGTCATTAATGTCACCAATAAATGGTTTTAATGTAGATACAAATACAAATTATATGGAATATACAAATTCTAAAATAGACATCTATCATTGTGAGATGGTACATTGTAGAAATATAAAAAAAAAACATTACTCATTTAGTGAAACTCATAATAAATAAGTTATTTTTACATAATTAGATTGTTTCACAGCATAAAATCTGTGAAATTATTAGAATGCATAATATAAATCATGTTCTCATCGATATGAATGCACAATAAAATAAAAGGAGAAACTTGAGAATGAAAAAGGCAAATAACATGATCACAATCTAATATAATAGCTCGGTAAAATACTCCTTAGTTCGTAGCTCATATACTCATATACTCCATACTCCGTGCATACTTCATATCCATGGTTCATAAGAAAAAGGGAGTTCAGAGTTTCAAAGGGCCATTTACCCCTCTCCATGCCAATGATCTTTTTTGTCTTTACAGCCCTCGACTCCAGCAACAACAATAACAACCCCGACACCGCTTTGAGAAAAGAAAGTATTGTACCTACATAAAACATATGATAAATATATTAATCAACCTCGTAATACAGGCAAATATGAAATTAAATTGTCTATCGGATAATTATCTTTGAATGTGAGATTAAATTCCGTATTTATAGTATTAGTGAGAGACTTACAGATTTCGAAGTATTTCACTCCTAATAAAATACGTTCTACTAATTAAATTAGCATTTTTTATCTTTTATCGTGATTTGATACAAATAATAAAAAATAAGTTTTTTTAGAAAATATAGTTTTCTTTTTATATATTTATTTTACCGATTAAAGTAGATAACTTTTCTATAATTTACGATTAAGTACTAATATACTTATCTCATTTCAATATTTTATAACTTAAATAATCACCAAAACTTGAACCAATGAAATCGCTCCTAATATACTTATATCATCTCAATATTTTGTTATCAACAAAACTTGAACCAATGAAATCGCTCGAAAAGTTCCTCTTTCAAGTATATATATATATATATATATATATATATATATATATATATATATATATATATATATATATATAGAGGCGGGATCCGGTGAGTCCACCTAAATATTTGAGTCCATGAGTCCATTTAGAGTATCACAAGTTGTATTAAAAAATATCACGTTTTTTTTACACTACAATATCACAATGTCACAACCTTTTCAATACAAAATCAAAGGAAACAATATCACACACTATATAAAACAATATCACGAAATTTTTTCCTATACTTTTTTTCCTGAAATTTGTTTTTTCAATTTTTTTTCTCGAATTTTTTTTTTCAAATTTTTTTTTTTTTATATTATTTTGAAGAACCGGTGATATTGTATTGAGTAATTTGTGAAATTGTAATGAAAAATAATCGAAAAAAATTTCGAGAAAAATCGCCTTTTGTTAAACAATATCACGCACTATATTAAACAATATCACGAAATTTTTTTCCCGGAAATATTTTTTTCAAATTTTTTCTCCCGAATTTTTTTTTCCGAAATATTTTTTTCTCGAATTTTTTTTTTGTGATATTATTTTGAAGAACCGGTGATATTGTATTGAGTAACTTGTGATATTGTAATGAAAAAAATCGAAAAAAAATTTCGAGAAAAAATGCCTTTTGTTAAACAATATCACACACAATATTAAACAATATCACGAAATTTTTTCAAGAACTTTTTTGCCCGGAAATATTTTTTTCAATTTTTTTTTTCAATTTTTGCTCTCGAATTTTTTTTCCGAAATATTTTTTTCTCGAATTTTTTTTTTGTGATATTATTTTAAAGAATCGGTGATATTGTATTGAGTAACTTGTGATATTGTAATGAAAAAAAAATCGAGAAAAAACGCCATTTTATTAAAAAAAAAACTTGTTTGTTTTAAAAAAAGTGCATACTGAAAAAGGAAATTTTTTTTAATAAAGAAAATGTCATTTTAAAAGAAAAGGCAAAAAAAGAAAAAAGAAAGTAATATTGAAAAAGAAAACAACAGAAAAAGGAAAAAAAAAAAATTGATATTGAAAACACGTGATACTTTTTTATACAACTTATGATATCATTGTTAGACTCATGGACTCAAATATTTAGGGTGGACTCATGTGATCCCAACTCTATATATATATATATATATATATATATATATATATATATATATATATATATATATATATATATATATATATATATATATATATATATATATATATATATATATATATATATAGATTGATTGAAAAATTGTAAATAATTTATTATTTTTTAATTTCTAATTCTAATAGGAAAATTATAAATAAATTATTATTTAATCATCTAGTTTTTAATTTTCTAATTCTAATAGAAAAACTGTAAATAATTAAATTATCTTCTAATTCTAATTGGAAAATGGTGAATAAATTATTATTTATTAATAATAGTGTTTTGTGAAGGTTGGAGATTACCACGCGCTTAGAAAAAAGTTTCCTTAATGAAGACAATAAAATGAAACGGATCCAAATTATTCATGTGGCTTGATTGAGTCACCCCTTACATCACCTAATTCAACCCTTCCTTCAATGAAAAATATAATTAATTAGACATTATCTAGGGAAGAAGACCCTATAAAACCAAACACTAATTTAATAGATCACCACTAACGCGAAACAAAGATTATCCAATTTAGATCTCAAAGAAATAAAAAAAATGACCCAAAACAATGATGCACAATTGCACGTAGCTATGTACCCTTGGTTAGCCATGGGTCATATCACTTCTTTTCTTCGTATCGGTAATAAATTAGCCGAACGAGGTCACAAAATCACATTATTTCTCCCACCAAAAACACTACAAAGGTTTGTCTCTCAAAACCATCATCCCGAACTCATTTCATTAGTTACCGTCCCTCTCCCGCCTGTCGATGGGTTTCCACCGGGAGCGGAGACGACTAATGATATCTCGGCCGAGTTAAGGCCTCTCCTTATGACGGCTATGGACTTGACCCAAGACACAATTGAGACCCATCTAATTAATCTCAAGCCGAACATTGTTTTCTATGACTTCACTTGTTGGTTACCCGAAGTAGCCCGTAAACACGGGATGAAGTCCGTTTACTATTTCTCAGCCCTTATAATGAGGGTTGCTTACGCATTCCAGTTCATGCCCCTCTTTTCAAATACCCAGATTTCGAGCCCGTTACCGCCATTTCCGTCTCCGTATATTAAAACATATGCGTATGAAGAACAAAGTAACGATGGTCTCGGTTCCAAAGACTTTGGTGGAGGTATGACACTTATTGAAAGGTGTTACAAGTCACTAAGAGAATGTGATGCTATTGGAGTCAAGACTTGTAAAGAGATGGAAGGAGCATTCTGTGATTATATAGAGAAGTATCATGGAAAGCGTGTTCTTACAGCCGGGCCGGTCCGTCTTGACCCTCAGACCAATAGCCTTGATGAACGGTTTGCTCAATGGTTAGCGGGTTTCAAGTCGGGTGAAGTGGTGTATTGTGCATTTGGAAGTGAATGTATCCTTGATAAGGGTCCGTTTCAAGAGCTCCTTCTCGGACTCGAGCTCACAGGTATATATTTATATGTTCAAACTTTTATATATATATATATATATATATATATTTTTTTTTTTTTTTTTGTGACGAGAGAACCCGCAGCCGCTACCTTCGGTGCGCACTGGGTAAACCAGCAGGTAAACCACCCGAGGGTTATTTCAGGTCAAAAATGCTCCACAAGATTTTGCTCTTGGGGAGGCTTGAACCCGGGTCTCCTGGGAATTTCACCCAGGTTTTAACCACTAGACTCCACCCTTGCGGGCAACTTATATATTTAGTAAAACTAAAACCGTAAAAGTTATTCCATAGGTTTCGGTTAATTGTCATAATGGATCATATTGAGGTGATACAGAAGCTATAGATATTAACCAAAGTATATGTCATGTTCTTTGGAACTTAGGTCCTGTTTTTTCTTGTTTATTTTCAGCTTGTTTCAATTCAGCCCGACTCTATTTAGTTTAGTTCATTTCAGCTCAGCCCGGTTCAACTATATTTAATTCAGTTCAGTTTAGCTTTATATAATTCAATTCAATTCAGTTCAGTTCAGCTCAGTTTTGTTAAGTTCAACCCACATTATTATTATTATTATTATTATTATTATTATTATTATTATTATTATTATTATAACAAATAATAATAATAACAATAATAATAGTAATAGTAATAGTAATAATAATAATAATAATAATAATAATAATAATTTAGTTAGTTAGTTCAATTTAATTAAACTTCATTCACTTTTATTAATTTCAGCTTCATCCAGTTCAGCTCAGCTCAATTCAATTCGATTAAATTCAGTTCAGCTTAGTTCAGTTCAGTTCAGTTCAGTTCAGTTCAAGTCAATTAAGTTCGGTTCAGTTTAGCTTTATCTTGTTCAGTTCAGTTCAGATCTAAAACCTTCCAGTTAGTTTACCTTCATTAAGTTTAGAAAAAAAAAAAAAGCAAAACCTTAGTATAGTATAGTCTCTAGATTTGAAATTATATTTGTTTGGATATTTTTACTGGGATCACCATTTCACCAATAGGAAAATGATAGGCTAGGAAGTTGATTTGCTTATCCATGACGACCGTGTATATAATTTGTGGTAACTGGTAGTTCTGACTTCTGATACCCCCCATGGAAGACAAGAAAGTCCGCATCCTCGGCAAATTAGAGAAACGGTCGCAGTGGCTTGTACCCCATCGTGACTTCGTAATACAAAAACATGGTCCTACTCAACGTCGGCCCACTGGCGCACCGACGCACCCTACCTAATTTTTCTTAGGGTGCCAGTGTCAAGCTAAGGATTAAGTATGGCGGCCTTGTAACCTGTTGTGCATGGGCCACAGAGGCGTAGTTCTTGTAAAGTGTAAACAAACCCATAATACGAAATTAACGGTTTTGGTTTGAGGGTTGATGACTCCTTTATGCAAGTGAGTTGACATAAATACAATATAATATTTAATTGGCTCAAGTTTGGGATTGAGGATTTGTAACCCGTTTAAATATGACACAAACATAATTCGGATACGATCCGATGGATTTGACCGGTCCAATGGGCCATGCAACCGTGAGTAAACTAATTTGGCATATAAAACTCCTGTCCGTTCTAATGCACAATATTTTAAATGATTATATGAATTTTAATAATTATACTTATTGCGTGACACTCTCTTATAATGTGAAATAATTTCAAAATATAAGAAGATCAATTTATTAACATTAAATGCATACTATTATTTAATAAAAAATGATTCATCTCTTGTCTTATGTTATAATTTCTATTTAAAAAATTTAACCTTTGTGTTTAAATTGAAAACGAAATTGTATTTTATTACAACCTGCCATGCATAATGCCATATACAACTTTTAGGAATAAGATCTTACAAAAAAAATCAAATGTCATTTTCTAGGTTACGTATCAAATTGTCTCACGTATTTTAATAGAAAAATACTTGAGATACAATTCTCAAATAATCATATGTGGGCTCAATTTCAACCCAAAGTTTTTATACAATGATACAATTCTCGAAGACCTATTCCTATTCCTTCTCAAATTTAAAAAATTGAGTGGACAAGTCGTTTAGTTGGTTTATTATGTTAGTTTATACAGGACACGATCAAACATTAAATTTTAATTAATTATTATGCTAACTATTAAATTGATCTATATACTTTCACCTTTGTAGGTCGACCATTTTTAGCGGCCTTAAAACCACCAAAAGGCTATGAAACAATAGAATCGGCCTTACCAGACGGCTTTACGGAGCGAACCGATGGAAAGGGAATTGTATACGGAGGTTGGGTGCAACAACAACTAATCTTACAACATCCTTCCGTAGGATGTTTTATCACCCATTGTGGGGCCGGGTCATTATCCGAAGCCATGGTGAATAAATGTCAATTAGTACTGCTACCAAATGCAGTTGATCAATTCATCAATGCAAGGATGATGAGTTTGGAGCTTAAAGTTGGTGTCGAGGTCGAGAAAAGACAGGAAGACGGTTTCCTATCGAGGGAGGCCGTCTGCAAAGCGGTGACAACCGTGATGGACGAGGATAACCAAGTCGGAAGAGAAGTGAGGGCTAATCATACTAAATGGAGAGAATTCATATTGAAGGATGGAGTCGAAGAGTCCTATATTACTACTTTTATACAGGGTTTACAACAACTGCTTCTTTAAGCTTAACTAGTTTTACGCCCGTGCAAAAAATGCACGGGTTTAATTTTATTAAATCGAAAAAATAAAAATGAAAGGTGAATATATTTAATAAAAAATATAATTTTAGTATTGCAGATATCGATGTAAAAAATTAAAAGAATTTATACGCTTAACTTAGACGTAAGTAAAAACAACGCACCTGCTGACATTATAAAATTATACAAATTCTTATATAGGACGACATTATCGGTTTAAGTTTAGGACGGATCAAATATACATATGTAGCATGAATCAAACAAAAAAAAGCATTATGCATGGCGAAAATAAAATAGTTGTCCTATAACCCATGGGAAGTGATACTCACCTGTTTTAAATTTAAGACTAAAAATATATATAGATTTTAAAATTATACTTAAGGTTTAAATTCTAAGTTCATAACCTTCGTAATGAACCCAAATTATTATTAGTCTGATTCTCTAACTACCAAAAAACTCCAACCATATAATATAAATCTTATCTATTTTATGTACATTTAAGACGGAGTTACAAAATTTCGTTGATTTTCAATTCTCAACAATTTTAATTTGTTAATTTCCCGTATTTGGATGTATTATTTTTTGCCAATTTATATATTATTATATTTGATTCACTTTTTGTTTCTGTTTTATACTCATTGTCACTCACTTTAATCCTTTTATTAGCTGCATGTTAAATGGAATATTAACAATTTCTTTAATCTTGAATATACTATATTTGTAAAGTGTAAGCGTCTCAATCATATATTTAATCTATACCTTTAATTTATGTAAAATGATCTTTACTGTTGAAATTGAATAGTTAGGAATTTAGGATTTCGGAAGATTTCATATTCGATGTGTGATTATAAATTATTAACTTATTTAATTAACGAAAGTAGTGAGAAAATAAAATTGACGTAATTAATTATGTAAATGAACATGGCGGACCCCACATTGATTAAATTTTTTTCTTTTCTTAATTTTTATCGACCAATAAGAATTCTCTAAAATCTATCCCTTTTATAGTAAAGGGATTATTGTATGTGTCTACATAAATTGCTTCTTTAAGCTTAATTAGGTGCTTGTTTTTCATTATTTTGTCGAATTAAAATTGAAGTGTAATAAATATCCATTTTTGATGAAAAATACCATATGAACGTCACATCATCTCCTTTCTTTCAAGAGTGTAATAAATATTCATTTTTGATGGAAATATAAGTGTTACAAAATAAACACATCACGTCCTCGTATTTGACCATTACCAATGACATAATTTTCTCCAATAAAATAATAATTTTACATACGCAAAATATCACTTATGCCATAGTTTATGACCTTTTGACAACTATGAATAAACCCCGAGTTTATTCTTATTTAAATACTCAAAATGGAATCACCATATAAAAAGATATGAATTGCAAACACTGTGAATTTCAGGCCACAGTTTTAATATTGTAAACATTATGAACTCCCAATCATAATTGTATATACTTAAATACTATATGAAATTCGAACCAGAATTTCATTATTTGCAAACGCTATGAACTTCAGGTCATAGTATGAATGTCAAAATTTCAACCCATAAATAATTTATCCTTTCTCGTATCAAATTTCGAGCATATATGAGTCTCACTTAACTTTTATAAGATATTCACTTTCAGGAGATACTTTCATTTCTTTCAATGAAATGAATTTTGGCTAAAAAAAAAAGCTTACGAGGCTCAATAAAGCCACGCCATTAAGCTCAATTAAGGTTTATTTATTTTGCTAATCAAATGCCCTATTCTTAGCCTCAATAAGGCCACATCATTAAGCTTATTATTGTCCCATATTCTCGATCTCTGTCACCGAGAGAGTCTTTATGAGATGTCACATTCACTTCCAGGAATGGATCTACTTTCAAATCTCATTATACTGTTCAACTTCAGGTGAACAAGAATCAATATAGAAACAATTTCCCTTAAATAAAAACCGTTTTATTCATTTAAAACTCAAATGCGTATCAAAAAATCGCAGCTGTGAACTTATGGCCACTAGCTGTTACATGTGGACTTCTAGCCACTGGGCTTATACAATATTTGTTAAATTTTGAGATTTACTGTAACTTAAAAAGGATATGATTTTTGCGGAAATATGAATAGAAATTATTTTGAGAAGAAGAATGATAGTTGAAATTATTTTAAGAAGGGTCGTATAAAAGTTGGGATTATTGCGGAAATATTGGTAATTGAGATTATTTTGAGAAGAAAGTGATAGGTAGAATTATATTTGTTAAATTTTCCTGAGAATTTTCGTACAAATTGTAGTTTTTACACCGAAGACTAGGTAAGGGGTAAGCAAAGGCAACACGAGGATAATTAGCATGGGCAAAAAAAAGGAGGAAAGTAATTAGTTGAGGAGTGGATTCGGCCAGCCGACACACCGACTCACCGACTCACCGACTGAGTGAGCTAAACCAATTTCTAAGACTAAGGGAAGGAAGAAGAAAAGGTGTCCTCAGCCAATTGGCCGACATACAGCTCAAAGGCTGGAAACACTCACTTATTGATGAAATTGGAAAAACTAAGACTTGGTTTCGGTGCTGATCAAAACCTGTTAGCGTAATATTAGCTTGATTTTCAATATTAGGCTTATGTATATCTATCTTTGACTAGTAATTTTGTAGGTGCTGATCAAAACCTGTTAGCATTAAAATAGTCCCCTAATTCCATTTACACAATAAAGGTTAAAATGACCTCACTTATCATAAATTTAGCCAATTACTCCCTCCGTCCCGGTCATTTGTTATCTATTTCCATTTTGGGGTGTATCATTGAATTGTTATCTATTTCCATTTTTGGCAACTTTTTGTGGATGACAATTGATTACATGTGGGGTCATATAATTTGTGTGGTCCAGATTCATTTATACTTCTTTTCTTAATCTTTGTGTCAAAAGCAATAGATAACAATTGATCGGGACGGAGGGAGTATTTTAAAATCTGTACATTACACGGACAACAAACTTGTTATTATAATCCTTAATATTGTTAAAGAGGTGCAAAACATTAAAAAATAAAATAATAATAATGGGCACCCGAGGCACCCGAGATCATCGGTATCCCAGTTCCACCGGAGGTAATATTTAATTGCATAATGTCGCAAGTGATTACAGTCGACAGACTAACTACACACTGTTTTATTACTTTGATAAATTTTATTTTATTCTTGTAAAGTTTAATCTGGATTATTCACAAGGCTTGATTGAGTCACTCCCTACATTACCTAATTCAACCCACCCTTCAATGGAAAATATAATTAATTACACATTATGTTGGGAATAACACACTATAAGATCATCACTAAGGCACTAACACAAAACAAAGATCAACCAATTTAGATCTCAAACAAATTAAAAAAAAATGACCCAAAACAATGATGCACAATTGCACATAGCTATGTACCCTTGGTTAGCCATGAGTCATATTACTTCTTTTCTTCGTATTGGTAACAAATTAGCTGAAAGAGGTCACAAAATTACGTTATTTCTCCCACCTAAAACAAAATTAAAATTCATTTCTCAAAACCATTATCCCGAACTCATTTCATTCGTTACCGTTCCTCTCCCGCCTGTCGAAGGATTTCCATCGGGAGCGGAGACGACTAATGATATCCCAGCCGAGTTACGGTCTCTCCTTATGACGGCCATGGACTTGACCCAAGACACAATCGAGGCCCATCTAATGAATCTGAAGCCCAACATTGTTTTCTATGATTTCACTTGTTGGTTACCCGTATTAGCCCGAAAGCACGGGATCAAGTCCGTTTACTATTTCACATCCCTTCTAATGTCGCTTGCTCACGGATTCCAGTTCATGCACCTCTTTTCAAATACCCAGATTACGAGCCCGTTACCGCCATTTCCGTGTCCGTATATTAAAACATACGCGTACGAAGAACAACATAACGATGGTCTCGGTTCCAAAGACTTTGGTGGAGGTATGACACTTATTGAAAGGTTTTATAAGTCACTAAAAGAATGTGATGCTATTGGAGTCAAGACTTGTAAAGAAATGGAAGGAGTTTTCTGTGATTATATAGAGAATCATGGTAAGCGTGTCCTTACAGCCGGACCAGTCCGTCCTGACCCTCAGACTAATACCCTTGATGAACGGTTTGCTCAATGGTTGGCGGGTTTCAAGTCGGGTCAAGTGGTGTATTGTGCATTTGGGAGTGAATGTATCCTTGATAAGGGTCCGTTTCATGAGCTCCTTCTCGGACTCGAGCTCACAGGTATATATATGTTTAAACTTTACTTACTAGAAGCTATTCCATCTGTTTCGGTTTATTGTCATAATGCATGGATGACAATGAAACCGAAGGTATAAATATTAACCAAAGTATAAGGTTATGTTTTGTTTGGAATTATTTTCAACTAATTTCAATTCAGTTTAGCTTGTTTGGTTCAGCTTCATTAAATTAATTGAGTTTAAATTTTTTTAGGCGAAAAGAACTAGACCTTAATCCAGCTAATTTGCGGGATCCGAAAACTAATTTTGCTTAAAATCAACAAGTTAGTATAGTATAAGTTTTATTATTATCCTTTATCGATGTACTATAAAAACTATTAACTTAGACCTGGCTTGTCATTCTTGTAGGAAGACCGTTTTTAGCGGCCTTAAAACCACCGAAAGGCAATGAAACAATAGAACCAGCTTTACCAGACGGCTTTACGGAGCGAACGAAAGGAAGAGGAATTGTATACGGAGGTTGGGTGCAACAACAACTAATCTTACAACATCCTTCCGTAGGATGTTTTATCACCCATTGTGGGGCCGGGTCATTATCCGAAGCCATGGTGAATAAATGTCAATTAGTACTGCTACCAAATGCAGTTGATCAATTCATCAATGCAAGGATGATGAGTTTGGAGCTTAAAGTTGGTGTCGAGGTCGAGAAAAGAGAGGAAGACGGTTTCTTATCGAGGGAGGCCGTGTGCAAAGCAGTGACAACCGTGATGGATGTGGACAACCAAGTCGGAAGAGCAGTGAGGGCTAACCATACTAAATGGAGAGAATTCATATTGAAGGATGGAGTTGAAGAGTCCTATATTACTACTTTTATACAGGGTTTACAACAATTGCTTCTTTAAGCTTGTGTTTCATCATTTCTGCTAATGAATATTTAAGTGTCTCATGCGTAACATAAACGACGATTACATGGAGTTTTCGCTACACATGTGTAATTTACAGGGCCATATTGATGTTGACATGGTTCGCATGGAGGTTATGACTTATGACTATTAGTGCTCATAATTTTACCAACTAAATTAGTTGACATTTGTTTCATTGGGTAAAACTAGGGCCAAGCAAACCGGTTTTGCTTTAAAAATCGGTATCCGGTTTTTAAAAGTTTTCATTTCATAATACCAGTACCGCACCGGATTTATTCGGTATACCGGTTTTTTCGAAAATGGAAACTGTATCCGGAAATCCGGTTTAACCGCACCGGTTTTGAAACCGATTTCACAAAACCACGAAAGCCATGTTTTCCTTGTAGAAGGTGTAATAAATTACAATAGAATTTGGGAAAATGAATTCCTAGAAAAAAAAAAAAAAAATTAAAAGCAACGCTTTGTGTTTGTGTTGGTATAAAAATATACAACTTTGGAAATTTTCAAAAAATATATAAACGAAACACTGAACAAAAACGGAAAAATCGAAATATATCTATAAAATACGAATGAAACATCTCATTAATGAACAAACATGTCATTACTTTAGATTTAGTTAGACAACTTAAGCTTAGGCCTAGAAAGTTAGAATATATTTTAGGATTTTTTATTAAACCGGTTTAAAAACGGAGTCCGGTTTTGAATAAATGAGATCTAATTCCGCTCCGGCTTAACACTAAAAAATGCGGTTCGGATACCAGTTTCATAAAAAAAAACCAAATTTCCGGTTTTTTATTTGCGGTTTTCGATTCGGATGCGGTTTAAAAATTTGGATCGATTTTTTTAACTCAGCCCTAGGTAAAACTGGGGTTTAGATAATACTCCCCTATCTCAAACTGATTCTTTACGTTTGCTTTTTCAGATTTGTCGAAGTAAATTTTACCTCATAAATAATTTTCATCTTGCGGTGATATTCTTAGTGTATTCACAAAGACTAATCAAACATGATTCCACGTAACAAGATTTTCTCTTATAGAGAATATTAACGATTTTATTGAGTTGTAAAAAGTGTTCAAATGTAAAAAAAAGTGTATTGAAACAACAGTTTATCTAATAATTGTCCTTGCCCACGAGGGACATGCTCATTCTGACTCACGACTGTACGGTGCTCTGAAACTTTGAACTTGCATTTTGCATTTAATCACCAGACGTACACTCAGAAAAAGATCATCAAATTTAGAGTTCTTTAGCATAAAAAATGTCACAAAACAATGATACCAAATTGCACATAGCAATGTACCCTTGGTTAGCCATGGGACATATTACTTCTTTTCTTCGCATTGGTAACAAATTAGCCGAAGAAGGACACAAAATCACGTTATTCCTCCCACCTAAAACGCAACTAAGGTTTGCATCTAAAAACCATCATCCCGACCTCATTACATTCGTTAGCGTCCCTCTTCCGCCTGTCGATGGATTTCCATCAGATGCGGAGACCACCAACGATATCCGGGAAAATTTAAGGCATCTCCTTATGATAGCCATGGACTTGACCCAAGACACAATTGAGGCCCATCTAGTTAACCTGAAGCCGAACATTGTTTTCTATGATTTCACTTGTTGGCTACCCGTATTAGCCCGTAAGCACGGGATCAAGTCCGTTATTTATTTCTCAGGCCTTCTAGTGAGGATTGCTCATTCATTCAGGTACCTGCACTTCTTTATGCCCCAATCCATTTCAAATGCCCAGATTACGAGCCAGTTACCGCCATTTCCGTCTCCGCATATTAAAATGCACACGTACGAACAACGATCTACCGACAGTGCCAGTTCCAGTAACTTTGGTGGAGGTATGACTCTTATTGAGAGATTCTTCAAGTCTCTAATTGAATGTGATGCGATTGGAGTTAAGACTTGTAAAGAGATGGAAGGAATGTTTTGTGATTATATAGACAAGTATCATGGTAAGCGTGTTTTTACAGCTGGTCCGGTCCGTCCTGACCCTCAAACCGATACCCTTGAAGAGCGATTCGCTCAATGGTTAGCGGGTTTCAAGCCGGATGAAGTTGTATATTGCGCATTTGGGAGTGAATGTATCCTTGATAAGGTTCAGTTTCAAGAGCTCCTTCTCGGCCTCGACCTCACAGGTATCTTCATATATCATATATTGTTTGTAAAATAAAAACCATGAAAACTGTTGTCATTGATTAGATACTAATCAGTTATATAACGGCTATCCGTCACAAAATCGTAAACAATCTGGCATGTCATCCTCGTAGGTAGACCGTTTTTAGCGGCCTTAAAACCACCGAAAGGCTATGAGACAATAGAATCAGCCCTGCCAGACGGCTTTATGGAACGAACAGAAGGAAGGGGGATAGTGTACGGAGGTTGGGTGCAACAACAACTAATCTTGCAACATCCCTCTGTGGGATGCTTTATAACCCATTGTGGGGTCGGGTCATTATCTGAAGCCATGGTGAACAAATGTCAATTAGTGATGATACCAAATGCAGTTGATCAGTTCATCAATGCAAGGATGATGAGTTGCGAACTTAGAGTTGGTGTCGAAGTCGAGAAAAGAGAGGAAGACGGTTTCTTATCGAGGGAGGCCGTGTGCAAGGCAGTCGCAACCGTGATGGATGATGAGAGTCAAGTTGGACGAGAGGTAAGAGCTAAGCACACCAAATGGAGGGAATTCATATTGCAGGATGGAGTTGAAGAATCCTATATCAGTAGCTTTATCAAGGATTTGCAGCATTTGGTGCTTGGAAAAGTATAAATTTGTAAGTCCTCGTGACATAAGTTTGACTTGTTGTAGGTATCCTCTGAGGCTCAATTCAATAAAAGAGAAAAGTATTGTTAGCTCAATTGGCCGCTCTGATCGCCCTTTGAAAAAGTCGGCTTTGTTTGTCAACCATCTTTAGTTTAATTTCTCTCTCTTATATTGAACTAATAGAAACCGAGAGTCGGGTTAATATTATCTAACTCAAAGATTACTCTAATGTTAATAATGTTTATGGGTTTGCAATACTTATTGCTTCAATACCCCTTTATTTTGCTTTTATTTTTTTCCAAAATATAAATCAGAAATCAGTGACTTTAATGCGCGATATTTCAATTCAATTCATAGATTATACCATCAATTGTACGGGGTAAAATTTAGTATCTGAGTTTTATTTTAAGGAATATAAACTTTATTGGAAAGTATATAAACTCGTGCTAAATTTTGATTTGGGCTTAATATTATTAATTAATACTAACCCTCCAATATTCTAATATATGGACGAAAAGGATGATCATTGAAAAAAAAATGTTTTCATGAATTACTAAACAGCGTGCAAATTACTGCACAACTGGTGATGAGAAAAAATGAAAGAATGGAATACATGAGATGAATTGGAACTGCCTCTACACTATTGTTGTTGTTAGAGAGAATGGGGAGAGACTCTTGAACTCTACCCTTTTCTTGGCTATTCTTCTACCTGCCTTCCTATTCTTCCATACTAACCTATCAAATCTATCGGACGAAGACGGACTCCTATTAATATCAGCCATGACAGGTGCCTTCCGCTTCTTCTTCCACGGTTTTCCCTTCCGAGGTCTCCATCGCGACTCCGCATGCCGAGGAGACGGTGTTTGCGGTTCACTATCCTTGGCAGTTTGAGATCTGTTTAGATGAATGGCCAAAGATATAGAAATAGGATTCAAAAACTTATGCCAGTGACATAAAACCCGACAAAAACTGACCGAACCAAACCAGCTTTTAAGGTTCATGAATCCATTGCATAGAACTTCACTAATTTCATGAAATGACCCGCATTGACCTGATATTAGTACTATATGACCAGACCTGACAAATTTCTCTTTTAAAATAATGAGTATTTACCTTTCTGGATTAAGTGATGGGGACAAACACAACTTTCCCTCCATCTGTGGATTACAAGCAGGGCAAATATAGATCTCTGGAGGCGATACCAAGTTCACACAATCAAAATGATACCACTCGTCACAATGATCACAAGCAATCATTGGCCTCTGATCGTATGGCTTCCGGCAAATGCAGTAAAGCACACTTCTATCACGCAACAGCTAAAAATTGGAACTTATTAGGACACTTATTAAATCTTGGGATAAAAAGAGCACAAGTTCTCATATGAGATAATTCAGTGATAGATTATCGAGAGACTAACAATATCACCGGTTTCCGTTTCTTTATTTTACTTTTTTCACTTTTTGTGGTTAATGGAAGGTATGACATGGGCTTTTAGTTAAATGGGTTGGCTTCACATTATATGACTATAAGACCGTTTCTCGAAAAACAATGGCGAAAAAGGTAAGAAACCATTGTACCTTAAGCTCCTTTTCAAAGTGGATAGGCAACCTCTCACCCTCACTAATGAGATCGAAAACTCTACACAACTCGTGATCCCCACTATCACCAGCAACCTGCATGTGTTGAAGTGTTAATTATGGAAGCATTTTTGGAGAACGGAACAAGAACAAAATATATACTCCCTCTATCATACACTTTTCATTTTTTTATATATATTTTTTTAACATCTTTATGAAGTTCGATAACTTTGAACTCGAAAAGTCCAATGGGAAGATAACTTGGATTCAGGAGGATAAAGGCAGACCTTCTTAGCTATTTCTGCCCATCGTGCACCAGCTTCCTTCATTTCTACAAGCTTCTGTTTAAAGTGATCTTCAGGAGGGACACTTATGGTTACACCCTGACACATCAAATTCAGAGAAATCTCTGTTAATTTAATAATCCAAAATACAATATTATTTGAAGTTCTCTCCTTAAGACATATCTGAAATATGTCGCTGGTATTGATTCAACAGTCTAAGCCCAGTGCAAAACAATGGCATCCATGGTTACTGGAATACTTTGAATACTGCAACCTACCTCTTTCAAGTGGCGCTGAACCTGTTGCATCACAGGCTTCTGTGGGCCCTCGATCAACTTAGTAGCTCGAATCCTCCAAGAATTTCTAGCTAGCGCTTGATCAAACTTACGTCTCGCTATTGGATCACACACCCCAGCAACATCCAGAGCCTGAATGCAATAATTAAAGTAAAGCAGTTGCTTTATTATTTGATATATCTGAGGGAGATCATTTAAGTTGAGAGTAGCAATGCCAGATGGCCTATGAGAATTATTTATATTATTTCAAACGTTGTCGTATTTGACTGATACTTCACAATATACCATAGTTATTTGATCGACAAAAGATGACAAATTTTACACTATATCTGTACTTACATTCTAATAAATTAATGCTCCAAACGAAGTCAGATGTGACAGAAAAATACGGGATGGAGGTTTTATGTTCCAGAATCATCAACAGTAAGTACCTTTCAGAGTATCTAACCTTATGACAAGTCAGCAAGGCAAAAATTACCTTCAAAGCAATTGTTAATTTCCTGGAGATGGCTGAGATATCCATCTCAAAGAAAGATAAGGAAGAATTCACTACTTCTGACAAGCAGGCTCTGCATGCAAGAGCTTGATCAACAATCTCTAACAATATGTCTTCTTCTTCAAGCCTGTGAACAGCAGTTATAATTAATCAATTGAGTAGAACTACATATGCACACATACTAAAGAAACAGTCTTGCAAACATCCAACCAAACATACTAAAGAAATTGAGGAGACTGGAAAAAAATTCCGAATTGGTCAATAACCATTAATCTTTACATATCAAACTACAGTATAATAAAATAAAAAGGTACTTGAGTTTCGACGACCCATTCTGCCACGAGAAATATGTTTTGAGATCTCATACGTTTCTCCTTACACTCAATTTCCTTCAAAGTTGCCAAACACACCCAAGGTGCCAAAAACATCATTCAAAAATTAAAACCCCGTAACATTCAATCTTTCATGAGCGTCATTTTGCTCAGGCCATCACTCATACAGTCATACGTGCCCTTTTAATAAAAACAAAAAAAATGCAATACTTTAACTGGCATAAGTAACAATGTTTCAGCAACATTAATCCCCCCAAGATTAGCTGACAAAGACAGTCCAATAGTTACAGCTTAGCCCTAAGAAATAAAATGGCAAATGGGAACATTAAAAGGGTTTCAAATATAGAAGAATAGTTCTTACCTCACTTTTTTCAGATATTTAATTTTTCTAAAATAATTTTTTTCTTTTTTTTTTTGGACTTATTACATCCTTTTTTCCCCAAAACCTTTTTATATTAAGACTTCGTTTTTCAAAATCTTTTTAAGCTTTATTCTTGATTTTAGTTTTTAGGTTTTTATACAAGTGATAAGTTCAATTTAAAATCTATAAAACCCCTTTGCTTTTCATATTCTGTTTCACTCCACTTCCGTTTTTTTTCTTTCTTTTCTTTCTTTATTTTCGCTTGTTGAGATGGGAGTTCGCCCATGACGGTTCCAAAGGATGATTCATGTCAGCCGACCGCAAATCATTTTGGGACTAAGGCTCTGATGTTGTTGTTGTTGTTGTAGTTCTTACCTCACTGTGAACTTCTTAGCATCAGATGACAGTTGAACAAGACTCTCCAGTTCTGGACGCTTGCCTTTATATTTCTGAATCATTAACAGGCAAGTCAATCAAATACTGAACCATACAGCTAAATGTATGCTGGACGAAAGTAAATGCTCACCAAGGGACTGTCTTTACTTCGGCAAATCGAACCGCTGTCGACTAATACACAGTAGGGACATATGTAATCTTTCTCTATGCCAGAACCAACTGATTTTGGCACCAAGCAGCTAAGGTGATAGCTGGCCATCAAAAAAAATCCTCTAAGTTAGTTAGATATTACACGCACAGGAAAATAGACACTAGCACCAACAAAGTTATTCTTGTTGATGCACAGAGGGAAATAATTTTTTAAAGGTTTGTGCGAAAAAGCTAGCTTACTACACGCATGTAGAGACGCAGATGCATTGGAAAGCATGAACTAAAACACAACAGAAACATTACCACATAGCATCCAAAGCCTCCTAGCAATGGTAGAGAAGGTGGGAATAGATGTACACAGTATCACCTCAGTGTATATAACAGAAGGACACTATTTCTAGAAGAACAATAATGAAAACTACATCGATTCAAAAGTTCTGTTCACTGCATCAATCATTTGACTCATGTATACCAAAGAAGTATCTTACCAGTCCTTACATGTTGAACAACCGATGAACTCTTTATCATCGGAATTACTAGAGCATCCGGTACAAAAGTAACTCACTTTTGAGCATTTTGACTTCTCGTATATAAACAATGATCTATATAATGACTGCTTAATCTGAAAAAATGAAACATCAAATACAAAATTTAGAAGTGGTACTCTACACCAACCCCTGCCTGCGTTAATGATGGGATAAATGGAATTCTCTAAAAACCTTTAATAGGGAACTCGTCAATGACCCTGGCAAACATCCAAATACTTCCCCTCCTCGTTGCTGCCAGGTCTGCACAGTTTCAAACTCAGAAATGACCATGTCTAACTCAGGACAGTTAAATGCATCCTTCCCAAGTTCCTGAAATAAAATCAAAGAGAGTCTGAGAGCACAAGTACACCAGAAGTAACACACACTCCAGTTAAAATAAATAAAAAGGTACTTGTAAAACGAAATATGTAGTATCTTAACCGTAATCACCTTAAGTTGTAATAACATCGACCAAGACCGTTCACCAGAATCAACACTGAAGAAAGAGCGTGCTTTATCTTGCCAAGACCTACACTCAAGAATGCCAATCATTATCCATTACGAAAGAAGAACAGCAAGGCAGAAAGTATAAAATATAACCAAAAGAAAATACCAAAAAGGTAATAGAGAAATCAAAGAAAAGGTGAGGAAAAAGCACTAAACAAGAGATGATGTGTTTAGTAGAGACTAGAGAGGTTTATATCAAACAGCTTTTAATGTGTTTAGTAGGTAGACATTTTAGACAGTCGGACAGCAGGACATTAATAGATATCACTAGGGATGTCAATGGGGTGGGTCTTGGCGGGTCTCGCCCCGCACCCGCCCCACGTGGGGCGGGTGTGGGTAATAATTTGGCGGGTCGTGGGGCGGGGATGAGTTTCAAAAGCATCATTCGTCGCGGGTCGCGGGGCGGGTGTGGGTTTCACATGAGACCCGCCCCACACCCACCCCGCCCCACACCCACCCCGCTCGCCCCGCCCCACATGTCCCCGCCCCGCTTATAACCACCTATTAAATAATAATATCTAATAGTAATATAAAAGAATAATAAGATAAAAAAATATAACTTCAAATAATAAAAAATAACTTCTAATAAATTAAATTTATCCTACCCAGCTATCCACTTCCCCAGGCCCAAACAAGTAAATAAGTAAAATAACCCACTAACTCAAACTACCCACTACCCAGACTACCCACTTCCCCAGTCCAATAAGGCAATAAACAATAATCATTCGTAAATCGTTATCACTACATTCAGGTCATTCACTAACTACCCAAATTCCCATAAATCCCCATTTTCCCAAACTGATAAAACAATCGGAGCTGAAGAACTGAAGATGAAGAATTGAAGAGTATTTATTGTGTAGTTTTGTTTACTCTTCTAGTACTCTGTCAGAATTTTGGCTTTCGGCTGCTGTTTGTGCATGTTTTTGGTGGATATTTGTATGTAAAACCGTTTTGGCTCTACGGACTCTAGTTAATTGAATGTTAAGGCATTTTGCGAAAACTTATTATTTATACAAGTAGTACGAAAAGTATATTTTAGATTTAAGATTTACATTTCTTGAGGAGATAGGCGGGTCAACCGCGGGTCCCCGCGGGGCGGGGATGGTTTTGAATAGTTCAACCCGCCGCGGGTCGCGGGGCGGGCGCGGGTGCGCATTAAAAGTTCGCGGGGCGGGCGCGGGTTGACCCCCCTCCGCACCCGCCCCGCCCCATTGACATCCCTAGATATCACAAAGTAGAATCAATGGCTAGAAACTGAAGCTCCACCAAAAACACGAGAGTGATAAATGCCCACAATACGAGTTTCTTTTCACAGCACCAATAGAATTGGAGTCGACAAAGTTTAGCTTCCGAAATAAGATTGTAAAACTAGTCGTACCAATGGAAGGAGGCACAGTTTTTGTTTGTCCAGAATAAAACCAATTGTTCACAGAAAAAACTATTTACAGATAACCAAAACCTCCTCACAAAAAGCAGCACCTCTACACAAAAAATATTACTCTCAAGATCCACCAGAGGATGTTGTACTTCTCATGTAACTTCTATTTTTGGGAACTTCAAATTAACTTACCAAAAGAAAAGAGCAGTGACAAAAATGTTAAACAAAGAAATTCTATTACCACAATGCAAACCATTCATTTTTCCTTCGGAAAATAAGAATATTAGTTCGGAGATACAATATCCACACAAGTCTTAAAAAAATAAGATTAATAAACAGATCTGTGAAAAACTGGGTGAAAACAAGTAAACTCACTTGTGTTTTTCAACTGCATCTTTCAGTTGTCCAACTATTGATGGGAAGGAGACCAACATATCCTGATGATAAGAATTATATCGTGTTCAGAGGTCCCAGGCATTCCAAAACTTAAAAGAACTAGACGCATACACAAGTAAAACTGGTACAAAGTTTCACAAGTACAATAAAATATAAATGTATAACCAATGGATCACCTGAGATTCCATGAGAATGTTCTCAGCATCAGATAAAAGAAATCTTCTAAATCCTCTTTTACTACATGACACTAATAGGACTTCTGAGGCCCTCTTCTTCCAGGAAGCTGATTCAGTCAATGAGGCATAGAGAAAGGATCCCTCATACACGGGCGAAAGGACTTTCCTTTCTTCCATCAATTGCTCAATCTCCTGCGGATTGCACTTATGAATAGGTATGAGAGGAACACTTCAAAGAAATATGTCAGAAAAAAAAAATACGCACACACACAAGGACATAGCTCGTATAGAAATACAGCTATCATCTGAAATACTTCGTTCCAATTTGACTTTGGTGATCAGCCAATGTCAACTTTGACCACCAACTTCAGTGATACAATGTAAAATTTATTGAGTTTCATTTATCAAACCAGACTATTTTCATATTCAATGTCTCAAAAAGAAAAATATGTTTTATTGCTTGACCACCAGAGTCAAAAGAACCATATAAACAGAAGGGGGGTATTATGCACACAAACAAACATAAGCAAGGATCCCCAGACTACCTCAAGTGAAGGAATTTCTTTGGAGAGCAAGAGAACCCTAGAGCACCATTGCAAGGTTGAAGCAGCACTCCGCAGCATGGAAAACTCAGAAAAGTTAAACCCTAGAGAGAGGCCAGCAGCTACAACAGTTTCAACCTCAGATCTTAGATTATCAATGTCTGAAGTTACATCTGAGCACTGTTTTGCTAAATAATCTTTCCTAGTCAAAAGCTGCTCTACATCCTTTAGAGAAGAATAAGCAGAGCATCTCCATTCCTCGCAATTCCTCAGAACATTTTCAAGCAACGCTTTCTCAGCGAATGCTACTCTCAAAAGATTTGACTTAGAAACTTGTTCCTGGCAATGTTATTCAAAAATAAGATCAGGCTGCACAAAGCTCTATTAATGACTCTGCTACAACTAAATGCAACACGGTATTCTAATTATAATATCGTGTCAAAATGTCGAAGGATCAGACACAATACATAGTCAAATTGAAGTATCGAGAAACATAACCATAAATCTCACCTGCAGCCTAAATGGAGAAGAAATACTGACCTTTAATTCGTCGAATGCCAACAGGGAAGTTGAAGCAGATGATGTTACACTAGAAGACTGTAGAAAGGACTTTGAACTCTCTAGCCAGGCCTCTGCAGCTGACATAGCCTCCTTGAGGGCAGGACGAGAGGGTAGAATGATATTTATATCCTCAGATGTCCTAATGCATAAACAAATTGGAACTCATTATACAAGTTGTTGAGCTAAGATTTTTTTATTAAACTCTTCACAAACCTTAGTAGAACAACAACATTACCCCCAATGCCTCAAACAAAAAAACTGAACACTCCAATACCTTAAAGCATTCCTTAAGTCTTCTAACTCCGAGTCAAATGCCAGTAAATGCTTAGCTCTTTCCTCCCAAGAAATCGCTGTAGTAAGGGTTTCAGAAAGCGAAATAAAGAGTTCTTCCAGTTCAATCTGTAATCTGGCAGAAGTCAAGATAGTATGTCATTGAGGGCAAATCGCGCAAAACCGATACAAGTAATAACTAAAGAAGTTACAAATAACTACCTATGGAAATTGACCATTCCCATAATGATAACAAATAATAATGTGTTGCTTTAAATAAATATCAAAGCTTATCCTAATTCATTAGGTATTAGGGTTTCAGAGAAAACTATGAAAAAAATATGATGAAGCCTAAATATTCTATTATTTTGCATTACCCAGAAATTTTGAAGAATATCAAGGGAGAGGGAGGGAATGGAAATGTTTGACTGAGTGAATGATACTCCCTTCATTTTCCTTTTTTTTCCCATTTGCTTTTTCGGGGGCAAAACATAAAACATTGACCATAAATATACGAAATTACTTTTTCACATACGAACTTTACTCTTTCACATACATTTTTTCATTACTTTTTCATATCTTACCCTTTTCCTGTAAAACCTAAACAACTTAACTCTTATGTCTACCTTTTTCCTTGAAATCGAATCTAATTGCCCTAAATGCTTGAACAATGGATCATAATTCCTCAATTAGTTAAGTAATTTAGTTGTTTAATAGTTATTAATATGTTTTGTTAAAATTACTTAGGATCTATTAATCAAATTAATATGTATAATTATTTATTAATTATTATCAATTAGGTTTCTAGCATATGAACTAACGGATAACTACTATCATTTATATATTATGCTCTTACACACAACAATACGGATGATATATATAAAATTTATTTCTAAACATATAATGCTACCCACTCATAGAAATTTACAACAAAATAATGTCAGACATCCAATTGTTCTATTGCTCTCTCGTGGAGTCATTGTGATATGTGTCATAGTTTGTGTAATTGATGTCGCGCAGTATACTACACTACCTTAATTTATAGATTTTGACGTCGTTGATAATTATAAATGATTTACGAGCATGGTTGATTGGAGTAAGTCAATAGATAGTGTGGTTGTCGAAGGAAGGTGAAGGTAGGAGGATGAGAAAAAAATCAATTGAGCAAGAGAGGAAAAAAAATGACAAGGATAAAATTGTAAAATACGTATGTGAAAGAGTAAAATTCGTATGTGAAAAAGCACAACCCTAAATATATTGGAAACAAAAATTATTAATACATAAAACTAAAAAATTCACATTTATTATGAAACCATCTTTCACAAAATATTATTTTCGAGTTTCGACAAAGAAAGTAATATTTCATGTCAAAACTTACGGTCAAAGTTCCGCCTTGGAGACTCTGATAAAGCAGATCCTATTCATGTAAATGTTTACGCTTTCCTTTTTCGGCATGTTCAACTGGTTGTTTACCTTTCCTATTTAGGAAAGTTTTAACATATACACTTGCTAACTTGCCCTTCTTTTCACGGCCTTTTCAATCATCCTTCTCAACTCTAAATACCATTATCAAGCCCAACAGCCACTAACCACACTTATTCTTCTAACCCACCACCCCCACCCAGGCACCCATCACTTACCGCCATATACTTCATCATCAATGACATCCAACTCGTCGGAGTCTCTGCCCATCTGCCGAATACAACCTTCCAATTCGTTGGAATCACACCCACATGCCGAAAAACACCTACTCCCTCTCCGAAAGCCAAAACCCACCCTTGAAAATTCCAATCTCGAACTCTACCCTAGAAAACCCAGATCTAGGATACGAATGGGGTGCTTTTCGAGGGATTGAGTTTTTCGCTGGTGGTATGTTTTTCCGAGAGGTTCGTTTTTTAGTGTTTTCAGGGTTGTAAGTCTAACTTCTGGCAGAGTGTGGTGGTTGAGGAGTAGGTGATGCCAGGTGCTGAGGGAGCTTGGTTGGTGAGATGAGGTTATTGAAAACTGGGGTAAGTGTGTGGGTGATGAATAAGGGGTGTATGGGTAAAAACATCACTTACTTAAAAAGACCCATCCAAACTCCAAAGTCAAATGTAAACATGAATAGGAGGGAGTAGGAAGGAAACAGAGATATGGAGGGACTACTAGTTAGAGGCTTTAAGCGCTTGAGGATGCAGTAAAGGGTACATTGGTAGAATGGTCAGAACACAATAAAATGATGAACTCATGTGAAGTACTGAAGTGGTACCTATTTGAATGCATAAATGTCATAATTGGTAAGCAATTTGGAAGACGACAAAAAACAAAAACAGGAAGTTATTTAGACAAAGTTGGCTATAAGTCTGTAACAGGTCGTTTACTCCTAATTTTTCCTGATAACATAAACAATAATGAATAAAATTCTAAACAAGTCTAATCATATCCAAAAAAGTCTAATCATATCCAAAAGAGCGTTGAGAAAATCATACATAGAAGCTTCAGATAACACTTGCTCGACAAATTCCAGAGTCACTTTAGTCCGGCGAACCTGTGGATAAACCATTTAACCAGAGTTAACATTCATACTGACTGACATAATTGCCTCATCTAAGAATATCATTACCATTGCTAACACAATAAAAACATTTCTCCTTCATCTAAAGTTGAACCTTTTTCATTTTACTTCTCTCCTCAAGTTCCAACCCACCACAACTCACCCCACTCTTTAACAACCTGCCACCACCAACAACAAATCCAACCACGGCCCTCTGACCACCTTTACCCACCAACGGAATTACCCACTGCCTAAGACTGTACCAGGTATCGCGGGTAAGAACCTCCCTATCTCACACCCAGGAAGTACTATTTAGCCAAAAGGGGGGTTTGAGAATAGAATTTCCCTGACACCGTTGGATCCCAAACCAATTGACACGCTAATGGGCTTGCGGAATGATTTAAGTGAGGTGGTCACGTGATGGTGTGATAAGTAGGCGGCCAGGGTAGCCAGGATTTGTGTTTCCCAGTGACGATTGTGGCTCGAACTCGGCAATGTTGGTGGCTGGACTTGTGTTGGTCTGGCAAGGTAGGTTGCCTCCATTGCTGCTATAGGTGAAACGATGGAGAGCCATAAGTGGAGGGAAGAGATAAGGGGGAAATGTGATGGGCGGATATGACGTGGGGACTGTGGGTGGCTGGAATAGGGAGTCGGGCATGGTGTTACGTGTTAACCAGCATATTGGCTGGAGTGCGGCGGGTTTGCCTGAGAATAAAGTACATCTGGGGTTTTTTCTTTTTTCGTTTTTACTAATTTAGATTATGGTCTTATACGAAAGAAAAAAAATATATATATATATACCATAGATATTTAGATAAGTGTGACAAAGGAATATATATGTTGTACTCCGCATAAAAGAAGAGATTTAAGTATCACTACACATATTAGCGTCAAGCTTTGATGGACTCACTTACCCTTAATGCCTTTTCTCTGCAGCTTGCTTTCTTAAGCTCTTTGTCAACAAGAGCCAACTCATCAACTTCAAAGAGAAGAATCAAAAGTTATAACTATGTGGACCTTGACACTTCTATGTTCTAATTTTACCAAAAAAGAAGCCCCCTTAAATATAACTGAAAAGTAATTTTCCACAACAAAAAGTCTCCATGTCAAAGTAACTACCTTGAACTCTCAGCTTTAAGCCATCTTTCTGAATGCATCTTAAATCTTCTAAAACACTTTCCTGATCCTCCATTGCATGGCCATTCAACAAGACATGCTTAAGCCGTGAAATCCAAGAAACAGTATCACTGTGATACTGACATAGTAACTTCAGCTCTGGAATATCGACTACAATCATAGCAAACTCGTCCACAAGCAAATCAAGGTCCTGCAAGAGTACACAAAGAGCAAACTAAAACATTGAACTCCATGACTATCCACAATTAACTTCCATAATTGTGTATGCTGTTTGTCGACCAGACAATTAATATTTTTCCAAAGACGCACCTAAAGCCCTAATAGAGTCTTGGCTCAACAAAAATTTTGAAACAAACCTCCAAGGTGATTGGTCCTTTTAGAATTTCATTGCAGCGAGCCTCACAAATATTGGCTTGCGCAATCAGCTCCAAAAGCTTTTCTTTTTCAGGAAAATGTAATTGAAGCTCCAACATCTAAGAATGAAAAAAAGAAAGAAATGAGAAAAAACAAATGGAACACTTAGCTAGGAAGCATTAAGGAGGGTAGGTTCATCTTTCTAACCTCTGATTTCAAATCCTCTAGATATTTGATATCAACTGAAGCAGGGCGTTTTTCTAAAATACATTTTCTTGCATTTTCAAGCCACGCCTGAACATAATCACATAGTCACATATAAATAAATAAATAAATACAACAGATAAGAGCTGGCAGAGATGCTACTAGCAAATATTAGATATCTACAAGATATCAATCATGTTAAGGATCGTCTGGGAGAAATATTAGATAGCCGAGTAGACACCCTACTCAAATATTCAGTCTATGTTGCAAACCCAGCCTCCTCAAAAGGTCGGATCCAGAAGAATTTGCTGTTTGCATTATAAGGGAGATAACAATATTCCAGCGGAAAGCAAACAAACTAAAGATTTTCTCGTAAAAGAACATATGTGGCACAAGCCTCATTGTTACAGCAATTAGCCACAGAAAAAGGTACCGTAATGAAATTAAACTCGCCCTTCAAAATGCAAAAAAGTACTGACATTAAACAAAATTTTAAAGGGTTCAAATCCCAAAAAAGGCCCAAAATATTGTGTATTTTAACATACAAAGTAGAACGAAACTGTACCTTCAGAGCAAAAATCTTTTCCCCAACCTTTTCACTTTCTTGGATATAGACTGGGAAATGGGAAACTCGGCCATTCAGATCTTCCAAATCAGTCATCTAAATAACAAAGACAGAAAGAACATAAATTAAATAATAGACAAACTTAAACATAAATCAATCCATGAACCAAAACGTGGAACCAAATCATTTGCTAAACTACGAGCTAGCCATGAGCAGAGAATTACAGAAATTGTAGATTCTGAGAGAGCAATACTAATTTCCTGAATTAAAGACTGCGCTTCTTCAGAATAGTCCTGAAAAGAAACTTGACACTAATAAGGACCCACAGGGCTGGTATGAGGTACAGAGTCGGCAATAAACAGGAAGGGTAAATAGTGAACCTTCAATTTTACATGTTCTGGCTCATTACAAGGAAAAGGAACACGGGTTAGCAAACTGTTGATCTGTTCAAAGTGAACTTTCTCCATAACACTGCAACCATCCTTTGACCAGCTTTGGATGCCTGAAAGACACTTCCTTATTCCCTCAGCCCAATCCTTTGCTTGAATTAAATTATTAACCATATCCCGCACCTAAACAAGACATGTATTGAAACAATAATATTCACTTGTTAGAGTTGCAGAAAACAGATGTTTTCCATTACCAATGGAGTAATCGACCCACAATTATTCATCTTGCAATATGATGGAATCAAGTAAGTGACTCGCTAAATTGACCGTCATTCTTTACAGTAAATTTAGGTGACGCAACAAAACATGTTTCCATTTTCAACGAACCCAAAGACTTGTTCTTTGGTAGGAATAGGCAAGCTAGCTCAACTTATTGTAAAGCAACAGTCATTCGATGCAATTTTCAATGCATTTCGTCCCCATTTATTTCTCTCCTACCCTATATGTCATCCAAATTACAAACAAGGCTGACCACGTGTTTTATCTTCAACGGCGAACTCAAACTCCACCTTCATCAACTAAATTTTGTTTGCCTCTAGATGTGAAGCTAACGCAACATAAACAAATGAAAACATTAACCTCACCGGATCCATTTCGGGCCCAGCCCAAAGGAATTGTTGTGCTTTCTTCAAGGCATTGGTATAAGCATTTGGGGAAAAGGGAAGCTGAAATATCTCGCATGAGCTCAGAAGCCACTCTTCAGCAAGTTGAGCAAGAGTTACTTGTTTACCCTTAACCTAGAAGAACGGAGCTGAGTCAGAAAAGACAGAACATTAAACCAGTTTTGGAGACAAAGTGACGTAGAACTGTTCATTTTCTATCATCCTTTATCCTCGTGATATATGAGCACTGATACAATCTGTAATCGAACTGCTTATAGTAATTCATCAAGTGAAGTGTACATTATTTCAAGCACGTTTGAAGATACAGAATAACATTAAAGCACCAAATTTTAAAAGTATAACCAAACAACCTCAGTCAAACGTAAAAGCGATCAGCCGTATTTCCAAGACAGTTTTATGTGTCACGAGCAAAAAAATAAAAAAAAAAAAGTTTTCAAAACTTCATCCACGTGAGAATATTCTACATCCCATACTACAATCTGGTAAAAACAACTCCCATATTATTTCTACTGTCAACATGTAGAGTCTGGTCACAAAAAAAAAAAGCATGGTACGTGACAATGGAGCTACGACCAACTACAAATTCGATAAATTTAAAACTATTATAGTGGCTTTCAATTCAGATGTGCACAGACTTGAATCCGTTTCATCAATTAACATGTTCCAAGCTTCTAGCTACTTTCCGCAAGAAACACATGCAGTCAAAAACATTGAACAGAGTGCAGGCAACAACAACCAACTACACTAAATTAGTAAATTCTGACAGCATTCTGAATATAATAGAATAAACAAAGCACCAATTAAATCACGGAATAGCTCTGGGCCCGGCAGAAGAAGAAATAACGGTACTAAAAGAACTTTACAGGATGCTTGCTGGCCATAAATGAAGATCTAGTCTGCCCACCCAAAGCCTTGCGTGTGACTTTACAAATCACAGTAGAAGGATAATACCGTACCAACATATAGAGAGGAAAGAGACAGAAAACGAACAACGTTGAAAAGGAAAATCATAAAAATAACCTTTTTTGATAAAGAGCCTGAATCGGTGGAGCACTTGAACTGCCTCGGTAGAATATTCAATTGTGGATTGTCGCTACAACAAGAAATAGCAGACTCCGTCACTGAAAGTAGCTTACTCAATTCAGCAAGAGAATGGCGATATAGGAGACGTCTTTTCCTTGGATTACATTCACAGAGGGGTTCCCAGTGCTGCAATGAAACATAGACTTGATCAGTGAACCCACCAAAATAAAAACACGATAAGAAATGCATCCACCCTGCTGGCCTGGCTATGTCCCTTTTGGCATGAGAACAGAAAACTATACCCCATTACCAAGATAACCCCACAGGTCACACCACCTCAATACATATGTGAAGATGAAAGAGAACAATATGTAAACTAGTGTCGGTCCCTTCTCAGCACGGTATTTTTTAGATTTAGTTTATAAAGACTCACTTATAATAAAATATTTGCATAAGAGGTAGAAAGAAAGTTTACTACCAACCAAAGACACGTTAAGTTAAGTTATTTTTGTTTTAAACTACTAGTATTAGTATACTTTACTATTAAGAATAATACAATAATGTTATATCACTGAATGAAACTAATTTATGACCTTAATAATACATTTAAGTCATATGTTAATCTAATTAAAACACATATCAACCTTACAAAGAAAACCGATAAATACAATATACCAAGCATCTAAAAAGACGATTTACAAATTATTAAACTAACAATTTGGAGTTATATAATTAAGAAGGTAATTTATGACCTTAATAATACATTTACGTCAGATGTTAATCTAATTAAAACGTGTATTAACCTTATAAAGAAAACTGGTAAAAACAATATACCAAGCATCTAAAAAGTCGACTTACAAATTAACAATTTGGAGTTATATTATTAAAAAGGTAAGGAATTTGCGAGATAATCTCGGTAGAGATTGAGTATTGTGTAAATCATTTGAGTATATATGTATTTACGGTATGGGTCGTGTTTTTTCACATACGGATTTACTTTTTCACATACGAATTTTACAATATTACCCTTGACATAATTTTCATTCCCTCACCCAATTAATTTTTTCCTCCCTTCATCTCCTTCAACACCACCTCCGATAAGTCAATCGCCAACAATCAAAATTAAAAAACAAAAATATAAAACAAAATCTAATTATAATTAACCTAAAGAACAACCTAAATATCATATGATTTATTGAGAAAAAGAGGAAAAACAAGATATCATCACAACATGTTACCCCCAACCACCACCTGACCATCAGGCCAACACCTCACTCCGGCCGATCACTTGGCCACCATCGTCGCCGCCCTTCACGCCCAAAAAACCACGCAACCAACCCCTTGCACTCGCTCCTCTACAACACTCCCCATTCCCTTGCACAACCCCCTCTCCCGCACCCCCTGCTCCACCATCATACTTATCGCACTGCCCCCTCCCCCTGCCATGAGCATCGTCGGTATTCGGAGTTGCAGATGGAAAAGGAAGAAGACATAAGGGATTGGTGATTGGGGATCCATGGTAATACCACTTCCATTAATTACACAAATTAACATTTACAAACCCTAATAAATTCAATAAATAATTGTTGAACAACAAAATTATTTCACTAATTTGAAAATTATAATCCAATTATTCAAGTTTTTAGAACACTTCGATTCGATTTTAGGGAAATGTAATCTGACTATAGTTTGTTTAGGTTTAGATTAGAAAAGGGTATGATATGGAAAATTAATGAAAAAGTGTATATGAATGAGTAAAGTTTGTATGTGAAAAAATAATTCCGTTACGGTATATACTTACAAATTAGTATAACTAAATTACTGGATCCAATGAACAGTGGGACCCTCCCAATTAATTAGTCAGAATATTAGCCATAACAGAGAAGATTTGAGCGCAATTTAGCCAATTAACAGTGGAACATCTCTTTCATTATTATCATTCATTATCATAATATTAGTCATAATAGAATAGATAAAATAGAATAGATTTAAGTGCAATATTCTAGTTCAGCAGGAATCCCACTTGTACGCGTCTAGTTCCATTTCTAAGAACTCCCTCGCTATTGAAAAGTACTTCCTTAGACAAAGAAAAAAGGTCAAAGGGAATCAACTTCGATGGTAGCCTTGAGCGAGAATTTGCTAGTTGTGTTAATCTTTTAGTATATAGGGGATGACGTCTACAGTACAACAGATGTAACAACTTTAGACAACTACATCATGTGAAAGAGATGACTAGTTTGCTATCAGATCCACTCACTAGCAATTCAAATCAACAAACCTCATATGTATGGGTAGGAGAAATAAATAACTCATATACCTCCAAACACACAAAAGTCAGCGGTCGGCAGCGGCAAACAACAGCTGAAAGATAAAGATACTGCTGGCAGATTATGCAAGTAGGATCCTGCGACAACAGAAATAATTAAGCACCCTACTAAACAGGATTAGAAAACACATCAAATTCTGAACACAATATAGATGGTTGATCCTACTAATAGCAGATACCTCCACAATCCCAACATAATCAGGCTGCTTCCGAGGAGACATGACGAATGTTTTCACAAGACCCTTTCTCCAAAGCCGTTCTCTCCACATCTTCTCCTTACTAATTACTCTCACCAATTCTTTAATCACAAAAGGTGCAACCTTGGCATCACAACCAATCTGCATGTCACCAGAATCTAATCACTGGTTGCCCACATTGATATAATCCAAACAAGATAAAGAACAGGGAAAAAAAGAAAGCATCAGGCATAAGTAAGCCAAACTATCTCGGTTTATGCAAACCCTCAATGTTTAAATGGGCAGCATCCTTTAGCTTGTTCTAATAATTTTAGTTTATTACTGTATTACATTTCAGTTTGTCTTGCTTGTGACGGTCACAAGCTTATGAACTCTCACAAGCCCTCCCGTTTGCCCTCCCCACTTACCCTCCCACTTGCAAGCTTGTCTCGCGTCACAAGCTTGTGACGGATTTAGTCTATCACAAATGAGAATGTGTAATATAATACCAAGAATTTGCAACACGATTTATAAATCATTCGATTTTCCTCTAAACATATGTCAGCTAGCCCTGCTATTTTCATTTTTTACTGATTGGTAATATAGGAATCAACTTAAAGATACCAAAGGGTGATGCTCATGAACAAAAAGACACTAAAGAGATGACGCACAACACCCATATGGCATATGTAGGAGGAGAGCAAGAAGCAAGCTCTTAAGCTATCAAGAGTAATAAATGTAAATATCCACGTCTACACAGTCAGTCCGAGTATTGAACCTTAGCTACCACAAAAAGCAGTTCTTCATGAGAAAGAACAGCAGGCTTATGAAATCGCTGATAGAGCTCTGATCCAAACCCTCCGTATGGCAACCAGTCAGCAGGGGCAAAATTGACGGCCTCAGCACAGTTTAATCCTAAATCATCATAGATAACAGAAAATGTTAAAGCTCGCATCAACATGAAACAAAGGTTAACAAGATAAAGAAGTACTCTATGCAGACGAAACAAGTATCTTAAAGTCGCTTACCCAAGTTGAAACCACCATGATAAGATCTAGGAAAAGTGATAACAAAGTTTCCTGGCTCCTTCCAGAGGTAAAGCAGCAAAAGATGAACACGGCCATTTCGAAAGCACAAGCAAACCAACAACGAGAAAACGTAAGCTACTAAAGAAAGCAATACAAAACTCAATGTGATGTACAATAATCGATCAAAAGAACCAAAGGAAGCTAGCCATGTCAGAAACGAAACTAAAAGCACCATCCTATTGGAGTCTCTACACTTGCCTAGTTACTTAATTGAAATAGTAAACCATCAAATAACAGCAATCTATTGAGTTGAAAATTGTAAGCACATTGAGGGCCTACACTTGCAACGTCCATCATTGCGGATTTGCAGCCTAATGAAAAAAACAAAAGGACTAAAATGTTTCATGCTTGCCACTAAACTAACGGATGGACCAGATGCACTAGCTGACGCTGAACAAGAGGAATACATATTCAAACACCATAAGCACAAGAATGCTCATACAGCCAAACAGTGGTATAACTACCATTATCTCGTGAACAAAGAACAGTTAGAATATTACGCACAAAAGGAATTTACTAAATAGTTATCACAACTTCCATCATTGCGGATTTGCAGCCTAATGAAAAAACGAAAGGACCAAATTTTTCATACTTGCCACTAAACTAACGGATGGACCAGATGCACTAGCTGACGCTGAACAAGAGGAATACAGCCAAACAGTGGTATAAATACCATAATCTCGTGAACAAAGAACAGTTAGAATATTACGCACAAAAGAAGTTTACTATATAGTTATCACACGTAACAGCACACCTGGAGAACGCTATAAACTGGAACACCACTTTCTTGTAAGACAGAGGGATTCAACATAGTGACAAGTTGGAAGAGTAAATCAGGTTGGGCATCGAAAAGATCAGGCAGGCAGCTGCGCATAACCTGCCAATAGTAGAAACCACTGGTTATCACCTTTTCAAACGCTAATACGGCTGTTATAAGGTTAATGAAGAAAAGATGGATGTGTCTCAACTTTCAATAAGGAAGAAGAAAAAAAAGTGGTTTAGCTATTAGTTTTATCTTTTCCGGGAAATGGGAATAGTTAAAAATGTCGTAGTTAAGAATAGACCCGTTAGTTGGCATAAATACAAATAATTTTCAGCTTTGAATCCTTGATATTAATTAAATAGAAACATTTTCAGCACAGAATCTTGCATAGATATTACTACATTTCGACAAGACCTAAACTAGACAAAATTTTAGCTCAAATACGACTTTTCACAACAAGTTGCAAGGTCACTGTATAATCATTCATATTATTAAAATAAGACATGTATACTTAATCGAAGAAAAAACATAGATCATGCATTGTAAGACAATTGGAAAATATCATCACCAATGCCCTTTATTTGCGAACGTGTAATAATAGTCTACATTATTATGCTTATGCTCCAATATATATATAGTCAACATTGGAGAGAGCCAACTCGCGACTCGCGAGTTATACTATTTTGATTGTGAACAGTTTATAATTTCATATTTTTCATGCCAACTTGCCTATTAAAACAAGTCAACCATAAAGTTATACTGCCTCGGTATTTTCTGCCATGGCTCCAGGAAAAAGACAATAAAAAAGTTGGGAAATATTACTAATAACTACATCCTCTCCACTTTGTACTTCCCAATTCACCTTTAAGTTGTCTCCTAGGAAATACTTGTGACCGTGTTTTATTACACTTAGGAAATACTTCCTCCATTCATATCCAACCTACATATATTCCTTTTTCATCCATTCATATCCACTCTACCACTTTCCTAAAAAGAAAACAAAATGACTAAACTACCCTTATGTAAACCATTTATCTACATAAAATGTCACTTCATGGCCCACCTATAATCCACCATCACACATTTAAATTAATAAAAAAAACATCTTACCCACTTTCAAATGTACCTTTAATAGTTTTTTAATATCTTTCTTAATATTTGTGCAAAAACCATATATGCGCTTTGGATATGAACGGAGGAAGTAACATTTTTTCTGAATCGATAACAAATGTAACTAGGTAAAAATCATGTTATAAAACTTCATATTTTTTTCATTCGTTCATGACCAAAGTTTATAAAGTTTGAACTCTAACAGGTAAATGGGAAGAAAAAAGTGGAAGGAGGGAGTATTACTTACTCAAAAAGAAAAGATTAAAAACTAACCTTCTCGAATGCCGGAGCTTCACAGCCAGGAACGCTGTACCAACATTTAGGTTCTCCCCTGAAACAGGTTCCAATATTAGTTATCTCTACAAATTAAGAATCTGTAACTGAAGAAGAATCTACTTTTGAGACACATTCTACAGGGTACGCATAAAAACAGTAGCGACAACTAACAGCATGAATCCTAACTATAAAAAAGAAAAAAAAAGAAATGTTTCAGACGTTCAAGTGGACCATCTATCTACGACTCCGTGACTCACTGGCAAGAGGCAACATTGTCTGCAGTTTGCTTTCGGTCTCAGTAAACAATAGCAGGTAGGTTAGGGAATCCCACACTCATTCTCCACCATATAAAACATGTCTAAAAGAAATATGAGTTATTGATTAGGTCCGACCAAAATGGAATCCGTAAACTACGGCAGCAATAGAATTACAAAAAAAAACCATCAAACCGTACACTCCCTCCCAATCAAACCTAGTCTCACAATCCTTTGAGGAGAAAGTTGACTAGAGGTTTTGACAATTCAAAAAGAACTAGGCTCATCGACAAATTTTACCTTCAAAAATACGAATTGCAGCATACTCTACTTTGACTGGTGACCAGTTAATCATGAAGTAAAAACTCAAGTTTCAAACCCTTCCTCCCAGCCACCGTATTAGACATAGTACATTGAAAAATCCACAAAGAGTCACTCTGTGCCCTAATGCCTAATGTTAAGATTTCTCTAGCCTATCTTGCTTAATTTTATCGTAATTTCCTTTTAACTCTTAGTACTTGTTTCGTTCACCGTGGATTTCCATGAAAACTAAATCCCATGTGAGTTTATACTCCCTCCAATTTAAGCAGATTCACTGAAAGCTTCTACTTTCCAATGTAGCTAACCAATTTTAATGTAAATGACTATCCTACCCTCATTCCCACAAGAGAAAACCACCCACCTCTCAACCCCATTGCACCACCCCCACCCCACCCACTTAACCACCAGATTTCACCACCCTCCATACATCCCTGCCACATCCATAACCTAACCGTGGACCAAGACCTTGACCTAAAACCACCTTCAATCCCAAACATCACAATAGATCCCCAAAAGATCTCAAGAACACCAAACACAAAAACCACCATATACCCAACCAAGAGTCTTAACCCAAACAACGGCAACAAGGTGGAAGTAAGACATGAGGATGTAGGGTAGGTCGAACCAGGTGGAACTTGGGTCTTGGGGATGATGGGTGGTTGGGGCAACGAGGAGGATGTGAGAATATGGTTGGGTGAGGAAGAAAGAAACAATGTGAAGCTTTAGCTCCCTCTTAAATCTAGTCCATTGTAAAGTAGGACCTATAAAGATTTGGAGGTACTAAAAAAAATTGGGTGTCATTGCAATTCATGTGGGAACTCTCACATAAGGAGGGGGGGTTTGGTAAGTAACTAAGTAACCCAATGTTGTTGTTGTTGTATATGGCTCATAATTAAACTCGATCTAGTATATATCTTCTTACTATCTAGTAAGAAACATATTTCTAGCTGCTAATCCTACATTGGATCATCTCATAGAATTTTCAGAGAAGGTGAGGAGAAGTGGCAAAGCAAGATCCTCTAATAACATTGGGTTTATCGAATTGCTTTTAAACATCACGCTGAATATAGAAAAATCACAAAATCGCATATTCAGACTGAATCACGTACCAGTGATGATAATTCATTGAATAAAAGCAGTGATCTTCAAAATGCCAGCAGAATGCAGAAAAGAGCATGCCAATATACAGCCAGGGAACCATAACACCAGCAATATTATGATGTACAGCTCGAAGCATTGAACCCTTGAGCTTTGGCAAGTTATTGAGATTCCAAGGACTGTTGCAATACTGATCCCAAACCTCAGCGTCAACTGATTCAGGTCGTTGATCATTCGAGCGAGGAAACCCACTTCCATAAACAGATGTATCCAAATCACTACCATACATGACTTCAACCTCCCCCAATGAACCCTCTATGATTTCCCAAAACTTTTTCTCTAGCTGCATTCGTGTACAAGATGCAGACCCAAACCATTTTTTCTTGGTCCTGTCAGCAATCTTCCTGAAAGCTTCCAAAGAGTAACATTTTCCAGGAACGAACCCAAAACTGTCTTTATCAGAATTCAGACAATCTAGACAATACCAATTGCCTGGCGGAATGGCATCCAAAGGCGGAGAGAGGCAATAAATATGCCATCCCTTATTACATCTATCACATAGAAGCATAACCTCACCATGCAAACCACTTTCACATTGTTCACAGATCTGATCATGCACCTCTTCTTTCTGTGGGGCAGTAACTTTGACACCCTCCCCACTGTTTTCCTTACGTCTCTTCTTAGAGCTAGTAGAATCTAATTTCTGATCACCTTTTGTATCACTCTCTGCCCTTCTTTTACACCCATAGGGCTTCCCGTTATTCAACTTATTATAATACTCTTCATAATCACACAAATGCTCCAAGTACAACTGCCCTAACACATGCTTCGCACACTCTGAGATCTTACACCCGAGTCTTACAAACCTAAAAACCTCCCCCCATTTCCTCTCCTTAGCAACCTTATCATACCCACCAAACCGCTTAACCGCATTAAACAACTTACACAAATCCAACTCCTCCCCTTCGAAAATAACCTTCCTCCTCAACTTCCTCCCCCCACAATGCTCTTCCAAAAACCTATTATACTCCAACTCAAAGGTCTTGGAATCACACGAGGCCGGTCGCGCTTGCAGCTGATGAATGGCCTGGGTCTTAGTAGGGAAAGTGAACTTATTCAAGTCTAATGCAAAAGGTGGTTTCCAAGTCTTAGGCGGGACGATCTTACAAATCCCATACGGCTCAGCTTGTTCCCTAATTTTGTAAATATATTCCAAGGGTTCCTTAAATTCCTCCTCACTAGGGTAATATACAGGTGCTAAGGGGATATTCATTGACCCATTATTAGTATTACTATTATCATTATTCGACGACGAAGATGCTAACAATGATCCTCCAATCCCACCTCCTTTCTCTACTGCCCTTGGTCTACCTTTCCCCATTATTACTCTTCTTCATCAAATCACAATCATCATAATAACAATAATATCACAGCGACGACGACAACAACAATAGCAATGCAATCAATTTAATCAATTCAATCAAATTAACAACATTACAATACAAAACCAACCTAAGTATTGAAATTTCTAGGGTTTGAGCATACCTTTAAAACGAATTAAATAAAAAGAGAAAATGTAAATAATAATTATAAAAAAAAGTATGATCCGAAGCTTAAGAAGGGATTAAAAGAGAGAGAGTATTTTTCGTGGGAGATTTGGTTAAGTTTGTTAAAGAAAAAAGTTTAAAAATAATATATATATATATTTATTTCTAGGGTTTATGATATTTGGAATTAGATTAATTTTTTCCCCAAATCGATTGAATTCTGTGTGCTGTTTATTTTTTGGGTCTAATTCTGAATACTCGGTCAGACCGGGCGGTTCGGGTGAGGTGAAGAATTGACGCTATTTTCAGGCGTGTAATGAACGCACAACTGGGGATGGTTTTAGATGAGAGCATGAGTATTTTTAACAGTGTAGATTTGAGCGTGAGTTGCAAAGTTTGGAATGAGAGTGAGATTGGTAAAAGCGGTTGGGTTATGGAGTTGTTCGTAGGTTTTTGTAAGGGACATGATGACAGGGGTTGAGTTACGCAAGTCGTTGATTTTTGGATTGACGGTGAAGATTACATATACCGTTTGACAATGTTTTATTTTTTGAATTTCTATATTGTTATCCCTAAATTCAATAAATTTGCATTTATTAATAAAATTTGATTATCTTCATAGTCTAGCTATACAATATTATTAAAAAAGTTTTTTGTGATATAACACCTAACATTTACTGTTTGTAGAAATAGTACCTAAAATTATTTTTTTTGCCCAACAACAACTAACATTTTCTGTTTTTTGTCTAATAACACCAAAATCAATTTTCCGTCAAAAAAAGTCAAGATTTCGTTTTGACTAACGGTAAATTTGATTTGACGCTTCTTTTTTTTTCTCTTGATGCATTTCATTACCCTCTTCATCATCCTTTCTAAACCCAATTTTCCCTTTTGCTAATTTCCCTTCAATTACACTTAATTTTCCTCCAATTAAACACTTATGTAACCTCCACTTAGTTATTTAATTTCTCAATTTTCAAATTAAAATCTCAAATTGGGCTTACTTTGTCCGGTTTTCTCCTTTCCCTTCACCATCATTTCAACCCAATGTCTTATTCAAGCTCATCCAGAGACGGGTTTGCGTGGGTGTTGCTTTTTCAAGTGGATTGATGAAGACATGAGTTATTGGTAAAAAAAAAGTGTTATAAATGGCTTGTTGAATGAAAATAAGTCACTTAAAAATAAGATTTATTGTCAATTACTTTTACAATGCACCAATCAGTGGAAAAGAATGAATGAAGAAATAAGGTCAAATCAATTTCACCGTTAGCCTAGACGGAATCTCGACTTTTTTTGACGGAAAACTGATTTTGGTGTTATTAGACAAAATATAGAAAATGTTAGGTGTTGTTGGGTAAAAAAAATAACTTTAGGTACTATTTCTAAAGATAGTGTAAATGTTAGGTGTTATCTGACAAAAAACTCTTATTAAAAAGTAAAGCAAAATGTCACGTAGACAATGTCACCTAGCATTTTAAAAAAGTCATGTCACTTATTAAACATATATGGAGCCACGTCATTATTGTTTATTTAAAAAAAACTAAAACACTAAATGTAAATAGCATAACAAACATTAAATGAGCTTTTTAATTAATTTCTAGATAAATTAAATAATAATTAAAAATCAAAATTTCTAATAGATTTAAAATATCAAAGTTTATTGTTAGAATATTGCATACAACAAATGAATGCCATATAATTCTAATTTTTACGCCCTTTATAAAAAATACAAATATCTATAAAACTATATTAAAAGGCTACCTACAAAATGTCACATAAATGTCATGCGTTAAATCCACGTCAGCTTTCAAAAAGCCACGTAAATGTCACTCGAGACAAATAATTTCACGTCAATTCCACATGTGAATAATTAGCCCAAGTCAATGACACATATGACTAATAATAATAATAACTAGTTTTTGTGCCCGTGCAAATGCACGGGATATTTTTGGTATTTTAGTACTTATTTTTTGTTTTTGTTGTCATTTTGGTGCGCTGTAAAAGTCTTGATCCTATTTTTATCGAGCAAAGAAACAAAAGGGTGGACATCTAAGTCTATTGCATATTATTACATAACTTATTCTAATGAAAAAATATGTAACTTATTAATAATATTTTATCACTGAATTTTACATATTGTTTTTAGTCTATTAGACACAATACAAATACTACATAGAAAGCGCTGTGTTAAACACAATTTATTTCGTCTTAATAATCATGCTAAAAATTAGATGTTTTGTGAATGAGAGGGAAATAAAAAATTATGATAAAAAATTACAAATTATAATGTTTTGTGAATGAGAGGGAAATATATTTAAAATCTAATTTATAACCACTAATTCTTGCATTAATTTCAACAATTTATTTAGGGGAAGAAGAAAAGTTTTATGAATGAGAGGAAAATAAAAAAAAATTATGATAACAGAATTACAAAGTATAATAGCCGTGATTAAGAAACATACTATTAAATAAAAGAAATATATTTTAAATAGTTATGATAGATTAATAACTAAAGTTGTGAATGGAAAATTAGAGGTTGCTATTAATTTATCTTGTGTTTGCAATTAATAGTTTTTTTTATATTTTTTGTACTTATAAGCATATGACTCATAACATTTGAAATGAATTTTACATGACACGTGACTTACTTAGAAAGGTACTTAGTCTTGCCTTTTTTTTCATAATATTGTAGCGGAGTTACATAAAAACACGTGTATAATTAATTTTTGCTCGCATAAATTTCAACAGTTTATTTGAGGGAGGAAGCAAGATCAATTTTGTAATTAATTCTCGCATTAATATCAACAAATTATTTAGGGGAAGAAGAAAAGTTGTTAAAGAAAAAATATAAAAATTATGATAACATAACTACAAAGTATAATAATGGTGATTACAAACATACTATTAAATAAAAGAAATATATGTTAAATAGGTAATGATAGATTAATAACCATAGGTGTGAGTGGAAACAAAAAAGTTTGTATTAATTTATTTTTTGTGTTTGCAACTAATAATTTTTTTTTTGTATTTGTAAGCATGTGACCCGTAATAATTGGAGATGAATTAAATGACACGTGAATTATGGAGGTGTTTAGTCTTTTTTATATAATGTTGTATCGAGTTTAATATTATAGTGCATTTTTCTGGTCACCGTAATTTTCATTACCCATCCTTAAACTTTAAAATCTCTAACTCAATTTTTTGAAATCTAATTATACAATGCGAATTTTTAGAGGTAGCAAAACTTTTAGAATTTGTTACTTCATCAAATATTTAATATGCACAATTAATTTAAGAATAATAATGATAATAATGACATTTTCGTAAAATATTTTAGTGTATTTTGTGTATATATAAAATGGTTAATTACTAAATTTACATTAATTAGTGTTATGTCACAATAATTTTTGCCATGTCACAATAAATTTTTGCCCTGTCACATTAAAGTTTTCCACCTCACATTATTTTGATGTTTTAATTTACCCTTTTAATAAGATTTTATGGATGATAATGATAATAATAATAATAATATGTCGAGTATTATACTGAGTTATTGGGTTCTACAAGTCATTGCTATGATTTAAATTTTGACACTATTGCAAATGGGAAGGTGTTAAATGCTGAGGAACATGCTGCTCTATGCTTACCTGTTACTACAAAGGAGATCAAAGACGCTATGTTTGCAACTGGGGATACCAAAAGTCCTGGATTTGATGGTTTTTCAGCGGGTTTCTTTAAATCTGCTTGGAATAATATTATTGAGAACGATTTTGTTGATGCAATTCAATTCTATTTCAAAACTGGGAAATTAGCTAAAAAGGCTGTTGTGACGGTTCTAACAATGATTCCCAAGAAGGATGTTGTGAGCTCTGTGAAAGATTTTCGACCAATTGCATGTTGCTCTGTCTTTTATAAAACGATTAGCAAGGTATTGGTCACGAGATTAACTCCTCTCCTCCCTTCTTTGGTTGGTCCAGAGCAGGCAGCATTTGTGAAAGGACGGGATATTTTTGAGAATATAATGATTTCTCAAGCTTTTGTCAAGGGATACAATAGGAAGTATTGTTCCCCAAGAAGTTTGATTAAGGTTGATATTCGTAAAGCATTTGATTCTGTCCAATGGATTTTCTTACGTTATACTTTGATGGCTTTAAATTTTCCTCACACTTTTATCAAATGGATTATGGGTTGTGTGGAGAGTCCTTGGTTCACAATTAAGATGAATGGTTGTTGTTCAGGGTTCTTTAAAGGGGCAGGTGGCTTGAGGCAGGGTGATCCCCTGTCCCCCTACCTCTTTGTGTTGGCCATGGAGGTTTTTTCGAGGCATATGAGGAAGATCGTTGATTTGCCTCAGGTTTCTTATCACCCTAAATGTGTGGGTCCTAAACTCACTCATTTAATATTTGCGGATGAACTTATGGTCTTTGTTAGAGGGGATGTTCCTTCAGTCAAGGCAGTGGCTGATACTCTTGATCATTTTGGTTCTATTTCTGGGCTCTTTGCTAATGCAGATAAAACCAACATTTACTTTGGTGGGATAGATGCTAATATCCAATCTGATATTCTGCGGGAAACTGGGTATATCGAAGGGAACTTCCCATTCAAGTACCTGGGCCTTCCTCTACATACTGCTAAATTGCAGAGTTCAATGTATGCAGATCTTTTGCTTAAAATTCAACATTCAATACAGCATTGGTCTACCAAGTTATTGTCCTATGCTGGGCGTTTGCAACTTCTTAACTCTGTCCTTTTTGGACTGGAAAATTACTGGTGTTCCATTTTTTTGATGCCCAAAACCATCTTAAAGATTTTGTATAAGTATTGCAGGGATTATCTTTAGAATACGCCTGATACTATGAACAAAATGTATATGAAAAGTTGGAAATCATGCTGCTGTCCATGGGTTGAAGGAGGATTTGGCATAAAAGAACTGCTCTCGTGGAATAAAGCGCTACTCAGTAAATGGCTTTTTAAAATGTCTCAAAACCATTCGTCTCTATGGGTCAATTGGATCTCTTATTACTCCTTTAATGCTGAAACTTTATGGACAGTCCGGAAAAAAGATTACTTCTCTGAAAGTTGGAATGCAATCCTGACTGTCCGTGATCAAATCATCACCAGGGCTGGAGGTATTGTTGCAGCACAGGAACTCTTACTGTCTTGTGTGGATAAGGGCAAATTTTTGGTCAGGAAAATGTATGAGTTTATGCGGCCTATTTTCCCTGTGCAGAGAGGACTAGCTGTTATTGACTCCTCTAAGGTTATTCCCCGGCATAGTTTTATTGCTTCCCTAGCCTTGCAGAGGAAATTGGCTACAATTGATATGATTACCAAGAGGGGAGTGGTGTTGGTTAATAGATGTGCATTATGCAAGCAAGCGGCTGAGAGTCATTCACATTTATTCTTTAAATGTGCCTTTTCTGCTCAACTTTGGGCTGATATGATGCATTGGTTGGGTATTAATGGTCGAACTTCTAATCTCTGGTCTGAGGTGGAATGGTGTGGTGCTAGGCATAAGCGGAAACATTGGAAATCTAGTATCCTTTGATGTAGTTTGGGTACAGTGACCTATGCTATTTGGCAGGAGCGGAATAAGAGGGTATTTACTGATGTTGAAACTGATGGAAATGTTATCCTGAAGCAAGTTCAATTTATGGTGAGTGTTAGGACTTTCTTTCACCATCGTTCTCTGGATAGGCAAATCATTGAGCATTTAAATCACTAGGTTGTTTTACTTGGTTTTTTTTTCTTTGGTTGCTATTTTGTAAGATCCATTCCTTATTTTTATTCCCCTAGATGGATGAATAAATTTGGATGTATTTTCTTGCAAAATAATAATAATAATAATAATAATAATAATAATAATAATAATAATAATAATAATCAATAATACTAATTACAATAATAATGTCACATTCAATTTATTTTATTATGGGTTTTCCTCTTCCTCACTCATTCTAAGTTTTCCTTAAATTTTTTAATTTTATATATTTTATTTCTTCAAATGAAATTACATATGTTATATGTAGATTGATATATTGTTGGCGACTTTTTTTTATATAGATGTTCACATCTATTTATAAATACTATTAAAAGGGTAAACCTTAACTGCCACATGGACAGTGTCACTTCAATGCCACCTTACATACTATTAATGTGACATGGCAAATTAGTACGACATGGGTTATAGATTATTAGATATAATTATTTTAAAAAAATATTTAATAATTGCTAAAAATCCTTATAAAAATGTTATTGCACATTTTGTATTAACATACAAATAAAGAAAAGTAAAAAACATCAATAATCTTAAATTAAATATTTATATATACATTAAATATTTGATGAGTTAAAAAACGTAGTTGCTCATTCATCTACGAGTTTTACTTATTAATGGACTTTTTTTCATGGTTTTTCCATTCTATACCCTTTGCCTAAACGCACAAACAAAAAATTCTCTCTAATTCTCTCCCTCACAAAGTTGATCAAATTTATCAAATCAACCGCCTCATGAAGATGACTATTCTCAGAAGCACCAGGAATCTCAGCGCATACATAATCGTCATACCGTTCTGGAGTTCTAATTCTAGTATCTGAATCCAATATAATAAGAAAATGAGCGTGCAGTAATCCCCTTTTCTGAAACTCAACAACATATACATAACTTGCAACTTTACCAAACAATTGTTTCTCAACAAGGTCTTTCTTTAATTCCATCAATTTTGCCCTGAAAATTCGAGCAGTTAAATCAGGCCTATTCTGAGCTTCTTCAAACGAAAGTAATTCTTGTTCAATTTCCGGCCAGCGAGGATTACACGTAATGGTTAAGAAGATGTCTGGTTTTCCGCACCGCTGAACCAAAGACATTGAATTAAGGTAACGACATCGAAGATCACGACCGCAACCGATAAAGCTGACCGGCAAAATGAAATGATGGCCAATATTGGAAACGTTTGTTTCGCCGGCATTGTAACTGTCTATAATGCCCTGATAAAGTTCCGCTCTGATTGTCTTCTGGTTATATTTTATAAAATCAAGGCGAGTTGTCTCGATTTTAATATACATGTCGACAATAAATTGTTGCAGAAGCCTGCCACAACACAGTAAAACAGAATTGTCGCAGATGCGTATCTAAAGGCGATAACAATAATATTCACGACAAGAAACCTTTTTCTCTGTATCAGATGTATGCGCGACTGTAACGAACATGAACGTAAATATGAGCAATTTTTATCAAGAAACTTCTAAGTTTATAACAGAGATTAATGCATTGCGGAAACTAAACTAACCTTGGTCTTCTGTCTCCATCATAGAATCAACGGATTGAACGAGGACCTCATTTATAGGAAATTTAGGGTTATCACGTCGACGATGCCTCCCATATCCCCGCCTATATATAGCACGATGCCAGTTAATTTCTCCGAAAGGGAATAAGAGGGAATATTGTAGAGGATCATAACAACCATAATAATGCAATATACGATGAGGTTGGCCCGAACATGCGTAGACAATTATATCATGTCTTAATGGTTGTGGCGGTGTGTCATCTTCAACCCAAATAGCCGCGATTTGCGACGTTGTTGGTGCATTGTGTGTTCGTTGATCATGTGACGGGTGTGCGCGTATTAGAATACACGTCTCCTCTGATACACTAAGTGCTCGTAAAGATCGAATTTTTTTTGCATATGGATTAGAATCCATTATTTTCATCAGAATATCAATCACCCTTTTCTGAAAATCTAGGGCGATTTGCAACCGATGCATCATTTCATGGTCGGTATCATAAAAATACAGTTGGATATAGCGTGGGCGTTCTGCTGTCGGTAAAATGTCGTTGATAAAATAATACACCTGACCTTGAACTCTAAAAGTGTAAATGTCGCGGTCTCTATGAGCAAATTCGTGATCCTTTTTAACACCAAAAGAGGTAAAAGCAAACGAGCTATTGTAGAACATTATGTGATTCTTAAAAATTTTCGAAGTCTCGTCGTCGGATAAAAAAAGGCGTCGTAAAACCTCAGGAATTGAGTTGCTTGGAAGATATATTTCACGTTGATCGCAACAGAAGTGCGATGATTCATTTCTAAAAAGTTTTGCACCGCAACTTAGGCATGTTGAGGGCAAAGGAAGGATATATGGTTTATTGAGTGGTTTTTTCTTTCCTTAAATAGTAAAACGTTTGAAAATTAAAACGAATCGAACTACACCTAATAGACAATAAACAGTTTATGATAATTTATTCAGAGGAACAGATGTGTTACCCTTTGTAGAAGAGGAAGTATTCCGATTATACATGCTAGAAATGTCACATGCGTGTGAAGTGGACGCCATCTATCGTGCTGACGGATATATACACACGAATTTAAGCAAATAAAAAAATTTATTTAGTCCGTATAAATTTATAAAATAAGACATCTGAAAATCATTAGAAACAGCAAAAAAAACTAACGCAGCAAAAAAACTGTGATAAAAGTAAACAAAATTCGGAATCGGCCGAGTTTCGTTTTAAAATTATTCTCTAGTCACAATCTGTGAATTGAGGAAAAAATTGTCGAACAATGTCTTTTAGGAATTTTCTTTTTGGACGAAAATCTAAAATCGGCCATATCTTCGATCTTAAATTTCAGAATGACCTTTTTAGTTATCAAATTTGAGATCTTGAAATTGTAATCAAATTGGAAAAAAATTAACAAATTCTGATTTCCGATCTATAATTATGCTCAATTGAAAATGTTAATAACGATGAAAAAAACAAATCGTGCATGAAAATCAAACGGCAAATACATTATGTGTACAAACTTAAAAGGTTCTGTATCAAATGTAAAATAACAAAGTTTATGAACGCCACGTGAATTATTCATTTTAGTATTAAAAAAACCAAAATGTTTATTTATGTAATGTGATGCGTGAAATAAGATATTCTCTAAACAATCATATGATTTAGCTTATGTATACACCAATGTCGCGTCTAAGGAGAGAACACGCAAGTCTTAAAAATAATCAACACGTTTCGAAAATTGTTCGCTAGGGTCCTTTTTTTCACAAAAAATACATTAAAAATTAATTTATTCGCAAGGACACAAGTATACTAAATAACACCTAAAAATTAATATTACAAAACCAATCTCAAGATTTACGAAATAATGGTAATACAAATTTACAAACTTGCATGACAAATTTTACCGTTAGTAATTATAATCTGGCGATTGGAAAAAATGGCAACAACAACTTAAAGATGTTAAATAAAAATGTTCCTTAGATGAAAGGTATTCGTAGATACATATTTTTCACAAAAAAAAAAAAAATTAAACATACATACAATGAAAAGAAAAACATAAAAATATAGTTACTATTCGTTTTTTCGACAATATAAAAAACCGGAACTACGACTATACTCTTTGGCTTTTTTTCGACAGTCAGTTACCATATTTTTTTTCAAAAACAAAGAAAAACTCTGTAAAATAAATCTATTGAACTTTAACATGTCGCCAATTATAATATAGATAAAAGCTACCGCAATATAATTCCTGTTAGTGATATGAAATATCAGTGATGGATGGAAACATCAACGAAATAATAAATACGGGAGTATAGGTAAACGTATAAGACAAAGTTACCAATGTTAACTAATTTTATGAAGTTCATAAATATGAGGCTTAAACGATAAACAAAGGGGAAAAAACTGAATCGCGACAAGTATTGAATGAGTAAGACGCCAAAAAACTCATTTTGTGTTTTAGATCGTTGATTAACGGTTAGTCGAAAAGAAGAGGTTAAAGAAATTTGAATATATATATATATATATATATATATATATATATATATATATATATATATATATATATATATATATATTTCAAAAGCAAAATAATAAAGTACCTACGATTTCGGTTAGATACAAACGTAATTACAAGCTTAAAAAATGTCGAAAAACATTGTTTTTAAGCATATACAAAATAAAGCGGCAAATAATTAGAAGTATCTGGAAAACGATTAGATTATCCTGACATACATTATAAAATGTAAAACATAGAAAAAAGATAGCGAAATAAGAACAAAAAAATTATATGCTCCAAAAAGTAGGAGTGTTTTTCATAGTTTGAGAGATGAAAAAAAGCTAATAAGAGAAATTATGAAAAACAATAATTAATTAAATAATACAGCAAAAAAAGAGCAGTACGAAATAGAAATTGTAAGCAAATAGTAAAATTCTAAAGGTATATAAAATTCAACAAACAACAAAAAAAGTTGACAAGCCATTTTCATCTTACAAAATGTTTAGCAGAACTCTGCTAAACCTTTTCGAGTCACTTATTACTACTTGCGTACTTTCAATTACCTAAAGGTTGTTCCACTAACATAATTATGTGGTTGCAAATCAAACAGTCTTACGTTAGTAATGATCAGTTCTCAATACATAACAACTACTACTTCAAAATGTAAAACCACAAAAAATAAAGACCAAATAATCTACTGCGGAAACAAAGAAGCATGAACAAATAAGCACATACCTTGCTTAGCAACAAGATGTACAGTAAAGTCCGAAGCTAAAGGTACAATTTCCGGTAAGAAAGTGAAAATAAAGAGCAAATTTTCAAGAACGAAGTTTTATTTTTTTGTTTGTATGGCATACAAAATTAAAACGACAAGATAAGTGACTCAAAATGGAATTCGCAGACGATGTACTTATAATGTTTAAAGGAGCGGCGAGCTTTGTCTTTCTGGAGTTGATGGCGCAAGCGACAAACCGCGTCGACATTCATATCAACAACATCGAAAACACTTGCAAAGAAGCAAAGACACTAACGCGTCTAACATGCACGTAGATGTTGTATGAGTCATAGAAAAGCATTCACATCCATTTGGTTGACATGGTCGTAGCCTAGAAGGACAAAAAGGGAAAAAAAGTTAATATATAGAATGAAACAATAGTAATTGTAATTAAAAGTAAAACATAAAATATAGTAAATTTAAATTAGAAAGAATTAGTTGTGTCAATTTTTTGGACAATAAAGTAAAGATGAGTGCTTTATATAAAACCTCTTACATATATATATATATATATATATATATATATATATATATATATATATATATATATATATATATAACATATAAATAAAGGCTAAGGTAGCAATAATTTGGAGGGCCCAATAAAAAACACATATTGTATGCCATATAACATCCTATATATAAAAGCAACAACCACAATCCTTAGGTGTCGCACTGTGACTGAAAATTCATTTTTTATTTTATTTTTAAACGTGGCCCACCATGTTTTCCACTCTTCTTTTATTTCTTATGCAAGTAATTTTATTTTCATCTACAACAATAAATCTGACAAATTACTCATATATGTGGATTGCATATTAAATAACTAGATTTAAAAAATCAATAGTAACTTTTATAGTTAAAGTAATTAAGGTATAAATAGGAAAATTACTCAACAACTTTTTTAAAACACCTATTATTATAGGAAAAAAATACAAAAAAATAAGTCAAATAAAGAGAAAACAGAAATTGTTATTAAAAAACAGATTGGATAAGGTGAACGTTAACATGAAAATTATTCACATATGACATTAAAATTAAATAAGTCACTATATCTATGGCGTTCAATTGCTCATGAGTATGATTCACATAAATTATTCACATAAGATGAACTCCATATGAAATATGGAAATAACTAAGATCAATGGATAAATTTAATTAAATTGAAAAAAATTAGAAATACTTTGATATAACGTAAAACACATAATAATATTTAAACCCGAAAATATGGACAAAAAAATATTCATTTGCCTAATTTTTTTTATTGGAATCTGAAAAATACGACACAAAAATTACTCTGTATGAAGGATTGCAACGAGAGAGAGAGGAATTGAGACATTGCGAGTTCAAATGATCTTGAAATGACGAGTGTAACAGATTAAGTGAGACGGAAATCAAATGATAAGGCGACAAGATGGACGGTACAAAATACGGAGTAGTATGTTATGGAAAGGTAGTTAGATTTAGGGTGAGAGATGAGAGAGCACAAAGTTGTATGTGTGGCTATGGTGGGTTGGTATACGGGCCGTTAATAGCATATCTTTGGACTTGGTCTGTTTTGGGTAAACTCGCTCAAAGTAAGTCTAAGTTTTGACCCTGGTGTCACAAAAATTACCATAATTTCAAATGATTTTACGGGTTATGGTTTTATTTATTTTCTTATCTCATTCATTTATTTATTTTAATTAAATATGTTGAGAGAAAAAATTAAAGATATGCAACAAATAAGTATATTTATTAAAAATTAAAAGTATGTTCTTCCAAATTCGCGGGTCTGTGTGAATTGGAACAATCATAAAAAAAATTGCACGAATTTGTCTCCCGTTGAAAAAACCACACGCCGTAATTTAAGCATTCTGGTGCAATTTGCAAGCTTTTGTTTTACACATGCTTACGTATTATAGTTATAATATACGGCCCCGTATTTCAAATCCACTTATACATGTATAGTATGTGTAAATTCCATATTTCAAATTTCACAATGTGGGTGTTTAGACGGGTTCAGATTACAAATTATTGATCAATCACGCGCTTTACGCAATAAGTTTAATAAACAGGTCCTAATTAACAGCCAACATGTGAAAACAATCATGTGAAATTTATAGGTCATTATTAATACACGGGCACTAATTAACATTCAATATATGTAAAACAATTACACGGGTTTATATTGTCTTATGTTGGCATTTTTGTAATTCACATAGAATAGTGTCTTTCATTTAATTTTTCTTAATATCCTCCTAAGTCACTATTTACACACGGTCAACTCTATGTAGCCATTTCGAGAGTCACAAATAAAAAGGAACTAAAGATTCTTATTTACGATGATGAAAAACGCGCGTCCAATTTCGAGAAATTATAATACAATTGTAATTATGATTGTACATCATTACTCCTCCCTATGGTATTTTTCTTCTTTTTAAATTTTTTTCTACCTTTGTTATGCTATAATATATGACTAAAAACAATTGTTTTTTTTGTTACCCTAATTTAAAACCCTTCTCTATATATTGAACCACACTAACTAGGTAAAATATGACCTTATTTAAAAAATAACTTATATTAACGACATTTTTTTTTACAATATTTTAACTTGCAAGCCCGTGCAATTTGCACGGGCATAAGACTAGTGTCTATTGAAAGCTGGAAAAACAGACCTCAAATGAGCCCACAACAAATTCACCTACCAATTCATGACACATTCTGTTGATGAAAAAGACATATCTTACACTAAGGTGAAAACAACATTTATCTAAATCATTAAAAGCATTGTCTATTGTAAATAAGTAAGGTGAAAACTCCTATTTTACACCAAGGTGAAAACTCCTTCCAAAATAGTACAGAAAAATTAAGAAACAATTGAATCAGTAAAAAAAAGTAAAAATCATTTAAACAAGAGCTAATTAAAAGCGTCTTTTAGAAGCTAGAGAGAGGAGAGAGAAAGCTCCAAAAAAAACCAAATAAAAAAAACCCCAAAAATCGAACACATCTCGCTGACGACTTTTCTAGCCTCGGTGAGGGTCTTTCAATCCTACTTATTCTAGCCCCTATCTGTTGTCGCCGTCAATCTTACGCCGGCTACTTCAATCGTTGTCGCCGTCTTTGTGTTGGTTCAGGTTTGTTTTTTTTTGTTTCGCTCTATTCAATCGATCAAGTTTATGTACCTTCTGCTTTTCTGGGTTTAGTTGTTTCAATTGCATCTGGTTTTTAGAGCGATATTCAGTAGTAAGGAGGATATTTTCGTCTCTTATTAGTACTTCTGTTTTGTTTGGGGTTGTGGTCTGTTATATCGTCTTATTCAGTGTAGTGTTATGGCTTCATCTACTATACATCATAAATATCTGGAAGCTTTTACCTCTGCTCATGTTAGTGATGGGTTTATGGAGGATGATGGGGATAGGATGTTAGGTTTGTTTATGAAAATGCAGGGGTCATTTTCGTCATCCCTATCTGAGGTAAGGACACTTAAAGATAAGGGAAACAATCTCTTTCGACAAAATCATTTTGATTAGGCCGCATCGTGTTACGATAAGGCTTGTAAACTACCTGGTCTGACCTTGGGAAATTTTGGAGGTGAAGATATTCAATCGTTATCCGGCCTTGCAATCTCTAAATTCTAATTTGGCAGCTTGTGCCCTGAAATTGGAGGAATTTAGAGCAGTTGTGGATCTGTGTACCATGATCTTGGAATCTTTTCCACAAAACATCAAAGCTCTATTTCGTAGGGCAATTGCATATATGAAGTTGAACAGGTTTTTAAAAGCAAAAAAGGATCTTATGGAAGCATTGGAGGCGGAACCTAAAAATAAGGATGTTATAAGAGAATTGGAAGTGGTTAACGGCCTCCTCCTCATAAAGGCTAATGGTAAAAGAGTTTTGAAGGTCGGTTCAGCTAATGGAATGAATGTGAACAATAAAAACCAGGTGCATACTTCGGATATTGTGCATGCTTCTGAAAATAATATTAAGGATTGTGAGAGTGTGATCACGGAGGCGACGAAAGTCCTTGAAGAAGTGAGTGTTAAGGAATATGTGAGTGTGGATTTGGAGATGGCTGAAGCTGAAAGTACTTGTAGCCAGGGGCGGACCCAGAATTTTTTCTTTGGTGTAGCAAAATTCTAATATTGATAATATTTTTAAAAAAAGTCGATTTCAATAAAAATCAAACTATTTCTACAATATTCGTTTGAGTTGTTTCTCCGTCAAATAATGTGCGATTAGTCTAATGATTACTCAGAGTTCAACTACTTAAACCAATAAATTTTTCAAATTCTCATTTAAGACGGTATTATTCCGTTAAGAAAATAGACAAATAAAATTTCAAACATAAATATTTAGGTGACAACTTTATTTTAGTCACCAAATTACATTTGTCATGACTTTTACCCATAACCCACTGCCCCTGCAATCTGTCACATCAATAAATTATTGATTTCCCACCTCATCCCATTATCACTTTACCAATTTTCATGTTTACTCTATCAATTACCATACCACCATCGCCCTCATTCTCAAATCACTTCCCCTCATTGTTTACTATACCAAATACTCAAATACCCAATTGCAATTGTCTACTATACGGAGATCAGAAATACACTTTTTTTTTAAAATTTAGCTACCCAAATACCCACTTACAAATACTATCCGGGAAGCCTAACAAACATTCAATCAACCAATTTCAATTACAAATTAAATACAATCCGGGAAGCATAACAAACATTCAATCAACCAATTTGAAAATGAAATTACCCAATTAAAAATATCCAATTACAAATATTATATACAGTACAATGAAATCAAATTACTAAAACGGCGAATAAGTGGTAGAAATTAAAATTACGTGTCGGATTTGTGGTGGTGGGGCGATGCGACGGCGAGCCGATTGTCAATGGCAAGGTAGAAATTAAAATTTTGAGATTAAGTATTGAAAAGTATGAAAATTTTACACGAAATATATAGATGAGAAAGGAAGTTATAGAGTTTGATTTGTTTTAGATCACTAGATGTGTGATTGTGTGAATCAACGGAAATATTTAATCAATGTACCAGATTTTTAGGAATATTGGGAAGATAATTTAGGGGAGGATTAACTGATTTAGGAAAGTAAATTATAAATGAAAGATTTTTTAATTTTTTTGGTGTGGCAGATTTTCCCTCCGTAAGGGTTTTAAAATGTTTTGGTGTAGCATTTGCTACAGGTCACTGTAGCGTGGGTCCGCCCCTGCTTGTAGCATTAATCAGAAGACTGGTTTGGAGAAAAATGGTCCTATAAAGTCTTCTATTGATTTCTCAAAGGAGGGGGGGGGGGGGGACATTCCCGACTAAGGATATCGGGACAAGATTATCAAAAGCTCCTTCAAGGTGAAAAGGTGATGTGGTACCACAAAAAGGATTTGTCGCCTATGACTATTTGAATATGTCATATCCTGTCTTCTAAGGAGGAAAGAAATATAAAAGATGTTTGTAATAAGAAGGAAAAGAAAAAGAAAAGAGACTTTCTAAACCTCGGAAACGTAAGAGAGGGGTGAAAAAGGATAATATGTCTTCTCCTTTTGAAGTGATCACTATTGCTAATGGTGGTGGTCCAAAGTCCCCCATTAGTGGCATAAGCTCGAGACCGTCCTCCTTTTGTGACAATTTCACTTCTATTGGTACCCAGGTTTCCCATGAGAGCACTTCAGTTGTTGAGTCTTTTTTATTGAAGAACGATAAAATTTCCATCTCTATTCACCCTCTTGCCTCTTCTGATCTAACTGTTAATTAACCGTTCTATTTTTCAGCCAGTCATAAGCACAACAAGGCTTCTTTGGTCGGTAAATTGCCACGTATTCCGATTGCATGTATACCTTGCAGGTCCTCCTCCCTTAGACATGTGAGAGAGAAGAAAAAAATTTCTACCTACAAGAAGAATCATAGCCAAGGGGATGAATCTCCGAGACACAATTTATCTACTCTATCTACAAGTAGATACCCTTTCCGTAAATTTCTACGTCTTCGTGGCGTAAGTGTGTCTTGTTGCAGATACTCTCGGAAGCTCAACTAATAAAGAAGAGAAAAGAAGTTTTCGCTCAATTGGAATGTTCAGATTGTCCCCCCAAGAGACCTACCATTCGTGTCAGCCCTATTTTTAGTTTAATGTCTTTTTCGTCTAATATAATAAATAAGTCCGATCCGGAGAGTCGGGTCGGTATTATGTAAAAACCCTTTCTTTACAACTGCAAAAAAAAAAGCTACTTAAAAAAAAAAAATTGATGAAATAATAAGGCCACTATTAGACAAAACTATGGGTTAGAAATTTGTTGATTTTATATTATTTTTGTTAATTCTACATTATTAGTATGTCATTTTAGATCAAGACCAACGTTAGGTGCAATAACCATGTCGGTTAAGTACGTAACGATGGTTGGTAAAGTATTATTCTAAGTTACAGTTGTATCCAGATAAAGTTGTAAGTAATTGCACAACTTAAAGAAATTCCCACCTAAAAGCTATTCAGGGAATGACAAATTCTTACGACATTGATGCCGATCGACGGCTCCAAAATAGCGTGTACGCCAATCCTCATATTCTATCTGTACAACGTAAAAAAAATGTGGATTCCACCATAACACCCAACATTTGCCTTGTCCCACTTCACATGGGTAATCTTTGTCCCGTCGGAAGGGATACTATATAAACAACAAATGCAAAATCGGACGTCTGCATGTTATCTCCTCGTGGGTGAACAAGAGTGCGGATCTAATCCTTGTATATTTTTTGTCACATATACTTAATTACATACGTTGAAATCGTTCTCCCAGTTTCCAACTCAAGCAATTTTTTTCCTTATGGATATATCCGTCACAATATTTCAATACTCTTGTCATAATCGTGTTATTGAATACTCAATATTTCACTAAATATTTCCATTTTTCCTTCTGATCAATAAGATACTCTGACTCGTTATTATCCTTAAGTCTATACGATATACAACAATAATATCAACCAATCTATGAAACTATACTCATGCGGTGGTGAAGGACACGTCGCCAGCCCTAACCCACATTAACCAAATAGTTCGGAAAACAACAAAATCAGATAAAATAGATGAAAGGAAACACCCAGGATCTGTCCAAGGAACATTGAATAAAATAAAAAGCATTCTTGTAAATTGTAATACCCCGTATTTTCATAGTTCGTAATAATGAGTTGTTTTATATTTATTGTCAAGACGAGGTATAATTATATTCTATTCGATACGTATTTTGCTAATTGTTATAATACTAATAATAATAATAATAATAATAATAATAATAGTTATATATACTCGTTAAGTTTAATATTTAGTATTTATATCGACGTTTTGATAATTATGTGAGAAATTATATTCGATAATCAAGTTATCGAATAATGCCATTAAACCTTATATGATATTAGTGAAGTGTCGAATATGGGTCTTATTTATCGAATCCGTGATTTATGTCGTTTTGGGCCTCGTTATGTGTGCCCAATAGCAGCCTTCGATGGGCCATATCAATACCCGTTCACACAAATTAAAACACTACACTCACCTTACACGACCTAATATTAACTAGACCTAAAACCCTACTCTACCCTAATCGACACACCACAACTACACTCACATCACTGCCGCCACACCTGAGATTGAAGAGGAGGGTCCACACGGTGGCCAAGGGTGGTCTAGGGGTAGTCATTTGCACAGGAAATGAGGTAAATTCGCCATTCCCTTCGTCTTTCTCTGTTTTCATTCGTGATACTATGTTTGTTATGCTCTTGCGTTTATCGTGTTTCTGGGTTAATTGGTTACTGTGTATTCATGAGTCTTGGTAGGGGGTGTTTGTAGGATAGGTTGGTAATGGTAGGGTGGAGCCTGGTGGTCGGGAAAGCATTAGTTGACAGTTGTTTAAGGGCAGTGATCAACTATCAGGCACAGGGGACTGTCGCGTGAGGTGTAGCGTGTTATGCGACTGTTTTGGGTTATTTTAGGAGGTACCGAAGCCTAGTGGTTGTCACCGGGGGGTCGTGGGTGAGGTGAGGTGTCGAGGACTCGAGGGTGGTGGTCAGTTGGGGTGATGGAGGCGTTAACAGGTGGTTAACAGCGTAGTTATAGGAGGGTGAAACACGGGTAAATAGAGAAACAAGGGTTTCTGGTTATGATCAATACGTTTGGGCCTGGTGTCGAGGGGCTGTTAGGGACGAGTCAGGGGTTGTGGTTGGTGCCTATGGATGCGTCATGGTGCAGTGGTGTCAGCCACTGTGATTGGGTGGTGGTTCAGGCTTTGTAGGGTGGTCGGCGGGGCTGTGTTTGAGGACGATCAGGGAGTGTTTGGTAGTGCAGGTCTGATGCTGGCCACGACTGGTTGAAGGAGGCTGATTGAATATATATGAGTGTTGCTATTATTAGAGTGTTATACATTGTTGTTGCTTTTGTTGTATATCAGTAATAATGTTATTATCATTTTTATTATTGTTATTTTACTTATTATTATTAGTATTACTAATATTATTATTAAAAGTATTAGTAGTATTGTTATTATACGTTTATTATTGGAATTGTCTTTGTTATTTTAATATTGTTAGTATTAATATGGTTATTATTATATGTAATGTGTTCATACTTTAATTATTAAAATTGTTAAGTGGATTTTATTATACAAGAATGTGACGGTCATCAATAGTTCAATTATATTTTTCTATGTTCGTTTATTTAGTTGGAAATGAGTTATAAAAGTAATAAGGACGGATTGATTGAGTTGGTTGAAGTAGTGATCATATGTGATACGGTCTCGTTATGCGTAATGTATTATTCAAATCATTAATCTGAATAATTGATATATTATATTAGTTTGTGTAATTGTATTAGTTAGTAATTACGTATATCATATGTTTAGGTGACGGTTTCCGCGTGGAATATTACTAGCAGCTGTTTGGTTGTCATTCTGCAATTTGAGGTAGGGGAATAGACTGTGAATTATATTTATGCCATGAATGAGATTGTTCGTTTATTATGAGATCGGTATATGATGTTTAATATTGTTGTTGAGATGTTATTATTTTATCTTGAAAATTATTATATGATGTGAATTGGAGAACTGGGGCATGTGATATTGGGGCATGTGATATTGGGACATGTGATATGGTCATTGGAGGAGTAGGGACTTGTGAATGAGAATTGGTGTTTGATCGGGAAGTGGTTGTTGAGACGGTATGAAGATGGAAGTTGGGTTGCATTCTATTGTTGTTCATGTATTATTTATCCTCCTACTCAACCTCGTGGTTGACCTTGTGTATTCGTGTGACACCTACGATGATCCGGAATAGGGAGTCGATTCTATAGGTCAGAGACAGATGGATTAGGAGCTTGGGCATGGAGAGAGACATGGCTTGGACCTACTTAGAATTAGATCACACACTTAGATGTCATCAGTTGTACTTTTATTCTGCTGCGTAGTTTTTGTAATATCAAAGTTTAAATTTTATCAATTTCATATAAAGTACTTTGGTTGTTTTACTTTGTTATTCACTACCTCGGTCGTTCCGAGATGGTAACAGTCCTATTGATTTGAGAATGTCTGGCTAAAGGCTCTTAAATAAATGGGGGTGTTACAAAGTGGTATCAGAGCAAACGATCCTCAGGCCTAAACCAAATGAATAATAATTAACGTAGGAAGAGTCTAATGAAATGAACCCCGAGATGAAACTGATAGGAGCCTCAAAAAGGAACGGGATGAGTTAGGGGTCCCTTCACACCAAACCATGAGCCCATTCGGTTCTGTCTCGGGAACCCAATGAGAGTAATTGAAGAGTGGGGTAGACTATATAGTGACCTAGTTATATTGTACTAACGTTCTTACAGGAGAAGAATAAGGTAAGTAATATGTGAGTTATGATTAATTATGTGCGTTGGGAGGATATGTGTGATAAGAAATGTGATCGATCTGGATGATTGAATTGAAATTTTAAGAGTTTGGAGGTGTATTTGTTGAGCAATAGTTAGAGTGATGTGATCATAGGACGTTTGTGTTTGAAATGTCCATATGATTATCTGGCTATTAAATGGCTATCGTAACTATGTAAAGTATTGTTTAGTGTTTGGATATGAATGATCGTATTTATATATTATAGTGATCCATGGCTGGTGATATGCGGAATGTGTTGCCCCAAGCCATGAATGGCATATAGTTATGTGTTACATTTATATGTACATGTATAACTATCGAGTTATTTAGTTGATTCTACTTTTAGTTTCGAAATCTTTACTGTGTTCTAGATGACAATTATAGTTGAAATGAGGAATGAATGTTAATATGGTGCAAAGTGATGTCTATGCTTCAAATGATATGTCAACATGTTTTGGAGAAGAATAGATGAGTTTCGAAGGAAGTAATGTGAAATTATAAAGGAACCAAAATTTTAATAAGTTTCCTGAATGTTACCTTGTTTGTACGGGCTGCCATCTTAAATGTGTTCCATATATGTATATGAAAATTTTATGTATGATAACCTTCTGAGTTAGCTTCCCAATGCTTTTGGTTTTATGTTAATAAGAGTTATATTTTGAGAGAAATAAATATTTTAGTTGACAGTGGTCAGATTGTTACTACACAGTTCCGTTTTGACCATGTTTTTGTAAAGGAAATCATTTAAAACGTGGTTACTTTTATGTATAATTCCAACTCCACTGTTCAGAATATTCATTCATATTTCGAAAATGATAAGCCACGTAAAATCTTAATTAGTCGTTATTTAATAGTGATTTTTGCAAGTTGTCCAATTTTCTGTCGAATTGCTGTAAAGTTTCTATTAAGACCAACTGAGTTGTAAAAATTGTTATAAATAGTTTTCTTAATATATGCATGTGATCCTTTCCCCTATGATTAGTTAATTCCTTATATTTTCTAAAAACTATAATAACTCGCAAAATAGCTAAGCGGTTATTTAATTATGATTTTTTTAATTTAAGTTGTTGCATAATGTTTAATTGGTGAAATTGTGAGTTATGTAAGTTTCATATTAAAGTTTAATCAAATGTGAATTATGTGATGTGACTAGGGATGTCAATGGAGCGGGTCTTGGCGGGTCTCGGCCCGCACCTGTCCCACGTGGGGCGGGTGTGGGTAATGATTTGGTGGGTCGTGGGGCGGGGATGGTTTTCAAACGCATCATTCGTCGCGGGTCGCGGGGCGGGTGCGGGTATCACATGAGACCCGCCCCATACCCACCCCGCCCCACACCCACCCCGCTCGCCCGCCCCACATGTCCCCGCCCCGCTTATACCCACCTAATAAATAATAATATCTAATATTAATATATATAGATAAAAAAATATAACTTAAAAGATTAAAAAAAAGTTTTAATAAATAAGTAACCCCTACCTAGTAGTCTAATCAGGCCCAAACAAGTAAGTAACTTCTACCCAGTAGTCCAATAAGGCAATAATCACTAGTTCACTACTCAGTATTCCGTATTTGGACAGCTGTGCATGTGTTTTGTGGTATATTTGTATGTAAAACCGTTTCATGGCTCAACGGATTCTTGTTAATTGAATGTTAAGGCATTTTGCGAAAACTTATTTGTATAAGTAGTACGACTACTATATTTTAGATTCACGATTTATATTTCTTGAGGAGTTAGGCGGGTCAACGGGTCCCCGCGGGGCGGGGACGGTTTTGAAAGGTTCAACCCGCCGCGGGTCGCGGGGAGGGTGCGGGTGTACATTAAAAGTTTGCGGGGCGGGCGCGGGTTGACCCCCCTCCGCACCCGCCCCACCCCATTGACATCCCTAGATGTGACCACTTGATATCCTGATATGGCATTAGTAACATGAATAGTAGGCATATGATATGAATATGAACCTTACTATATGATAGCGTAACCTTGCTTATTTCGTCAAGTTTTATATAAAATAGTTTCAATTATACCGACGCTCTTACTTTCTAGTGTTATGACCTCAAAATAATTATGTGATGTTCGTATGTGATGTTAAAATCATGTTTATCATAGAAGAGTTTTGCAAAGTGGTAGAATGAAATTTAACTGGTGAGCTTATTAACATGATATAGCAATCTCATTGTTATACGTAATTGTGATTATTTTGAACAATGTGAATCTTGTTGATGTTCGTTCTTTTGTATATTAATGGTTTATCTCTGTCTAGTTCCCTGCGATTATAATATTTATAACTTTTCAAGTATATTGGTATGCCATAAAGTGAATTGCATATTGCTATATTTAAAATCTGATCACGATGTATTGAATTATTAATTGGTTGACATGCGATTTATGGAAGTACTAGTCGTGTGAATTCGTTTACTTTTATCGTTAAAATTTTCATAATTCATGAACTACAAGAACAATGTTTTAGTAAAGAAGAGTCAAAATGTCTCCGTGTAGTCTTGTTTCGATCTATTGTAACATCCCGTATTTTCGTAAAATCTAATTTAAGCGTTTTAAATTATTTTAAGTAATAAAATAATATTCTAATAATTTCTTGTGAAAGATTTTAATTTATTAGTAAGATCCGTCTTAAGAACCTTAAGTCCTTAAGACGAATACAAACTTGGTAAACTTAAGCTCTCATCTTAATATCCGTTCAAGATATCCAACCCGTTTAATTGACTCGGAAAGGACAACCCATAAACCCCCCTTAAAACCCTTTAGTCGACATATTCACTCTTCATCTTCAAACTTTACACTGTAAACACATTTCATACAAAACCTCCATTAATAACCTCTTCTTTTGCTCTTTTCTTCATCATCCGTCTACCGATTTGAGGTAATAATAACATTTTCGGAATCCTCATCAAATTTCCAAGCCATCTATCACTTCCGTTTTTCAATCCCTTCATTTCGAAATTCGGCCTGTTTTGCATAAATTCCGTTTTTATGTCCTTAAACCCGTTTTTCGTGCTTGTAGGTGAAGGATTGGAGAACCCGGACATTGATAGCTTCGTGGTAGAGGAGGATCTTTAGGCCGGAGTGCATTTAAGGTGACGATAATGAGAAACTCGGCCTTAATGTGAATATTAGCAAGTTTTGATGTGTTCTTATATTTGTTTCTGATTTTTGTTAATGTTTAATGATCAATGGACTTAGTATCATGTTTAGGATTGTTCTTATGTGAAGAATTTATGCTTGGTGATGTTGTTATATGTTCTTAAGCTTATTTTCAGTTTTTCACAAGTTAAGACGGATACTTGATATAATCGTTTGAGGATTGTTATGGGATTTGTTTGCTGATAGATAATGAGTTTAGATGATTCATGATGTTGGGTATATCTTGCTTGTAGCAAATATTGAAGTTTGTATGTCGATTTGTGATGTTTTCAAATAGGCTGAATGACACGGCTGTCGCAACCCTATCAAAGATAACCAACTGGCCTAACTAATGTAGCAAGGAAGTCGGGATCGTATCCACAGGGAGACTAATATGAATTCTAAAAGCTAAACTAAAGTCCGTCAAGGTAACCAGAATTGGGGGTTTTGTTTGTTGTTTTGACTAAACTAAAAGTAGTGAAGGAAAGAGAGAAATAAAGAGCGTAAAAGATACGAGGGTTAAATAAGAGAAAGAGAAACTAGGACAGTCGGTTCACCAATGAAAGTAAAACTAACGGTTAAGGACTAGGTTGCAGATCGGTCACAGATAAAAGTCTAAGGGGCAGTGAAAAGGTCCTCTCAGATCGCTATTCGCCCTAAAATGCTTCTAGCGGGCTCTCGCAACTTACTAGGGCACTCTAATGTTTATGACAGGTCTAACCCTCACCAGGCTCTCGATCTTAGGTCGGGGTTTACCAAACAATTAATTAGCTACGTCGACTTAACCAATTAAAAGCAATAAAATGTCATAAATAGCAACAAAGGCAAAGACTAATAACCGATCTAGCCTAGTCAAGTATCGTCACAATTTCATTGGATCCCCTATATCCTAGTCAAGGGAATTAGCTATTCATAACGGGATTGACAATAAGGAAAATCAAAATAACTATGGAATATAACATGTTCGCAAGAAAAACTGGAACTAATGAAACAGAAAGATGAAGCAAGGAGAAAAGAGAAATAAGAATAAAACAACCGCGAGAAAATGAATTACCAAGTATCAAAAGTGTGGCAGAGAGAAGTTCCAAAAAGCTAGGTCTCAAAAATTCAGAGACAATTTTTGATCGAATCTCAAAAGTAAAAAGAAGAGAATAGAAAAAAGCATGCCCTAATGAGTACCGAGTACAAGTCTTTTATACTAAAAGACCAAAAGAAATAAAAACTAAACAGTAACTGACAAAATAAACCTAAAGTACGAAATTTTGTCCCGCATACATGTGTCGATCGACATAGATTTGTGTCGATCGACACCCTCAATGCTCCGTCGATCGACATAAACTTGTGTCGATCGACACAACACTATAGCTTCAAAGAGTTGGCTTTCTGTGACGATGGCCAGTCTGTCGATCGACTTCATACTTGTGTCGATCGACACCAATATTCTGTCGATCGACACTCTGTCGTCGCACAGTTCCTACAATGCGCACTGAACTTCAAACGGCTGCCATTTCTTCGTTACTCAGGCAAATCAAGCTTTTTTGGTGGCGTTGGAAAGCTAAGAGAATAAGCTTTCATCTCCAATTTGAATCACTCGATTATCATTTGTATAACTCGAGTTATGGCTCTTCAAAGTAGGCATTGGCGGTGGGAAGCTCTTCTTTCGCTCGATAGACTTCCGTTACTTCTACGCGCATCTCAAGATGGTAGTAACAAGCTCCGACTCAACTCTTATCCTAAATGCATGCATGGGGACATGTTTTAGGCTTGATTATGATCTTCTCCGGCTCATATCTGCAAATAACACAAGATAAACCAAAGTAGACTATTCGGGGGACATTTGTTGTAAAACGCTACGAAATAAGCATGGAAATGCGTGCTAATATGGCCTAAAAGGTCTATGTAAAATGAACGCATCAAACTTCCCCATACCGAACCTTTGCTTGTCCCCAAGCAAAAAGTGTAACAAGCAAGGACTAAAAAGATAGGAGTTAAACACGAACAAGTAATCCGTCGTCTCAAACATCTAAAGCAAGTGAATCATCTCTAATTGTCAAATCCTAAGGCAAACGAATCTAAACATGCTTCATAAAGCGGTTGGACTTTGGAATTTGCAAGATTATCTAAACTGGACTCTCACGGGTCGCTCAATCGCTCAAACAAACACAAGGCAATATATAATGTAAGATAGGAAGAATCGAGATCACTTTCCTAACTGCGACCTATAAGAACATGCATGCAATCTAACATGAATAGAGTCTCTACAACCGTACGTATGCATTCCCACACTTTAATGACCATGACACATGCCGAGGATAGTTATGGGATATGTAAGGCTATGGGTAAGAAGGTGATGAAAATGAATTTGCCAAAAACTGGAGTTAAAAGCCAAGCTAGTAACAATGAGAACCAAATTATATATATCTCCCAACTTCATACTCAATACATCAATACACAACAATGTAGATTGGGTGCATCCAACTCTCAATACCTCAAAAACTTATCAACCCCCCATAAGATACGATATAAAAAACATGGGAGTAGAAAAATCGTCAATTGATTTCTTCAACTTTTCATACATGAAATTTTCTTCTTTCTTTTTCTTCATCATACTACCCTTTTTCTGAATTTTTTTTTACTAATGTTTTTTTTTTCTTTCACCCATTTTTTTTATGACAAGATAAAGTAACCAAATTGTAAAACATCACATTCCCAAAAGGCTACCATTACTAGCTCGGTTAGGGTGGGCAAAATCATGGATTGTAGCTATATGGGACAGAAATAGGCAAATTTGGCTTTGTGAAGCTTATGGGTAAAATGAATAAAAGGGAACCTCTACCACATGTATCAACAAACCGCAAACCCGAATGCATACATGTATTAAGAAGACTGAACTCATGTTTATGCAAATTGATGTTACATGTCTCATAAGGAGTAACTACTCACTTTCCTAGATGAACCAGTCATGAATGTCACCGGTTGTAGGCTCTAATTCCTTAGAAAGTTATTGTAGGTTGCCAGAATATCAAATCCAGTCTACTTGTCCAACATGCTTTGAAACGAGATTCGAGAAAATTGCCAAAGAACTTGCTAAAAGATGTGAAACAATTACCTAGTTTGAGTTTTCTGACGATTTAACAGCACTGAGAAACTCCAAACTGACTCGATCTAGTACGCAAAAGTCAACGTGAGTTTTTTTTTATTTGGTAATTTTAGGATGCAAGGGAAATGATAAAACAATGCATACGTAAATGAAACGTAATAACAAAAATGTAATAAAAACAATATGCAGACCAGATATGGATGCATAACCTCCCCAAACCAAACCGTACAATGTCCTCATTGTACAAAGTAAAGGAAAAGAAATGCAAACTAAAGAGAGTGAGTCAGAAACTTACAAGAATGCGCGCACCACGGACCTCCCCAAACCAAATCAGACATGGGAAGTAATCAGAGACTCGATCGATTCAATTGTCGCATCAGCAAGCGACGAACTAGCGGCTGATAGAATGTACATAATCAAAACAGCTCAGAGCCCTTAGAAGTCGGTCAAAAATCTGCGCATGTGCTACACAAAAGCATAAGTAGCACCAGCAGTTAATAGGAGCAAATAAAAACAAAGTGAAATAGCACATCACCTTGCTGAACTTTCTTTGACAGCTCCTATAAAAATCAACCGAATAATTCCACCCTTTAGTTGAGGCTGGAACACCGAAGCTCAAATCACAGGAAAACAGAGAGTTGGAGATCACATAAACATTTAACAATGAAAACACATGAGTAGAAATAACCTGCTTAGACGGGTATTCTACGTGAGGTGAAGGAGTCCAGTGTGCAATATGAGAAGGTGGGTAGTCATCCCAAATGCAAGGGGAGGTAAAATCAAATGTGTTAACGGGGTCACCTATAACATACTCATCTATCATATTATCATATGAGTCCCATTTGACCTCTAGACTGTCTAATCGCCCATCCCCACTCTCCTCATCGCAAGATCCATCACGAAAGGAATTCTCTATAGAGTCCCTCAAGTCTTCCTCACGTGGCTGGATATCTGTAAAAGTATCATAGAGAGGTCCTATATCATCCTCAAAGAAGGGATTATCAACTAAGCCTATGGTATCCTTCTCTATGGTTCCGTCAACGTCATTTTCATTCTGTAAAACGGTTTCTACGGTCTCACCCACCCCCTTATCCATGTCTGACCGAAGTGAGAAAGTGGGTTTGATACTCTCAATGGCAAACCAGTCAAAGAATTCCAAAAGCTCATTGACAGGTTTCCCACTGAAATCTCCCTTACCTATTGAGCTGAGGTACAATCGTGTAGGGTCATTCATACCCCGGATGATACACAAGCAAATCTGGAGGGCAGTCAAAGTTCCATAATTCAACGTATCCAGCCACTCCTCGAACCTGTCTATGTAAGCACCAAATGATTCGTCTTCACCCTGTGGAAACTAGATAGAAGACATTAGAATGGCCTCAAGGAACCGAAGTTCCTTGAGACAAAAGACAAACTAAACTAAAGCAAATAAAATATCACCGTCTCCCCGGCAACGGCGCCAAAATTTGACACGGCTGTCGCAACCCTATCAAAGATAACCAACTGGCATAACTAATGTAGCAAGGAAGTCGGGATCGTATCCACAGGGAGACTAATATGAATTCTAAAAGCTAAACTAAAGTCCGTCAAGGTAACCAGAATTGGGGGTTTTGTTTGTTGTTTTGACTAAACTAAAAGTAGTGAAGGAAAGAGAGAAATAAAGAGCATAAAAGATATGAGGGTTAAATAAGAGAAAGAGAAACTAGGACAGTCGGTTCACCAATGAAAGTATAACTAACGGTTAAGGACTAGGTTGCAGATCGGTCACAGATAAAAGTCTAAGGGGCAGTGAAAAGGTCCTCTCAGATCGTTATTCGCCCTAAAATGCTTCTAGCGGGCTCTCGCAACTTACTAGGGCACTCTAATGTTTATGACAGGTCTAACCCTCACCAGGCTCTCGATCTTAGGTCGGGGTTTACCAAACAATTAATTAGCTACGTCGACTTAACCAATTAAAAGCAATAAAATGTCATAAATAGCAACAAAGGCAAAGACTAATAACCGATCTAGCCTAGTCAAGTATCGTCACAATTTCATTAGATCCCCTATATCCTAGTCAAGGGAATTATCTATTCATAACGGGATTGACAATAAGGAAAATCAAAATAACTATGGAATATACCATGTTCGCAAGAAAAACTGGAACTAATGAAACAGAAAGATGAAGCAAGGAGAAAAGAGAAAAAAGAATAAAACAACCGCGAGAAAATGAATTACCAAGTATCAAAAGTGTGGCAGAGAGAAGTTCCAAAAAGCTAGGTCTCAAAAATTCAGAGACAATTTTTTATCGAATCTCAAAAGTAAAAAGAAGAGAATAGAAAAAAGCATGCCCTAATGAGTACCGAGTACAAGTCTTTTATACTAAAAGACCAAAAGAAATAAAAACTAAACAGTAACTGACAAAATAAACCTAAAGAACGAAATTCTGTCCCGCATACATGTGTCGATCGACATAGATTTGTGTCGATCGACACCCTCAATGCTCCGTCGATCGACATAAACTTGTGTCGATCGACACAACACTATAGCTTCAAAGAGTTGGCTTTCTGTGACGATGGCCAGTCTGTCGATCGACTTCATACTTGTGTCGATCGACACCAATATTCTGTCGATCGACACTTTGTCGTCGCACAGTTCCTGCAATGCGCACTGAACTTCAAACGGCTGCCATTTCTTCGTTACTCAGGCAAATCAAGCTTTTTTGGTGGCGTTGGAAAGCTAAGAGAATAAGCTTTCATCTCCAATTTGAATCACTCTATTATCATTTCTATAACTCGAGTTATGGCTCTTCAAAGTAGGCATTGGCGGTGGGAAGCTCTTCTTTCGCTCGATAGACTTCCGTTACTTCTACGCGCATCTCAAGATGGTAGTAACAAGCTCCGACTCAACTCTTCTCCTAAATGCATGCATGGGGACATGTTTTAGGCTTGATTATGATCTTCTCCGGCTCATATCTGCAAATAACACAAGATAAACCAAAGTAGACTATTCGGGGGACATTTGTTGTAAAACGCTACGAAATAAGCATGGAAATGCGTGCTAATATGGCCTAAAAGGTCTATGTAAAATGAACGCATCACTGAAAGTTGCGTTTTTCGTATCAGGCTCTCTGAGCCGGTCGACCGACCGGCCGCCGGTCGACCGGCTGGGAGCGTCTTTGGGTATTTTGCGATTGTTGGTAGGAAACTGGCTTGGGACTGCCAGCCGGCCGACCGGCTGCCTACCGACCGGCTGGTGGTCTCCTTGTGTTGTTTGTGTTTTGCGAAAACCATAGGAAGAAGGGAGCCCAGCCGGCAGACCGGCCGCCTGCCAGCCGGCTGGGAGTACATGTGGGGTGGTTTGCGAGTTTGTAAAGGCTAAGGGAATGGGTTCCCAGCCGGCCGACCGGCTGCCTGCCGACCGGCTGAGAGTCCCTTTGTGTTGTTCTCGGTTTAAAAAAGAAAGGAAGGCTGAGTGGATCACCAGCCGGCCGACCGGCTGCCTGCCGACCGGCTGGGGATCCCTGTAGGCTGTTTTGTGTAATACGCGTATAACTTTTAAACGGTTGATCGGTTTTGATTGAAACTCGTTTTGTGTACCCGTGATATGTATTTGAGGTCCCCGGAGGATGGGCGACACTATATTGGGTTCGGGAATGGAGTGAGAATAGAGACCCCCGGTCGGGTAACCGAAAGGGAAACCGGCTCTCCCTCAACTTAGTTCCCGGGGTCAATTAGGTGTTGATTAGAAGTTAAGAAAACTAGAACTATAGTTTAGTTCATAGACTTTGGTTGATATTGTATTGATGCGTATTAAGTTATGCCTTAAGCTGGCCTCTGAACTTAATACGTGAGTTGTTTGTCATATATGGGGATATGCCTTAAGCTGGCCTCTGAGCTCCATATGTGTATGTTTGTCGTGTCTGGGACATGCCTTAAGCTGGCCTCTGAGTCCAGACATGTTTGATAGTGATCGCGTTGGAACATGCCTTAAGTTGGCCTCTGAGTCTGACGAGTAGAGCAGCTGCACAACGGGGTAGCTAAGGAACTGACACCTTGCCCGGAGTGCAGATGTTTGGTGCTAGAACATGCCTTAAGCTGGCCTCTGAGTTTAGTACCTTGTAATGTGGTGAAGGGACATGCCTTAAGCTGGCCTCTGAGTCCTTTACTTTTGGATGCTAGTCTATGCCTTAAGTTGGCCGCTGAGTCTAGTGTCTTGCTGATTGGCAGGTCCATGCCTTAAGTTGGCCTCTGAGTCCTTGCTTGCTGAATGTTTTGGTGTTAAGGTTATGTCTTAAGTTGACCGCTGAACCTTTACACTTGCTGATTGTTTAGTATTAGGTTATGTCTTAAGTTGACCGCTGAACCTTTTACTTGCTGAATTTATCTGCTTGCCTTGAGTTGGTACGAGTCAGATATAGATATTGATAATGATGGGTAAATGAATGTTTGTTTGAGCTATGGTTTGATCGTCCAAGGCATTGAATGACTCTTAGTTCGGTTTCATAAATAGTTGGATTGAAAGACCCCCCGACTGGGTAACCAGTAGGGAAACCGACTCTCGTTCCAAATGGTTTATGAAGTTGGTTGAGAGCCGTGCATTAGAGTTTGCATGATAGTATGAGATCAGTTGATGAGATGTTTATGCTTCACATGTCTATATATGATGGAGTATTCTGTATTGCTTTATGTGTTACGTGTTGTCACAAAAGGTGGCTAGGAGAACTCTAGTCACTCCCCACTGATTGTGGCGTACATGTTTTCATGTATGTAGGTACATGCAGGTTGGAGCGGGGTTCACGAGAGGGCTAGCGAGTGATGATCCTGTTGTCATCATATGACTTACACTTATATCGTTTAGCTGGACTCTTAGTTTCTTTTGATACAGTTTTTGGTTGGTGCCTGTAGGGATGTTCCATCCCAGGCTGTTGTACATATTTGGTTTTGATACTTAGAACTGTTACTTATCTATTTTGGTTTTATTTCGATTTTAGTTTCCGTCTCAGTTTAATTCTTCTCGCATGTTGTTTACTTTAAAAAGTTTTAATTCCGCTGCATTTTTGGTACTTTGTATGTTTATATTTCCGCTTTCGCGAGGGGTTTTACATCTATAGCTTGTAAAGTTGTCTTTTGACTCGTGTTTATAAATTGAGACAAATTACCATTTCAATGTTTCAAAAGTTTCAAAATGTTTTCAAAGTGATGATTATCCATGATAACGCTTGATGTTTTGATAATTATATTGATTGTTTGCAACCTGAAAAATTCTGTAGGTACGTGTTGATGAAATCTTGCCCGAAGGTTTAATTGCTGCGCATTATATAAAATCCTTATTTTGCAAGTCATATATATTAATAGTTTCATGATAAATGATGTAATGTGAGTGGATGGTAAATGTACCTAAGTGATTTTTGTTAACTTATTGATATCTAGGAATGTTAAACGGTCTTGTTAGTCTATGATTTGTGTATATCATGTGAAATATGTCAATGCTCCATGTTTAATTACGTTAATTAATTTTGTTCTATGTCTTTTCCTAAAATATGATTTTGCTTCTATAATATGATTATGAATATGAAATGTTTTAATTTGTAAATTATGAACTACGAGTTTGCTGATTGTCTACATTGTTGTAATATGCTGAGTTTGTGTTAAAATTTCAAAGGAGTATATAAGTGTTAGCTACTTTGATTTTGTTTTACTGTGTAACATGATTCTACCGATCTTATTATTCTTATTATTGTTCGGGGATATATGAATATGTGCTAATTGATTTGTCGGAGTCTATGTGCTTCAATATTTACTCAAGCTGACATGTTTTGATGACTATTTATATGTTGGTAATTATTGAGGAGTTGACATTGAGAATTTTATTGAATGTATAGTAGTATTCATATGTTATGAGTCACCGATTGTTCTTTTATTTTGAGAGTTGGGTTGTGCTATTGGGAGAATAAAGAGTATGAGATAAAGAGTATAGATTTAAGGTGTTCAAGCAATTGATTTTATAGTTGACTCTAGTGTGGAATACTGATGTTAACCTCATTAATATTGTGCGGGAATGTGAGCAATTGGCTAGTTGCAGATGGAAATTTGTTTTTGCAATAAATGAATATTGATATTAGTTTGGTTGTGTTACGAGTGAACACGGGGTATTTATATTTGAGAATCTTTATATTGCTTGTTTATGACCGAATTGGAGTATACAGTTTACAGGGGATTGATATATTGGATTGTGGATAAATGGTATTGCATTTTTATATATAATCGTTCTCTTTGACCTTAACTTGTGGGTGAGTAGCTTAAAGTTCATACCTTAAGTACTGTTGAGCACGGTTCTATGAACCTTTGACGATATTGATACTGATATTGAGATGGAGATTAAGATTGGTTACTAGTATTGAGTTATGGGGCCTTTGTGCCGGGTTATGTTTATGGTCCAGTAGTGACCATGGTTATTGAGTTATATTTTTATGAATTTGGAATCGATGTTGAGATGGAAATATTGTTTTGCGGTTCATTCCACCAGTTCACTCACCCCTTGTCTTTGGTCTTTGGTTCGACGATGAGAATACAATACTTAGTTACTTGGACTAAGATTTTATGAGATAAAGTAATGAGTAAGACGGAGTAATGAGCTAGAATTTTTATGGGGTTACGGGGACGTAACCATATTTTAAGGAGGATAGATTGTAAAATCTTAATGATTTATGATATGGCTAGTTGTTATGACATGCCTAATTGGTATGTCGTGATTGTTTGAATATACTTGATAACCCTGTTACTTTTGTTATGCATTTTATTGTGTTTCGTGAAATACCCTTTAATTTGATTATACGTTGAACTTTGGGAACAAAGTTCTCTTAACGAGAGTAGAATGTAACACTTCGTGTTTTAAAAGTGCTTTTATTAGTTTTTGATGTTATGTGGTGCCACGTTTTGTATTCGTTACATGCCTAATAACCAGTTGTTGACCATGGGATGGTGAACTTCGGGACGAATTTCATTTTAAGGAGGAAAGACTGTAATACCCAGTATTTTCATAGTTCGTAATAATGAGTTGTTTTATATTAATTGTCAAGACGAGGTATAATTATATTCTATTCGATACGTATTTTGCTAATTGCTATAATAATAATAATATTAGTTATATATACTCGTTAAGTTTAATATTTAGTATTTATATCGACATTTTGATAATTATGTGAGAATTTATATTCGATAATTAAGTTATCGAATAATGCTACTAAACCTTATATGATATTAGTGAAGTGTCGAATATGGGTCTTATTTATCGAATCCGTGATTTAATGTCGTTTTGGGCCTCGTTATGTGTGCCCAATAGCAGCTTTCGATAGGCAATATCAATACTCGTTCACACAAAACACTACACTCACCTTACACGACCTAATATTAACTAGACCTAAAACCCTACTCTACCCTAATCGACACACCACAACTGCACTCACATCACTGTCGCCACACCTGAGATTGAAAAGGAGGGTCCACACGGTGGCCTAGGGTGGTCTAGGGGTGGTCGTTTGCACAGGAAAGGAGGTAAATTCGCCATTCCCTTCGTCTTTCTCTGTTTTCATTCGTGTTACTATGATTGTTATGCTCTTGCGTTTATCGTGTTTTACGAGTCTTGGTAGGGGGTGTTTGTAGGCTAGGTTGGTAATGGTAGGGTGGAGCGTGGTGGTCGGGAAAACATTAGTTGACAGTTGTTTAAGGGCAGTGATAAACGATCAGGAACAAGGGACTGTCACGTGAAGTGTAGCGTGTTATGCGACTGTTTTGGGTTATTTTAGGAGGTACCGAAGCATGGTGGTTGTCACCAGGGGGTCTTGGGTGAGGTGAGGTGTCGAGGGTGGTGGTCAGTTGGGGTGATGAAGGTGTTAACAGGTGGTTAACAGCGTAGTTATAGCCTATAGGAGGGTGAAACACGGGTAAATGGAGAAACAAGGGTTTCTGGTTATGATCAATACGTCTTGGGCCTGGTGTCGAGGGGCTGTTGGGGACGAGTCAGGGGTTGTGGTTGGTGCCTATGGATGCGTCATGGTGCAGTGGTGTCAGCCACTGTGATTGTGCTGGTTCAGGCTTTGTAGGGTGGTCGGTGGGGCTGTGTTTGAGGGCGATCCGGGAGTGTTTGGTAGTGCAGGTCTGATGCTGGCCACGGATGGTTGAAGGAGGCTGATTGAATATATATGAGTGTTGCTATTATTAGAATGTTATACATTGCTGTTGCTTTTGTTGTATATCAGTAATAATGTTATTATCATTTTTATTATTGTTATTTTACTTATTATTATTAGTATTACTAATATTATTATTAAAAGTATTAGTAGTATTGTTATTATAAGTTTATTATTGGAATTGTCTTTGTTATTTTAATATTGTTAGTATTAATATGGTTATTATTATATGTAATGTGTTCATACTTTAATTATTAAAATTGTTAAGTGGATTTTATTATACAAGAATGTGACGGTCATCAATAGTTCAATTATATTTTTCTATGTTCGCTTATTTAGTTGGAAATGAGTTATAAAAGTAATAAGGACGGATTGATTGAGTTGGTTGAAGTAGTGATCATATGTGATACGGTCTCGTTATGCGTAATGTATTATTCAAATCATTAATCTGAATAATTGATATATTATATTAGTTTGTGTAATTGTATTAGTTAGTAATGACGTATATCATATGTTTAGGTGACGGTTTCCGCGTAGAATATTAGTAGCAGCTGTTTGGTTGTCATTCTGCAATTTGAGGTAGGGGAATAGACTGTGAATTATATTTATGCCATGAATGAGATTGTTCGTTTATTATGAGATCGGTATATGATGTTTAATATTGTTGTTGAGATGTTATTATTTTATCTTGAAAATTACTATATGATGTGGAGAGGAGAACTGGGGCATGTGATATTGGGGCATGTGATATTGGGACATGTGATATGGTCAATGGAGGAGTAGGGACTTGTGAATGAGAAGTGGTGTTTGATCGGGAAGTGGTTGTTGAGACAGTATGAAGATGGAAGTGGGTTGCATTCTATTGTTGTTCATGTATTATTTATCCTCCTACTCAACCTCGTGGTTGACCTTGTGTATTCGTGTGACACCTACGATGATCCGGAATGGGGAGTCGATTCTATAGGTCAGAGACAGATGGATTAGGAGCTTGGGCATGGAGAGAGACATGGCTTGGACCTACTAAGAATTAGATCACACACTTAGATGTCATCAGTTGTACTTTTATTCTGCTGCGTAGTTTTTTTAATATCAAAGTTTAAATTTTATCAATTTCATATAAAGTACTTTGGTTGTTTTACTTTGTTATTCACAACCTCGGTCATTCCGAGATGGTAACAGTCCTATTTATTTGAGAATGTCTGGCTAAATGCTCTTAAATAAATGGGGGTGTTACAATTCTAGATAATAGTAACTAATAATTTTTTTTTCATCCCTACAACCAAGCATCTTATATTATTTTGTCCATTTTGTATGTTAATAAGAGGCAACTTTGTACTTGATGTTTACACAATGTGCAATATTACAACCTATTATAGATGATTATACGAAGCAATTAACAGGGGAAAGTCGAAGAACATAACCCAAACGAAAGAAGCAGCTGCCGACCTAGTGGTCGAGAACTGACAACCATACTAATGCAGCAACGCCGTAGAAACAATCAACAAAATTAGTATTTACCTTTCACGCTCCAAATGCATATTCGTTGCCTTCTCACATTCAAATTTCCCCTTCCATTCAGCTGCCGCGACTTAATCCACAACCTTAGAAAACAAATACACAAAAGCAAATTATTTATAAGTTGAATATAAGATAAAAAAAAAATTAATGTTCATCATTTGAGCATGACTTACTTCTCATAGCTTCGGAAAATTCGAAAAGATGTTAATCTATTCCTCTAAGAGGCTGCTGAAGAGTTTCTTTAAAGAAATAATGTTATGGTGTCATTATTAATATTAAGGAGTGTGTTGTTTAGGGGGGTGTAGAGATATAATGGTGGTGAATGAATGAATGAAAGAATGAATGGAGAGGGAAATTTGTTTGGGTAATTCAAGTGATTTCTCAGGGACTTCAAGGATTAGTAAGACATAAAATATGAAGAGTTGACCTTAGAACATATCATACCTTTCCCTATCAATGCACGTGTCTGAACCAATTTCTATATGATTTCCTATTCTTGCACAGAGTCTCTAAAGAAAAACAAATGAATACAGTTAGACTTGAGCTTGACGGATTACAAATATAAACTCTTCAGGTTGAATCTGCATGGACTTTCAAAAGTTGCTGTCTTTTTCGGATAAATATTTTTTGCTGACTGAGTGGGAAACAGAAAATATTTTATACAAATGTAAGAGCCGTTAGTAGTTTGCATTTTGTAGTGAGAAAAGTGGATTACAAGATTAAGGTAATTTGACAGATATGGAGTTTAAAAAAACAATTCTTGCTTGTGACAGAGAGGTACTTGTGACCTCTTACAACCACCTTGCCTTTTATAAATTATCTAAATTGGTTGTAAGACGTCACAAGCTTGTGACATGTCTTAAATAAGATTTTGACCAAACACATCAACCTGACGTTTCTTTGTCATGTTTCCATGTTCATCTACCAAAAACCCAAATCCTGCAATATCAATGGTAGCCCATCAAAAGTTCACATTATTATGGCACCGTGCAACCGTATAGAGGCAAGCAATAATACTACGTTTCTCAGAGACGGTGTCTTGTTAGTTAGGAGTTTTGACAAAATCAGTAAGCCTCCTTGGAATATAAAGTGGCCATTCGAATTCAAATAAATCCGTATTTTATTTCACAAGGTCGCAACGTAACTATTAAATGCAAGAAGCAAACAACATATTAATTTTACCATCCTGGCCAACGCATGCTCCATTGTGGACAACACAAGCTTCACCTATGTGGGTACGGAATCTGTATTAGATCCCCGTCAACCGAAAATTTCTATCAAAAGTAAAGTAGAGGTACAAATAATTGTGTTAAACTTATCCAAACATACTATTAATTGTATGTCTAGCAATTTCTGTATGTAAGACGACTAACAAGTTCAATGTCTCTTACGAAACTACCTTCAAGCTACCACGACATGTACATGGCGCTGCCATCTTCGCCGGTTCATCTTCATCATGACAAATCCTGCACAATGCTAGTTTTCTTGGAAACAATACACCAGCATCATCCATCCTGTAGAGTAAGTAAATCAAAAGTCAGCGTAGAAGACCATCGTTTAAATGCAATCCTTAAAAAACAGATCAACTAACAACAACAAAAACTATAATTTCAGAACAAAAATAGAAAAAAATGAACTAATCTGAAACAAATCAAGAAACAAAACAATGCACAAAGAAACAAAATTATGAAATAATGAAGTAAATATACTAACAGATCTAAAAAAACTCAAAATTTTATAAAAATAACTGTTGCATATAAGAAATCCCGGTAGAAAAACAAACAAATGTACAAACACGCAAAAATAAATATACTACAGATCTTAAAAAACTCAAAATTTTATAAAAATAGCTGCTGCATATAAGAAACCCTGGTAGAAAAACAAACAAATGTACAAAAAAGCAAAAAAAACCAAATCATCATGAGTAACAGAAACCCTAATTTTCAGAAGAACAATAGACATAAATCAACTAATTCTAAAACAAATCAACAAACGAAACAATGAAATAAAGAACCAAATAACGATAAAGGACCATATAACGAAATAAAGAAGTAGTAAATAAACAGGAGTAGAAGTAAATAATGAAGAAAATAACCTAAAGAAGCAGCCATGGAAGAGACGACAACAAACTAAATAGGTATGAATAAAATGAATTAAAGAGGAAGCGGCATGAAATGTAGGGTAATGAAAATCAGTGGCACGACGGTAAATATTAGGATAGTCAAAGGGTATAAGCTGTCTCAGAAACGCACAACCCCCATATCCGTTATTTATATAAGGATATAAGGATATAAAATGACATTTCAAGAAACTATTGATAATGTAGAATAAAATAACATATGATAATGTTAATATGGGTAATAATTGTAAGACGGAATAGAAATGCAACTATTAAGACATTGTTAAAAAAATTACCAACCCATTACCAAATTACCAACCCATTACATGACTCAGCCCACAACCACACAACAAACCAGATATGAATAAGTGTACCGACAACAAAATCAAAGGTAAGAAACTAAATAAGGCGACCTAATACGACTCTTGTATTCTTCTTTACAGCCACTCATGCCCAGAACCTTCTAGCTTCTTTCATCCTAATATATTTGAAGTATTAGAATATCCTCTGTATATAATATCTTTATTGTTTTCATTAAATATTCTTTCTATATAATTAGGATATTATGTTACCTTAATTCAGATTCAGAAATATTAACGATCATTGACTTAATTTTAGCTATATAATATATTATACTACATTTTCCAAAATACAATAGGATCTATATTATATTCCTCATAACGCAACATTAATACACTTTTAATTTTATGTTTTATCATACAATTATCAACAATTTTTCAAAATCTGAAACAAAAAACAAATATAGACAAATCTTTGAGTCAACAATAAGACTTCAACTGCATCGAGTTTCTTCTTACTGTCTTTGTTGTTCTTGTTGCTTGACTCTGACTTCTTATCAAACTTGTTGGTTTTGATGTTCAACTCTGGCTTGTCCCATTTGTGTGCAACCCTAATGTTCATCTGAGTAACCCGAACTCCATACTTGAGGTCACTAATACTAAAAACATTTGTCATGGCCATTATGACTTCTTGAGAAAATTAACAAATTTTTAGTTGATGTTTTACAGGTATGTAAAATGGAAGAATGAAGAGAAAAATGTAGGGAATTTTAGAGAATATATACGATGTGGAAGTCGAGCAGTTTATGAAAAATATAAAATATAATAACGTATCAGTACGAATGTAAATTATTTACCAATTCAAAAATATATTATTATATTCTTAAATTAACTCGTCATATTTTGTAGGAATGAAAAATATGTACTCATGGAAAATATATTCACGGGATAATTTAAGAATATAATAATAATGTACGACTGGATAATATGTGGTAAAATAAGTTAATGGTGGAAAATATATTCATGGGATAATTTAAGAATGATTCTCGAACTTTGTAATTTCGAATGATTCTCGGAATTCGTATTCTCCTTAATTAGCGTTACATGATTCTCAAATGATTTTCTAATTATGTTCAATGATATAAATTCGAGAATCATTCTCTTTAATTAAGTCTTAATTAACTTTATTATATTCTGTAAATATTTTTGAATTGCTTTGTTGATTCTTGGCAATCAGAAAACGTTACAACACATAAATGAAAAATGTGGGTGCAAATTAAATATTTCATAATGGCTGACTTGACATGATGACTTGGAAAATTTGTAGGGATTTAATTGGCTGATGAAAACTGTTCTGTGAGGTTAAATGTGAGGGTGTGTAAGGGTTAATACTGTTACCACATAGTGTCACGTATGCAATGTTCCAAGATTCTTTTATAGTAATAATGATGAGTCAACCCATGGATGATAAAAATTCATCTCCTTGAGTTAATGAAAAAATAATAGTTTGTATTATTTTTTGAAAAGACACAATTTTAATTTAATGAAAAGTATAATATAATGAAAATATTATGTCACTACCACCAAAAAAATGTTAAAGAAACTAGTTAAAAAAAAGCATTATAAACCAGTTTAAGTTTATAGCTCATAAGTGCCTTATTTCAACTAGTTTCTTTGCTTATTTCAAAGAGATCGGTTATAACAGGAAACATGATATATCATAATGAAATTGTCGTTTCTTTGTATAGTTTGTGCAATTTTGAAGAAAAATTCTTAAAAATACTTGTTTTTTTCAATAAATTACAATTGCTGTAAGTTGTGAGGAAGTGATGGAAAGCACCATTGCACCACCACCTCAAAAAAAGTGTTGGTTTGATTGGATTTGTACCTCTGTTATAAATTTTTCGTGTTTACAGCGGAGGTAAATAAGAATTTGTGTATTCTTTTTACACAACTAGTTTTACGTCCGTGCAAAAAATGCACGGGCTTAATTTTATTAAATTGAAAATGAATAAAAAGGTGAATATATATTTAATAAAAATATGATTTTAGTATTACAGTTATACTAATGTAAAATGTAAAAATAATTTATACGCTTAACTTGGACGTAATTAAAAACACACATTAGCTCGACATGATAAACAAAAATAGACATGATAAACAAAAATAAATCTTATTTAAGATAGATCAAATATATATGTAGGATGGATAAGAAAAAAACAATAACATTATGTAAAGGAAAACTAAAATATTTGTCCTATATATTTAAGGGGCTGAAATTAAATTATTTTAAACTTAAAACGGAAAAATAGTCAATAAAAATAAGTATAAATCTGAAAATTATACTTATGGTTTAAATCCTAAATTTCCTACTATCCTAATTAACCTAATTATTCTTGGTCGACTCTCTAACTACCCAAAAAAACCTGTTGTCCCCAAAAAAGTGACATTTTGGCCCGTCTTCTTAAGGAGACGGAATTGGCCCGTCTTCAATGAGAATTTGTGAACCTTTATATAGGGATATAAGCATATAACAAAGTGAAAAATTATATGTTCGTTTATTTGATAAACTCCACATCTACCTAACCTCATTTCAACTCACAACTTTGCCTTTTTTTCACTCTCTAATTCTCCCTCACTACTTTTCCTTTAATCTAACTACTATATCGCCTCTCTAAAATCTATTCGGGGTTCGTTACAACGCTCACCTTTGTTATCAAACTCAATAAATTACTTCTTTATGTTTTTACAATTCCATCAATATTCTTTGGATTAATTAAATTGCTCAATTGATTGTTAATTAATGTTTAACGCATGAGAAGGAATCAAATGAAAAGTTTAATTTTTTCCGTCAAATATATAATACGGATTGTTATTTTGCGCATTTATTATTGCAATTTTTATCGTTTTTTCATTATTTATATATTATATATTTACTTTTTTCATTTTTTTTGCTCATTAAATTTGATATAAAATACGTGTTCAAAATATACTACCTTTAAAATTTTTTGCTACTCTCTTTTCATAAATTTAAAATTTTTGTTGTTTATCTATGTTGTAAAGGTAAATCTGTAATTTTAAAAAATATTGGTAATTATCAAATGATTAATGCTCTTTATACGACGAACAATAGTAATACTATCTAAATGCACTACAAAAATTACGTTTTTGAGTGACTAATATGACTATATGAGCGACCGTATTTAGCAGTAGCCAAAAGGAAGACGGATATTAAATTCTCTCGGCTATTTACTTGTTGGTTTTTTAAAAATTAAAGTTATTGAAATCTAGTGAGTATTGAAAGGCAGTTAATTCTAATGATTTTAGAATTTATTGAATTAAAAAGAAATAAACCATTGAATTAATAGAAAAATAGAAAAATAGGAGAAGAGAGACTAATTAATTAACTTGGTGATCATGGTGGACCCTACATCAATAAAAATCAATTTTTTTTATAAAATTCAACAACCAATCAAAATGTTTTAAATTTCCTTCCTTATATAGATAGGGGATTTAATCTAACTACTATGTCGCCTCCCTAAAATCTATTCGGGCTTCGTTACAACGCTCACCTTTGTTATCAAACTCAATAAATTACCTATTTATGTTTTTACAATTCCATCAATATTCTTTGGATTAATTAAATTGCGCAATTGATTGTTAATTAATGTTTAACACATGAGAAGTAATCAAATGAAAAGTTTAATTTTTTCTGTCAAATATATAATACGGATTGTTATTTTGCGTATTTATTGTTGCAATTTTTATCATTTTTTTTCATTATTTATATACTATATATTTACTTTTTTCATTTTTTTGCTCGTTAAATTTGATATAAAATACGTGTTCAAAATATACTACCTTGAAAATTTTTTGCTACTCTCTTTTCATAAATTTAAATTTTTTGTTGTTTATCTTTGTTGTAAAGGTAAATCTGTAATTTTAAAAAATATTGGTAATTATCAAATGGATAATGCTCTTTATACGACGAACAATAGTAATACTATCTAAATGCACTACAAAAATTACGTTTTTGAGCGACTAATATGAGCGACCGTATTTAGCAGTAGCCAAAAGGACGACGAATATTAAATTCTCTCGGCTATTTACTTGTTGGTTTTTTAAAAATTAAAGTTATTGAACTCGATCTAATGATTATTGAAAGTTAATTAATTTTAATGATTTTAGAATTTATTGAATTAAAAAAGAAATAAACCATTGAACTAATAGAAAAATAGAAAATTAGGAGGAGAGAGACCCTACATCAATAAAAATCATGGTGGACCTTGCATCAATAAAAATCATAAAAATCAATTTTTTTTATAAAATTCAACAAGCAATCAAAATGTTTTAAATTTCCTTCCTTTTATAGATAGGGGATTTCACTTGTCTCGATACCACTCTAGTTTCTTTCCATTGATTTAGACTTATTAAAATCACCATAAAAAATAAATTGTGCTTGTATAATGTATAAAATGGTACACAATATGCTTTTATTATTTTATTGGCTCATTTTATATCAAAGGGACCCTTATTTGAGTTGAGATCACCCATCTTATTGTTAGGGTAACATTATTTGTAAGACTCTCTAAAGTTTTAAAACTCTGGCACATCATCTTTTTAATAACTTTTATTATTTCTTTATTGTTTATACCCACCTCAAAGTCAGCCAAAACTTTATGTATTATCCGTCAGACTCACCTCAGAGTCTCAGACCCTACTTCTCCATTTCAATTTTTCGTTTCACATACTTATTAATATTACTTTTATACTTTTCCATTTCACTTTTTCGTTTCACATACTTATTAATAATACTTTTAGTGGGTCAAGACCCACCAAAGTCTTAAAGAGAGTCTTGGATTTCCAAGACTCGGCTTAAGGGTAACATTATCAATAAGACTCACCAACGTCTTAAAACTATGACACATCAGTTTTTCACTAACTTTTATTATTATTTTATTGTTCAGACCCACCTCAGATTCACCTCGGATTTTATACATTAGCCATCAGACCCACCTCAGACTCTACTTTTCCACCACACTTTTATTATAAGATTTTAGATAAAAAAGGAAAATAATAATACTTTAACCCATGGTAGTCATTTATTGGTTGTCATATATGAAACGGTGGGGTCAAGACTTCTGTAGAGTTTTAACTTGAGTCTTGGATTTCAAGACTCTACTCAAGACTGACTCAGGTAAGTCATCTTACCCTGACTTCCTCAAAATTCGAGTAGATTAGTGGTAAAATACTTTCTCAAGATTCGAGTAAATTAGTGGTAAAATTGAAGGAATTTTAGCTTGAGACTTACAAAGTATCGTCTCAAGACCGTCAATAATTTAACCTTAAGGAAGCCAATGGGACGGAGTAATCTATTTAAGGTGTTGGTTATGACTTATGAAGTAGTTTTATGAGAAAAATGGGCTTAGATACAATTCGAATCTACAAGTGACCCATTAAAATTAGGCCTAAATCAGTAAACAACCATCGTCGTCAGTCGTCATCATCATCTAAACCCTTGTTTCTCTAAATAAAAAACTAAACAAAAACCCAGGAAAGAGAAGCAGTCTCCAATGGAAGCTCTCAAACTCTGAATCTTCAACTTCAATCTCCATCTCTTTCTTACTTCTTGAACCGTTAATCCCTTTAACAACATTAACAAAACCAAATCAAACCAAATGTCTCTCATTTCTCGTCTAACTTCGCATCACTTGAAGTTGAAAGCTAGGGTTTATCCTGGGTTTTCCAATCGATCCGCTATCAATCTAATCAAACACTTTTGTTCTTATGCAAACCCCATTGATGACGAACCATCTACTGATTCTATCCCCAGAAGCGAACAAATCCCAGAAAACGAATCTGAACAACAGCAGCAGCAGCAACAAGAACAACAACAGAGGCATACTAAACGACAAGGTAGGCGTCGTAACCCTGAAAAGTTAGAGAATATTATTTCTGAAATGATGGCAAAGAGAGAATGGACTACTCGTTTACAGAACTCTATACGTAATTTAGTGTCTAAATTTGATGAATCTCTCGTGTTAGATGTTTTGACTAAGTCCCGAAAATCCGAGAATGCGTTACAGTTCTTTAGGTGGGTTGAGAAGTACGGTTTGTTTAAGCATACTAGAGACACCCATATGAAAATTATTGTGATATTATGCCGCGCTGGGAAACTTAATCCTGCTAGGTGCATTTTCATGGATATGCCTGCTAAAGGTATCCCCTGGGACGAGGATATGTTTGTTGTTTTGATTGATAGTTATGGTAAAAAGGGTATTGTTCAGGAATCGGTTAAGATTTTTGAGCAAATGGCGGAGGCGGGTATTAAGAGGACTGGTGATTCTTATGATACGTTGTTTAAGGTGATTTTACGTCGTGGGAGGTATATGATGGCCAAGAGGTATTATAATCACATGATTAAGGAAGGGATTGTTCCTACTACGTATACCTTTAATTTGCTTTTATGGGGGTTCTTTCTCTGTAAGCGGGTAAGGACTGCCAATAGGTTTTATGAGGATATGAAGAGTCGAGGGATTATGCCTGATGTCGTTACTTATAATACGTTGATTTATGGGGTTTTTCGTTTGAACAAGACTGAAGAGGCTGAGAAGTTGTTTGTGGAGATGAAGGGTAAAAACATTACTCCTACTGCTATTAGTTATACAACCATGATTAAGGTCTATTTTTCATCGGGGAAGGTAGAGGAGGCACTTAAGATGTTTGAAGAGATGAAAGGTTTTGGTATTAATCCTATTGCTAATACTTACACGACACTGTTAACTGGTCTGTGTGATGCTATGAAGATGTCTGAGGCTCAGATGGTTTTGAAGGAGATGGCGGAGAAGCGTACTCCTCCAAAGGACAACTCCATTCTCTTCAAACTGTTAGCCTGCCAATGCAACGTAGGCAACTTAGATGCAGCGTACGATGTGTTAAAGGCAATGATAAGGTTGGGCATTCCGGCTGAAGCTGGGCATTATGGGATGTTGATTGAAAACTTTTGCAAGACTGAGGCCTATGATCGAGCTGTGAAGTTGTTGGATGAAATGATGAAAAAAGAAATAATATTGAGGCCGCAGAGTACCCTAGATATGGAACCCCCTTCGTACAATGCCATCATTGAATATCTGTGTAATAATGGGAAGACTGAAAAAGCGGAAACTCTTTTCCGACAGCTAATGAAAAAAGGTGTCCAGGATCCGATTGCCTTTAACAATCTTCTTCGCGGGCATTCAAAGGAAGGGAACCCAGAAGCAGCCTCTGACATACAGAAGATAATGATCAAAAGAGGGGTATTATCTGAAGCAGACTCTTACAGACTACTTGTCAGTAGTTTCCTGGAGAAAGGTGAACCGGCTGATGCTAAATTGGTGCTGGATAGCATGATTGAGAATGGTCACTCTCCCGATTCAGCTTTGTATAGAATGGTCATGGAGGCTCTCTTTAAAGATGAACGTGTTCAGACAGCTAGTCGGGTGATGAAGACTATGTTGGAGAAGGGAGTGACAGATCACATGGACTTGGCAGCAAACATTCTGGAAAAACTATTCATGAGAGGTCATGTTGAGGAGGCGTTTGGAAGAATCGACTTACTAATGCAAAGTGGATGTAGTGTGGACATTGACCATCTTTTATCAGTTTTGAGTGAAAAAGGGAAGTCCATAGCCGCTTTTAAACTTTTGGACTTTTCTTTGGAGAGGGATTTCACCTTGGACTTCTCGACCTACGACAAGGTGTTGGATTCTCTGTTAGCTGCTGGAAAGACCCTCAATGCTTGCTCCATGTTGTGCAAAATCTCGAGTAAAGGAGGTCCTACTGACCTGAAGAACATTGACAGTCTAATCAAGACCCTCAAGGAAGAGGGGAACACTAAACAAGCTGATATCTTGGGGAGGTTGATGGCGGGCGAAAAAGTGATCAGCCCCCAAAAGGGAAGAAGCAGTCCATGCTAGAGCTTGTAGTGTAGCATCATGAGTGAGTTTGCTTTTTAAAGTTCATGTTCGCCATTTCATTTCATACTCATGTTTCTTGTGTTGGCAAATAACCCTAGAAGAAAATACTTCAACTGTTTCCATTCTTGAGCCTATGATTGCTTAAAGATTAATGGAACTGTTTTGGCTCCTGTATTTTAGCTCCTCATTACTTTAAGATATGTTTTTTTTCTCTGAAAGTCGATCAGTTATTAGTCTCTTTGGTGACCGGTGGTACCATACAGATTTCCCATTTCATTTTTAGTGTACCGCTTTTGTCCACATGACCTTTGTTGGAGTGTCGAATGTGTATCAAAATCTTTGGAGATTGGAGTGTACAAGATTCCAAGGGGCTCTTGTAGTCTTGTGCAGTTTCTTCTGGGAGCTGATACATTTGTCGGCTCTATTTTGCCAAACACGTCTTTTAGTATGAAGTTGGGAGAAATGTTCATAAATAAGACGGAATTCTGAAGAACTCGATACGAAATATAGATAAAAATGAGGACAGTATGATTTGTTTCTAATGTATCGTTAAAAAAAAATAGAGAGCACATTATGAATAATTATGATGCACTTCTTCTGTTGAGCAAACAGTGTTCTGAATTTCTGATGTTTCAACAACTCTCTTCACCCCTTACAATCCTCCTCAAGACATCCCTTACCTCATGGTACTGATGATATTCCGAAACACAAACAAAGCCAGTCTCGTTACTCTCCGCCTCTGTAAACCGTCCACTCTACAAAATCGGAAGAATTCTAGCACATTAGACATACACCATTACACCGTAGTTTATTAGCTCGTCCATTCATTCAAACTTTGGTGCTAGACTTGCCTCGAAACATGGCCTATTGGCCGAGGCTGTTAGGCATCGTAAATGTTGTTGATGTCTCATATTTGTTTGGTTAGTTCCGAGGATGTCTCATATTTGTTGCAAGTTGTTGGAACATTTTAGTTGATGATGACAAGTCCTTGTATATATTAATTGTTTGTTCTTAAGTAGCATGAATTGAGTAATCAAGGCAAAGCAAATGGATTGAAGAACAAAGGCAACAAGAGATCATCCATTATGTTTCAAACATGATCAAGAAGAACAACACAAGTCAAGAACAATCCCTTTGTAACCTAAGTCACAAATGTAAAAGTAAGTGGAACATTCTTGTTAAAGTCAAGTGATTGCTTAGTCATGCAACAGTCCATCAGACTGTTGCGTCTGTACCGCATGGAGATTTTTAGAACGAGAAAAATGTTTTCGAGTAATGTGAAAAATAGTCGTTTTAGTTTTCTGAAAAATAATTGCCAAAATCTATTTTCTGGAAAAACCGTCTTCTCTTTTGGTACGCACGAGTTGAAGCGTAAAAACCCGTCTTACTCGTTGTGTACCGTACTTGCAATTTAATAAGAGTTTTTGAATTGTTTACATTTCAAATGTAAGTAGTACTTAAGCATCTTATTAGAAGACAACTAAGAAAGAAAATCAGATTTGCTTTTTCAAGAGCCAATGAAAACTAAACAACAACATGTACTTGTCAAGTGGACTAGCTATTATCCAATGGATAAAAGTACAACACAAGTACACATTGGGTAATACCCAAGTTTTGAGTACTATAAAAGGAACCACTTAGTCTTATTCAATCCTAAGGCTTTACAAAATATTTATTGAGAGTTTCTGCAAACAAAACTTGTGCTTTCAAAGTTTATCTTTTAAGTTTGTTTTGCAAAACGATTTCTGTTTTTAAAGTCTTCAACGTTTTCAAAGGGTCTGAATATCTCCATGTATCAGTAAGCTGCACTGTGACATAATGAGTTTGTTCCATGATTCTCGTGTTTAGATCTTAAATGTAAATCTCCACGTTCTTAAGTGAACACTTGAGATTCTGATCATGTAAACCAGAGATAGAACTTCTTAAACTCTTGAAGCGGAGTAGCTTTAAGTTTGAGTCTAAGTCTTGAAGCGGAGTAGCTTTGAGCAAATGCAACCGGAGTAGGTTGGCGAGTTAACTCTTGAAGCGGAGTAGCTTTAAGTTTGAGTCTAAGTCTTGAAGCGGAGTAGCTTTGAGCAAATGCAACCGGAGTAGGTTGGCGAGTTAAGTCTTGAAGCGGAGTAGCTTTGAGCAAATGCAACCGGAGTAGGTTGGCGAGTTATTTTCATTGTAAGGGGTTTAGTTAAGTTGAGTAACTTCTAAACAAGCAATAAAATAACGGTTGGACGTAGGCTCCGGAGTAGGAGCTGAACCAATTTTTAAAAACATCGTTTGTTTATTCGTTTACTCTTATTTTTATCTTTCGCATATCTTTTTCTAATCTCGCTGCCAGTGCTGTGCAACAGTCATTCATATTGTTGCTTAGACCTGCTGTACCTCTTGTGAACTTATTATTCATTAAGTTTCTCAAGTTAGTACTTAATAGCCGTTACTTGTATTTCACTTTATACAAGTAATCGAGAAATTTTTAAAAGGTCACCTAGGTCACCCCCTCCCCCTCTTAGGTGTTCAATCGTTCTTAACTCTTCACAAGTAGCCCCAATTAATCGACTATGACCATCAAATATATACAAACTACTTGTTAAATACTTAAATTTCACTAATTATTTCCCGAGATTCACATTCTTAGCAACAAAATAAAGCTTTGTTATTCATCTTCCAGTCACAAATCCATTAGAATACAATTTGGCCCGTCTTGAGGTTTACGACAGATATCCCGTCTAATCGTCTTAGGCAAGACTTACCGAGTCACACAAAGGAAGGAAGGAAATTGTAGTAAAACAAACTTATAATTGAACAGAATTCACATACACGTAAACATACACATGGTAATTATAAGGTAATTCCAATGTGGACTACCTCTCTATTTTCCTAACCTTTTGTCATACATTTACACAGAAAGGAAAATAAACCAATATCTTTACCAACATATAGAAACAGGGTACACATGCTGTACATTTTGAGAATGCTACCAGAAAATATCATCCACTCCTGGCTGGGCCGAATACCGATCTTCGTCAACTTCTTCCTCCATCTCTAACTCAACTTCACCAGACTGAAACTCAGGTGACTCGACTGCTGCTAGATTCTTCAGATCAGCAACTGTCAGCTCATCAAGATGCCGGACAACCAGGTCTGCTGCCCCCAACTCATATACAGGATGCTTACTAGCCACAGCCACACACTTCATCCGGACATCATGGGAAGCTTCCACAGTTTGGTTTGAGTTTCCAAACACGATGCATCTCTCCGGAATGAAACTTAGAAGTTGAGATGCATATACAAACATCTCAGGATCAGGTTTACCCCTGTAAACATCCTCAGCAGCCACAATCACGCTAAAAACTCCTTCAATCCCGACAGTTCCAATCGCGGCCTCCAATATTTTCCTTGGCCGGGTGGAAACCAATGCCATAGGGATTTCATACGATATAAGAACATCCACAAACTCCCTAGACCCAGATCTCAACTGGTAGATTCCACCTTGAAGTCTTTGATATATCTCCTCTTTTCTAGTAGCCAATCTTCTTATCTCACCCTGATCCCTAGACCAACAAAGAACTTCCGAGATTGCCTGCTCATTTTTCATCCCCTCTAACCTTTTCAACACAAAAGCAAGAGGCGGTGATTTCCCTTCCTCTTCCGAAAGAGTTAACCATGCTTGCTCCTCAAGATCAGGATTATCTTCAATGATCACCCCTTCCCACTCAAATATAACACCTAGCCACCCACAACCCAACCTCTCTTGTCTAAGCAACGGATTATGCAAAGACGGGTTATCAGCCTTGTTATCAGGGGGCCACACCCCTGGTTTCCTGTCACTATCGGTCTCAATGTAGTAATTCCAAGCTCGGGGTATTTGCTCTTTTTCCTTATACGAATAAGCCTCCTTTGTTAACTCCCTTGGAGGTGCTTTAATTGATCCCATTGACATACAATCCCTCTCAACTCTCTTCCTTGTTATGCTACTTTCCATTTTAATCCCCCTACCTATAAACCCCGTCACCGGAAACCGGCAAAACCCACCAAAATTCTTCCCTTTACCAACACCCCCCACACCCCGGCCGCCATACGGCGGCCTATGAGCTATAAGAGACGTAGTTGCAACAGCTTCAGCCATTTTAACCAATTAAGCTAGTAACCCTAATAATTAAACACCAATTAAGCTCAATCTAATTTCCCAGATTATAAGCAAGAACCAACTTTTATTAGCTTCAAAATTTATTGCATTTCCAATAAATTAAGACCCTAATCAAAGAAATTATCAAAGACCCAGAAAACCCTTTAACCAGATTAATCAATCTAAATCACTTTTAAATCAAATTAGGATCAGCTCAATCTCTTGAATTCAATAACCAAAACCCACAATAAGTACACCAACCACATACATGATACATATATAATTAATATGTATCCAAAACCTATATAATCATAACGGTTTTTCTAACGTATATCCTCTGTAAAAATATTTACAAATAGATAAAGAGTGAGGAAGAGAGAGAACCTGAGAAAAGGAGCCCTCTTTTTGGTGGCAATTAAAGACGAAGTTTATAGAGATTTTGAGAAAGAGGAAGACAGATAAATTGGCAAAGTATATAAAGTGGGAATTATTTTAATTTAATTTAATTTATTAATTAATTAATTATTACGGGAAGTTGTGGATTTTTGGAAAATAGTTGCATGAATATTATTTTTTGTGGTTTATAATAATTTCGTTGGATTTCTTGATTATATTAATCACGTCATTGATTTTCAAGCGCTTGGACCGGCAATTATAAGCCGGTTATTTATGAACGTGTCTTTCTTCAGAACTTGAGAACTAGGTAGCACCAAAACGGACACGGATACGAACACGACACGGACACGAGACACGGCAAACCATGAAATATAGGACACGGGACACGGCAGTTAAATATAATTAAATGTATATTTTATAGTTATAAATAACGTATAATTTTATTTTTATCATGCATTTGAAGCTAAATCAAAACAAGTAAATGTACAATTCGATATTTATTATAACTAATTCTAATTTTTCCACCCAAATTCATCTTTTACTCGATCTTTGTTAAAATTTTATTAGTCATCTAAACTATAATATGTTTAGACATGTGTTCAACGAGTGTCGGGTGTCCGAGTGTCGGACACGGGACGACTAATTAGGAGAAGTGTCCGTGCTACCTAGCTTGAGAATTGAGATAGAATCGTCCGTAGGTAGCAAGTTAAAATTACTGAACGGTTGGTTGGTTGTCACGAAAATAACACATGCATTGCAAAATTACATAAATTTTGGGAAATATAACATTTGAATATTGAAATTTTTCCGTGAATTTTCAATGTCTACATAATGTAAAAATTGCATAGCTTGGAAGTCTACGTGGATTTAATTCCTACATGGGTAGCCAAATACTTTTCTCAAATTCACCCGAATTAGACGTGAGAACTTATTTCCATGATTTGTAAGTTCCTAGGAAAATTAACTTCTCTAGTCAACCAAACGACTCCTATGTTGATTATATATCCGATGTATTATCACTAGTTTTATACTCTCTATTCAACTCCAAATTAGAGGTTTGTTTTTTTGTGTACTCGTAAAGTCGAATCAAACAAGATCACACATGAATATATATTTTATATTACGTACTAGGAGAAAAGTGAAAGTGAATGTTCACTTTTGAATAATCCATTTACTATAAAAGGAATAACTTTTAAATGATTCTTATTGGTTGATAAAATTAGTAATATGATTATTTTAATTAGGGTAGGATACACCATGTTCTTATGCATAATTAATTAACTCCCTCAAATTTTCATCAATTTAATATCCTACTTTTATCAATTTAATATGAAGTATTTTGAAATCCTAACTTCAATTTCAACCGTAAAATCAAATCTCTGTTGATAATTGATAATAAGTTAACTAATTTTACATAAATTAAATATAATAATATGAGTGAGACACATAGACTTTAGAGATGATTACATTTCAAGATTAAAGAAGTTTTTAATATTGCTTTAACATGCAGATGCGGCAGCTAAAATAATTAAACTAAATAACGATAAGTATAAAACAGTAACAGAAAGCGAATACCAAATATTATAATAATCTATAAATCGGTGAAAATTAAAACATTCAAATAATGGAAATTAAAAAAATTAAAATAGTTGAGAGTTGGAAATCAACGAAAATATGTAATTCCGTCTTAAATGTACGTAAAAAAATGGGATTATACTTTATGGTCGGAGTTTTTTTGGGTAGTTAGAGTGGTTGGACTAAAAAAAATTTGGGTTCATTACGATGGTTTGGAACTTAAGACTAAATCCGTAAGGATAATTTTAAAATATATATATATTTTTATCGACTACTATCCGTCTCAAGTTTAAAACGGGACAGGATCGCTCGTCATGGATTATAGGACACATATTTTATTTTCGTTATACATAATGCTTTTTTTGTCTTATTCATCCTACATATGTATATTTTACCTGTCTTAAACTTAAACCGATAGGTCGTCCGAAATAAGATTTGTGTACTTTTATAATGTCAAGCAGATGCATTAATTTTACTTACGTCTAAGTCGAGTATATAAATTCTCTTTACTTTTTATATTGATATAACTGCGACACTAAAATCATATTTTTGTTAAATATATTTACCTTCTTATTGATTTTTTCAACTTAATAAAATTAGACCCGTTCATTTTTTGTACGGGCGTAAAACTAGTATACAAAATAGAAACATGTAGTGTGACTTGAATGGAGGGAGTAGTTTTTAAGCATTATAGGGATGTTTTTGAGTTTTGTTTTAAAAATTATTGTATTGTTATAAAGTTTCCGAGTTTATTTATTACAACATTAAACTCAAAAATTTATAATAAACGTAAAAAAACATTACATATAAAGTTAGTTAAATTTTAGTTTTCACAGGAAAAAAATTAAAATCTAACTTATAAACTTTAATAAGCTAAGAAAAACACATGCTCAAAAACAAATTAAAATTTGAGGTACTAAACTCAGGAAAAAAAATGCATATGCTTAAATAAGGCTATAAGATAATACATATGATGTATGTCTTTTTTTTTTTTCAACTTGTGACGGATAGTGTCGTCTTCAATAAGAATTTGTGTTATGATAATGTGCAAAATGAATGAGTTGTATTTGAACTTAGTATTATAGGAAACAAATACTCCCTCCTACTTTTTATAAGTGTCCCATTGTCTAGTACAGTTTATTCATTAAAGTGTCCCATTGTCTATATTTAGTAAGTTTTTTGTTTGTTTTTTACCATTCTACCCTTACTTATTTCTACTTATTACTACCCACTCACTCCTAACCCAACCCAACCCAAAATATTAAACAACTATATTTCTTACCCCTACACAACCCAAAAATATTAAACAACTAATATTCCTTAAATTTTGTATCATACCCACAATGGGACACTTATAAAAACTAGGAGGGAGTATATAAAATTTAAATTTGAGATAAACAAATATTAAAGCAAGAGCAGGTGCAACGGTGAGCTAATATTTTTTATTAGCGTGAGTTGTCACATCATATTTTTAAGCTATACAATTTTAAGCTACAATTGAATGCAATGGTTTAAAGTTAGCTTAAATGGACCCACATAAAACAAAAATTCCAACGTTTTTTTAAAATAATTACTTTTTATAAAAAACTTTAATTAATGGGTTGAAATTTTAGTATGATCCATTTGAGCTAGTAGCTTAATGAGGCTACTAGCTTCATCTAAGTTAACCCAAAAATAGCTTACAATTTTTTTTATATTTATAAGCAGATCCTTTAACTAAATCAGTGCACTTGTCCTTATATAAAATAAATAAATAAATAGTTTATCACTAATTATTAACTTATTTGTGTATTTTGGAGTTTGTCTTATTTACAAGGGTTACAACTTATTTCTAAAATTCTAGAAGACTAGTGGATGGTTTGCTTGTAATAGTTGATAACTAACTTGCTTTTCGATCAAGTTACATAATATCATTTGATCTCTTGCCCAACTTTTACTCTTTGCCTATGAATCAAGTAGTGTTAATTGATGAGAATAATCAAATTATTCTTTTTTATCCGATCCATTTGTACATATCTTCTTTCGATAAAAATTTTACCAAGATTGGAATCAATAATTATTGTTGATGTACTCTAAGATAAAATTAACAACAATTCACCGAGTAAATATGTAGGATGAAAATTATAAACATATTGACTTGAAACTTTCATAAAAAGTATAATAAATTTTAATTAAGGCGGTTCTAAGTTAAAACATCTCCTAACCCTTCATTCATTTTTGTATTATTTAAAAGTTTTAAGTATGCCGCTTTAATTTTGAATATAATCAATAATTTGTGCAAAAAATACTTGGTACCAAGTAGCAATTTGACATCGCCAAATTAGTAAATAAATCAGTAATATGTAATGAATTTCCTAATTTGCCCCTTATGACCCGAACATTTCAATCCAACTATTGACAAACAATTTAATAAACAAATCGAAACTAACAACTAATATCGGATAACAAACGTTTAAAAAACCTTAAATTTAATCCACGAATCGAAAAATGTAAACCAATTGCCAAAAAAAAAACAATCATTTTTTTAGTTAATGTCAATGTAACTAATCCACTTAAAACGAAATCAACGTCAAACAAATCAATCATATACTTTACTAATGCAGAAGCCAATCCGCTGACATGGCATCACTAAAAACAACATTCGTCTGACGTGGCACGATTTCAGAGCTACTGAAAGATTTCCAAAAAAAATCCAAAAAAAATACAGATTTAAGCAACTAATAGTGAAGATTGCAATATTCCATAATATTCCTTACTGCAGAAATTCCTTTAGTTTAGGAAAAAAGTCAAATAATAGTCAATATTTTAGGAATGCAATACTGTTTTGCAAGATTTTTAGAATAACCTTTTCAATGATTTTCGTTCACGGGATAATGCAATAACAAATCATGGAATAATGCAATATAGTAACAAATCACGGGGTTGTTATTATATTGCATTATTCCATTTTGACATTTTTTTATAATAGGTGATGACCATTTTTTTTTAAAAAGTAAATAAATTATACTGAAGATTGTGAAATCAATGGGATAGTATATGGAATAAAATCAATTGTAGAATATGAATGAAATATTCCATATTCTATCACTATAAAAACTAAAGTACAAATTAATAGGAGTAACTAATTTATTTAAACCGTAAGAGTATCCATTTTGTTAATAAAACTATTTATTTAATATAATAAATGAGTTCTTGTATAAAACAGGAGTATCTCGCAATATCGAACTCTCCCACGCAATCACTGTTGTTTGATATATGTATATTTTTGCTAATAAAATCAAATGTAAATTATTAATTAACCCAACTTTTAAATTACTATTTTTATTAACCAAGTCTTATAACCATTTGAATTACACAGTTACACTCATTTTAAGCATACGTACTAATTTTATTGCAAGTCTTACTCATTTATAGTTAATAATTCAAAATTAATTATTCCCTAAATCATTATATCTTAGCTATGAGTCTATAACTATATATATTCATTTAAAATTTAAAAAGTAGCCCCGTGAATTTCACGGGTTTAAACCTAGTATTACATAATGGTCAACTTTAAATGATCATAACTTTAATTCTAGAGGTTATACTGAAATAATTCAAAATTAGGTTGTAACCCGTGAAATTCACGGGTCTGTTTTTAGAATTTTAGATAAAGATAGTTAATAATATTAAAGATAAACAGACTAACTATTTACCGATTAATTAATTTCGAATTATTTATTACATATGTCAAGTATACATGAGCTATCATATATGTTGTTCATTGGGATGATCAAGACATACAATAACGTTAGTACACCTGTAATTACCCATTGCACCATTTTTAAAATATGTAAAATAGTCATACAATAAAAGTTGTGTATTACAGCTCGTCTAATAAAAGTAAACGTAAAGAATATTTTGAGATTGAAGTAGTAAATGGATAGTTGGGTTAAAAATGTAAATTTTACGGACTATTATATTTACTAAAGATGTTCATATAGTGGAACAACATGTATTGCATGCAATAACGTCTTACCCTAAGAAAATCCAGTTTTATTAAACAACCAATAAATTGTTTTCTTATTAAAATGAATCTCCTTAACGTGAAGAATCGTCATACATTATAACGAAAAATATACTTTAGTAAATTACCAATCACACATTAATGTATAATCCGAGTAAGACTAATTTAGTTCGACATATATTTTCTAAGATTAAACCAAAAAAACATCATCTAAGATCTAGAATTAGTTGGCAACATTTTTTTGTTTCGCGGAGCCTTTAAAATATATGCAATTATTTTGTATATGTAAACTGATGAACCGATCTTTTGTTTTATGAAACTTATTGGTGTTTTATGAGTTCAACGAGATTGGTGAAAATTAACTTATAAGATGTCAGTCTAGGTTATACCAAAATGGACACGGACACGACACGAACACGGGACACGGCATGCCAGGAAATTTAGGACACGGGACACGACATTTAAATTTAATAAAATATACATTTTATAGTATAAATTTTTGATTTTATTTTTGTAAAAGTATTTGATATTAATTTAAATAAGTGAAAGTAAAACTTGCCCTTGATAATAAATTTATGTTCATTCCTCGTCTGAATCAATATTCTAATTAATCTCTTTCGATAGCGCACTTCTCATCTCAAGCACATCCTTTACCGCAAATGATAACCAAATATCGTGGACACGCGACGGACACGGCTCAAATGCCATGGACACGCGTCGGACAGGTGCCCAAATAATGTAGAAAATTAGACACAGTTGTTTAGGTGTCGGACACGGAGTGTCGGTGTCGGACACGGTGTCTGACACGGTACGGCTCATTAGGAGAAGTGTTCGTGCTACCTAGATGTTAGTTAGCACCTTAAATAAGTATATGATGATTTTTCTCCATGGTTTTTGGAACTTTCCTCACAAATAGGGAAAGCAATATCCATATCTCATATTCTATGCTGTCATTTTGTTTATTCCATTTGTTGTTTTAGTTATTAATTTTTTAAATTTTTTTCTAGGGTTTCTAAATTACCGACACGTAAGCTTGTGGAAAAAAACTAAGATGCCATGTCAGCTTTATTGGCTTCTGCATTAAAGAAATATATAATGGAGGTAATAACTTATCATCTTACCGTTTCAATAGTAGATAAGAAGCGAGGGAAATAAATAAGATCATTTCACAAAAATACGATGATGTAAGAAAACCGGACGTGATACAAACACGTCCAAACTTGAGATTGGACATGAATAGTCCCCGCCCAAATCTTGTAATGAGTCGATGGATCTAGTAACGTGTCAACGGAGGTCAATGAAAAGTTAATTATAAAATAATAATATTAAAATATGAAAAATTCAATCAAATTATCAATTATCGATCTTATTTAGTATGTAAAAATATTGTTATTGGTATTTCAACCAATGCAAACAGTGTTTTCAAGAATCAAATATCCTCTTTTTACTCATTCAGGCATTTACAGATGGATTCCAAGCTCTTTTTTACCAAAAAAACTGGAGAGTAATAGAAGAGTCACTACTTACAGATATGGTGATCAAAGCCTTGGAAGGTAAAGGGATGCCGGAAGGACTAAACGACACACATCTCGTCCTTATACCGAAAGTTACTTCCCCTGAATTTATCACTCAATTTCGCCCGATCAGCCTCTGTATTGTGGCTTACAAAATAATTAGTAAGACACTCGCCAATCGTGTCAAGAGAGTGTTGCCCCATATTATATCTGAAACTCAAAGCGGATTTGTTCCAGGACGACAGATTACGGATAATATAGTGGTCTTCCAAGAAGCAGTCCATTCCATGCGCAAAAAGAAAGGAAAAACAGGAATTATGGCTGCCAAGATTGACTTGGAAAAAGCATATGATTGTGGGGAATAAAGCATGTATTCGCCCTAAACTTGCAGGATTATAATGAAATTTACAGTTGTGAATATAGTCATAAGATAAATAATACATGAAAAGGAGTACAACCTTTGGTCCTTGTGCGAAAGGCCTAAGAACAGGAATTAACGCACATTCCCTCATATAACTTGCACCCAAGACTTAGATTGAGACGTACCGTTGCCGCGTGTGCTAGAAATCCTCTCCAAGTGCCTTGCAATATAGGGAGAGCCTTTTGAGTTTAGATGTGAGATCTGGGTTATAGGAGAAAAATGCTCTCAAACCCTAATTTTCTTGAGATTATGTTTTACAGTGCAACAAGAGTAACCTAACATAAGGAGAAGTCTTCTCCTTATATAGTATACTCGGCCGAATCTTCGAATAGGGTAAGAGTGGGCTTTCCACTCTTACCTTATTCTGATCCGTGATTCGACCCATTTAGCTATAAGTTATTCGCGGGATTTTAATTATAAATCGCACACTTGTTATCAGATATTAACGCAGTCGATGTATTAGTAATGGTCTGATAAAATACGATATTGTATAATTACCCAAATTAATATAACTGTTTATATTAATACGCGAATACAATATTTAATTAAATATAACCGTTTATATTTAATTTACGAATTAATCATGTAATCCGTATTAGCTAAAATTATTTAATCCGTATTAAATAATAATCTCAACATCTTATTGACTAATTTATTAGTCAATACCTCTGACTAACTGTTTAGTCATATCCGGCATAAATGTGACTGTATTTTCATACCTTCACATTTCTCAAACGTGTCCTATAGGTGTGACGTATAGGGACCAGTTGATCACCGCCATCCGTATGACAATAACGTCAAACTTATCTAGCAAGCCAACCGTTATTGATAAACGTGGATTAACTGGTAATAATACTGAAGTATGCCCTTGTGATCCTTAAAGAGATTTAATAAGTCATTGTACTTAATTGTCAAGGACACCAGCCCCAACAATCTCCCACTTGTCCGTACAAGGGTATGTGCAATGACGTTATCACACTACATGTGGAGGACACAAGGCTCCAACAAATTCCCAATTGTCCGTACAAGTGTAGGTGTGATAACCGATTCTCATATCCTTTTAAAATTTCTCCCACTCAATGTAAGACAATTTGCAAATCCGCATTCGCAAAGGTCGTATCTCACAAGCGATCTGTATCAAGAGTGGTTTCCCCGACTAGAGAGTAACTTAACTGATAAAACGAATCTGTATTCGAGCATGGCCATGCAATTCAGTTACTACTCCTCGAGTGGCCCTGAGTAATGATAAAATCCTGATAAGGGTTTGGATATTTCCCTCAACTCGAATCCTGCCGATATCGCGCAGCATGAAATAACCCAGAAAAAATCCTCTTGGCCCCTGTTACGATGACCGTGGGAAAGAAACCAAAGTTACCCAAAATCTGCCTTAATCTCAAGAGACAGTTGAAAGTCAAAAGACTCGACTCTAAGGAACACTATGGAGGTCCTATCCACGACCTGACACCCAATCAATGTTATAAAACATTTAGGACTCCATAACGTTGTCACGGGGTATCCTACGAGATATCCGTATAACTCGCCTTTGTGATTGGTCAGTCATCCGCGTGACTTATGGCTCGTTGAACCCACCATCAACCAACGTCACAAAATGATTACCTGAGTTATCAGCTCAAGTGGGTAATCAAGGACTAAAACGATGTAATGTTATTCAGTTCACTTTGTGGTGTTCAAAATTGGCGTACAATTCCACATGAAAAACAAAACATTATATATCATAACAATGAGGTTGAATAGAGTACACGAGAAAATGAATTATTACATGAATTCATAAAAGAGTACTATAACTTAGGAACACATCTAATTCCCATGGAATGAATGTGCCCTTCATGCTTATCACGTGGTAATGCTTTAGTGAGAGGATCAGCTATGTTGTCATCCGTAGCGATCTTATCAATGAAAATCTCCTTTTGCTCCACGTAATCTCTGATTAGATGAGCTTTCCGTTGTACATGCCTAGCCTTGTTGCTAGACTTATGCTCCTTAGCTTGGAAGATGACACCTTTATTATCACAATAAACGGTGATTGGGTCATTCGAACTAGGCACTACTGATAGTCCTTGTAAGAATTGACGCATCCATATTGCTTCCTTAGCTGCTTCTGAGGCGGCATAGTACTCGGACTCAGTCGTAGAATCTGCTGTAACACTCTGTTTAGAACTTTTCCAGCTGACAGCAGCGCCATTAAGAGTAAAAACGAATCCAGACTGAGATTTCGAGTCATCGCGATCCGTTTGGAAGCTAGCATCTGCGTAACCCGTGGCGCAGAGCGTTGAGTCGCCTCCATAAGTCAATCCCCAATCTTTAGTCCTCCGTGGGTACTTAAGAATGTTTTTCACGGCCATCCAGTGTTGTTCACCTGGATGAGCTTGGAATCGACTGGTCATACTCAATGCATATGCAACGTCTGGATGTGTGCATATCATGGCATACATGATCGATCCTATTGCCGAAACATAAGGAATCCGACTCATGCGCTCTTTCTCTTTCAATGTCTTAGCTTCTTGAGACTTGCTGAAGTGAAGCCCACTAGTCATAGGAAGGAACCCTTTCTTGGAGTTCGTCATGCTGAATCTCTCTAGAATCTTATCTATGTAAGACTCCTGACTGAGAGACAACATCCGTCGTGATCTATCCCTGTAGATACGGATGCCCAAAATTCTATGTGCCTCTCCCAGATCTTTCATCTGGAAATGGTTTTTCAACCATGCTTTAACCGAAGAAAGGAGAGGTATGTCATTCCCAATCAAGAGTATGTCATCAACATACAGTACTAGGAAGACAATCTTGCTCCCACTCGACTTGATATAGAGACATGGTTCCTCGACTGATCGAACGAATCCATTCTCTTTTATCATTTGGTCGAAGCGATGATTTCAACTCCGCGATGCTTGCTTAAGTCCATAGATAGAACGCTTAAGCTTGCAAACTTTCTTAGGATGTTCTTGATCAATAAAACCCTCGGGTTGTACCATGTACAACTCTTCCTCCAAATAACCGTTTAAGAAGGCGGTTTTAACGTCCATTTGCCATATTTCATAGTCATGAAATGCGGCTATCGCTAAGATAATCCGAATGGAACGTATCATGACTACGGGTGCAAAGATCTCATCGTAGTGCAAGCCTGGCACTTGGGTGAAACCTTTAGCAACTAGTCTTGCCTTATGGATATCTTGTTTACCTTCCACGACATGCTTTATTTTGTAAAGCCATTTGCATTGAAGGGGGCGTACCTTTGCAGGTAGGTCCACAAGATCCCACACGTTGTTCTCTTACATGGAGTCCATCTCGGATTGCATGGCTTCTAGCCATAGCTTTGAGTCAGAACTGGTCATGGCACCTTTATAGGTTGAGGGTTCATTACCCTCTAGGAGTAAGACGTCATCCATATCATGTTCCTTGACCATACCAATGTATCTGTCCGGAGGAATGGAGACTCTTCCCGACCTCCTAGGTTCCTCAGGAATATTTACCGCAGCCTCGGTTGAAGGAACTGTTTCCTCCAATGGTTGCTCGGTAGTTGGTTCTTGAACCTCCGATAAATCGAAGGTTCTATTACTCGACTTGTTCTCGAGAAATTATTTCTCTAAGAACGTCGCACTAACCGCAACAAAAACACGTTGTTCGGTTGGCGAGTAGAAGTAATGACCAAAAGTTCCCTTTGGATAGCCTATAAAGAATGTCTTGACCGATCGCGGGCCGAGCTTATCCTCGTGTCTCCACTTGACATAAGCCTCGCAGCCCCAAACCCGAATAAAGGACAAGTTAGGGACCGTTCCCTTCCATAATTCGAATGGAGTCTTGTCAACAGCTTTAGACGGACTTCGGTTAAGAATTAGAGCGGCTGACAAAAGAGCATAGCCCCACAATGAATCAGGCACAACGGTGTGACTCATCATGGATCGAACCATATCAAGTAGAGTTCGATTTCTCCGTTCGGACACACCATTTAATTGTGGTGTTCCAGGTGGAGTCAACTGTAGTACGATGCCACAGTCTTTAAGGTGTTGATCAAATTCGTGTGAAAGATACTCACCACCACGATCTGAACGTAGTGCTTTAATCTTTCTACCCAGCTGGTTCTGTACCCGATTCTGGTATTCTTTGAACTTGTCAAAGGATTCACTTTTATGCTTCATTAAGTAGACATAGCCATATCTACTCAAATCATCCGTGAAAGTGATGAAATACCTATAGCCTTCTCGTGCGTTGATCGACATAGGGCCACATACGTCCGTATGTATGAGTCCTAATAGGTCGGCAGCGCGCATTCCAACACCTTTGAAGGAAATACGAGTCATCTTACCGATGAGACATGATTCACACGTGCCATATGATTCGAAATCAAAGGGCGAGATAGCTCCATTCTGTATGAGCTGTTTCACGCGTTTCTCATTTATGTGTCTCATACGACAATGCCATAGGTAAGTTTGATCTTTGTCACCTACCTTTAATCTCTTGTTATTCACATGTAATATCTCGGTGGTTTGATCTAAAACATAAATTCGATTCATGGAAACTGCCTTGCCATAAATCATATTGTGTAAGGAGAAAATACAGCTATTATTCTCTATTATAAATGAAAAACCGAGTTTGTCAAGCGCAGAAACTGAAATAATGTTTTTGGACAAACAAGGAACATAATAACAGTTATATAAAGATAACTCGAATCCACTTGGAAGCTGGATCACGTATGTTCCCCTCGAGATTGCGGCAACACGTGCTCCATTCCCGACACGCAGGTCAACCTCACCCCTGATTAGGGGTTCTTGGTTTCGGAGGCCCTGCACATGATTACATAGATGAGAACCCCAACCAGTATCTAGTACCCAAGTTCCGTAACTTGCATGGTTAATCTTAATCATGTGAATAAAAAGAAGAAGAAGACATACCAACAGGAGTAACGCGGCCTGCCTTAATGTCCTCACGATACACGGGGCATGAGCGCCTCTAATGCTCAGTCTTGTGGCAATGGTGACATTCCATGCTTGTATCCTTGCTCTTTGTTTTGCCCTGTGAGTTGCTCGACTCACCTGGCCCACTCTTAGCAAATCCTGACGTCTTAAACTTGGGCTTGCCTACTGTTAGGTCGCCCTGAGCTTTAGCTTTACCCTTACCCTTACCCTTACTGGAGATCATGAGAACATCTTGCTTCACGCTCCCACTTAATTTCAGATCCTTCTCGGTCTGTACGAGAAGGGAGTGGAGCTCATGAGGAGACTTCTTCATGTCGTTCATGTAATAGTTGGCCCTGAAGAGGGTGTACCCATCATGAAGCGAATGAAGCATTCGATCAACGATTATGTTCTCACTGATCTTGCAGTTTAGGGCCTCCAGTTTCTCGATATTCTCAATCATGTGAAGAATATGTGGGCTAACAGCTTGGCCCTTTTGGAGTTTCGCCTCGAAGAAGCGACAGGTATGCTCATAAGAAACGATTCTCGGAGCCTTTGAGAATTCGTTAGTGAGCGTGGTGAAAATCTTGTTTGCACCATGGGCTATGAAGCGTCTTTGCAAATTGGATTCCATTGCATAGATGAGTACGTTCTTTATCGCACCCGCTTCCATGACAAAGTCGCTATGAGCGCGAACTTCGTTAGCTCTAGCTCCAGTTCCTGGGTGTGCCGGAATTGGCTCAGTTAAATACTTAAGCTTTCCGTCAGCAATGGCAGCATTCCGTAGTGCTGCCTCCCAGTCAGAGAAGTTTGGCCCATCATTCCTCAGTCTAGTAGACTGATTCATGGAGTCCATGAAGGCTTTTAGCCAGGATTCACGTGCTAGCTTGGCACTTGGCATTGGGTCTTCACCAGCCATTAGATATACAGCAGTTTAAATGAACGTGTTCTACACTTAAAAGAAGATAAAACAGAACCATATAAGCAACTCATTGTTGTGATTTAAGTCTATATTAAAGTGTATTTAAACTCGTAGACTCATGCATTTATATAATTGATCTCCCTCAAGAATTATATAAACGATCCCAAGACTCAATTTCCGTATATTGATAAGCCCACAGCTTGGCTAATTCCACCGTTGGAACTCTTGGTCGATAGATTTCCGTAAATCCTATCTATTAGTCCATCTCAGTCGCTAGATAGTATCGAGTGACCATGATGTTGAGATAAAATAAATCATTTGTTCCCACTTACCCGACGTAGAAGGGGTCATATTATGCCTACCGACGAAGAAGGGATTCATGGGAGTCTGATTTATAAAGACTAGTCTCAATTTTTTGTTATACGAGGAAGACCCCATCAACTTATATTTATCCATTTTAAGTGAACTAATATCTAGCATATGCGTGAATGAATGAAATAAAGTGATGGCTTTGCAATTGACATGTGACATCTGTATTGTCACAGAAAACTAACGCGTAACCTCTACATGAGTCAGTTTTCAGGCATGTTATAGGTGGTTTGGTTTTAGGCGGGATATGATGCAAGCTATTATCGATGGAAGCATAAAGTAAATGCGATAAACGTAAATAAAAGTCCTAGTGTGGCCTATCCCACCAAAATAAACATAAAAACAACTTTGGAATCCACCGTTGGACCCTAGAAGCTTGTCTTGATGTTCCATCTTGGTCCTTGCAGCGGGAGTGAGCATTCGGTCTCCGTCTTTGGTCTTCACAAAATTACTAATTTAAATTACAAATATAACCCTAATTACATTCTAATTTAAATACAAAAGTAATTACATGGCAAAAACTCAAAACGGAGATTCAAGATCTCAAAATTACAAGCAAGACTGTGTCCCATCATTACGGTGACACAATCGACTAAGGCCACACTAAGTTACAACCGTTTGCAAAAATAAATACGTTATTGATAGCATTCACAAGGCATTCAACAAGACGATAAATAAAATGCATCAACTAAATAAAATTCATTCATGACATAATACTGTTATTATGATTAATAAATTTTTATCAAACCACCTTACGGGATTAAAATTATGTGATTATACCGTTTTAATCACCCAATTTTAATAAATTTATAATCCTATTATCTTAAACCGTTTTAAAATAATATGTATCAAACGAGGGTGAACCGTTTCACAAAATTAATAATATACTATTTTCGTATATAGCACATTATTAAAGGCCATGTGAAAATAAAACATGTTATTTTCGAAAAAATAAAAAAAAAACGAGTCTGTTACAGGGGGGAGGTCGACCGACCTCCAGACAAGAAACAGAAACTTTTTGCAACAGCATAATCGGTCGACCGACCTATCAATTAGGTCGACCGACCAACAGGCAGTAAAAACGAATTTCAGAAAACGCAAAACGCTTCACCTTTTGAAATCAAAACAAGTTTCTACCTATTAAACTTTGATTAAAACAAATAAATCAAAATTAACATCATCAAGGGTTCACATATTGTCAAGAATATCGATTAATTAACAATATGTAAACAGGAATCGAAAAACAAGATCGATTACTCACAAAAGGAAAACTGTCGAAACAGAAACAAACACAGGAGGCGGTCGACCGACCGCAACAGGGGGTCGATCGACCGACTCAGCGACAGAATACGATTTTTCAGATTTTAAAACTTATGAAAAACACAAAAGTAAAATTTCCATGGCCTGGCTCTGATACCACTTGTGGGGAATAAAGCATGTATTCGCCCTAAACTTGCAGGATTATAATGAAATTTACAGTTGTGAATATAGTCATAAGATAAATAATACATGAAAAGGAGTACAACCTTTGGTCCTTGTGCGAAAGGCCTAAGAACAGGAATTAACGCAAATTCACTCCTATAACTTGCACCCAAGACTTAGATTGAGACGTTGCCGTGTGTGCTAGAAATCCTCTCCAACTGCCTTGCAATATAGGGAGAGCCTTTTGAGTTTAGATGTGAGATCTGGGTTATAGGAGAAGAATGCTCTCAAACCCTAATTTTCTTGAGATTATGTTTTACAGTGCAACAAGAGTAACCTAACATAAGGAGAAGTCTTCTCCTTATGTAGTATACTCGGCCGAATTTTCGAATAGGGTAAGAGTGGGCTTTCCACTCTTACCTTATTCTGATCCGTGATTCGACCCATTTAGCTATAAGTTATTCGCGGGATTTTAATTATAAATCGCACACTTGTTATCAGATATTAACGCAGTCGATGTATTAATAATGGTCTGATAAAATACGATATTGTATAATTACCCAAATTAATATAACTGTTTATATTAATACGCGAATACAATATTTAATTAAATATAACCGTTTATATTTAATTTACGAATTAATCATGTAATCCGTATTAGCTAAAATTATTTAATCCATATTAAATAATAATCTCAACATCTTATTGACTAATTTATTAGTCAATAACTCTGACTAACTGTTTAGTCATATCCGGCATAAATGTGACTGTATTTTCATACCTTCACATCTCACAAACGTGTCCTATAGGTGTGACGTATAGGGACAAGTTGATCACCGTCATCCGTATGACAATAACGTCAAACTTATCTAGCAAGCCAACCGTTATTGATAAACGTGGATCAACTGGCAATAATACTGAAGTATGCCCTTGTGATCCTTAAAGAGATTTAATAAGTCATTGTACTTAATTGTCAAGGACACCAACCCCAACAATGATAGACTAAGATGCAGATTCATCCATAACACACTCACTGATATGTGCTTCTCGCGTTTATTAATTGACGTGATTATGGAGTGTGTGACTTCGCCTCGAATGCAAATTTTATGGAACGGAGAATGAGCCTAAGGAGCAGTTCATTCCATCTCGTGGAGTACGTCAAGGGGATCCGTTGTCGTCCTATGTCTTTGTCATGTGCCTCGAAAAACTTCAACAAATAATTGATATGGAAGTTTGAAATCATAACTGGAAACCAATCACCCTCTGCCGTAATGGTCCTAGCATAACTAACTTGTTCTTTGCAGACGATATGTTTTGTTCGAGGAGGCAACAGAGGAACAAGCGAGGGTAATAAAATACGTCCTAGACATATTTTGTGATGCGTCTGGCGAAAGAGTAAGTGCGGCAAAATCTCGGGTGTTTTTCTCAAGCAACACTGACCCAGGAACGAGAAATGCGGTCAACTTTGCTCTTGGATTCGAAGAAACACAAGATCTGGGAACATACCTAGGGATGCCAACAATTAACGGTCGGGTTACTCGTCAAACCTTTGCCCATTTAGAGGAGAAAGTTAATAAGAGATTGGTCGGGTGGGCCACGAAACGACTATCACTAGTAAGAAGGGCTACGCTCGATCAATCGACTTTGAGTACGTTGGCTAATTATAGTATGCAGTCGGCTAAGATACCAAGGATCGTATGCGACTCTATTGATAGAAAATCTTGTAGCTTCTTGTGGGGTGGAGATGAGAACAACAAATCAATACACTTAATTACTTGGAAAAATGTTCAAAAACCAAAATCTATTGGAGGTTTAGGAATCCCATCAGCCAGAAAAAGCAATGCCGCCTTCCTTACCAAGCTCGGATGGCGAGTAATCACGGAACCATCGAGCCTTTGGTCAAGAGTCCTCCGGGCTAAGTACTGTAGCAATAGGTGTGACATCGATATCTTTCAATCCAAGAGTGGCATGTCAAATGTATTGGCAGGAATTACATCCCAATCACGAACCATTGTCAGAGGAGCAGCCACAGCGGTAGGTAATGGTAGGAGAACTCTGTTTTAGGATCACAATTGGGTGGATGGTGAATGCCCCATTGATCACGCCATCTCACCAACACTAGTACAAAAGGGCTAATTTGCTGCGTCAAAAAATGGCCTATATGAGGCGTATTTCAAAACGCAGCAAACGAAGGGGCAGCAAATAAGGATACTATTTGCTGCGTTTCTAAAACGCATCAAATGACCAAAATTGCTGCGTATTTTTCGTATCGTAAACCAGCTTATTTGCTGCGTTTTTCACCAGAAACGCAGCAATTGTCGCCTCATATTGATTGTTTTTGTATTGCAAACCAGCTCAAATTTGCTGCACTTTCAGGCTAAATACGCCTCATATTGACTGTTTTTTAAAAAAAAAAATTTAAAATAGTTGCTGCAAATATAATTAAAATCAGCATCGTCCATCCATGGGTTCATTTGTTTCGTGCATAAACCAATAGCCTGCAATTAGTAAGAATGAAAACCATTCCAACATACAACCAAGTCCATAGGAACACCAAAAGAATGCTTCATTTTCCATACATAACCATTCCAACATACACCCAAGTCCATTAATCTCCAAAGCCATTTCAACATAGACCAAATGGCTAATTTCTAGTAAAGACTACCCCTAGAGTTTTGTCAAATGATAATACATCAAAAGGAGAAACATATAAATAGGGCCTAAGTTTCAAAATAAACAAAGGACACAAGGACTCAGCTAAAACAACGAGACGTGAAGTAGGCCGCCCATATATCTTGTATTTCATTGATCTCACTTTCGTTGTAGGTATCTTCTTTTGTTGAGCTCCAAAGCTGTGAAAAATGAGAACACAAATTACCAAAGAGGATGGGTATTTTGCAATACACAAGTATAGGTTAGTCATGATCAAATGAAACTCGACATAATTAGGCTTCATAACACTACCTACCACCCTAATACATACTGAACATTAGGCTTGTACAACAACGATGAGCATCAAATCAGGAACAAAGACATACCTTTTCCAAGTCTTCTACAGTTCTGCAACTCTTAACAATATCGTACATGAAGCGCAAAACGAAGAAACCGTGCTCCACCTTCTCGCTTTGTTGAGGGCACTACAAGAAAGTCACGTGAGAATATAATTAGATAGTTTCCAAGTTTTTGTGCTAGAATAATATAATTTGCATAAATGAACTTGAAAATCAGTCCCTTCACCTTCATGGATTTCCATAATGGTTCCCTCCGTTTGTTCTTGAGTTTACCACCCGACATTTTGTATCTTTTTAGAGCGCTACATAAAATAGTAGATATGTCGGAAACTATCGAGAGTATGTTAGAAAAGAATCAAAGTAGCAACTGTGCAACCAACTTACCTAAGAATTACCATCTTCATATACAACTTCCGTCCGTCTTTAAGGGTGATAGAATCAAACTCATATATGGTGTAGGTTTGCGGAGAAATGACAAGTAGCAACCAATGCTTACTACATTGAAAATTAGAATTAGTGCAAAACATCGAAGAATTCGTAAGAGTAAGATTATGCTAATCAGAAAATTAAATTATTATTTACCTGTCATAAATCGGAGCTAGAATGAACTCATCGTCATTGAGAGCTGCCTTCTGAAATGCCAAAGTAACATAAGCTATTGCATTCTGCGTATTCTTAATCAATTTTGTATCTGAAGTAGCGTCAGGGCACAACCATCCAAGATAAGGTCGGGAATCAGCTTTCATTAGATCGTCTTGAATTGCCCTACAAGCATGACATCAAACTAATTAATCATATGCTTGGTTGGGTATATTTATAAAAAAGAACCTAAAGTTATAGTGGGCTGATTACAAAACCTTATGAAGATCTGGACAATTGGTATACTGAGCTCACCCCCGTCGAGGAACCGCTTTAGATCATCCTTATACACTTCTGTTTTCCCATCCTCCTCAAAATAAAATAAATTAGCATCAAAGTAAATATCAAAGGACTCCCCATCAACCATTGTAGTGATAAGAGTATTTAACCACTGGCAATCCGGACTTAGGGACTCCACCATGTGCTCCTTGGTAGGTTCTTTAATTGGCGTAACAAACAATTTCGAGTGGTGAGAGTTACTGCCCATTACCTCATTATGTCCTCTCTTGATCACATCCTGATCACCCTAATGACAATGACATATCAGTAAATCATCCAACAGACAATATATTGTCTACTTATGAAGCTGTAGATGAGTCAATCCTCTTACCTCATCTTCAAGCCTCACAAATTTGGTTGGCCACTGTACGAAACTGCCAACTGCGTCACTTAATACGTGAAGATCGTACACTTGCACCGGAACAGGAAGTGGAAGACTCTGAAACTCTTCGTGAACAACGGACAGTTTCACCCTAACATGGTCGAGCACAATTGAACCTTCTTGACCCTCTTCTAGTGGAAATGTCTTGCCACGGCCAACCTCGTATGACACACCACTATGAGGGTCTGACAGAAAAAGACGGCAAGGAGTATCGTTCTACATATATGACATGGTTTTTCTTAAAGCGTTAGCTACAAACAGTAATATAAGCACCAATTTATGACGAAAGGAAATAAATTGTAGTTACCTTAACGGTCGCTGGGAAAGATGACTCTAATTGATTCCCATCTAACTGATTCCTTTCGGACTGATTCCCTTCTAATTGATGCTGATTCCCTTCTAACTGATTATGATTCCCTTCTAACAGATTCTGATCTAATTCTAACTGATTTGATTCTGCATTAGGTAACTTCACACCCATTTGTTGTAAAATGGACATGAGATTGCTTGTAAGATGCGATTTCAACTCATCTCTAAACTCCTCCCTTAGATCATTCATTATGCTTTCTCGTTCCTCCAACAATGTTACACGTTTACTTGAACCATTGTCTTTAGTTGGAGTCCCAAAAGCTTCCCTCACACTAATATTTACTCCACCAAACCCTTTTGCACGGCCTGGATGATCAGGCTTCTTACCAAGTGCATGAAATAGACTATCTTTCTCTCGCTCTACAACAAACTTTCCTTCGGCTTCTTTCTTTCTTAACTCACGCTAATATTCAAAATAAAATACAGATTGTAAGCAGAATAATAAAATAGCAGCAGTGTAACAACTAGGAGAAAGAGAATGCTCAGTCAGAATATACATGCAATATTCATGTTAATAGCAGCAGTGGATGATCAGGCTTCTTACAGAGGTAAATAACAAGTATCAAACAATAAATTCTCAGGTGCAACAACTAAGAGAAAGAGAATGCTCACTGCAGCATTTATCAAACAACAACAGCACCACCAACAATCAAATAACAGATGCACATTATAGTTTAAACGGATACAGTTTACATATCGTAACAGTAACATACCACTTCATCAGCTACCTCCTTGGTTTTTTGTTTCTTTATCTCATATTTCCCAGTTTGCTTATCTTTTACGTGCATTGCACAATACCAATCATCGGCCCGATTAACCTCAATTGTTCCAGTAGCACTTCCCTTCCCAGTAGTAGTTATTCCAGTAGACGATGCTGACACATCAGACTGTGGATAAAAACCATCCTTGATCCAGTTTACACGAGCAGCGTTGAAGTCATTTTGCCCCATGTGATGATAATGTTCATTCTTTTTGGCACTCGCGATTGCCTTTTCTCGCTTTCTCTGACAAAAAAAAGGTACAATAAGCATTACTGAAACTAGAAAATTTGCTGCATGTGTCAATAAAATTTGCTGCATGTTCATTCTTTTTGGCAGTCTTTGGACCTGTGGGCAGGTGCTGATCTAGAAGAAGGAGGGCAGTAGGATGATGTGCAGATCTGTTCTGGGACTGCACATCTGTAAATGGCAGTGTAGGCAGTAGGTAGTGCAGGGATTCTGCTCTGTACTTACCTTGTACTTACCTTGGTGTTGCAGGTTTAGGGCTGGGTAGTCAGGAGCTGCTGATGCTGGAAGTAACAGAGAAGTAGAGTAGCAGTCACAAGCTGCTGTTAGTTTTGTGCGGGATGCAGATTTTGAGTGTCGTGATTGCTGTCCAGAATGCAGGCCAGTTTCTAAGAAAAATGTATGCAGTTCTGGCAGATTTTGTGCCTCAGCCATCATGCTTACTTTGGCTGGGGTAGATAATTGGTGTAGGGACCAGGAATTGTTTAGCATGCTCCAAAACTAACCTACTTTACTCCAAAACTAACCTACTTTCAGTTTTAACTAATCAGCCAAGCCACCATAAAATACACCACCAATAAATGACTGAAATAATAAAGCAGGCAAATCCCAGCATAAACTTTACGTTTTAACTAATCAGTAAATCGTTAGCTCACCTTAGCCGGACTAGAAGTTTTGAGTTGCTGAAAAAGTCTCCAATCTTCTATTTTAATAGGACTCCAAATTTCTGGGGGCTCCTTTCCATCCTCTTCTATTGTTCTTTGCCTCGTCTTAGTTATCCATCCACTTACCAATTTGGCTTTAAAATCCCTGAATCTTCTGGCAACGGCAGACAAGAACTTCTTCCTCAATCTCTTGTCATCAGCATCAATATGGAATAAATTCTAGCGTTAACAAAAAAGATGTTTCCCGTTAGTTGTATCAGTCAGAATATAGAAAACATTCACGCATACATCACAAAATTAAGATTGGGAGGTATATTAAAATAAGCTTACCACTGTGTCTTGCCACATTAACTTTCTCGTTCCCACACTCACATCTTTCCAATTCCAGTTAATGTTGAACTTTCGCATGCAAAATCCCAAATTCTGACCATATTTACGCCGCCACATACCTATTGGACGACCGAGAGAATCAAACTCCAGCTTCATTGGCCCCGAAGGTCGTCTTAGCCCTTTTGTCGCACCTCTTCCCTTTCGTGACCTCTTCCGTTTTTCTGAAACATTACGCACTGCACTAGAGGTGGATGGATTTGAATCTGCCACCATGTCTACCCCCTTTAGTGCAGCTTCATCTGCCATCATTTCAAATCGGTCAAAGTCGCGATCCTCCAATTCTTGAAGCCTAGCAGCCTCAGCAGCCACCATTTCATCAGCAATGTCAGCTTCATCACCATTGTCTTCCTCAAGATCTTCGTCATATAACGCATCATCATCATCACTGCCACTGTCATTGTAATCATCGTCATCCTCGCGAATCTTATAACTATCTTCATTGTCCATGGAATATCTGTCAAAAATAAGAAATCAATATAAATAAAGTAAGAACAACAATTTACACTTGAAAAGAAAATGATCAGACTTAAAGCATCAGACTGTTTAGACAAAACACATATCCGCTAGCTTGAAATATTTATTACCATAGTAAACATCAAGGATTGTGCACAGTAAACCCTTCTTCGTGGTCAGATCTTAGGTAAACCGTGTCAAGATTTGCACCATCAGTAGTATTGTTTATCGGATTTGTGAAAGGTGGTATATCTTGGAACTCATCATACTCATCTTCATCAAGGACGTCCCAGACACCCAAAATTCGTCGCTTTCCATGGACTACAAGAGACCAACGATGGTCAGATGGATCAAGAATATAGCATACTTGTTTAGCCTGTGATGCTAAAATGAATGGCTCGTCGTTATCTCGCAATCGAGTCATATCAACTTGAGTAAAGCCAAATTCATCCACATGAACACCACGTCTACTATTCTCAATCCACTTGCATTGGAAAAGAGGAACCTTAAAATCACAATAATCTAACTCCCATATTTCCTGAATGACTCCATAATATGATTGTGTCGCATCAATGGGTGATTTATCCTTGGAATTGGCAAATTCTCTCGAAGAAGCAACCATCGTCACACCACTATTCTGCACAGTTAATGATTTCTTATCTTGGCGTTCGGTGTAAAAAGTGTATCCATTTATGGTGAACCCTTCATATGAGTGAACGCTCTCTCTAGGACCATATGCAAGCCATTTGATTGTATTATTCACATCATTATCAGAATTTGACAGTTCTTGCATTACTTCATTGTGAAACCACTCCAAAAATGTACGATTATGCTCTTTCATCAACCACATTTCACCTTTAGAAGGATAGATGGAAGCTAAGTTATGCTTATGCCTTTCCAAATATGGTTGTACATCTTCACTTTGTTGTAACACGTACAAGTGTGCTTTATTTCTTAAATTGGATGGAGGTGAGATCTCCTTGGCACCAACTAGGCCTTTGCCTTCAAACTTTCCATCATCTCTAGTCTTCGGGAGACCAATAGGCTGAAGCTTCTCCACAAACTCACTACAATACTCATAGACCTCCTCGCTCACAATCCCTTGAACAATACTAGCTTCAGGTCGGGCTGGATTCCTTACCATATCTTGTAAGGTACCCATATGCCTTTCAAAGGGGTAAGCCCACCTCAGAAATACTGGACCACACAACTTAATCTCTCGGACAATATGGGAAATTAGATGAACCATGATATCAAAAAAAGAAGGTGGAAAATACATCTCGAATTGACAAAGTGTTTCACAAACATCGACTTGTAGTGCATCTAATGTCTCCGGATCAACCACTTTACTACATATTGTATTAAAAAATGAGCAAAGTTTAGTGATGGCACGTCTAACATACTTTGGCAAAATGCCGCGAATTGCTATTGGTAAGAACACTTGTATCATAACATGACAATCATGGGACTTCATGCCAGTTAATTTCAAGTCATTGTTAGATACTAGTCTCTTTAAATTAGACGAGAACCCAGTGGGGACCTTGATCCCGTACAAACATTCACAAAATTTTTTTTTTTCTACTTTAGAAAGGGTGTAACAAGCTGGTGGAAGATAAAAGGATGAACCTTTCCCTATCCTAGTCTTATTTTTCTCAATTGGCCATAACTTTGATCGAATTTTCATATCCTCCATATCTTTACGCACTTTCAGGCCATCCTTTGTCTTACCCGGTAAATTGAGCAATGTTCCTAAAATAGCATCACAGACATTCTTCTCTATGTGCATCACATCAAGACAATGTCTTACCGGCAAGTCTTGCCAATATGGAAGTTCCCAAAAGATGGATTTTTTTTTCCATAGACACTCTGACTCCTTCATTTTAACAGCCTTACCAAAAACTGTTTTTATATCTTTAACCCGCTCATATACCTCTTTTCCGCTCATTGGTTTACGAGCTACTTCTTCTTCCACTTTTCCATTGAATGGTAATTTCTTCTTACGATAAGGGTGAAAGCGATTAAGCAACCTTCTATTATCCATGTAAACGTATTTTCCAGAATGCGGCAGATAAGTTGATTTCATGCCTTCTTCACATATAGGACATGCTTTCTTTCCCTTCACTTTATACCCCGATAAATTACCATAAGCTGGATAGTCATTAATGGTACAAAATAACATTGCACGCATCATGAAGTTCTCATTAGCATGTGCATCGAACACCGGAACACCTTCATACCATAACTTCTTCAGATCATCAATGAGTGGTTCAAGGTACACGTCTATGTCATTCCCTGGTTGCTTAGGCCCTGATATTAAAAGTGACAACATAATATACTTCCGCTTCATGGTCAACCACGGAGGCAAATTATAAATCACTAACAGAACTGGCCATGTGCTGTGCAAGCTACTCAAACTACCAAATGGGTTCATCCCATCCGTGCTAAGCCCAAGTCTCAAATTTCTAACTTCTTTCTTAAATTCAGGGTACTTATCATCAATAATATCCCACTGAGGAGAGTCTGCTGGATGCCTAAGCTTCCCATCTTTCTTCCTCCCCTCAGCATGCCACCTCATATACTTAGCAACACTCTTGATTGAAAACAGACGAACTAGGCGTGGTATTATTGGAAGATACCATAACACCTTTGCTGAAGGGTATTTCTTACCATGCTCAAATTGAATCCCGTCTGCTAACTTGTAACGGGATTTACCACAAGTCGGACACACATGTAAATCCTTGTACTCTTTTCGATATAGTAAACAGTCACTTGGACAAGCATCAATTTTCTCGTACCCTAAATCCAGCGGACACAACAATTTTTTAGCATAATAATTTGACTTCGGGATTTGGTTTCCCTCGGGGAACATGTCCTGCAAAACTTCCAACAACTCTGTGAAGCTTTTGTCACTCCAACCATGCTTTGCTTTAATGTTGAAAAATGTTAGTACCGCTGACAACTTAGTATACTTGTTACATCCAGGATATAAAGGAGTTTCAGAGGCCTGAAACAAACTCTCAAATGCAGCAGGTCGGTTACTCATTTCATCTTCAAGCGCATTTAACATCTCATTCAACCGATCCTCATCCTCTTCCCCCTCCTCTTCCCCCTCCTCATCATCATCACCACCATCCACATTTTCATCGTCAATAGTAGCTCTATTGTCCTCATCGGATACTTCAAAATTAAGATTGGGTTCCTCCTCTAAGTGGTTTTCTATGTCTACTACATGTTCAACTTCTTCATGTTGCATGGTCATTTGATCATCATTGCTACTATCTCCCTTAAAAACTCCTTCTTCACCATGCCATATCCAAATGTGATAATCTACTCTAAACCCACGACATACAACATGTTCCCTTAACACCCTTATACTAGAAACGGTTTCCACATTACAACAATCAACACAAGGGCAAAAAAACTCATCATCACCCATACTTTTTGCGTAATTAAGCGCAGCCCTACAAAACTCTTCAACCCCTTTCTTAAACTCTATTGTACTACGCTTACCATACATCCAACTTCGATCCATTATGTCAATTATAACTCACTAAAGAAAAAGCAAACGAAAAACACATGAGCAACCATCTGATTATCAATGAAAACAGATTTCAGCAATTTTACATATATTACCATAAGCCTAACAAATTTCAGCAATTTTAGGTAAAACAATTAACTTATTTTTCCGACAGCCCTAATGGATTAACAATGAAAATAGTGAAATGGAAAATGGAGGGTTCAAAATTTCAACAACTCAGAGTCAGTAATTATACCATGCCATCAACCTAATCGAGTTCTTCAATTTCTGTACAAAATAATCCTAAAATTTTGCATACACATACCCAGAAAATTAAAGAAACAAAACCATAATTCTAATCCTTAAACCTAATCGACAACCACTCAAACACTACATGTTCCTTCAATTTCAATAGCTATTTTACATGCCCATAAATGATAAACCTAGTTCTTGAATTTCAATTTCTAATACAAACAATCCATAAATCTTACTCACAAATCTGATTGATTTGCATACAAATAACCATAAAATTAAGTTATGGAAACAATAATCGACAAACATGTATAAATTAAAGGAAAAAAACTTACAATAAATTTCAGTTGGAGTGTTGATAGGGTGCTGACGGAGTATTGTCGGAGAATTGACGGAGTTTCGTCGGAGTATTGCTGGAGTTTTAATTTAGGGAGTTTTAATTTAGGGATTTTTAACGGAGTATACTTTGTCTCTTGCGTTTTGTTGTTTGTACTGTATGTAGGTGTAGATGTGTATGCTTTAGTACTTTTAGTTAATTAATAATTATATTCTCTTTTGCTGCGCACACAAATACGAAGCAAATTAATCAATTGCTGCGTCAAACACAAAACGCCGCAAATACAAACTTTCTTCTTCAAATTATTTGCTGCGTCAGTACAAAAACGCAGCAATAGAATAGCAGCAAATTAGCTTTTTTGTACTAGTGCAATACCGCCTCAAATTCTAAGTAATACGGTAGGTGATATGTGGATCGCCGAGTATGGATGGAGATGGGATGCTTTCTCGAATGCTCTGCCTCAAGAGATGCTTCAAAAAAATCGCATCCATGTCTTCTATAGAAGACCCGGATTTGGAGAATACTCTATATTGGAAGGGGACCTCTTCAAGAAAGTTTTCGCTGCAATCTGCTCTTGACTTCCTGCGAGATAATCATATTTCTACCATCCCATAATCTCATACTTGGCGCACTATTTGGCGCCTTCCCGTACAACAAAGAATTTGTATCTTTATTTGGCTTTCGGCGCATGAGCGGTTAATGGTGAATGTTAACAGGGTAATAAGGAATATGGGAGACAACCCAATCTGTCCTAGGTGCAATGAACATGAAGAAACAACAGAGCATTTACTCCGATCATGTCCTATTTCGAGGCAAATTTGGGATGCAATCGGTATTGATCTTAATTGTCCTTCCTTCTATAACCCTTCATTTACTGATTGGATATCAAAAAATGCAAGCAATGATGTTCTTACTTCCGACCCGGGTTGGCCTATGCACTTTGCCATAACATGTTGGTGGATTTGGAAGTGGCGAAATAACGTGGTGTTCGAACGAGATAATGAGAATCCAATTGACCCGCGAGTCTTTCTCCTAAGTCAATTCGCAAGCTCAAAGAAAGCCTTCGATCGGTTCGATATATTCATTCCCCAATACCGAGATACCCATACTGAAATCTTTGTTAAATGGTTACCTCCACCACACGGGTAGGTTCTATTAAATACAGATGGTGCTTCGAAGGGTAATCCGGGTTCTGCCGGAGGTGGAGATATTTTACGGGATGAGAGTGGGGACTTTAATACGGCCTTCTATTTCTCATGCGGGTATTGCTCCTCAACGAAGGCCGAACTGTTGGCCTTACTAGTTACTAGCGGGATTGGAAAGGGCAAAAGCACTCCAAGTGCCAAAACTTCTAGTTCATATAGATAACAAAACTTGCATCGATATCGTAGAGAATTCTCAACTAATCAGCAACAACCTTCGGCTTATTGTTAGTCGATGCGAAGAATTGATACGAGGGAATCATTGGATCGTCAAATTAAATCATACATATCGAGAATCAAACCGAGTGGCCAATCTACTAGCTAATCGGGGAGTATCATCAAGCACCGTTCCAACACAACTAGATGTGCCGCTAAATGATATGCATCCTATACTCTGGGAGGATATTTTCGGGATAACCTTTCCAAGTGTAATAGCTAGGTAAACATATCCTTAGTTAATTTTTGGGACTTTGCCCCCTGTTATGTAAGAAAAAAAACTCATTCCGGCATTTGCCATGTACAATACGAAGTAACATAAGTTTGAAGTTGGTCCATGTGAAGCACCTTGAAAATTTTATATTCAACGTCAACGATTAGTGATCAACTTCTAGACGAGCACTTACTGTTCACGACAAGCCAATGACAGAAAATTGAATTTCTTTCTAATTTTTCCATATTTTTTTGAAAAAAAATTGAATCTTAAATTTCTGCCACAAAAGCTGGCAAACAGGACAGTTACAGATCAGGTCACATTGAAATAAGATTATACCGCGTCAACAACGGGTTCGGGGTCAGGTCGTTTCTTGACTGGTCATATTGAGGCCGGTTCATCAAGGGATACCAATATGATAATTTTATGTTAAAATAAAGGATAAATATACTTATTAAAGTTTAGGTTATAATAATGAAGATAAATGTTATTGGGTCATTTAACGGGTTGAAGAAATATCAAGTGAAAGGTGTCGTAAATTCAGTTCAGGTTGAGCAAAAGAAGGCTGTTAGCAATCATTTTATCAGGTTGGGTCAGTTCAATTTTGATTTACCTAATTCTCGATTTGTATCAAAACGGGTTTCAAACAGATCAAACCGGATAGGGTCATTTTCTAAATTATATTTTAGAGATTAGTTTAGTTACAGGCAATAGCTTAACAAAATTTCTTGCAGAGTAATCATAGTCACAGACAGTAGTTATCCTTTGGTTCGGATAAATTCGTAATTTATAACTTATTTAACATTTTATAATTATCGATAAATCAACATTTTATAATTATCGATATCATAACTCATGTAGTACGATGGGCTACTCCATGATGGTCATGTTGGTAATACGGGTGATTTGACAAAATTAAATATTTAAATCAGATGTAAACAACTGATTTGAACAGATATTTAAATCATCTGGAAAATCTATAACTTGATGATAAATAAGTGCTCTCAGAAAAGGGCCAGTTTTCCACATGAGAGCAATAATCCATCAAAACGATAACCATCTCAAATTTAACAAAGAGAAAAGAGCAAAGAATTCAAAGGGTTAGAAACAAACTTCATCTTCACTCTATAAATCAGCTGTTAAGCCTAATTTCTAGAGTTCGGATTCACCAGTTCGCTGCTAAACAATTGAATTCAATTGCTTTAAATTACTCCTTTCTTTAAGTTAAAATCAAGATTACGCCATCGTCGACGATGAATTATACTCTATTTCAGTGTGGTTAAAGCAAAATAAATCATCATTGAGCAACTTTGAGATTAACAATTAATCGGAAAATAACTAAACATAAATCAATATTTGAAAAAATATTGGTAAAATTAAGAAAGCAAAATCAGGAGACGAGAATAAGTTGAATTATAAATTGCAAATGGAATAAAATTAAGAAATTCAAAAACGATTGAAACAGAGTGAAACCCTAATCAAGTTATGAAGGGGAGGGTTTGAGAGGAGAGATTGAGGAAAAAGGGAGAGGTTACGAGGTATTTATAGTTTGGAAACCCTAATTGTTAGGGATATCACGCGGCGTGGGTTTCGGTAACGGACGTCATCAGTTATGGACTCATCTTTTTAATCCAACTTCTTAGGGTTGTTGATCCAATTATTTAGAGACAAACAAAACTTTAAAAAAGTTGTAAATCATTGTTTGTTTTTTCAGTAAACTAGTTTTACGCCCGTGCAAAAATTGCACGGGGCTAATTTTATTGAATTAAAAAAATCAATAAGAAGGTAGATAAATTTTAAAAAAATATGATTTTAGTATCGGAGTAATATCAATGTAAAAGTAAAGAGAAATTATATACTTGACTTAGACGCAAATAAAACTAATGCATCTCCTTGACATTATAAAAGCATACAAAACTTATTTAGGATGACTTATCGGTTCAAGGTTAAGACGGATCAAATATATATGTAGAATGAATAATACAAAAAAAAACATTATGCATGACGAAAATAAAATGTGTCCTATTATCCATGAGGAACGATACTAACTCGTTTTAAACTTAAGACGGATAATAGCCGATAAAAAAAAATATATTTTAAAATTATGCTTACGGATTTAGTCCTAAGTTCCGAATCATCGTAATCAACCCAAATTATTTTTTAGTTCGACCTTGTATGTAACTACCCAAAACATTCTACGACATTAGCGAAATATGACCATTTTGATAGATATCGGACCGTTTATATCGTATTTTAATTTAAATTCAACTAAAAGATAAATTCAACAAAAAACTACTTTTTGTGCTAATACAGAAGATTTTTGTTTTTTATGTATATTTGCAGATTTTTAGTTGAATTTAATTAAAATACAATTAAAAGATTTTAAATCAACAAAAGACTATTTTTTGTTCTGATATACATGATTTTTGTTTTCTCCAATATACCGCATTTTAATGACGACATTGGCAAAATATGATCATGTTGATATATATCGGACCGTTGTATATCGTATACTACCGTATTTTATCTTGTTTGGTATATTAACTTGTATTTGATTTGATTGGAAAATATAATATAATTTAATTCTTGGACTAACTATTTTTGTTGTTTGTAATTTTTTGTTTTTCCGATTTAATTTTTGGACCATTAAATATCGTATTTTGTTGAACCGTTGTATATTGTTATTTAAATATTCGAGTAACAATAATTTGATGATATCGTAGTATTTTATTATGACAATGATAAAATGTAATACTGCAATCGATTACTTTAATTAGGGATGAGAAAATACCATAATACGTAATTGGAGAGGAGTAAAAATCAGAATTATGAAAATAGAAGAGAAAGAAATTAAATTAGTCTAAAATTTGGTGGGCCCATAAATTCCTTATTTCAAGGAACCAATAGGAGACATTTAAAATCTATTCATTTTATAGGTATAGATTTTGCTTAAGTGGTTTAAATTTAAAGCCAAATAATGGTCAGCATTTTATAATAGAAAGTGATTACTTAATGACAATATTATAATTAAAAGTGTTAATTTTTACAAAATATATTAGACCTGCCTAACAGATTAGGTCGTGTCAGGTTCGTGTTAACGCTAAATGGGTCACTATTATCCAACCCTAACCCGACCTAGTTATATAAACGGGTCTTTTGTCTTAACTCATTTAATTTTCAATCACCCTACCCGATCTTTTTAAACCCATTTATCTTCAAACACGTCATTTTTAACCCGTTTAACTCAATAAAGTAAGTTTTATAACCCTATTATCCTAACAAATGATGAATAAAAATGCTTATTTTTAAGTTGTTTGATTGGATTATTGATACAACCTAAATATATTGACACTTTTAAATAAATAGGTTATTCTTGTCGGATTCGTGTTAAAAACTCAACAGTCAACCCTAACCATCACCATTTAAGTTTCGGGTCGTGCTAGTATCAATTTAATTACTTAAATGAATTACAATATTTTAAGGTATGTGCTTTTTCACATACGAAAATTACTCTTTCACATACTTTTTTACAATTCTACACTTATCATTTTTTTGATTTCCTCACCCAAAGACCAAACCTTACCCAATACAATTCAGCGAATTCACCTACCATCAACAACCACCACTTCCTCCCTCCCTACCTCGCCCCTGCTCCGGCCACCCGGGCAGCATCCAAACCAAGATTATAAAATAACACACCGGTAAAGATCAAGGCCGTGAAGTCAAGATCAATTGCGTGAAATCTCCAAAATTCATTTGTTTTGTCGCTTGTCACCCTTCAATTATTTGCCAAATAAATTACTCTACTCGTATTTCACCGTATTCAAATACTCTACGCGTCCACCAACAGCATACATCATTATTCATCTTTACATCTTGTAATTTCTGTTAGACCACTCTTTCAATAATTTTGTGCTTTTTTTCAAATATTCCTAGTTATTAAGAAAAAAAAGGTAGAAGTAGAAATAAGCGTAACTTAATTCATTGTTTTGTGGATTAAGATCCATGGTTGAGATTTTTGAGCAATTAGATTGGATTTTCTCGAAAAAAAAATAGATAGAAATATAATGACAAAATGTATGTGAAATAGTAAAATCCGTATGTGAAAAAGTAATTCCGAATTTTTAACCCTAGACCTCTAAAATTCATGATGATAAAATTCAACTCGTCTAATTTAACGAGTAAATTAAGAAAGATAGAGTTTTTTTTTTTTTTAAAAGCTCATTTTATTCGCATTTAAAATCAAAAAGCTTCATTTTGAGTATGAATAAAATAAATGGAAAACCTGAAAATGGTTTATAACCCCATATTGACATGTAGAGATACATATTTTTTCACGAGAAATCACACATTAACCCAACAAAGTATTTCAACCCAGCTCGAACCTGAACACATCTGAACCCGTATGGCAATCCTACACTCGTTTTTGGTTCATTCAACCTACGTCACTTTAAGGGGATAACTGATGAACACAGTAATGAAATCAATGGGCATTACTCCATCGTCAAATGTCCTTATTAATGCATCCTCCTATATTAATACTTTCTGGGAGCTACAGAGTATATAATGAGGCAATCGAGTACAGAGTCTCGTACAATTAGATCGTATTTTTCAAAATCCATCATAATATAGGGTATATATATATATATATATATATATATATATCGAACCACAATGACAGTCATTCTCAATAAAAATACAGTTATAAACCAACGAAGGCTTGACTAACACAAATGAGTAAATGTCAGCTTCTTAGCTGCTAAAATCGTGTTCAAAACTTGTCAATTATCATCAAAACTGGAGCTTGCTCTGCTTCCCTTATTCCTGGACATTCAAATGTGATATCTCAACAAAATATCAAAAGATTTCCTAATCTGATATGCCGACAAGGCCACAATTCATCATCATATCTCAAGAAATTTCCCAAAAAAATCCATTACTACCCAAAAGATAACTTGATAAAGAAGACTAGCCCTTCAACTTTCATGTTAAATTTCCGTTAAACTAGTCGATTTTGGTTCATCATGTAAGTGGAAACTTTTGATCACTTTGTGAAGCAGCGGTATGAATCAACTGCTATGTTGAATTGTTTCATGGGAAAGATTGACAACTTGCCTGATTATCCAAGGGTAGAGTCCAAAACAAGTGAGTGACGGTTCAGGTTTCCTTCATCTGGTGACCCTGTAAGACTGAGAAATTCGGAAAAAAACACGTCAGAAAAATTCTTATATCGACATTCGACATACAACGATGATGATGATGATGATGATATAAACATTGAAATAACTCAAACCTTGACTCTCTCTAGAAGATCTCTGGGGGCGCCGCTGCTGAAGTGGTCTCGCACAGGCTGAGTAAAGAAAGAAAAGACACATTACATTTGCGATTTTATAGTAACCTGAAATCGAACACGTGGATTTTTTCGCAAGTGTGTGAGAGTATTATTGTCTTATTGACAAATCACCTGCAAAATTATATTCAGCGCTTTTGACAAGGCGGGTTTCACATCATCAGGCCTTAGAGCTTCTGCCTCATAGTCGACCACAAAGTCTTCATAGGTTTGGTAAGTCCTGAAACCAAGGTAAAAGTAGCATAACATGAGCGAGGCAAGCTATAAAAGACGCAGCAAAAGTTCAAAGATTAGGTTCTGTGATGGACAATAGAGAAGACTTACTTAGCTCCACCATCTTCAGCGTTACTGACAACAGTAAATTCTTTTAACTTGGGGAATATAACGTACTTCAAGTACTCCAGACAAGGGTTCCCATCAACTACCTTTGGAGGGCAATACGCCATCTCAATTTTATGATTCACTACATCCTAAAAGAACAGAACAAACTTGAGTACACCAACACAAACTAAGTCTGCTTAGTGAAAATTTGAGGCACAAAATATTCACAACAGCCTACTATTCACTGCAATAGCACAATATTTTAGGGAAAACAATTGAAATTGGTGTAAAAGTACAAGTGAACCAATTACACGAAAGTGAATTACAATAATGATTCAGAAATGTAAGCGGACCAATTGACTGTTTAAAATTCTGACAATAAGGTCATTTGATGACAAAATAATAGACACGCAAAGAAAATGGAAAGCATTGGTGCATCAGGTGGAGTATACAAATAGACAATACTATCATACCGCCTCATCCTCCATAAAAATTGCAGATGATGCGTCAGATTTTGACATCTTTGTTTGGCCCTGTTGCAAGCCTGGCAGCATGTCTGACAATCAAGTGAACACAAGCTGTAATCATAATAAGCCAACACGACTGGAAGCAACTACGGTAATGCGAGACAAAAAAGTATGTAATAATAAGAGATAAAGGATGCATACGGTGTGACAATATAATGGGCTTATTCTTTCTTTTGATGTCATCACAATACTCCCTAGCTAAAACGTTAACCTTTCGCTGGTCCATACCAAGTTGGCAAATATCCGCCTGTTCATACAAGTACTCCGGCGTTAGGCAAATTAGCTTATGAAAATGACAAGTTGTTCAATGCTTACACAAGACAGAGAGAGCATAGTATCAATGTGAATCAAGGAATTAACAGATACAGTATGACATAGGCACTTTAAAACCCATACAGCCAGGAGAACAAATAAAAGAATAAATTAGCACAGCTCCAGCTGAAGTAAACTTAATACACACGCTACACATTCTGACACAATCATCACAGCTCATTCAATCATCACAGAGATCCAAAGGCTATAATAGAAGCTCGAGAAATGGTCTAACAGAGCACGGTATCCAAATTGACTTAAAATTGCAGTAAAGAATTCAAAAGAGTGTTTACTGGAAATGGTGGTAAAAATTGATCCAGAATAAAACATGACAGTGGAGTAAAAAGTTTGTTGCAATGTCCCTCGAGGTAGGGACGCGATGGGAAAGTGTTATGGATATCAACTCATTCTAACATTGTTGCTAATATGGTCTAGAAGGTGAAACATGAAGAGGCTATGATACACTTCAAAACGGCTTCATGAGACACAATGTCAAAATAGGAAAAAGAATTGTTAGGAATCGTCCTCAGGGTTCATGTTGCATGTGGTGATAACAATTGTTGCAATAACAAATAATCATACAACAGGGCACACTGTGTCAAAACTATTGTTGGTAAATGGAGCTATAACAATTGTAGAGGTAAATCTTCAACATCCCATCCCACAAGGGTACACTGTGTCAAAACACCACTAGGCAACTAGACCGAGAACCTATGTAACACAAAGTTGCCTTATGATGACTGAAAACTCTAACTCATTCTGACAGTCACCTAGGGTGCAAAAAAGATGAATTAAAAGGCTGCAATTCATGTCTGGGACAATTTTCCACATTACTAGGGAAATGGATGGAGAATTATCACGGAGGGTTTCCAGAGGCCAAATAAGTAATGAGAGAACCCTAGAAGATAACTTTTTGTATCAACACAATTGTCAAAAACTCAGTTGCACTTGCTAGTAACTTCTTCGCGCATAGATCTGGGGCTATTTTCATTGTTTTTCTTCATTCAATTCCGTTTTCTGTTTCCTTCACTGTTCTTTCATGAAATATAAAGCCAATTTGCACCAAATTCTATAAAAGAAAGTTCCTACCATTTCAGTTGGCTTACCTATAGATGCTCATAAAACCCTAAAGTGTGTGATTAACATCACAGATTCACAGATATTAGAAAACAACGAGGATATAGCACCTTTAGAAAAAATATATCTGCACACTGCATGCATGGGTAAAGGATCTGCGCTCCAGATAAATCGTCCTGCTCATTTCGACCCATAATTTGACAACACCTAGAAAAATAGAAATGGCAAACCTTTAGTCAGTGGCCACATGAAGGGAACATACACAAAATCACAAACGAGATGCTTCAACACAGTACTCCTTTTGAGACCGCTGAATATACTTAATAATTGACCATTAATATACACTACTACAGCGCTCGTCACTTGGCAGCTGTACGCCTCACAATGTTAATAGCGTAGACAGTCTCACAAGAGACTAAAGTTACAACATAAGGGTGGACCACACTAACCTTGTTAACCTTGGCAATTTGTTTTTTCGAGCAATATCCATCACAATAGGCCAATACTCACGAGAACGTGAGTTGATTTCTTCAGAGGACCATAAAAACTCCACTTTGTTCCTACTGAGATCCATGCCAGAAGCTTTCCATATTTCAATGAAGTAATTCCCAACGACTTCGATTTTCTCTAAATCACCTCCCATTTTGTTATTTAAGAAGGCAAACCAATCTGCAATCCACACTCTTACTTTACAACCAGCAGATGTTAGTCTGTTAACATTTATTGTCTTCATCACCCCCTGCAAGCACGACATTAATGCATTACTCGACAAATGAAAATGTTAATAAGACATACTGGTGTCAGAAACTAAGAAAACAATAATAAGCAAGTTACATTAACCAATGCAGAAAATGTGACCATGTAAATAACAAATAACAATCTCTGAAGTAGCACCACAAACTGATAGCAAAGCAGAAATAAAAGCAAGAAACCGATTGCTAACACTTGCAAGTTCTTGCACTCAAAACGGTTTCCAAACATTGAAAATAATCGAGTAGTGGGAGTACAATCCAAGATAAATGTCAGACGACATGTAAGTATTTGAACAGCCGATATAGAAAGTAATTTTTTTCCATTCAAACAGTTCTACAAACTTTAAAAAGACCTCATAAAAGAAAGGAGGAACCAAATATACCTGAGCAATGTGCATGCGACCAGATGGTTCAAACCCATCATAGCAGATTGGTTCATCTTTGTGAGCAAGAAGATTCCTAAGCTCATCTTCCTGAATGCACTCTTCCCCAACAGTTCTTATTATCTGAAATCTCTCCTCCAGCGCCACCCTAACAATTTAATACACGCACATAAATACGCATAAACCCTATATAAATACGAAAGCTTCATACAAGTAAATGGGAGAACGAAGAATTACTCGGAGCTTGACTGAGGAGTGTCGTTGACTGCAAGAGATTTTTTGTTATCAGCTGAGGTCTGCTGCTCCTTTGTTTTCTTCTTTTCCACTTTGGTTGAAGTAGTTCGTGAAAATGTCTGAGAGAAGGCCATACCAGCTGTTAAAATAGTTACATGGAAAAACTATTTATATAGTTTTCTCCTCAGGGCTAATGAGTGTCCACCAGTGGTTATTGGGTATCATTACACTAATCCCCCGATCCAAAAAAATACACTCGTTATTTGTCCAGAAAGCCATTTGGTGAACCTCTGTTGTGGATGCTAGTTTCCCTTGTTCAGGGAATATACACACATTGACCTTATCTTTTCTGGTAACAAGAAGCCGCTATCAAGAGCATCAGAGAGGATGGGTGTGTTATACTAACCTTCACCTTCTTTAGCAATTCTTTGGCATTGTTATCACTAGCAAAGTGATCTCGTACAGGCTGCAGGTAAGAAAAAAAAAGGATCAAACACAAATATAAAATGAAATTGTACATTTAGCATAAAACAGGACAGTGTGCAAAACATACTTGTAGAATCTTATTCAATGCCTTCGATAAAGCAGGTTTCACATCGCCAGGATGAAGTGCCTCTCCTTCGTAGTCAACTACCAATTCTTCGTAATTGTTGTAAGTTCTGAAAGAGCCGACAATTGAGCAACATAAAGAAACATTAAAATTTTGGAGGGTAGCTAATATTACAATTCTGACATGACCAGGACTTACTTGGCTCCGCCAAATTCAGCTTTGCGTTCAACAGAGAACTCCTTGAACCATGGGAACACAATGTATTTCAGGTATTCCAGACAAGGATTTCCTTCAACTACCTTTGGAGGGCAATAAGCCTTTTTAATTTTCACATTAACTTCAGCCTGGGAAAAAAAGCAACAAAACAATTTAATTTACAAGTATACGATTTATCTCTGTCGAGCAAACAATACAGCCAATGTATTTTAGAAGCTAGTTGTACAGGGACAGTAATGCTGACATCTACTAGCACCAAACCTGATCGTCATCCATGAATATTGCAGATGATGCTTCAGAATTTGACATCTTTCCTTGCCCTTGTTGCAAGCCTGGAAGCATGTCTGTAGTTTAACAAAAAGGAAAAGCTACTTTGTCAGTCAACAAACCAGAAAAGAAGAATCCTAAGAGCTTAACACACTGCCGCAAATTATGTGAGCTCGAGAAAAAAAAGCGTACGGTGTGACAATATAATTGGCTTGTTCTTTCCTTCCGTGCCATCACAGTATTCTCGAGCGAGAATGTTGACTTCACGCTGATCCTTACCCTGCTGGCAAATGTCCGCCTATTCACAAAAGGTACGGAGTACTTCATTATTAGACATGAAAAGGTTATCTCAGTAAAAAGAAATCTCAGTAATGGAAAACGGAAATTATCATTCAACTTGAATGCCTGCAGCGATGTGGTGCTTCAAAATGGAAGAGGGATTGAACAAGATTAGGTGGCCACGTCAAAATGGAATAGAGTAGTCAGATTACAAGACTTGAAAATTACTCACTTTGTTTACTTAAAAAGTTAAGGTAATGGAAATAGAGAGAGAAAATGCAGCAATTATAGATGCCACGATGACACGAACAAACAGATACGATAATAATAAAACGATTTAAAGTGGGAGGAAGAAAGGTTATACAACATGACAATATTTACAAATATTATATGCGAATTTTATTTTATTTAAAAAAAGAATCCCAATGGACTTCAATTATATCAAAGATTCCCAATTTCTATGCCAGAGAAATATACAGGAATTAAGCAAAATGACTCAAAGAAAATATCCGTGATTCTTGTATTGCAACATAGCAGTCGCAGAATGCAATTCCCGGAGCAATTTTCATCATCGGTCATCCTTTACACATGAGTAATGGTACGTCCTGTGCGTACATCAAACTCTCCCTCACTCAATTAAGCATGGCCTTTTGAGGCTTTGTGCTACATTGTTGTCGTTGTTGTACTCTAATATGTGTTTTATCCACCACTACTATGATTGAAAGCTAACAAGAATCTGTTCATGGTTATCTCACAGATTTTCCCTTGTGTAGTGCATTTCAAGGGCATAATCTTACTCCCCTATCCTTTCCCTTCAACAGTTCTATTTATAAAAATTCCAACAGAAAAGACTAGTCAAGCTAAACAGAAATTGGTTTTAGCAGAAGAGCAATTATAAATCAATGATGAGATAACCTTGAGGCTTAATAGGATAGCATACCTTCAGGAAAAAGATATCAGCACACTGCATGCAAGGACACATAATTTGGGCTCCAGATATCTCATCTTGTTCAACTTGACAGCAACTGCGCTAGCAAATAGTAGCATCAATATGTGATTCTATAACCAGAAGGGCAGAGGTGGTCAAATTAAAATGAAACTCACTTAGTCAGCCTTGGGAGCTTGTTTTTTCGAGCTATATCTAAAACCAAAGGCCAGTACTCATTCGCATGTGAATAGATTTCCTCTGACGACCATAGAAACTCAACTTTGCCTAAGGAATCCATTCCTAAAGATTTCCATATTTCGATAAAATATTTCCCCACAACTTCAATTTTCTTTGGATCACCTCCCATTTTGTTATTTAGGAATGCCGGCAAGTCTGCAATCAACATTTTCACTCTACAGCCCGCAGATGTTAGCTTGTTCACATTTAACATCTTCATAACTCCCTGAAAACATGCTATCGTAATGAATATATTGAAATGTGGTACAACTGTAGAAGCCTGATGTGACTATGGTGTTACACGTACTATACCAATTAATTCAAAACTAAGATCAAGTTTAAAATTCACTAAGAAAATCACATTTAAGTAGATGTCTATCATCACTACATTTCCAATAACAGACATTTAAAATGGCAATTATATTCCACATTCTACATGTTATTCCGACACCGAGAAAGGGACAAGAAAACATCAATAGAATATATTTGACGAGATACATAAAAATTGAAAAAATAAAATCCAAGGTAAATAATAAAAGAAAGGTCAATCTTGAATCCAGAAGTAAATAAAATCTAGGTAGATTCAGAGTAGAAACACCCACAGAAGGTGATTGACAAAAATAGGTGTAAAGGGAACCACTAGGGAAATTCCGAATCAGTCACCACACGGCCACGGGCTACGAACCTAAGTCATCATTAGTATCACTCTCCAGTGACAACTCGACTAAGCTAGCTGAAATGTGAAATGAAAAAGGATATATTATCCCTGATCCTTGTGAAATCAAGTGATTTACTCATTCATGCTCAAGTACAACCAATTTACGTAACCACCCAAAGTAACCCAGTTCCGCAGGAACGGGACCAAAAATAACCCAGATTCATTTTAACCGAGATGGTCATGGAGCGTAAGTCTCGCCTTAGAAGTTTAAAGATACCAAAGAGACAAAATGACTGTGACAACTAGATCTGAAAGTTTCTCTTTTCTCAAAACCCAACCTCATAAAACCAGTAGGCCCTCTGTTCAGAACCACGTCACCTACACATGCTGTCAATTCAAAATAAAAATATAAAAAAAAACGTGGCAACAAATTGATTTCTCAATAGCAGTTCAGATCTTCTCAAATCCAGCATAAAAATCAGTGATGGAAGAACCAAACAAGGAGTGGAAACTTTCACAGGATGTCAGCTACTAATGGAATAAGGTAAACGGAAAATATACAGAAATTGTAACTAAAATTTTCGAACTTTTCTTTGTTTGGGTGGTGAGTTTGGTGACACCCCCTACTAGCCCCTTGGCTCCGCCACTGATCAAAATTTCATCTAGTGTCCAATTTCACTCTCTACTCACAAAACTGCACCCGTCATAAGTTTTAAAAAAAATGGACCAAGCACTATACTTATCAATAAAGATCAAACATTTTCAATCAGTACATAACAAGGATCAACGAACAAAACCTAAATCAAAATAACGTGAAGTTTACAACTTTGTAAATTCTACCAGAAACTCCCGTCAACAGTTCAGTACAGCCTCCTCACATCAACCATCAGAAATTTATCAGGAAAGCATCATGCAAATCAATTTACACACTCTATCCGCAAATTACACCCTCCGTAAATTCAAAGAATGGACAGGACACCTATACTTATCATTTATCAATGAAGGTTAACTTTTTAATCAATACATTAAACTAGCAAAAACCCACTGCTCAATTTCATCGAGAAAGCCTAAAGCTAATCGACTTGCACTATCTTAAATTCAAAAAATAGACCAAACAACTATACTTCTCAATGAAGACTAAACTTTTCAATCAATACATTAAATGATTAATCTAACAAAAACCCACTGATCGAACTTAACCGAAAAGCGTCAATCCTATCAAATTACACTATCTACCTACAAAATTACTCCATAAGTTCAAAAAATGGACCAAGCCCTATAATGATCAATAACGACTACTTGTTTTCAATCAATACATTAAGCATTAAAGTAACAGAAACCAGTAATCAAAATAGAGTAAAGTTTACAACTTTGCGAAATTTACCAGAGCAATATGCATACGACCAGAAGGTTGAAAGGCATCATAACAAATGGGTTCATCTTTATCAGCAAGAAGATTCATGAGCTCATCTTCCCCAATACATTCCTCGCCAATGCTTCTAATGATCTTAAGTCTCTCCTCTAATGTCATCCTAATCAAAATCATTACCAAAATTAATCAAAGAAAAACACAATAAGTAACATGAAAATGAAAGAGTAAAGCTAGAAGTTTATACCCAGATTTGGGAGTTTCATCAATGGAGAGAGACTTGACTTCCTGAATTGGGATTAGCTGTTCTGCCATTGTTGTTGCTGTTGTTGAAGGTGACCGTGGATGGGAGAGACTATAGAGCAGCGAGAGGAGATAAATTGGGATTGGAAATGGGGTTAAGGGTTTATTACTCCTTTCGAGATATTGCCCCTAATAATCCCGGTTTGGTTGGTCCGCAATAAATAATTCCAAATTACAATTCTCCTAAAATAATCTAAAATTAGTACTTTACCATTCATATCCAAACTACGCCTATTCCATTTTAATTCATTCATATTCAAACTACACATTTCATAATAAAGCCAACAAAATTACTTAAAGTATTCTTATTAGCATCAACTAGGTTTATGAGCCTTGAAATTCACAGGATGTTTTGTTTCTAGTGTCATATTTTAGTGATTTAATACTATAACATACTACAATCAATCAACTTATCAATCAACTTACGGTTTTCGTGTTTAAAGGATTGTATAAAGTCAATTAATCTTTTTTACACAATTTACCATGATTTAAACTGTTATAGATACCCTGCCAAAACTAAAATAACTCAATATAAGCTAAGACAAATTAGTCATATAGTTACACTACACAAAACAATATTATGGTCAAGCAAGGATCTCCAGTGACGAAGCACCCTCACAAATTAGATATTAAAATTTCGTCTATTATGGAAATAACATAAAACACACATTATGAATCTTATGTCAAAACTGAAATTTCACAAAACCATAATATTGTAGCTAATACAATAATAAATTACGGAACCAAGAATTTTTAAGGAGCAACTTGAACAACTATTGGATCATCATTAGGCCGAATATTTCGTCTGTTAAACAATATTAAACAAAAATGTGTTATGTCATCATCTTAAAGTTTTCACCTTCGGCCATATATTTCAAAATATATACTAACTGGTCAAAAACTACCAGTCATTCACGTTGTTGTCGTCAATCTTTAGTTAGTATGAAATATATAGTTATTTTAGTAATCATAGTATTTCATTTCTTCCTATAGTCTTCTTTTTGCACTGGATCATACCTATAAAAATAGTAACATACTCCCTCTGAGTTTCTATGATTGTTCCTATTTCCCTTTTGGTGCGAGTTTAGTGATTGTTCCTATTTCCTTTTTTAGTAACTTTTTTGTGGTCCAAAATGAATTGGGTGTGAGGTAGGGTGTTTTGTGTGGTTTAGAATGATTTTCTTATTTTTTGGGTATAAAGCAAAAGGAACAATCATGGAAACTCAGAGGGAGTAGTAATTAGTGTGGAATAACCGACAACATATTGAAATTTGTTTTACGCAATATCATGACTATTAACTTAAGCTCTCCCCTATAAATAATGAAAGAAAGAGGAATGAGAATCAAATCGTAAAGGTGTAAATAATTTACCGTTGAGTAGCTCAAAACCACAAATAATCTTGATACTCCTAAATGAGAACAAAACAAACACATACGTGAAAGTGAAAATGTGATGAACGATTCATAATCCAGTGAAACTTCCATAAAAATTAGTTACTAATTTAAAATCTTAATGCACTTAGCTTGATGAGAATAGAAGGATGGGAAATATTACTAACACATTTGTCTACTGACGATAGAGATGAGAAAAATTTGGCTTGTAAATTTTGCCTTTCATTTCAAATATATAAACAATTGAAGGTGCATTTTATGACTTTTAAGTATCTTTCTTCATTATTGTCAAATTTAATATATGCATAAATATATTGTCAAATTTAATATATGCATAAATATGGATCAATGTTCATGAATTTTGAGCATCATTTTTACATTATTATCAAGTTTAATATAGACATAAATATTGATTAAATTCATGACTTTTGAGCATCTTTTTTTCATTACTATGAAATTTAAAATAGACATAACTATAGAACAATGAAAAAATGGAATCTAAAAGGGTTGTTTTGTTATTATAATTTATTTATTTAGTTTTTTTAAAATTATTTCACATTTGCCATTTTATATGTAACTAGTTTTGTGACCCGTGAAATTCACGGTATGTTTTGTTTCTAGTGTCATATTTTAGTGATTTAATATCATAACATACTACAATCAATCAACTTATAATTTCCGTGTTTCGAGGGTTGTATAAAGTCAATTAGTCTTTTTTAACACAATTTACCAGGATTTATAGTGTTATAGATACCCCTACCAAAACTAAAATAACTCAATGTAAGCAAAGATAAAATAGTTATATACGTATTCATATAATTACATTACACAAAATTATATTATGGTCAAGCAAGGATCTCCAGTAATGAAGCACCATCACAAATTAGATATTAAAATTTCATCTATTATTAAAATCACATAAAACACACATTATGAATCTTATGTCAAAAGTGACATTTCACAACCCCCAAAATATTGTAGCTAATTCAATAATAAATTGCGGAACCAAGAATTTTTAAGGAGCAACTTGAACAACTGTTGGATCATTATTAGGCCAAATACTTCGTCTGTTAAACAATATTACACAAAAATGTGTTATGTCGTCATCTTAAAGTTTCCACCTTCAGCCAAATATTTCAAAATATTTACCAAGTGGTCAAAAACTATCAATCATTCACATTCTTGTCGTCAATCTTTAGTTAGTATGAAATATATAGTTTTTTAAGTAATCACAGTATTTCATTTCTCCCTATAGTCTTCTTTCTGCACTGAATCATACCTATAAAAAAAGAAACAGGGTAATTAGTGTGGAGTAACCAACAACATATTAAAATTTGTTTTATGCAATATTATGGCTATTAACTTAAGTTTTTTTCCCTATAAATAGTGAAAGAAAGAGGAATGAGAATCAAATCGTAGAGGTGTAATTACCTTTGAGTAGCTCAACACCACAAATAGTCTAGATATTCCTAAATGAGAACAAAACAAACAAATACGTGAAAGTGAAAATGTGATGAACGCTTCATAACCTAGTGAAACTTCCATTATAGTTACTAATTTAAAATCTTAATACACTTAGTTTGATGAAAATAAAATGATAGGAAATATTACCAACACATTCGTCTACTGACGATAGAGATGAGAAAAATATTGGCTTGTAAATTTTGCCTTCAATTTCATATATAAAGGTGCATTTTATGACTTTTAAGTATCTCTTTTCATTATTGTCAAATTTAATATATTCATAAATATGGATCAAGGTTCATGAATTTTGAGCATAATTTTTTCATTATTATCAAGTTTAATATAGGCATAAATATGGATTAAGTTCATGACTTTTGAGCGTTTTTTTTTTTCATTATTATAAAATTTAAAATAGACATAACTATAGAACAATGAAAAAATGGAATCTAAAGGTTTGTTTTATTATTATAATTTATTTATTTAGTTTTTTTAATTTTTTTCACATTTGTCATGTCATATTTAACTTGTCACGCCACATTAATTAGATGTTTTAGGTAGCATTTCAATAAGATTTTATGTCTCCTGACGATAGAGATTGGAAAAAATTTGGCTTGTAAATTTTGCCTTCTATTTCAAATATTTAAACAATTGAAGGTGCATTTTATGACTTTTAAGTATTCTTTTTTTCATTATTGTCAAATTTAATATATGCATAAATATGGATCAAGGTTCATGAATTTTGAGCATTATTCTTTCATTATTATCAAGTTTAATATAAGCATAAATATGGATTAAGTTCATGACTTTTGAGCATCTTTTTATCATTATTATGAAATTTAAAATAGACATAAATATAGAACAATAAAAAAATGGATTCTAAGGGTTTGTGTAATACCCTGTATTTTTTATCGGTAATTAATTTATATGGGTATTATGGTGTTGATAATATTTGAACGTTTATGCTCGATAATTGAAAGAGGAATGCGTATTTTATATTTATATATTATTGGTGTAATACCTCATTATATTATCTATTTAATATTGACGTGTTAGTCGTATTTGAGCGTTGATACTCGATAGTTGTAAACCAAATAAGTGATCTTGTGCGAACCCGTATTATTATTATTATTAAGTATAATAATTATGGGTAGACGGTATAATTATTTATAATTGTTCGTTTTATAAACTAGTGTGTACTCGTTTAATGTTAAGCGTTTTGGACTACGGTGGGATTCGAATTGGGAACCTAGCCATCAAATGATAATAATAGTAATGTGGTGTTAGCATGGCTCGAACCCAGGACCTGTGGTAGCATGGCCATGGGCCTCGTTTTGCGTGCAAAGCTACAGCCCATATACGGTTTGAGTAAACACAACAGGCCACTGCTCTCTGCCGCCTTATTTAGACCATCCATACCTACCCTAAACCTAAATGAAATTGAGATCTGTTTGCACACAAACCCAGCCGCCACAGTAGAGAACAAGAGGGTGTCAGTCACGGTGGTCGTGTTATAGCCTAGGGTGGTTCGTTTTGGCCGTGAAATTGGTATGTACACCGCTGTCCTGTTTTTACAGTTTTTACTTCTCTTTTATGCGTCTGTTTCAAGGTTGTATATCTTGACTAGGAGTTCTGATCTCTGTATAATCTTGATCTACGACATTGGTAGATACACCTTGACCTCAAAGAAGTCACCCTTGACCAGCAAGGACCACCAGGCGCGGTGGTTTTGTAACCGTGTCAGCCTGTCTTTATTGTCGTGTTAGAACAGTGGTTGTAACGTGTTGTTTGTGGGGATTTCGATGTCGAGTCTTTTTACTTTTGTTCTGGGTTTTGAGGTAAGTAGTTTAAGGGTAGTTCAGGGTGTGTCGTGGTGCTTGTACTGGTGGCTGCAGTCGGTGGTGTCAGCGTCGAATGGTGTTCGTACCCTCTGGTGGTCTCGAGTCTTGTGGGTTGTTGCGTGTTCAGGGTCCTGTTGGGGTGGTAACACCATTGACTCGGGGGAGGTCGACATGGTGTTACCACCAGGGTTTATGGGTCGTGTGTCAGGGGAGGATCTGGTGGTGGTCTGGGTGGTTGTCAGGGCTTGGGCGGCTGTCGATAGATGTTCAGAGCTAGGCAGTCGTGTGGTCTGGGCAGGGAATCAGGCCTGGCAAGGAGGCTGGTTCACCTCACCGGCGGTCGTTTGGGGGTTGGCTTGGTATGACGGTGGTAGATGGTGGTTGGGGGACTCACGTTGGTTGGTTGTTGGTGTAGTGGTGGCGTTTTAGGGAGGCGTGAGGGGCCTGTTTTCACGCGTGCTTGGGTGTCGGGTTAGGGGTTGTAGTCGTAGTGTGTTAAGGTTTCGTGGGTCGTGGTTGTTGTGTTCGTGTTTCTAAGGGTGTTGTATTTTATTATTATTATTATTATTATTATTATTATTATTATTATTATTATTATTGTTGTTGTTGGTTGTTGTTTATATTGTTATTGTTATTATCATTATTAACTTTAATAATGATATTATTAGTTGGGTTGTTATTATTGCTATTAATCGTATTATTAGTAATATACGGTTATTAATATTATTAAGGAATATTTTGTTGACAACTTATTAATTATATTATTGTTGTTATGGACTTATAATAATTGATTAATTGATCGTATGCCATGTTTAGTAAGTTTATATATATAGTAAGTCTATAATTAGTAAATCTATATTTGACTAATGGTGTTTGATATGAATAAGTTGCTAATAACAATTGGTGTCTATGTGGGTATGTTGATATGTATACTTACAATATGGGATAAGTGTATCAATTAGGAACATGATCGAATAAATTTAGTAGTGTTTGGTGGTTGGTTAGAAATTGATATTAAGTACTGTTTATAGGAACTGAGTTCGTGGTGGAATAATTCTGGCAGCTGTTCAATTGTCGTTCTGCAAGTTGAGGTAGGGGAAATATATTATGATTCATGTTATGACATGAAATGTGTAAGTGATACTTATTACGAGTTTGATATAATTGATTATTACTGACTGTGGATCGTATTATTATTATTGATCACTGTGGAGATCAGGAGGTGTGAAATGGGTCTTGTGATATGGGTCTTGTGATATTGGGTCTTGTGATATGGGACTTGTGATATGGCCATGGGAGGTGCGGTGTGATGGTGGTGTGATGTGATGGAGGTGTGGTGTGATGGAGGTGTGGTGGTTGATTGGATGATATGGAGGTGGAGGAGGATACTGTTCTATTGTTAATTATGTCTTATCTGTTTTTACCTACTCAACCTCGCGGTTGACCCTGTGTATTCGTGTGACACCTACGATGATCCGGAATGGGGAGTAGATTTTTCAGGTCAGTGACAGATGGATTAGGAGCTTGGGCATGGAGAGAGACTTGGCATGGACCTACTTAGAGTTAGATCACATTTAGATATCGTCAGTTGTACTTTCATTTTATTAAGTTGGACCTCGTAGTTGTTGTAATACCAAGTTTAAATTTAATCAGTATTTATATAAAGTACTTTGGGTTTGTTTACCTTGTTATTCACTACCTCGGATATTCCGGGATGGTAACAGTCCTATTTATTTGAGAATGTCTTGCTAAAGGCTCTTAAATAAATGGGGGTGTTACAGTTTGTTTTATTACCATAATTTATTTATTTAGTTGCTTTTTAATAAAAATTCACATTTGTCATGTCACAATTAATTTGCCATGTCATATTTAATTTGTCACGTCACATTATTTAGATGTTTTAGGTACCCTTTTAATTAGATTTTGTCTATTGACGATAGAGATGAGAAAAATTTTGGCTTATAAATATTGTCTTCCATTTCAAATATATAAACAATTGAAGGGGAATTTTATGACTTTTAAGTATCTTTTTTTCATTATTATCAAATTTAATATATGCATAAATATGGATCAAAGTTCATGAATTTTGAGCATCATTTTTTCATTATTATTAAGTTTAATATAGGCATAAATATGGTGATGGTTAATAAACACATGGATAAAAAATATATATATTAGAGATGATTAAACATATAAATCGAAAAAATATTAATTTAAGTATGTTTTTCAAAAAAAGTATAATATCACAATTACACAACACTATGCATTTGCTAACAAATTGATGTTTAAACACCATCAACCACAACCTAAAAAAAGTAGTAATATATAAATGATATAAAAAAGCATTAAAGAAGACAAATAATGGGGGTTGGGGAAAAAATGAATTGAAAATGCAAACGACATAATTGAAATGATTAATAATTTCATGATGGTTTAAAAAGTAAATTGTGGAATTTTAAAACGTTTTTCATTTGATTTTCTAAATTTATTTTATCATTAGTTGGGAAAGTAATTTTGATTATGGAGCTGGCAACACAAGCTACTTATTTAATTTATTTATTTTAATATATGTTAGCAATGCCATATGGAATAAAATGACACTCAACTTGCATTTTTAGTTATATTGTAATAATTAGCTATTCCATAATGGTTTAATAAGTAAATTGTGGAATTTTAAAAGGTTTTTTTTATTTAATTTTCTAAATTTATTTTACCATTAATTATAAGAATAGGTTTTGATTGCTGAATTGAAAATATAAGCTACTTATCGAAGTTTTTTATGTATGTTAGCAATGTCATATTGAGTAAAAATGACACTCAAGTTGCTTTTCATACATAAATCAATTAGGGAAAAAAATGATTGAAAATAAAGTAATACTCTCTTAAAAAGCGCGAATATACAACATAGGCTTTTCTTAGATCTCTCAAACAACCTGCAGAATATTAAAAGTAAACACCAAACAAATCAATATATAAAGATAGCATGTTATACGCATATGAAAATCAAAGAGTTAAAATTCGTGTATTCGTGTGTATTCGTGTGTTAAAATTCGTGTACTCAACCTCGCGGTTGACCCTGTGTATTCGTGTGACACCTACGATGATCCGGAATGGGGAGTAGATTTTTCAGGTCAGTGACAGATGGATTAGGAGCTTGGGCATGGAGAGAGACTTGGCATGGACCTACTTAGAGTTAGATCACATTTAGATATCGTCAGTTGTACTTTCATTTTATTAAGTTGGACCTCGTAGTTGTTGTAATACCAAGTTTAAATTTAATCAGTATTTATATAAAGTACTTTGGGTTTGTTTACCTTGTTATTCACTACCTCGGATATTCCGGGATGGTAACAGTCCTATTTATTTGAGAATGTCTTGCTAAAGGCTCTTAAATAAATGGGGGTGTTACAAAGTGGTATCAGAGCGAACGATCCTCAGGCCTAAACCAAATGAATAATAACGAATGTAGGAAGAGTCTAATAAAATGAACCCCGAGATGAGACTGATAGGAGCCCCAAAAAGGAACGGGATGAGTTAGGGGCCCCCTCAAACCAGACCTGGGCCCTTCTGTTCTGTCCCGGGAACCCAATGAGAGTAATTGAAGAGTGGGGTAGATTATATAGCGACCTAGTTATCTTGTGCTAACAATTTTTGCAGGGGCGGAATGAGGTAAGTAATGATGTGTACATGGTTAATGATGCATTGTATTCTATGAGTTTGATATCGGAAAGTGATTGAGAAATGTATTACTTTAAGTATTGAGGACATGAAAATTGAAATACGAGTTTGAAATATAAGCTTGGCTAGTAGGATGATATGCATGAGAAGAATGCGACTGATATTGAAACGCTGATGGATATAAATGATTGAATCGAAATTTTCAGGAATGGGTGTATATTTATTGTATACTGAATTAGAGTGATATGATCATGTGTTTTTGGTGTCTCGAATTGTCTATAGTGTATCTGGTTATTAAATGACTAACGTAACTTTTGCAATATATTACTTGGTATTTGGATATGACCTATCAGATTTAAATGTTATAGTAATTCATGTCTAGTGATATGCGGAGTGTGTTGTCTCATATATAAATATGTGATACGATGGTATATACATGCAATGTATAAATTTTGAGTAATTAGTTGGTTCTACTTCCAGTTTAGAAATCTTAACGTGTTCTAGATGACAGTTACAGTTTGAGTGATGAATACATATTAATATGGTAGTGTTTATGCATCAATAATATGTCAACGTGTTATGGAAGAAAAATGGTTGAGCTTCGTAGTAGAATGTGAAGTTGTAAAAGAACTAAATTTTTTGATAAGTTTTCAAAATGTTACCTCGCTTGCAAAAGCTGCCATCTAAAATGTGTTCTCTATATGAGTATGAAAATTTTATGTATGATAAACCATGTCGATCTTAACGAGTCGTTATTTAATTGTGATTTGTTTACAAGTGCTGCAGCATGCTTATTGGTAAAATTATGGGTCAGATAAGTTTTATATAAAAGTTCAATCAATTGTGAATTATGTGATGAACCACGTCACACCCTGTTATGGCTTTAGTAACATGAACAATAGTCATATGATAAGAATATGGACCTTACTACGTGGTAATGTAACCTTGCTTATTTCATTGGGTTTTATATAAAATAGTTTCAATTATACGGACGTTCCTACTTTCTATGGTATGACCTCAAAATAATTATGTGATGTTCCTATGTGATGTTAAAATCATGTTCATCAGAGAGGAGTCTTGACAAGTGGTAGAATGGAATTTAACTAGTAAGATAATTAGCATGATGTCATGAGTAAAAGGTATATAGCAATTTAATTGTTATAATTAATGTTGGTTATTTTGAACAACGTGAACCTTGTTGCTATTCTTTCCTATATTAAAGGTACATCTTTGTCTAGTTTCCTGATGTAATAGCCAATGACTCCGTCATGTATACTGTTGCGCTATAAAATGAATTGCATATTACCATGTTCGAAATCTGATCACGATGTATTGAGTTATTAGTTAGTTTGGCATGTGATTTAGTGTTGTGCATTCGGTTACCTTATCGTTAAATTTCATGATCCGTGAGCTACAATTTGTGAGAACAACGTTTTAGTAAAGGAGAGTCAGAATGTCTCCGTGCAGTTTCGAGTCCGATCTGTAGTTGAAAAATAGCCTTTGCTTGTGTTTATAATTGTCACAAACTACCGTTTCAGCGTTTCAAAAGTTTTTCCAAAGGTTTCAAAAGTTTTAATTTGTATTCAAGATGATGAATAACCATGATGACGCTTGCTCTTTTAATAATTGTAGTAATTGTTTGCTATATGACAAATTCTGTACTTACGTGTTGATGAAAGCATGCCCGGATGCTTATTTGTTGCGCGTTATATGAACTCTTATTTTACAAGACTTGTATTATATTAGTCTCATGATAGATGATGTAAGTTGAGTTATACCTAAGTGATTTTGTTAACTTATTGATATCTGGGAATGTTAAACGGTTCTGTGAGTCTATAATTGGTGTACATCTTGTGAACTATGTCAATGATTCCATGTTTAATTACGTTAATTAATTTTGCTTCTATAATATGAATATGAGCATGAGACACTTTAACTGGTCAAGTGTGAACTATGAGCTTCTTGATTGTCTACATTGTAATAAATATAATAATTTTGTGTTACATTTTCAGAGATATGTAAATGTTAGCTACCCTGATTTTGTTTTACTGCGTAACACGATTTTACCGATCCTGTTATTAATATTATTGTTCGAGGTTGTATGAAGTACTTGTTACCTGTTATTTAATTATGACGGTTTTATGTGCTAATTTTATCTCTGTTGCGTTATTAGTAATTGATTCACATTTTATATTATTAAGTTTAATCTTTTGTTTTGGAGATGGGTTTAATTTTGAGATGGGTTGTCCTGTGTAATTGACTGATTTGAAGTATAAAGACAATATTGAATTGTTTAGTTGGGAACAAGAGTGCCATTATTACTGTCCTTCGAAGAGTGAAAATCCATTGTTATTAGCACTAGAGCTTGAACCATGATATTTTGTCAAGTGAGCTAGTATTTTCCTAAGTTAGTGGTCTGAGAAGTATTGAGATGTTGACTTTTGTTGGTAAGCTTAAGTTGATTATTTTGACAGTAAGATTGTTAAGTGTACGGATGGCAATGGGTAGGGTCTGGGTAGGGTCCGGTAAGACTCGACCCGACCCGGCCTAAAAATCCTTAGACCCATACCCGATCCATACCCGGCAGGGTCTGAAATCAATGGACCCATACCCGACCCTAACGGGTCTGGGTCTGGGTAGGGTCTACCCTAGGGTCCAACATTTTTTAACGAATCCTTCGATAAAATGTACCAAGGTTTAAATTAAATTACAAAGTCTTAGTTAAAGTATTACAAAGTCTTGGAAAAATTCTTAAATCTCTTACAAATTACAAATACCAAACACAAAGAAATTGTTTGACAATTAACAAACCTAATCAAACCAACTGTAAGCTTATATTTTTAATCTCACATGTCGCTATTAAAGTATTATGAGAAACATGAGGTACCAATGTACCAGCAAACCACCAATTGTAAGCAACTAAGCATATATTTTTAATCTTACAATTGTAAAGAGGTGCTCTCCATGTTGATTAAGGAACAATTTCATGATAAACGCGACATCACAGCTATTATTTTAGCTCACATGTAGTTCTAATGACATTCACTGTTAGTCCCAAACATCATAAGAGAAGAGAGTATTTTAAAAAATGACCCTGGGAACGTAAGTTGACTAGTTGATTTATGATTTTAATTTTTTTTTTTAAAAAAAAAATACACGGGTCCACGGGGCGGGGCGGGTCTCAATAGTTAGACCCAGACCCGACCCTACATTTTTTATATTGGACCCATACCCGACCCATACCCGAGCGGGTCCCAAATATTCAAACCCATATCCGACCCATTAGGATCCGACCCTAAGGGTCTGGGTTGGGTACCCGACCCGCTGCCATCCCTAGTTAAGTGGTATTCTGTTTGATTTGACGATTTCTGTGACCTCGACTCGTGGGTGAGTAGCTTAGAGTTTTACTCTAAGTGTTGAGCACGGTTCTTTGAACCTTTGACAATAACGATATTGAATTGAGATTGGTTACTAGCAATGAGTTATGGGGCATGCGTGCCGAGTTATATTTACGGTCCAGAGTGACCAAGGTTTTTGAGTTATATTATTTGGTTTGGAATCGATATGAGATAGAGGTATTGTTTAGCGGTTATCCGCCAGTTCACTCACCCCTTGTCTTTGGTCTTAGATTCGACGATGAGTGCGATATTTGGTTACTTGAAGTAAGATGGTATGAGATAACGTAATGAGTAAGACGGAGCTATGAGCTAGGATTTGTGTAATGAGGTTACGGGGACGTAACCGTGTTTTAAGGAAGGTGGGATTGTAAAATCTTTTTGTTTTATGATATGGCTGGTATTTAAGACATGCTAATTGGTGTGTCGTGCTTGTTTGAATGTACCTAATAACTTGATTACTTATGCTGATTACTTATGTTATACGCTAAACTTTGGGGACAAAGTTTTCTTTAAACGGGGGTAGAATGTAACCTTTCGTGTTTTATTTCATGTTTAAAGTATTTTGATCAGTTTCGATGTGATGGGTGTCACGCTTTGAATTCGTTATGTTCCTAGTAAACGGTTTGTCAGCTACGGAATGTGAACTTCGGGACGAAGTTCATTTTAAGGGGGGAAGACTGTAATACCCTGTATTTTTTATCGGTAATTAATTTATATGGGTATTATGGTGTTGATAATATTTGAACGTTTATGCTCGATAATTGAAAGAGGAATGCGTATTTTATATTTATATATTATTGGTGTAATACCTCATTATATTATCTATTTAATATTGACGTGTTAGTCGTATTTGAGCGTTGATACTCGATAGTTGTAAACCAAATAAGTGATCTTGTGCGAACCCGTATTATTATTATTATTAAGTATAATAATTATGGGTAGACGGTATAATTATTTATAATTGTTCGTTTTATAAACTAGTGTGTACTCGTTTAATGTTAAGCGTTTTGGACTACGGTGGGATTCGAATTGGGAACCTAGCCATCAAATGATAATAATAGTAATGTGGTGTTAGCATGGCTCGAACCCAGGACCTGTGGTAGCATGGCCATGGGCCTCGTTTTGCGTGCAAAGCTACAGCCCATATACGGTTTGAGTAAACACAACAGGCCACTGCTCTCTGCCGCCTTATTTAGACCATCCATACCTACCCTAAACCTAAATGAAATTGAGATCTGTTTGCACACAAACCCAGCCGCCACAGTAGAGAACAAGAGGGTGTCAGTCACGGTGGTCGTGTTATAGCCTAGGGTGGTTCGTTTTGGCCGTGAAATTGGTATGTACACCGCTGTCCTGTTTTTACAGTTTTTACTTCTCTTTTATGCGTCTGTTTCAAGGTTGTATATCATGACTAGGAGTTCTGATCTCTGTATAATCTTGATCTACGACATTGGTAGATACACCTTGACCTCAAAGAAGTCACCCTTGACCAGCAAGGACCACCAGGCGCGGTGGTTTTGTAACCGTGTCAGCCTGTCTTTATTGTCGTGTTAGAACAGTGGTTGTAACGTGTTGTTTGTGGGGATTTCGATGTCGAGTCTTTTTACTTTTTTTCTGGGTTTTGAGGTAAGTAGTTTAAGGGTAGTTCAGGGTGTGTCGTGGTGCTTGTACTGGTGGCTGCAGTCGGTGGTGTCAGCGTCGAATGGTGTTCGTACCCTCTGGTGGTCTCGAGTCTTGTGGGTTGTTGCGTGTTCAGGGTCCTGTTGGGGTGGTAACACCATTGACTCGGGGGAGGTCGACATGGTGTTACCACCAGGGTTTATGGGTCGTGTGTCAGGGGAGGATCTGGTGGTGGTCTGGGTGGTTGTCAGGGCTTGGGCGGCTGTCGATAGATGTTCAGAGCTAGGCAGTCGTGTGGTCTGGGCAGGGAGTCAGGCCTGGCAAGGAGGCTGGTTCACCTCACCGGCGGTCGTTTGGGGGTTGGCTTGGTATGACGGTGGTAGATGGTGGTTGGGGGACTCACGTTGGTTGGTTGTTGGTGTAGTGGTGGCGTTTTAGGGAGGCGTGAGGGGCCTGTTTTCACGCGTGCTTGGGTGTCGGGTTAGGGGTTGTAGTCGTAGTGTGTTAAGGTTTCGTGGGTCGTGGTTGTTGTGTTCGTGTTTCTAAGGGTGTTGTATATTATTATTATTATTATTATTATTATTATTATTATTATTGTTGTTGTTGTTGGTTGTTGTTTATATTGTTATTGTTATTATCATTATTAACTTTAATAATGATATTATTAGTTGGGTTGTTATTATTGCTATTAATCGTATTATTAGTAATATACGGTTATTAATATTATTAAGGAATATTTTGTTGACAACTTATTAATTATATTATTGTTGTTATGGACTTATAATAATTGATTAATTGATCGTATGCCATGTTTAGTAAGTTTATATATATAGTAAGTCTATAATTAGTAAATCTATATTTGACTAATGGTGTTTGATATGAATAAGTTGCTAATAACAATTGGTGTCTATGTGGGTATGTTGATATGTATACTTACAATATGGGATAAGTGTATCAATTAGGAACATGATCGAATAAATTTAGTAGTGTTTGGTGGTTGGTTAGAAATTGATATTAAGTACTGTTTATAGGAACTGAGTTCGTGGTGGAATAATTCTGGCAGCTGTTCAATTGTCGTTCTGCAAGTTGAGGTAGGGGAAATATATTATGATTCATGTTATGACATGAAATGTGTAAGTGATACTTATTACGAGTTTGATATAATTGATTATTACTGACTGTGGATCGTATTATTATTATTGATCACTGTGGAGATCAGGAGGTGTGAAATGGGTCTTGTGATATGGGTCTTGTGATATTGGGTCTTGTGATATGGGACTTGTGATATGGCCATGGGAGGTGCGGTGTGATGGTGGTGTGATGTGATGGAGGTGTGGTGTGATGGAGGTGTGGTGGTTGATTGGATGATATGGAGGTGGAGGAGGATACTGTTCTATTGTTAATTATGTCTTATTTGTTTTTACCTACTCAACCTCGCGGTTGACCCTGTGTATTCGTGTGACACCTACGATGATCCGGAATGGGGAGTAGATTTTTCAGGTCAGTGACAGATGGATTAGGAGCTTGGGCATGGAGAGAGACTTGGCATGGACCTACTTAGAGTTAGATCACATTTAGATATCGTCAGTTGTACTTTCATTTTATTAAGTTGGACCTCGTAGTTGTTGTAACACCAAGTTTAAATTTAATCAGTATTTATATAAAGTACTTTGGGTTTGTTTACCTTGTTATTCACTACCTCGGATATTCCGGGATGGTAACAGTCCTATTTATTTGAGAATGTCTTGCTAAAGGCTCTTAAATAAATGGGGGTGTTACAAAGTGGTATCAGAGCGAACGATCCTCAGGCCTAAACCAAATGAATAATAACGAATGTAGGAAGAGTCTAATAAAATGAACCCCGAGATGAGACTGATAGGAGCCCCAAAAAGGAACGGGATGAGTTAGGGGCCCCCTCAAACCAGACCTGGGCCCTTCTGCTCTGTCCCGGGAACCCAATGAGAGTAATTGAAGAGTGGGGTAGATTATATAGCGACCTAGTTATCTTGTGCTAACAATTTTTGCAGGGGCGGAATGAGGTAAGTAATGATGTGTACATGGTTAATGATGCATTGTATTCTATGAGTTTGATATCGGAAAGTGATTGAGAAATGTATTACTTTAAGTATTGAGGACATGAAAATTGAAATACGAGTTTGAAATATAAGCTTGGCTAGTAGGATGATATGCATGAGAAGAATGCGACTGATATTGAAACGCTGATGGATATAAATGATTGAATCGAAATTTTCAGGAATGGGTGTATATTTATTGTATACTGAATTAGAGTGATATGATCATGTGTTTTTGGTGTCTCGAATTGTCTATAGTGTATCTGGTTATTAAATGACTAACGTAACTTTTGCAATATATTACTTGGTATTTGGATATGACCTATCAGATTTAAATGTTATAGTAATTCATGTCTAGTGATATGCGGAGTGTGTTGTCTCATATATAAATATGTGATACGATGGTATATACATGCAATGTATAAATTTTGAGTAATTAGTTGGTTCTACTTCCAGTTTAGAAATCTTAACGTGTTCTAGATGACAGTTACAGTTTGAGTGATGAATACATATTAATATGGTAGTGTTTATGCATCAATAATATGTCAACGTGTTATGGAAGAAAAATGGTTGAGCTTCGTAGTAGAATGTGAAGTTGTAAAAGAACTAAATTTTTTGATAAGTTTTCAAAATGTTACCTCGCTTGCAAAAGCTGCCATCTAAAATGTGTTCTCTATATGAGTATGAAAATTTTATGTATGATAAACCATGTCGATCTTAACGAGTCGTTATTTAATTGTGATTTGTTTACAAGTGCTGCAGCATGCTTATTGGTAAAATTATGGGTCAGATAAGTTTTATATAAAAGTTCAATCAATTGTGAATTATGTGATGAACCACGTCACACCCTGTTATGGCTTTAGTAACATGAACAATAGTCATATGATAAGAATATGGACCTTACTACGTGGTAATGTAACCTTGCTTATTTCATTGGGTTTTATATAAAATAGTTTCAATTATACGGACGTTCCTACTTTCTATGGTATGACCTCAAAATAATTATGTGATGTTCCTATGTGATGTTAAAATCATGTTCATCAGAGAGGAGTCTTGACAAGTGGTAGAATGGAATTTAACTAGTAAGATAATTAGCATGATGTCATGAGTAAAAGGTATATAGCAATTTAATTGTTATAATTAATGTTGGTTATTTTGAACAACGTGAACCTTGTTGCTATTCTTTCCTATATTAAAGGTACATCTTTGTCTAGTTTCCTGATGTAATAGCCAATGACTCCGTCATGTATACTGTTGCGCTATAAAATGAATTGCATATTACCATGTTCGAAATCTGATCACGATGTATTGAGTTATTAGTTAGTTTGGCATGTGATTTAGTGTTGTGCATTCGGTTACCTTATCGTTAAATTTCATGATCCGTGAGCTACAATTTGTGAGAACAACGTTTTAGTAAAGGAGAGTCAGAATGTCTCCGTGCAGTTTCGAGTCCGATCTGTAGTTGAAAAATAGCCTTTGCTTGTGTTTATAATTGTCACAAACTACCGTTTCAGCGTTTCAAAAGTTTTTCCAAAGGTTTCAAAAGTTTTAATTTGTATTCAAGATGATGAATAACCATGATGACGCTTGCTCTTTTAATAATTGTAGTAATTGTTTGCTATATGACAAATTCTGTACTTACGTGTTGATGAAAGCATGCCCGGATGCTTATTTGTTGCGCGTTATATGAACTCTTATTTTACAAGACTTGTATTATATTAGTCTCATGATAGATGATGTAAGTTGAGTTATACCTAAGTGATTTTGTTAACTTATTGATATCTGGGAATGTTAAACGGTTCTGTGAGTCTATAATTGGTGTACATCTTGTGAACTATGTCAATGATTCCATGTTTAATTACGTTAATTAATTTTGCTTCTATAATATGAATATGAGCATGAGACACTTTAACTGGTCAAGTGTGAACTATGAGCTTCTTGATTGTCTACATTGTAATAAATATAATAATTTTGTGTTACATTTTCAGAGATATGTAAATGTTAGCTACCCTGATTTTGTTTTACTGCGTAACACGATTTTACCGATCCTGTTATTAATATTATTGTTTGAGGTTGTATGAAGTACTTGTTACCTGTTATTTAATTATGACGGTTTTATGTGCTAATTTTATCTCTGTTGCGTTATTAGTAATTGATTCACATTTTATATTATTAAGTTTAATCTTTTGTTTTGGAGATGGGTTTAATTTTGAGATGGGTTGTCCTGTGTAATTGACTGATTTGAAGTATAAAGACAATATTGAATTGTTTAGTTGGGAACAAGAGTGCCATTATTACTGTCCTTCGAAGAGTGAAAATCCATTGTTATTAGCACTAGAGCTTGAACCATGATATTTTGTCAAGTGAGCTAGTATTTTCCTAAGTTAGTGGTCTGAGAAGTATTGAGATGTTGACTTTTGTTGGTAAGCTTAAGTTGATTATTTTGACAGTAAGATTGTTAAGTGTACGGATGGCAATGGGTAGGGTCTGGGTAGGGTCCGGTAAGACTCGACCCGACCCGGCCTAAAAATCCTTAGACCCATACCCGATCCATACCCGGCAGGGTCTGAAATCAATGGACCCATACCCGACCCTAACGGGTCTGGGTCTGGGTAGGGTCTACCCTAGGGTCCAACATTTTTTAACGAATCCTTCGATAAAATGTACCAAGGTTTAAATTAAATTACAAAGTCTTAGTTAAAGTATTACAAAGTCTTGGAAAAATTCTTAAATCTCTTACAAATTACAAATACCAAACACAAAGAAATTGTTTGACAATTAACAAACCTAATCAAACCAACTGTAAGCTTATATTTTTAATCTCACATGTCGCTATTAAAGTATTATGAGAAACATGAGGTACCAATGTACCAGCAAACCACCAATTGTAAGCAACTAAGCATATATTTTTAATCTTACAATTGTAAAGAGGTGCTCTCCATGTTGATTAAGGAACAATTTCATGATAAACGCGACATCACAGCTATTATTTTAGCTCACATGTAGTTCTAATGACATTCACTGTTAGTCCCAAACATCATAAGAGAAGAGAGTATTTTAAAAAATGACCCTGGGAACGTAAGTTGACTAGTTGATTTATGATTTTAATTTTTTTTTTTAAAAAAAAAATACACGGGTCCACGGGGCGGGGCGGGTCTCAATAGTTAGACCCAGACCCGACCCTACATTTTTTATATTGGACCCATACCCGACCCATACCCGAGCGGGTCCCAAATATTCAAACCCATATCCGACCCATTAGGATCCGACCCTAAGGGTCTGGGTTGGGTACCCGACCCGCTGCCATCCCTAGTTAAGTGGTATTCTGTTTGATTTGACGATTTCTGTGACCTCGACTCGTGGGTGAGTAGCTTAGAGTTTTACTCTAAGTGTTGAGCACGGTTCTTTGAACCTTTGACAATAACGATATTGAATTGAGATTGGTTACTAGCAATGAGTTATGGGGCATGCGTGCCGAGTTATATTTACGGTCCAGAGTGACCAAGGTTTTTGAGTTATATTATTTGGTTTGGAATCGATATGAGATAGAGGTATTGTTTAGCGGTTATCCGCCAGTTCACTCACCCCTTGTCTTTGGTCTTAGATTCGACGATGAGTGCGATATTTGGTTACTTGAAGTAAGATGGTATGAGATAACGTAATGAGTAAGACGGAGCTATGAGCTAGGATTTGTGTAATGAGGTTACGGGGACGTAACCGTGTTTTAAGGAAGGTGGGATTGTAAAATCTTTTTGTTTTATGATATGGCTGGTATTTAAGACATGCTAATTGGTGTGTCGTGCTTGTTTGAATGTACCTAATAACTTGATTACTTATGCTGATTACTTATGTTATACGCTAAACTTTGGGGACAAAGTTTTCTTTAAACGGGGGTAGAATGTAACCTTTCGTGTTTTATTTCATGTTTAAAGTATTTTGATCAGTTTCGATGTGATGGGTGTCACGCTTTGAATTCGTTATGTTCCTAGTAAACGGTTTGTCGGCTACGGAATGTGAACTTCGGGACAAAGTTCATTTTAAGGGGGGAAGACTGTAATACCCTGTATTTTTTATCGGTAATTAATTTATATGGGTATTATGGTGTTGATAATATTTGAACGTTTATGCTCGATAATTGAAAGAGGAATGCGTATTTTATATTTATATATTATTGGTGTAATACCTCATTATATTATCTATTTAATATTGACGTGTTAGTCGTATTTGAGCGTTGATACTCGATAGTTGTAAACCAAATAAGTGATCTTGTGCGAACCCGTATTATTATTATTATTAAGTATAATAATTATGGGTAGACGGTATAATTATTTATAATTGTTCGTTTTATAAACTAGTGTGTACTCGTTTAATGTTAAGCGTTTTGGACTACGGTGGGATTCGAATTGGGAACCTAGCCATCAAATGATAATAATAGTAATGTGGTGTTAGCATGGCTCGAACCCAGGACCTGTGGTAGCATGGCCATGGGCCTCGTTTTGCGTGCAAAGCTACAGCCCATATACGGTTTGAGTAAACACAACAGGCCACTGCTCTCTGCCGCCTTATTTAGACCATCCATACCTACCCTAAACCTAAATGAAATTGAGATCTGTTTGCACACAAACCCAGCCGCCACAGTAGAGAACAAGAGGGTGTCAGTCACGGTGGTCGTGTTATAGCCTAGGGTGGTTCGTTTTGGCCGTGAAATTGGTATGTACACCGCTGTCCTGTTTTTACAGTTTTTACTTCTCTTTTATGCGTCTGTTTCAAGGTTGTATATCATGACTAGGAGTTCTGATCTCTGTATAATCTTGATCTACGACATTGGTAGATACACCTTGACCTCAAAGAAGTCACCCTTGACCAGCAAGGACCACCAGGCGCGGTGGTTTTGTAACCGTGTCAGCCTGTCTTTATTGTCGTGTTAGAACAGTGGTTGTAACGTGTTGTTTGTGGGGATTTCGATGTCGAGTCTTTTTACTTTTTTTCTGGGTTTTGAGGTAAGTAGTTTAAGGGTAGTTCAGGGTGTGTCGTGGTGCTTGTACTGGTGGCTGCAGTCGGTGGTGTCAGCGTCGAATGGTGTTCGTACCCTCTGGTGGTCTCGAGTCTTGTGGGTTGTTGCGTGTTCAGGGTCCTGTTGGGGTGGTAACACCATTGACTCGGGGGAGGTCGACATGGTGTTACCACCAGGGTTTATGGGTCGTGTGTCAGGGGAGGATCTGGTGGTGGTCTGGGTGGTTGTCAGGGCTTGGGCGGCTGTCGATAGATGTTCAGAGCTAGGCAGTCGTGTGGTCTGGGCAGGGAGTCAGGCCTGGCAAGGAGGCTGGTTCACCTCACCGGCGGTCGTTTGGGGGTTGGCTTGGTATGACGGTGGTAGATGGTGGTTGGGGGACTCACGTTGGTTGGTTGTTGGTGTAGTGGTGGCGTTTTAGGGAGGCGTGAGGGGCCTGTTTTCACGCGTGCTTGGGTGTCGGGTTAGGGGTTGTAGTCGTAGTGTGTTAAGGTTTCGTGGGTCGTGGTTGTTGTGTTCGTGTTTCTAAGGGTGTTGTATTTTATTATTATTATTATTATTATTATTATTATTATTATTATTGTTGTTGTTGGTTGTTGTTTATATTGTTATTGTTATTATCATTATTAACTTTAATAATGATATTATTAGTTGGGTTGTTATTATTGCTATTAATCGTATTATTAGTAATATACGGTTATTAATATTATTAAGGAATATTTTGTTGACAACTTATTAATTATATTATTGTTGTTATGGACTTATAATAATTGATTAATTGATCGTATGCCATGTTTAGTAAGTTTATATATATAGTAAGTCTATAATTAGTAAATCTATATTTGACTAATGGTGTTTGATATGAATAAGTTGCTAATAACAATTGGTGTCTATGTGGGTATGTTGATATGTATACTTACAATATGGGATAAGTGTATCAATTAGGAACATGATCGAATAAATTTAGTAGTGTTTGGTGGTTGGTTAGAAATTGATATTAAGTACTGTTTATAGGAACTGAGTTCGTGGTGGAATAATTCTGGCAGCTGTTCAATTGTCGTTCTGCAAGTTGAGGTAGGGGAAATATATTATGATTCATGTTATGACATGAAATGTGTAAGTGATACTTATTACGAGTTTGATATAATTGATTATTACTGACTGTGGATCGTATTATTATTATTGATCACTGTGGAGATCAGGAGGTGTGAAATGGGTCTTGTGATATGGGTCTTGTGATATTGGGTCTTGTGATATGGGACTTGTGATATGGCCATGGGAGGTGCGGTGTGATGGTGGTGTGATGTGATGGAGGTGTGGTGTGATGGAGGTGTGGTGGTTGATTGGATGATATGGAGGTGGAGGAGGATACTGTTCTATTGTTAATTATGTCTTATCTGTTTTTACCTACTCAACCTCGCGGTTGACCCTGTGTATTCGTGTGACACCTACGATGATCCGGAATGGGGAGTAGATTTTTCAGGTCAGTGACAGATGGATTAGGAGCTTGGGCATGGAGAGAGACTTGGCATGGACCTACTTAGAGTTAGATCACATTTAGATATCGTCAGTTGTACTTTCATTTTATTAAGTTGGACCTCGTAGTTGTTGTAATACCAAGTTTAAATTTAATCAGTATTTATATAAAGTACTTTGGGTTTGTTTACCTTGTTATTCACTACCTCGGATATTCCGGGATGGTAACAGTCCTATTTATTTGAGAATGTCTTGCTAAAGGCTCTTAAATAAATGGGGGTGTTACAGTTTGTTTTATTACCATAATTTATTTATTTAGTTGCTTTTTAATAAAAATTCACATTTGTCATGTCACAATTAATTTGCCATGTCATATTTAATTTGTCACGTCACATTATTTAGATGTTTTAGGTACCCTTTTAATTAGATTTTGTCTATTGACGATAGAGATGAGAAAAATTTTGGCTTATAAATATTGTCTTCCATTTCAAATATATAAACAATTGAAGGGGAATTTTATGACTTTTAAGTATCTTTTTTTCATTATTATCAAATTTAATATATGCATAAATATGGATCAAAGTTCATGAATTTTGAGCATCATTTTTTCATTATTATTAAGTTTAATATAGGCATAAATATGGTGATGGTTAATAAACACATGGATAAAAAATATATATATTAGAGATGATTAAACATATAAATCGAAAAAATATTAATTTAAGTATGTTTTTCAAAAAAAGTATAATATCACAATTACACAACACTATGCATTTGCTAACAAATTGATGTTTAAACACCATCAACCACAACCTAAAAAAAGTAGTAATATATAAATGATATAAAAAAGCATTAAAGAAGACAAATAATGGGGGTTGGGGAAAAAATGAATTGAAAATGCAAACGACATAATTGAAATGATTAATAATTTCATGATGGTTTAAAAAGTAAATTGTGGAATTTTAAAACGTTTTTCATTTGATTTTCTAAATTTATTTTATCATTAGTTGGGAAAGTAATTTTGATTATGGAGCTGGCAACACAAGCTACTTATTTAATTTATTTATTTTAATATATGTTAGCAATGCCATATGGAATAAAATGACACTCAACTTGCATTTTTAGTTATATTGTAATAATTAGCTATTCCATAATGGTTTAATAAGTAAATTGTGGAATTTTAAAAGGTTTTTTTTATTTAATTTTCTAAATTTATTTTACCATTAATTATAAGAATAGGTTTTGATTGCTGAATTGAAAATATAAGCTACTTATCGAAGTTTTTTATGTATGTTAGCAATGTCATATTGAGTAAAAATGACACTCAAGTTGCTTTTCATACATAAATCAATTAGGGAAAAAAATGATTGAAAATAAAGTAATACTCTCTTAAAAAGCGCGAATATACAACATAGGCTTTTCTTAGATCTCTCAAACAACCTGCAGAATATTAAAAGTAAACACCAAACAAATCAATATATAAAGATAGCATGTTATACGCATATGAAAATCAAAGAGTTAAACAAATGATGAGGATTGTGGTTGATTTATATGAGCTTTATAATGAAGCTAATTTACCTACAAATTAATATAAAAGATGAATAAAATAACATTTTTATATAGAAACTCCATGATTACCGACATAAAAAAGGATAATAAAATATTGAAAAAAGTGTAGGGAAATTTAGTAAATTACCACATAACAATAAAACATGGTCATGCCATTAGAGTAAACCTATAAAAATACAACAAAATAAATAAAGAAGATAATAACTTTAGAATGATGTTAATTGCCTGCAAATTAATATAGAAGAGAATAAAATAACGGTTATAGGGAAATACCATGATTTTACCGACATAAAAAAAATGATAATAAAAAAATTGAAAAAAAAGTATAGGGAAATTAGTAACTTACCGCATAACAATAAAGCTTGATCATGACATTAAAGTAAACCTATAAAAATACAACCAAATAAAGAATTTAGACTTGAATTACCAATAGAACCTACAAATCAAGAAAATAAAGTGGATATGAAACTAAAAATATACTCATAAAAAATAATAGATAATAGTTTTTAACCTTTAATAAGAATTCAAGAGGAGGAAGAAGAGTTGAAAGTAAATACAAATTTATAATGATGAGAAATAGGAAAAGTAGAAGTAGAGTTAACCCTATTAAAACATCTTGAATGTGACATTATTATTATTATTATTATACTAAAAATATCAAATTAATTTACCATGTCACAATTGAATATGGTTATGCCAAATCACATGCCATGTCACATTTACGTGGCATTTTTTCATCCATGTGGCTTTGTCAACATGTCATTTTTTGCTAACCTTTTAATAATATTGTATAGATTTGACACGTCACATTAATTAAATGTTTTAGGTAACATTTTAATAAGATTTTATGTCTACTGACGATAGAGTTGGGAAAAATTTTGGGTTGTAAACTTTGTCTTCCATTTCAAATATATAAACAATTGAAGTTGCATTTTATGACTTTTAAGTATCTTTTTCCATTATTATCAAATTTAATATATGCATAAATATGAATCAAGGTTCATGAATTTTGAGCATTATTTTTTCATTATTATCAAGTTTAATATAGGCATAAATATGGATTAAGTTCATGACTTTTGAGCATCTTTTTTTCATTATTATGAAATTTAAAATAGACATAACTATAGAACAATGAAAAAATGGAATCTAAAGGTTTGTTTTATTATTATAATTTATTTATTTAGTTTTTTTTCATTTTTTTTTCACATTTGTCATGTCACAATTAATTTGGCATGTCATATTTAATTTGGCACGTCACATTAATTAGATGTTTTAGGTAGCCTTTTAATAAGATTTTATGTCTACAAACCATAGAGATTGGAAAAAATTTGGCTTGTAAACTTTGCCTTCCATTTCAAATATATATAAACAATTGGAGGTGCATTTTATGACTTTTAAGTATCTTTTTTCATTATTATCAAATTTAATATATGCATAAATATGGATCAAGGTTCATTAATTTTGAGCATCATTTTTTCATTATTAGCAAATTAGTTATAGGCATAAATATGTATTAAGATCATGACGTTTGGACATCTTTTTTTCATTATTATGAAATTTAAAATAGACATAAATATATATAGAACAATGAAAAAATTGAATCTAAATGTTTGTTTTATTATTATAATTTTTTTTTTCACATTTGTCATGTCACATTTAATTTGCCATGTCATATTTAATTTGTCACGTCACATTAATTAGATGTTTTAGGTAGCCTTTTAATAAGATTTTATGTCTACTGGCGATAAAGATGAGAACAAATTTAGCTTGTAAATTTTGCATTCTATTTCAGATATATAAACAATTGAAGGTGCATTTTATGACTTTTAAGTATCATTTTTTCATTATTGTCAAATTTAATATATGCATAAATATGGATCAAAGTTCATGAATTTTGAGCATCATTTTTTCATTATTATCAAGTTTAATATAGGCATAAATTTGGATCAAGTTCATGACTTTTGAGCATCTTTGTTTCATTATTATGAAATTTAAAATAGAAAGAAATACAGTACCATGAAAAAATAGAATGTAAAGGTTTGTTTTATTATTATAATTTATTTATTTAGTTTTAAAAAATCACATTTGACATGTCACATTTAATTTGCCATGTCATATTTAATTGGCAAGTCACATTAATTAGCTGTTTTAGGTAGCCTTTTAAAAAAAAATTATAATTTTGTATAGATAAATTGTTTACTAAATTTTCTATGAAAAAGTTTGAACGTCCATTTGTTATATATGTAAATGAAGTTAGTAAGTGAAACCGAATGGGCAAATTAATGCAGAATGTTGAATTATTTATCTTTCTCTTTTTTTAGAATGATAAATCCTCCAATATAAGGACTTTAAATCATATAAAATTGTAAAGCTTTTTATCTTATCAATATTTTAGTTCTCATAAATCATATTTTTTTTTGGAAAAAGTATAGTTATGAACTTTAATAAAAGTTAGTCTTAATATATCATTTATACCAATTTGTCAAAAAATCTAAGATTTTAAAAATTTGCAAAAATGATAAATTGAGTTAAATCAGTCTACTACAATTTCATTGTAATCTCTCTCTCTCTCTATATATATATATATATCTATATATATATATATATAGAATTGAGATCCTATGAGAACCACCAATATAATGAGAACCGTGAGAACTCTACCTTACGGACTTTTTAGTACGCCTAATTGTATTTTCGTACACTAAGTATATATTTTGTTAATTAAATCAAATTTTTTTGTTTATTGATACTAAAGTGTGTATTTGAATAAGTTAAACTAATGGTAAATGATCCAACGAAACATTCGAAGCGAGATATGGTGGAGATTTAGTGAGGGTTCTCATGGTTCTCATTATAAGGGTGGTTCTCACCGGATCCCGACCCTATATATATATATATATATATATATATATATATATTGAATAATATCACATGTACGCATAAGTGTTATATAATAATGAACAGTTAGTCATTATCAATATCAATATAATTTATTTTGTTTAACTTGTTAATAAGATTGAGATCTCACAAGTCCAATTTCAATTTTTGAGAGTTATTTTTCAAAAGAAAAATGTTAAATAAAAAACAAAACATACTAAAATAAAACATACACTAGTTCTATTTCCCGTGAAATTCACGAGGCGTTTTCTTTTAGTGGTATTTGTAACGGTTTGTGATTACATTTTCATTAGTACGTAATTTTGTTGTGTATTATTAAGTTGTAAATGGATATTTTGTCTTGCTTCTTCCTTTTTGTATTTTATAAATGTTATAGTGCTCTTAGTAGTGTATACATTTTTTTAAGTACTCTAGTCATAGGAAAAAAAAAAAATTGTCGCTCCCGCAAAAATAGAAAACCCAAACCCAAGAGATTTTTTCTCTAAAATGGAGGGAACAAATTCAATAATAAGACATAACCAACTTCAACAATATCTCAAATGTTGACAAACTCGGGTCGAAATTTGTCAAGTAGGTGAAACTTGAAAAACCGATTAGCGTATTTCTTATTTTCCAGCACTAACATATTTATTCGATCACCGTAACTAATTAATATTATGAATAATAGATATCTAAAGGGGCTTTGTAGCTTGATGCATTCGATTTTTAACAGTGGTCAACATTTTAAGCAATGTAGTTGTGAAATTCATAAACTTATATTGATAATCGTTGAGCTATAAATTATTAGTCGGTAACTATATACTATTGTACATACAAAAAAAGGGGGAAAAAGAACTTCTTGTCAACTCCATCAAAGTCATATTCTCATATCTAGATTTTTAGGAACTTTTTGGTACCATTATTTATTGATAAAAGATAATTCATTAAACTCATTTCATGCTAAATATTCAAGAAATAAAGAAATAATAAAAAAAATAGTATAGGTGTCACTTACCATTTTTTATACATGGATGTAGACGTACTAAGCAAAAAAATGACCATTAGATAAATAAATTAATATAAGCTATCCTTCTAAAATCCAAATTAATTAGTCTAAAAACAAAAACATTGTACCATGGTATCAAGACTAAGCAAATGACCATTTCATAAATAAAAAAAAAAGATAGAAATGAAAATTACACAAGAAAATAACTCAAGCGATAAAAAATTGTAAATACTATGGTGTCATGTTGTCAATTGTTAGGAGATGAGATGTAAGTTTAGAAAGAAAATTTGGATTTTCAACGCATTGATTTTCATTATATTAAAAAAATGACTTATATATAAGATATTGTAAAATAAGTTACATTAAAAGGAGATAAAGAGATTGTTTAATTGCAAATGAGTAATGATGAAGTGAAAAATATTTACTTAATGAACATATGAGTAAAATGAGAAAAATGATGGGTCATGATATTCTTATATAATTATATATTTATATGATGAATTTTTAATCAATATGTAATTAAGAATGCTCAATCAATAGAGATATTAAATTTGAAATTTTAATTTAATAGGGTATACAAAGAGCCATGAAAAATGAAAAGTTCAATAATCACTATTTTATTTTTACAATAATAATGATAATAATAATAATAATAATAATAATAATAATATATTTTTACTAATATTATGTGGCAAAAAGTTAAAGATGATACATGTCACTTCAATGGAGGCTCAATAAGCTTTTTTATGTTATTATATAGATAATAGTGATAATAATAATAATAATAATAATAATATATTTTTAGTAGTATTATGGGGCAAAAAGTTAAAGATGACACATGTCACTTCAATGGAGGCTCAAGAAGCCTTTTTATATTATTATATAGATTTAAAAGTTTCCGAAATACTATTTTTTTTATGTAAAACCAATCGGTAATTCACATACATTCATGTTATTAATATTGTTATTGTAGTTAGTTTATAGTATAGTATTGAATGAAATAGAGGGGGTATTTGTTCAAACAATTCTAATATTCCATTTCTTCTTAGATTTCTCTTTCTCCAATTAACCATTCCTACAAAAAAAATTCATTGAGTGATTAATAACATAAACAAAATAGTGGAATTTGATTTATGGAATATTAATTAAACTTATCGTTATTAATTCAAGCTTTCCTTTAAATAATAATGAAAGAAATAAAGAGTTGAATCATAAATATGTAAATATTATATTTGAATATCACAACTTCACAAATCTTGATAGTCCTAAATGAAAAAAATAACATATATGTGAAACTAAATGAGTTCTTCATAGCCAATGAAACTTAAAAATAAATAAATAAATAAATAAATAAAACTCTAATGCACTTACTTTACCTTAATACAATGACAAGAAAGATTACCGCACATACAATTCTCTTTGTGATGGAGGTAAAATTTTGGCTCGAATTTTGGCTCACAAATGTTGTCTTCCCCCAAATATTTATAACTAATTGAGGATGCAGTTTACGACTTTTGAACGTCTTTGTATTATTATTATTATTATTATTATTATTATCAAATTTAATATATACATAAATATTTAGCATGGTTTTGTGACCTTTGACCATTCCTTTCATCATAACAAATTTAATATAGACATTAATATAAAGTAAAGAACAATGAAATATAAAAGGTTTGTTTTAATTTTTTTTTTCTATTTTACCAAAATACACCTTGTATAAAAGTTTGAATAATGTTCTATTTATTTGTTGCTTAGGATATTATAAAAATAAACGTCGAAATTTAAAATTTATATGAACTTTGATTTTGTTTTTAATTGTCGTTTATTTTATCTAGAAATTTAAAAGGTCAAAGTTTAATGTTTGTAATGCAATTTACATTTAATATTTTATTTTTATTCATCTTTTTACCTTTTTAAATAAGAAATAATGATGTCATTTGCTAGTATTTTAATGGTAAAATAAAATACTTTTGGTTTGCCTTTATTTTTTATTTATATATTTATAGATAAATGAATTTAATCAATGTCATATAATAAATTGATAACACATGTCACATTTAAATTTGCCATGTCACATTTAAATTGCCATGTCACATTACTTTAGTTAGCCTTTTAATAAGATTTTATAGATTATTTCTACAAAATTAAAGTATCCTTATTAGCATCAATTATTTACACAAAATGTCATCAAATGACGCACCATCACAGCATCACTCTACCACAAACAATAAAAAATGCAACATACACACTTCTTGTAACATCCCGCATTTTCGTAAACAATATTTAAAGGTTTTAAGTTCAAGCTCGAGAAATAATTTATATTTCGTAAATTTTGGGATTTCATTTAAATAACTGATGAATTTATGTGAGAGTACTTTTAAAGGATTTAAATAAGATTTCATTTAATTGCGTAATTTGCGTCTTAGCCATTTAATTTCATATTCCAGAAATATTTATATCGTCTTAAGTTTATAGTTACCTTAAGTCGTTGTTTTTAGCTTAGACCGTCTTAAAACTTGTCTTATGGGCCTAACTTGTTAATGGACCAATTTTCCCTCTTTTTCCTCACAAAACCCTAACCCCACCATCTTCTACCTCACTCCTTCATTTCAATTTTCAGATTTTGCAAACAACAACAAACACCATTTTTATAAATTTCTCCTTCAATCTTAAAATGCTCATAGAATCTTCGTTTCTTATCCGATTGAGACGATTTTCGCGGCCACGGATTCCTTGTCTCGAGCCCGTCGTTTTAAGGTAATCAATCTTGCATTTTATGACAGTTGAAATTTCGGCCTGTTTGAATTAATTCGAAATTCGTGATAGTTGTGATGTTTTGTTGTTTTAGGCGGTGTTTGTGTTAGCCCGGAAGAGGACTTGATGATTATTGAACAAGATTTTGAAGGTTTCGCTAAGTAAAGGTGACGATAATGAGAAACTCGGCCTTTATGTGTATATTAGCAAGTTTGATGTGTTCTTATGATGAGTTTCTGATTTTGTTAATGTATAATGTTTAAAGGACTTAGTAACATGATTAGGAATGTTTATTGTGATGAAATCATGCTTGTTGATGTTCATATGCTCTTATGTTGTTTTTCTGAAAATTTACACATTTTGCGACGGATACTTGATATAATCATTTGAGGATTGTTATGGGATTTGTATGCTGATAGGATAGTAGTATTGGATGTTTATAATGTTGGGCAAATCATACTTGTAGCAATTTTGAAGATTATATGTCGATTTGTAAAGTTTTGAAAGGGCTGGAAAATCCCGATTTTAGTGACAGGCTCTCTGAGCCGGTTGACCGACCGGCCGCCGGTCGACCGGCTGGGAGCGCATCTTGAGTGTTTTTCGTATTTTTGAAGTTTTGGCCTTAGGACTGCCAGCCGGCCGACCGGCTGCCTGCCGACCGGCTGCCTGCCGACCGGCTGCCTGCCGACCGGCTGGTAGTCTCATGTGTAGTGTTTTGTGTTGTTTTGCGAAGAACATAGGAAAGAAAGGGAGCCCAGCCGGCAGACCGGCCGCCTGCCAGCCGGCTGGGAGTACGCGTGGGTTGGTGTACGAGTTTGCGAAGGTTAGGGAATGGATTCCCAGCCGGCCGATCGGCTGCCTGCCGACCGGCTGGGAGTCCTTGTGTGTTTTGTTTCGAAAAGAAAGAGGAGTTGAGTGGGTCACCAGCCGGCCGACCGGCTGCCTGCCGACCGGCTGGGGACCCCTGTAAGCTATTTTTGAGTTTGTAATTTAATCGTAACTTTCAAACGGTTAATCGGTTTTGGTTGAAACTCGTTTTGTATACCCGTGATATGTATTTGAGGTCCCCGGAGGATGGGCAACATTTTATTGGGTTCGGGAATGGAGTAAGGATAGAGACCCCCCGGTCGGGTAACGGAAAGGGAAACCGGCTCTCCCTCAACTTAGTTCCCGGGGTCAATTAGGTGTTGACTAGAGGCTAAGAAAAGTAGAACTATAGATTAGTTCATAGGCTTTGGTTGATATTGTATTGATGCGTATTAAGTTATGCCTTAAGCTGGCCTCTGAACTTAATACGTGGGTTGTTTGTCATATATGGGGATATGCCTTAAGCTGGCCTCTGAGCCCTATATGTGTATGTTTGTCGTGTCTGGGACATGCCTTAAGCTGGCCTCTGAGTCCAGACATGTTTGATAGTGATCGCGTTGGAACATGCCTTAAGTTGGCCTCTGAGTCTGACGAGTAGAGCAGCTGCACAACGGGGTAGCTAAGGAACTGACACCTTGCCCGGAGTGCAGATGTTTGGTGCTAGAACATGCCTTAAGCTGGCCTCTGAGTTTAGTACCTTGTGATGTGGTGAAGGGACATGCCTTAAGCTGGCCTCTGAGTCCTTTACTTTTGGATGCTAGTCTATGCCTTAAGTTGGCCGCTGAGTCTAGTGTCTTGCTGATTGGCAGGTCCATGCCTTAAGTTGGCCTCTGAGTCCTTGCTTGCTGAATGTTTTGGTGTTTAGGTTATGTTTTAAGTTGACCGCTGAACCTTTACACTTGCTGAATGTTTTGGTATTAGGTTATGTCTAAAGTTGACCGCTGAACCTTTTACTTGCTGATTTATCTGCTTGCGTTGACTCGGTATGTGTCAGATATAGATATTGATAATGATGAGTATATGATTGTTTGTTAAGTTGTGGTTTGATCATCCAAGGCATTGGATGACTCTTAGTTCGGTTTCATAAATAGTTGGATTGAAAGACCCCCCGACTGGGTAACCAGTAGGGAAACCGGCTCTCCTTCCTAACAGTTTATGAAGTTGGTTGAAAGCCGTGCACTAGAGTTTGCATGATGATAGGAGATCAGTTGATGAGATGTTTATGCTTCACATGTTTATATATGTTGGAGTATTATGTATTGCTTTATGTGTTACGTGTTGTCACAAAAGGTGGCTAGAAGAACTCTAGTCCCTCTCCACTGATTGTGGCGTACATGTTTTCATGTATGTAGGTACATGCAGGTTGGAGCAGGGTTATGAGAGGGCTAGCGAGTGATGATCCTGTTGTCATCATATGACTTACCTTTATATCGCCTAGCTAGACTCTTAGACTTTTGATACAGTTGTTTTGGTGCCTGTAGGGATGTTCCATCCCAGGCTGTTGTACATATTTGTTTTTGATACTTAGCACTGCTACTTATTTATTTTGGTTTTATTTCAGTTTCAGTTTCCGTTTCAGTTTAAGACTTCTCGCATGTTGTTTACTTTAAAAAGTTTTAATTCCGCTGCATTTTTAGTACTTTTGTATGTTTATATTTCGCTTCCGCGAGGGGTTTTACACTTCTCATTGTAATTTCAATCATATTTTAATAAACTCTTAAAATTTGTGCATAAAGCATAAATACACTATGGATTTGAATGGAGGAAGTATAACACTCGTGAAAACTTTCGGGAATCAATTTTAAACTTTTTACACGAAACGATGAATTACACTTGTTAGAGAACTAATAATATTATGTGGTGTATATATGTAAATGCTTTAATAAAAAAAAATAAAAAAAAATGTAATTCAAAAAAATTTGGAAAATATGAAAAGGAGAAATATAAATGATATACGGAAGTGGATTTGGAAGGGTGTTGATTTGTTGCCTAAAAGTTTAAGGCATAAGCTTATTTATGATGATTTGGAATTGGATGTATTCAATTGTTTTGATATGATGTCTATAGGTTAGGGTTGTTCATGGATATGATTGATTTTGTGGGGTAGTTAGGTGAGAAGGGTACGACAAGTACATAAATGGTGTGAAAAAAGGATACGTATGTACTAAGACAATGATTAGAATAACTGAGAAAGTAGGTTGGTAAATTTGATTTCAAATATCTATTTTGTGAAACTTGATTTTGATTGTTATAGGGTGGAACTTGATTTTACATGGGACGTGTTTATTTTTTGAGGGGTGGGGGTAATAGATAGATTTGGAGATAACATGTAAGTGTTTTGTGTCTTAAAGGCTAGGATTACTCAACGACGTTGAAAAGTGTGATTTGAGTACTACAAGAAAACGTCAGTAGGTTATGGTTTTCATGGATACATTTTACAATTGATTTTGATGGTTAAGTTGGATAAGTGGGTGAGAAGGGTACTCGACGGGTAGAATTACTCTCTGATGTGATACGAGTGTAATTTAGGAGATAGAAAAATATATTTATATGTGAGGTTGGGTTGTTTAGGGATATGAATATGGTTAAGGTTGATTATGATGAGTTTCGTTGGTTAGTCGGGTGAAAATGGTAGAATATGGAAAAAAGGTGGGTAACGTTTGGAGAATATAAACAGATAAATTTTATTTGAGAAAGTGTATTATATGAAAATAAGAACCGACAAATAATATAAATATAGGCTAAAAACATTTGAAATATCTTGTTTTTAAACTCAATTTTATTTATTTATTGGACACCGAACTAAACAGCCAAATGTACTCCTCAGCCAATCGAATGCTCCCTTGAGTAGGGGAATAAATTTTAATTTTAATGTGAAATGACTTTATAGTGTTTTTGTGACGGTATTTTTTGAAATATTTAGGGTTATGCATAAAAGATGTCGTAATTTGTAGTTTTAGCTGAATGGTATCATTGTAAATACAAGAAATAGAAGAACGGATGTAAATTATTTTACCAAGTATGGAAGAAAACCTTGGATTAAATTGTACAAAAACAAAATGTTGGAATTGGAACATTCGATAAGAATGAAGGGAGTCTATGTCATGTCAATATTATATCATTTACTTCCTCACCATTTCTCTCATACCTAACTTTCCAACTAAATAAGGAATTTCCTACTTCTTCTCAATATAGTCATGACGTTAAGTTAATAACTGACTGAAATATAAAATAATAGTATACATATCAAACATTAGATGTATGATTAGTGTTTCACAACTAAAACAAGTAGTACAATACTCTATAAATTGGAACTTATTTTAATATCCGTGCAACGCACAGACATGAAACTAGCTGTAAATGTGTAATACTAAAAGCTAATTGCGGTAGATGTGACACCCCGCGATATAACATAAAAATAAACAAGTAATTTGCAGCGGAAATACGATACTTTTAAAAACTTTTCGACATATTTATTAAAACTTTTTCGCGGAATATCAAAACAACATGCGGAAGACTAGAAACTAATGAGAAAGTATAAATTATACAAAATAACTTTAATAGACGAGGGATAAGGTATCCCACGATAACAACATGAATTAAATCTAAACTAAGAGTAAGGGTAATTGTCGAATTATCAACAATGCTCGCTAGCCACACGTCTTCCCCAAACAGCACCAACCTACATTCATGAAACATGAACGCCACAGTCAGTGGGGAGTAACTCAGGGTTCTCCCAGCCACTTTACGTCAGAAAACATGTAAACGGTAATACAAAACATCTTATACATATGAACATGTATATTATTTCAAAAACAACCATATATGCATTACCAAACGTAATCAACATGATCAATGCATGAGCGATAAACCAAAACATGTGATAACAGCATGAATCAACATGTGTAACATAATTAAAGCCAACAAGCGAGATGATCTCGAAATCAAGTAGACATCCAAATGATCGACTCAGAGGCCAACAGTTAGGTGGCATGTCCAATCATCATAATCAGGTAAACATCCATGTGATCGGCTCAGAGGCCAACAACTAGGTGGCATGTCCAATCACGCATACAACAAACCAAGAATAGAATGAACGCCGTCAGGTAGCATAACCGCTACAACTGACAGTTAGGGAGTATAACCGCTTCGCTAACAGGCTAGGGCGTATAACCGCGCCCTAGCTACCGGAGCGCATAACCACGTCATCCGGGTACTATGTATAGCGCATAACCGACAACTATATGCCTAAGACCTGGCCAGACCTCTCGATGTAATAACCTACACCGAACAACACACGGGGACCGGGCCGCATAACCACGGACACCGACCAATCCCGAACATAGTTAGATAAAATCCCATAACAGGAGTGGCGTTTGTTCATTACAGTGATACACAAATCGTATCACCGCTATCTATTCACAACCAAGGTAACATAACCGTCACCAACACAACTTAGGATAACATAACCGTCACCTACACAAGCTTAGGATAACATAACCGTTAACCCACTCATTTAAACATACATGAGCCAATAAAACATGAATAAGACAACACTTATGACCATTCCATACGGGAGAAGAATAAACGAAACTGATTAATAAAACATAAGTCTTAAAAGCGTTTTACATTTCATCTGTCCTCTGCCGTAAAATTCATAATTAATTCAAATAAAATCTAAATGATACAAGGCCAATTGGGTCGGTTTAATAAGACTTTTATCTACAATATTTGTCAAATAAACATTTCCAAAAGACGAACTTAACAGGGGGTTATTGACTGATCTTTACAGTGTATCAGAAACCGTTACACAAAATGTATTGCTTCATAAAACGGGTTTAACAAATCATTTTGGGGCAAAGCAAACTCCTAACATCATCTAAAATCTTCAAAGTTTAATTTTTGAAAAGGACCAGAATCATTTCAAAGTTTAAAAATGGTTTTTCGAAACAATCTTTGAGCTACTGTCCGTTCTGCGAGTATTTCAGCGCACCGTTCGTAAATAATTTATTGTGAACAAACGACATGCAAGAAAATTACGAAATTTCAGAGGTAGAATATTAACTCAAAATAAACAGGGGTCTCTTTTCAACATTTTCAAAGAAAAATACTCTAAGATGCCGAAATAAATTGTACAAGACAATGGACAGATTTTTCAAGGTGCTGAAACATCATGAATTAACCATTGTAAGCAAAACACTATGAACTTGAAAGACTATCAAACTAATCATCCTCAATGATCATAAACTCATTTAACCATACAATCCTTAATGAATTTCTACAATTAAAAACTCATCCAACACAAGCATGCATAATGAAATTCATCCAAACATATGATTTATTAACCTAGTCATGCCACTATTTAATCAAAAACAATCCTAGTATGCTAAACATTACTAGCATATAGTCATGCAAACAAAGACGATAAAGTCGAGTAACCCATCACCGTTACCTTATAACTCTTCAATAAGCATGATTTTGAACTTAAAGCCACTCCAGTTTGGACAACCGAACTAGCTACACACAAATAAACGAGGTTAGCTTAGAGAACCGTGCCTTAAAGGCCACGACCAGAGTATATTAAGGAATAATTTTGATACTTTTATTACCTAGAAAGATGGAGGGCGAGGAGAGGAAGAGATAGGCGCGAAAATCGTCGAAAACGGATAAGAAACGAAGATTTTACGACCGTTTTACGGTTGAGGTGCACAACAATGGTGTCTTTGTGTTTTAGGTGTTCTTAGCTGAAAAAAGAACAAGTAAAGGGATGAAGAAGAAGGAAGGAAGGTAGAGGATGACCTTGGGCAGCAAGGCAAGGTTTAGTACTCAGCCATGTGTCCCAAAGGACATGTGGAAAAGAGTATAGAGTAAGCAACGAGCGTGGGACTCGTTAGCGGATGGTCCGTGACAGCCTTTCGTATTTTCGGCATAATTTCCTCCACAGAACTCCGATTGACGTGTTTTTGGTGGCGTTGGAAAGCTAAGAAAAAGAGTTAAAACTTTTATTTTATAAGCAAGAGCCAAATATGCCTGTAAAATATCTTAAAAGTAGTAACAACGACAGAGTAACGTTTTACAAGTTTAAGAAGTATAACTTTAAGACGGACATATTAATATCATTGTCAAAAACGATAGATTTTAAATGGAATTCTATTTATTGTGGAACATTATTATTACTAAAATAAGATTTTAATAATATATAAATACTTGGAAATTACGGGGTCTTACAATCACCCCACCTTTTAAAAAGTTTCGTACTCGAAACTTGAAAGTAGAAAAACGGTAGTTGTAAAGACAAGGTAAACAACCCAAGTGTTTTACCCAAAATTTGATATTTCAAAACATACATCTCTTTCAAAGAATTTGAAAAGAATTTCCAAAGGCACCAGTCCTTATCATTGGAACGTTAGGGTTTTCGTTACGTATTCAAGAACCCAACATTCCAAATCAAGGGCTAGTCCAAAACCAAATCATATCATGCGTCGACAAGCGTAATACGAGTTATTAGACGTCTCCAATAACAAGTCTTACATCAAATCAACGCTAAAACCAATCAAACTTATAAACCATTTCAAGTTGTCCAAAACATGTCATTTCGAAAGTAAACTTCCATTTTCGAATCCGTAAAAATAGGTAAGGTTGTCACATAAATTAAGATTTTCAACAACAAAAGTTAGGTAACTCAAACCGGTTATAAAATATATAAATGGAACATATTTTGAATACTTCAAACAAAACACAAGGATGGAAGCGACATATTATCAACCAAAGATGCTTGGTTCGGATTATCCAAGTAATCAAACACAAAAGGTCATAAGGAAGCTAACAAAACAAAGCATCAAAACTACCATCTTCAGGGTTAAAGACGGTACTCAACAAGAGAACAAAGAGGCAAAAGCAACAAAAGAACAAAGGCATGAACAAAAGAGGTTTATGGTTAAGGAGGAAGATAACTGTTCGGATTACGGAAATCACTAACCACTCAATCCATAAATGAAACATCATCATCATCATCATGATTCCTTACATACCTCTGAAGACAGCTCTTTCAACGACAAAACTCTCAAGGCTTCCTCAACTCAATTTGGGTCATTCACATCTAGTTCATCCACGATACATGGTATCACATTACCAAAGGGTCTCCACAACTCTCGATTATTACACACCAACCAACATCCTTTATAAAGCTAGATCCAAAACTACTAACAAGGTTACACTCATACTCAACTAGCATATGTTATAGATCTCCAAACATGGTAAAACACCAATACAAGGATCCTAAACCCAAAATCCATCGTACTGCTAGGCCTCTAAACAAAAATTCGTTACACTCACATTGACAATCAAAGATATGAATATGGCACTCTCGGGACTGTACTTAATCTCATACATAGAGAGCTATGAGATAAACATCCAAAACATCTAATCTCAAAAGCATAAACACGGTATTCTTCAAACCGTAACTATTCCCAAACGCATGACTACGGGTTAAACATCCAAGGCATTTAGTCCCAAACTACTCAAATCTCATCGACCCAAATCAAGAAAACATCGTTTAAACCTTGACTACCATAATTACCGTAAAGTGATCATCCCAAAAGAAAGTCTCATAAAAGTAATAATTTTCACCCAAGCGGTCTCTAGATAACTATCAACACCCTCATAGGTAAGACCAAAATTATTAGCATCAGGGTTGATACCAATCCATAAGAAGCACTCATACCTTCAAACCTTTAACTTGAAACCATCAAGATGGCACACTACCTAATAGGCTAATATTACTCAAACGTCACCCAACGCTAACTCTCTCAACTATGTCCGATAAAACAAGACCAAGGATCCTCGAAGCATATATCACTATTCCACAAACGAAGTCAACCTCACAACTAGTCCAAGAAGAAAGGGACAAGGCTCACAACGGTTAAAGATATGATACAAACTTCGGAAACAAACGCGAAATAGAAACTTGAGGGAGAGATACATAAGATGATGGCTAAGAGGCACTAGATTATGGGTTCCAACAAAAGTGAAGCTAAAAGTAGAAGGATAAGCGTTAGAGGTAACAAGATATATGACGTAAAAAGAGGTCAAGTAAGCTTGGTTATGAAAGCATAACTCGACGGGATTAGCACTGAAGAAGAAAGAAGAAGAGAAGCGTTGAGGAAAGGTTATGATTTGAACTGACACAATTCCCAAGGCTCAGTCCTCCTAAAATTCTCACAAGGTTCTCATCTCCTATTTACCAATTCAAGCACACTGAACTATCACTTTCCAAGAATAATTTTCCCAGATGGCTTACCATACTATAAGTCCTTTCAAAGATAAGGGTGTACGATTATTCCAATTTCTACTATTCCATAAAGTCTCGGGTATCTCCAGTTCTTAAGTTCCTCAAACGACACTTCTGTAATACTCCAGGATAAACCATTTATATACCATTGCTACTTCACAATCTTTATACTCCATAGATTATGAACTCTCTATTTTCTTCAATTTCCAAAAATTTCACCTTTTATCGAATCACTCTATTCTAATCCCACACGATCGATAAATCCATACAAATTCTTAGATACCTCAAAATGTGAACACCAAGTTCAATTATAGATATTTCTCACATCTCTATATACGAATCCAAACGTCCTTTAAACATCGCATCCTCGAAATCTTACAAATCCACAAGTTACACCTTATTACATCAATCAGACATCCAAAGACATGATCTTCAAGTAACTCCTCAAAGGTTACACCTCTAATCCAATCAAATAACTAAAAGAGTAAACTTCAGTCAGTTCCTCTAAAGTTACATCGCTAACTCTTTCAATAATCGTCCATCAATACACGATTCTTATCCTCCAAAAGTAAAATCCCAATTAAAGTCAAACCCAATTCTCAAAGTCAAGCATTACTGATTCACTTTACTCAACCATTCATTTTCACTAGCATCCCAAGTATATTTTCCAAATTCATTTATGACTTCTAACACCTCATTCATACTCTTAAAGCAACACATTTTAATCCACTAATCCTAAATCCCAAATATGATTCCCAAGGTTAAAATTCACCAAATATTGCACATATAATTCAATATTTTAAACAAAGATTCCACCAATCATTTTCATTTACTATGTAGGGCAAACAACTAAGCATTAGGATCACCAAGACATGCCTTACTATACTCCCTAAACGTTTTCAATCAGATTACTTCTCAAAATAAGGGCTAGGGGTTATCCTTGAACAAAATCCTCAAAATCCAACTAAGCTAGGCTACCTAGAAAGCGCCATGGGAAAAAGAAAGTAACAAGGATAAGGTTAAGTTGGGAGGTTACGAAAGTATCTTTCGAGTTAAGATAGAAAAGAGTTCGGGAAGGGAGGATATGCATCAAGAAATAAGGAAGAAGGTGATGCATGATAAGCAAAGAGTATCTTCAGGGACATGGAAGCATCCTTCAAAGATAGCACGAATCTTCCATCTTCGGTAGTAGACAATAATCTTGATCGCCATCCAGGTAAGCTCATGGTTCACCAATCCTTGAGCACAAAAATAAAATCTTTGACAATTAACAAACATGTTAGACCTAACAAAGAGCAATCACATTACAGACTACCACTTGGTCCTTAAGTCTACCCATCTCTCATTCATTATTTCAGGTCAAGTTCATATTTAAGTTGGGGTACACGTGTGTGCGTCGGGAGCATTACTGCTCTGATACCAACTGTGACACCCCGCGATATAACATAAAAATAAACAAGTAATTTGCAGCGGAAATACGATACTTTTAAAAACTTTTCGACATATTTATTAAAACTTTTTCGCGGAATATCAAAACAACATGCGGAAGACTAGAAACTAATGAGAAAGTATAAATTATACAAAATAACTTAAATAGACGAGGGATAAGGTATCCCACGATAACAACATGAATTAAATCTAAACTAAGAGTAAGGGTAATTGTCGAATTATCAACAATGCTCGCTAGCCACACGTCTTCCCCAAACAGCACCAACCTACATTCATGAAACATGAACGCCACAGTCAGTGGGGAGTAACTCAGGGTTCTCCCAGCCACTTTACGTCAGAAAACATGTAAACGGTAATACAAAACATCTTATACATATGAACATGTATATTATTTCAAAAACAACCATATATGCATTACCAAACGTAATCAACATGATCAATGCATGAGCGATAAACCAAAACATGTGATAACAGCATGAATCAACATGTGTAACATAATTAAAGCCAACAAGCGAGATGATCTCGAAATCAAGTAGACATCCAAATGATCGACTCAGAGGCCAACAGTTAGGTGGCATGTCCAATCATCATAATCAGGTAAACATCCATGTGATCGGCTCAGAGGCCAACAACTAGGTGGCATGTCCAATCACGCATACAACAAACCAAGAATAGAATGAACGCCGTCAGGTAGCATAACCGCTACAACTGACAGTTAGGGAGTATAACCGCTTCGCTAACAGGCTAGGGCGTATAACCGCGCCCTAGCTACCGGAGCGCATAACCACGTCATCCGGGTACTATGTATAGCGCATAACCGACAACTATATGCCTAAGACCTGGCCAGACCTCTCGATGTAATAACCTACACCGAACAACACACGGGGACCGGGCCGCATAACCACGGACACCGACCAATCCCGAACATAGTTAGATAAAATCCCATAACAGGAGTGGCGTTTGTTCATTACAGTGATACACAAATCGTATCACCGCTATCTATTCACAACCAAGGTAACATAACCGTCACCAACACAACTTAGGATAACATAACCGTCACCTACACAAGCTTAGGATAACATAACCGTTAACCCACTCATTTAAACATACATGAGCCAATAAAACATGAATAAGACAACACTTAAGACCATTCCATACGGGAGAAGAATAAACGAAACTGATTAATAAAACATAAGTCTTAAAAGCGTTTTACATTTCATCTGTCCTCTGCCGTAAAATTCATAATTAATTCAAATAAAATCTAAATGATACAAGGCCAATTGGGTCGGTTTAATAAGACTTTTATCTACAATATTTGTCAAATAAACATTTCCAAAAGACGAACTTAACAGGGGGTTATTGACTGATCTTTACAGTGTATCAGAAACCGTTACACAAAATGTATTGCTTCATAAAACGGGTTTAACAAATCATTTTGGGGCAAATCAAACTCCTAACATCATCTAAAATCTTCAAAGTTTAATTTTTGAAAAGGACCAGAATTATTTCAAAGTTTAAAAATGGTTTTTCGAAACAATCTTTGAGCTACTGTCCGTTCTGCGAGTATTTCAGCGCACCGTTCGTAAATAATTTATTGTGAACAAACGACATGCAAGAAAATTACGAAATTTCAGAGGTAGAATCTTAACTCAAAATAAACAGGGGTCTATTTTCAACATTTTCAAAGAAAAATACTCTAAGATGCCGAAATAAATTGTACAAGACAATGGACAGATTTGTCAAGGTGCTGAAACATCATGAATTAACCATTGTAAGCAAAACACTATGAACTTGAAAGACTATCAAACTAATCATCCTCAATGATCATAAACTCATTTAACCATACAATCCTTAATGAATTTCTACAATTAAAAACTCATCCAACACAAGCATGCATGATGAAATTCATCCAAACATATGATTTATTAACCTAGTCATGCCACTATTTAATCAAAAACAATCCTAGTATGCTAAACATTACTAGCATATAGTCATGCAAACAAAGACGATAAAGTCGAGTAACCCATCACCGTTACCTTATAACTCTTCAATAAGCATGATTTTGAACTTAAAGTCACTCCGGTTTGGACAACCGAACTAGCTACACACAAATAAACGAGGTTAGCTTAGAGTAAAGGCCACGACCAGAGTATATTAAGGAATAATTTTGATACTTTTATTACCTAGAAAGATGGAGGGCGAGGAGAGGAAGAGATAGGCGCGAAAATCGTCGAAAACGGATAAGAAACGAAGATTTTACGACCGTTTTACGGTTGAGGTGCACAACAATGGTGTCTTTGTGTTTTGGGTGTTCTTAGCTGAAAAAAAGAACAAGTAAAGGGATGAAGAAGAAGGAAGGAAGGTAGAGGATGACCTTGGGCAGCAAGGCAAGGTTTAGTACTCAGCCATGTGTCCCAAAGGACATGTGGAAAAGAGTATAGAGTAAGCAACGAGCGTGGGACTCGTTAGCGGATGGTCCGTGACAGCCTTTCGTATTTTCGGCATAATTTCCTCCACAGAACTCCGATTGACGTGTTTTTGGTGGCGTTGGAAAGCTAAGAAAAAGAGTTAAAACTTTTATTTTATAAGCAAGAGCCAAATATGCCTGTACAATATCTTAAAAGTAGTAACAACGACAGAGTAACGTTTTACAAGTTTAAGAAGTATAACTTTAAGACGGACATATTAATATCATTGTCAAAAACGATAGATTTTAAATGGAATTTTATTTATTGTGGAACATTATTATTACTAAAATAAGATTTTAATAATATATAAATACTTGGAAATTACGGGGTGTTACAGTAGAGGCCTATGTTATTATTGAATGAGTGGAGTCGTATAAAAATGTAACTCGCTTTCCATGTGGATTTTATTACATAGAGTGGTTTATGATATTGTACTCTAACTTGTAGAAGTTAAACTAGTTTTGGTTCCCGTGCATGCACGAGATATTAATTTTATGGTATTTGTGTAACGCGTTGTAGATGAACGTCAATCACCTTTTAGTGCAATTTTCAAAAGGACTTACGAACTCATTTATCTTTCTTAATTTATTGATTCCTTAAAATGATATTTTTGATAGTAGCATAAATACGAACTTCAATGAATGTTAGTCTCAGTAAACATCTATATCAATTTGCCAATATATTAATCTAGTACAAATTCATTACAATTACATTATGAGTTATAAGACATATCTTTAAGTTATTAAACACATGGAAAGTAGGTGATAATGTACTTTAGCATTATCCATGTTAAGAGAGTTTTTTTGGTACACCGTATTAATATAAAAGATTGAGATCTAATTTTCCACTAATTAAAACAGTTATGATCTTTAAATTTTGAATATTGTACCCGAACATGAGCTACTATATGATTAAGCCTTAATTTTCTGTTATGTTTCATTTGTAAGTTATTTTGGATGTTTAGTTGAGAAATAAAATTAACATCAGACAGATAATTAGTAATTATTTCATTTTCAAAATGGTGATATTACTTCATCTCGAATGAAGATTTAGGGGGAAACACATGACCTAAGTTGTTTTTAGGTAAAATTCGGCAAAAATATTGATCATATTAAATATTGTTTTAAGTGCACAGTGGTCAATGAGTCATCAAAATTAAAACCCTTCATATGCATACATTTTCAACTTAATATAAAAAAATATTTTATACAATTAAATCATTAGCTTAGCATAATAACTACCGATATATATCATCATCCTATATGTAAATGTTGACATCTTAAAAACAATATAACAAACAAAAATAATAAAGTATAAGAAACGATAAGTAAGAAAATGTTTATTAAATACACATGAAATAAGATTGTTGGTTACGATATTGGTTAAATTTCAAACTTAGTATTAGAATATAATCTACATATCACAATCACAATGTAATCAAATCAATTGAATTTTATAAATAAAAACCCAAAACAAATAGAAAGATCACGTCATGAATTATTCAGGATAGATCGTGTGCTAAAACTACGGGCGTCGATATGTTAACATAAAAACCAAACTTGAAAAACTTAAATAAGTCAAGTAGGTGAAAATTACTATTTTTCAAAGGCAAACTAATGGAAAAAAAATACAAATATCAAAATAAAACATATAGTTAAAAGTATTTAAAATACTAAACCTCTTTACGGGCCTACAAGGTATTAGTCATTCGCGTTATTGTTGTTAATTTTGTAGTTAGTCTGCAATATATTGTTGTTGTATAAGCAATTCTTTTTTTTTGAAGGGAAAAAATCGTTTCATTAATCAAAAGTCTCATGGTAGTTCGTTACAACATATGTCAAGAATAATGATCGACAGGACACAAAACAATTAAAATCAAATAAACTATATTCTCGATCAACAGAAAATTTATAAACTTGGTGGGCTCATGAGAAGGTTCTGCACATCCTCTAACATATCGTCTTCTACGACATTTCACATGAGGGTCTCCAAATTTTCTAAAGCATTGACAAGAATCAAGTTCTTTTGGCCAAAAAGTTTGGAACGAGCAATCTGACAACAATTTTATCTCCATAGAATCAACAATGAAGGCACCGATCTTCCACTTAATTCTTGAACCTCTCAAATAGAGGGGAAAATTTCACCACACGATGAGGGCAGACTCACCAAAAGGTGAGGACAAAGCTCACACAAAAGTGAGAACAAGTCTCCAATAAAGGAGAGGTAAGAAGTTATTAGCGTAAAAAAATTAAAGAAGAACGAAACGGAAAATTTGGGGCTTACCTCCACCAAAAAAGGTAGACGACAGCCCCCAAGATGTTGAATTAGGGTTTAAGTGTTTTTTAGGGAGAGAGACTTTGAAATACTAATCAATACATTGAATGTTAGGGTCCTATTGTATAAGCAATTCTAATATTTAACGTATTCATATAATTTTCTTTATCAATAATCTATCCCTATAAAATAAAATCAACTAAGTGATTAGTGAGGGTAACCAACAAAATAGTGGAATTTTTTTTATACATTATTATTGTTTTAACTTAAACTTTCCTTTAAATAGTGAAAAAAAGGGAATGAGAATCAACTCGTAAAAATGTTAATATATTTACTTTTGAAGACTACAACACCACAAATTTGGTATCCCCTAAATGTGAACAAAACAAACACTCCATAAAAACTCAATAAATTAGGTAATAAGTTAAAATATTAATACACCTAGTTTGATATGAATAAAATGATATATACAAAAGATTATCAAAATATACAGTTCTACTGGTAATAGCTTAAAATTTGTTGCCTTCCATTAAAAATTATAAAAACCATTGAGGATGAATTTTATGACTTTTGAACATTTTTTTCATTATTATCAAATTTAATGCGTACATGAATAAGGAGCAAGGTTCATGACTTTTGAGCACCATTTTTTCATTATCATCAAAATTAATAGAAACAAAAATATGAAATAGAATGAAAAAAGTTTGTTTTATTATTATTTTTTGAGGGGAAGGATGCGCAAAGCTATCATATTATTATTATTATTATTATTATTATTATTATTATTATTATTTGCAGAAAAGCAAATGATCTTATATAAATGAATGAGAGAAGATATACAAAGACCCCACGACCAAACTACAAAGGAAGCCAAAGAAGCCCCCTACCTTAAAAAAAAACCCATTGGGGAAATAACTAAACTGACAGCCCAAATTGGGAACTGTCTTATAACCAGAAAAAACATTGCAAGGATTGCAATGTGAAAAAAATTGGACAAACAAAGCAAGAAACTAGACAAGTTGTTGCATAATATGAGCCTCGACCAAACCCAACGAGCTATGAAACATACGACCATTAACCTGATACTTAAACTGATGCACAATGAAGTCCATGTGGGGAATAAAGCATGTATTCGCCCTAAAACGTGAAGAATTATAACGAATTTTACAATTAAGATTATTGTCATAAGTTAATAAAAACATGAAAAAGGAATACAACCTTGGGTCCTTGCTTGAATAGGCCTAAGAACAGGAATTAAAGTAAATTCCCTCCTATAACTTGCACCCAAGACTTGAATGAGATGATGCCGCGTGTGCTAGAAAATACTCTCCAATTGCCTTGCAATATGGGGAGAGCTTTTGTGAGGTTTTAGATGTGAGATCTGAGTTTTGGGAAAATAATGTTCTCAAAACCCTAATTCTTGAGATTATGAATCAACCAGTCGAATTCAATCATCTGACAAAAGGAGAAGGACTCTCCTTATGTACCGAGTGGTGTCGGCCGAATAGGGTTGGGTGAGAGTGGGCTTTTTCCACTCTTACCTTATTCCTTTGCGTGATTCGACCCGTTTTGCTAAAATATGATTCGCGGGTATTTATTATAAATCGCACACATGTTATCAGATATTAATACAGTCGATATATTAATAATGGTCTGATAAAATACGATATTGTATAATTACCTAAATTAATATAACTGTTTATATTAATACGCGAATACAATATTTAATTAAACATAACCGTTTATATTTAATTTACGAATTAATCATGTAATCCGTATTAGCTAAAATTATTTAATCCGTATTAAATAATAATCTCAACATCTTATTGACTAATTTAATAGTCAATACCTATGACTAACTGTTTAGTCGTATCCGGCATAAATGTGACTGTATTTTCATACCTTCACATCTCTCAAACGTGTCCTATAGGTGTGACGTATAGGGACCAGTTGATTACCGCCATCCGTATGACAATAACGTCAAACTTATCTAGCAAGCCAACCGTTATTGATAAACGTGGATCAACTGATAATAATACTAAAGTATGCCCTTGTGATCCTTAAAGAGATTTAGTAAGTCATTGTACTAATTGTCAAGGACACCAGCCCCAACAATCTCCCACTTGTCCGTACAAGGGTATGTGCAATGACGTTATCACACTACATGTGGAGGACACAAGCTCCAACAAACTCCCACTTGTCCGTACAAGTGTAGGTGCGATAACCGATTCTCATATCCTTTTAAAATTTCTCCCACTCAATGTAAGACAATTTGCAAATCCGCATTCGCAAAGGTCGTATCTCACAAGCGATCTGTATCAAGAGTGGTTTCCCCGACTAGAGAGTAACTTAACTGATAAATCGAATCTGTATTCGAGCATGGCCATGCATTTCAGTTACTACTCCTCGAGTGGACCTGAGAAATGATAAAATCCTGATAAGGGTTTGGATATTTCCCTCAACTCGAATCCTGCCGATTTTCGCGCAGCATGAAATAACCCAGAAAAAATCCTCTTGGCCCATGTTACGATGACCGTGGGAAAGAAACCAAAGTTACCCAAAATCTGCCTTAATCTCAAGAGACAGTTGAAAGTCAAAAGACTCGACTCTAAGGAACACTATGGAGGTCCTATCCACGACCTGGCACCCAATGTTATAAAACATTTAGGACTCCATAACGTTGTCACGGGGTGTCCTACGAGATATCCGTATAACTCGCCTTTGTGATTGGTCAGTCATCCGTTTGACTTATGGCTCGTTGAACCCACCATCAACCAACGTCACAAAATGATTACCTGAGTTATCAGCTCAAGTGGGTAATCAAGGACTAAAGCGATGTAATGTTACTCAGTTCACTTTGTGGTGTTCAAAATTGGCGTACAATTCCACATGAAAAACAAAACATTATATATCATAACAATGAGGTTGAATAGAGTACACGAGAAAATGAATTATTACATGAATTCATAAAAGAGTACTACAACTTAGGAACACATCTAATTCCCATGGAATGAATGTGCCCTTCATGCTTATCACGTGGTAATGCTTTAGTGAGAGGATCAACTATGTTGTCATCCGTAGCGATCTTATCAATGAATATCTCCTTTTACACGGACAGTTGTAGAATCTGCTATAACACTTGGTTTAGAACTTTTCCAGCTGACAGCAGCGCCATTAAGAGTAAAAACGAATCCAGACTGATTTCGAGTCATCTCGATCCGTTTAGAAGCTAGCATCTGCGTAACCCGTGGCGCAAAGCGTCGAGTCGCCTCCGTAAGTCAATCCCCAATCTTTAGTCCTCCGTAGGTACTTTAAGAGTGTTTTTCACGGCCATCCAGTGTTGTTCACCTGGATGAGCTTGAAATCGACTTGTCATACTCAATGCATATGCAACGTCTGGACGTGTGCATATCATGGCATACATGATCGATCCTATAGCCGAAGCATAAGGAATCCGACTCATGCGCTCTTTCTCTTCCAATGTCTTAGCTTCTTGAGTCTTGCTCAAGTGAAGCCCAGTAGTCATAGGAAGGAACCCTTTCTTGGAGTTCGTCATGCTGAATCTTTCTAGAATCTTATCTATGTAAGACTCCTGACTGAGAGACAACATCCGACGTGATCTATCCCTGTAGATACGGATGCCCAAAATTCTTTGTGCCTCTCCCAGATCTTTCATCTGGAAATGGTTTTTCAACCATGCTTTAACCGAAGATAAGAGAGGTATGTCATTCCCAATCAAGAGTATGTCGTCGACATACAGTACTAGGAATACAATCTTGCTCCCACTCGACTTGATATAGAGACATGGTTCCTCGACTGATCGAATAAACCCATTCTCTTTTATCACTTGGTCGAAGCGATGATTCCAACTCCGTGATGCTTGCTTAAGTCCATAGATGGAACGCTTAAGCTTGCAAACCTTCTTAGGATTTTCTGGATCAATAAAATCCTCGGGTTGTACCATGTACAACTGTTCCTCTAAATAACCGTTTAAGAAGGCGGTTTTAACGTCCATTTGCCATATTTCATAATCGTGAAATGCGGCGATCGCTAAGATAATCTGAATGGAACGTAGCATGACTAAGGGTGCAAAGATCTCATCGTAGTGCAAGCCTGGCACTTGGGTGAAACCTTTAGCAACTAGTCTTGCCTTATGGATATCTTGTTTACCTTCCACGACATGCTTTATTTTGTAAAGCCATTTGCATTGAAGGGGACGTACCTTTGCAGGTAGGTCCACAAGATCCCACACGTTGTTCTCATACATGGAGTCCATCTCGGATTGCATGGCTTCTAGCCATAGCTTTGAGTCAGAACTGGTCATGGCACCTTTATAGGTTGTGGGTTCATTACCCTCTAGGAGTAAGACGTCATCCATATAATGTTCCTCGACCATACCAATGTATCTGTCCGGAGGAATGGAGACTCTTCCCGATCTCCTAGGTTCCTCAGGAATATCTACCGCAGCCTCGGTTGAAGGAACTGTTTCCTCCAATGGTTGCTCGGTAGTTGGTTCTTGAACCTCCGATAAATCGAAGGTTCTATTACTCGACTTGTTCTCGAGAAATTATTTCTTGAAGAACGTCGCACTAGGCGCAACAAAAACACGTTGTTCGGTTGGCGAGTAGAAGTAATGACCAAAAGTTCCCTTTGGATAGCCTATAAAGTATGTCTTAACCGATCGCGGGCCGAGCTTATCCTCGTGTCTCCACTTGACATAAGTCTCGCAGCCCCAAACCCGAATAAAGGACAAGCTAGGGACCGTTCCCTTCCATAATTCGTATGGAGTCTTGTCAACAGCTTTAGACGGACTTCGGTTAAGTATTAGAGCGGCCGACAAAAGAGCATAGCCCCACAATGAATCAGGCACAACGGTGTGACTCATCATGGATCGAACCATATCAAGTAAAGTTCGATTTCTCCGTTCGGACACACCATTTAATTGTGGTGTTCCAGGTGGAGTCAACTGTAGCACGATGCCACAGTCTTTGAGGTGTTGATCAAACTCGTGTGAAAGATACTCACCACCACGATCAGAACGTAGTGCTTTAATCTTTCTTCCCAGTTGGTTTTGTACCCGATTCTGGTATTCTTTGAACTTGTCAAAGGATTCACTTTTATGTTTCATCAAGTAGACATAGCCATATCTACTCAAATCATCCGTGAAAGTGATGAAATACCTATAGCCTTCTCGTGCGTTGATCGACATAGGGCCACATACGTCCGTAAATCAAAATAAACAGCAACTAGGGTTCACATATTGTCAAGAATATCGATTAATTAACAATATGTAAACAGGAATCGAAAATAAGATCGATTATACAAAAGAGAAACTGCCGAAAAACAGAAACCCTACGCGGGTGTTGGTCGACCGACCACAATAATGGGTCGACCAACCCACACGCCGGCAGAAATCGATTTTCAAAATTTTTAAACTAAACTTATGAAAAACACAAAAGTAAAAACTCGTGGCCTTGGCTCTGATACCACTTGTGGGGAATAAAGCATGTATTCGCCCTAAAACGTGAAGGATTATAACGAATTTTACAATTGAGATTATTATCATAAGTTAATAAAAACATGAAAAAGGAATACAACCTTGGGTCCTTGCTTGAATAGGCCTAGGAACAGGAATTAAAGTAAATTCCCTTCTATAACTTGCACCCAAGACTTGAATGAGATGATGCCGCGTGTGCTAGAAAATACTCTCCAATTGCCTTGCAATATGGGGAGAGCTTTTGTGAGGTTTTAGATGTGAGATCTGAGTTTTGGGAAAATAATGTTCTCAAAACCCTAATTCTTGAGATTATGAATCAACCAGTCGAATTCAATCATCTGACAAAAGGAGAAGGACTCTCCTTATGTACCGAGTGGGTCGGCCGAATAGGGTTGGGTGAGAGTGGGCTTTTTCCACTCTTACCTTATTCCTTTGCGTGATTCGACCCGTTTTGCTAAAATATGATTCGCGGGTATTTATTATAAACCGCACACATGTTATCAGATATTAATACAGTCGATATATTTATAATGGTCTGATAAAATACGATATTGTATAATTACCTAAATTAATATAAGTAACTGTTTATATTAATACGCAAATACAATATTTAATTAAATATAACCGTTTATATTTAATTTACGAATTAATCATGTAATCTGTATTAGCTAAAATTATTTAATCCGTATTAAATAATAATCTCAACATCTTATTGACTAATTTAATAGTCAATACCTATGACTAACTGTTTAGTCGTATCCGGCATAAATGTGACTGTTTTTTCATACCTTCACATCTCTCAAACGTGTCCTATAGGTGTGACGTATAGGGACCAGTTGATCACCGTCATCCGTATGACAATAACGTCAAACTTATCTAGCAAGCCAACCTTTATTGATAAACGTGGATCAACTGATAATAATACTAAAGTATGCCCTTGTGATCCTTAAAGAGATTTAGTAAGTCATTGAACTAATTGTCAAGGACATCGGCCCCAACAGTCCACAGTTCTAGTAACCTCTCTGAAAAGCCTACAATTTCTTTCCTGCCAAAGTTGGTAAATGATTACCAGCAAAGCACACCGCTTCCTCATTTTGATCCAACTTCGTCCACGATTATGAGTACGAAACTACCAGAGAGTTTCCTTCATATTAAGAGAGGGGACATGAAATGAATAGCCAGCCTGGACTTGCAACCAAACCTCAACTGAAACAGCACATTCAAAAAACAAATGATCATGGTTCTCTGAAGCTGCGTAACAAAGAGAGCATCTGTTTACCCATTGAAATCCTCGTTGCTGGAATTTATCAGTAGTAGGGAGAACATTCTGAACAGCTAAATGACCCACAAACCTATGCTTCAGATAGTTTATGGGGTCATGAACAGTTTTGCTCCAAAAAACTTTGGCATTAGACTGACGAATTATATCATAAACCTTAGAAATCTCAAAGCTAGACATACCAGTGAACAGGGACTGAGTAGTATTTAATCCCAATTTTTGAATAAGCTGGTCTTTTACAACCAGAATATTGTTCCAAGACCAAGAAGTAGCAGTTGTAGAATGAGCGTCAAATACATTATGATTGGTAAGTAAGTAAGCATTCACCCATTGAAACCATATAGAGTTTTGTTGAGTAGTAATTTTCCACATCCATTTTGCTACTTGTGCTTTGTTCCAACTCAAAACTTCCTTGATATCAAAGCCTCCCTCTTCCCTAGGAGTACAAAGAGCAGCCCATCTTTGGAATATAAGGCGTCTCCCCGCATTATTCATCCCCCACAGAAACTTTCGACACTTTTTCTCAATACTCTTGACAACTCCTATAGGAAGGAGTACACAAGCACCCCAAAAATTGTTTAGACCAAATACAGAGTTAATAAGCTGAGCTTTACCCGCATATGTTAACATGTGAGAAGACCAGTTGCCAATCTTCTCTCTTATTATGTCAAGCAGGGGAGAAAACATAGCATTGTTAAGTCTAGAAGTAAAAAGAGGGATGCCCAAATACCGGAAAGGAAAGGTCCCCTCAGTGAAACCTGTGGAAAGTAAAATTTGAGCCTTCACAACAGGAGACACTCCACCAAAGTAAACAGAAGTCTTCAAAGGATTGGCAACAAGACCAGAAATGCTAGCAACGCTATTCAAACAGTCAGCCACAACCTTCACTGACGGAACATCACCTCTAACAAATACCAGCAGGTCATCAGCAAATACCAAGTGAGTAAGTTTGATCCGAACACACTTAGGATGATAAGAGAAGGCATTATAATTAGGCAATTTCCGAAGAATACGAGAAAGCACTTCTATACAAAGCACAAAGAGATAAGGGGATAGAAGATCACCCTACCTAAGACCTCTTTCACCTTGAAAAAAGTCTTCCACAGTACCATTAAGACTCAGAGAATACCAAGGAGTAGTGACACAAACCATGATCCATTTAACAAATATGGGAGTCAGACCATACAGAATGAGACAATTTCTCAAGAAACTCCAATTGACAGAGTCAAAAGCCTTCTTAATGTCTACCTTAACAATGCATCTCGGGGAGATAAGAGATCTAGAATAATGGTGAGCCAACTCATGGGCCAAAGAAATATTATCAGCAATATCTCTGCCTTTAATGAACGCAGATTGTTCAAAACCAACCACATCCCCCAAAAGAGGCTTAAGCCTATTAGCAAGGATCTTTGTAATAGTTTTATAGAACACTGTGCAACAAGAGATGGGTCTATAATCCGTAACAGAAGATGGAATAGACACCTTAGGAATCAAACTAATAATGGTACTATTCGCTGCTTTAGGAAGCTTGCATTTATAGAAGTCATGCACAACACTACAAAAATCAGGGCCAACAATATGCCAAGAATGCTTAAAGAAACCAGACCCATATCCATCAATGCTAGGGCTACTATTAGAGTCAATAGAGAACAAGGCTTCCTTTATTTCTGAGATTTGAATCCCATTAGTTAGACCTGATATAGAAGTAAACTGGCCAGTTTGAAAAAGATCAGTGGGGGTAGGAAGAACAGACTCAGTAGAACCAAGAAGACCATTATAGTAGTCGAGAAAAGCAGTAGCAACATTCGACATACCTGTGCACTGCATACCAGCGGCATTCTTGACTGTGCCTACATTAGAAGTGACCCTCCTCTCAGAAATCTTGGCATAAAAATACTTAGTACTCGAGTCATCCAGCAGCAGATTTTTTAATTTGGCCCGTTGAGTGAGAAAATCCATTTCAGCCCTCTTAAGTTGAGTATAATCAAGTAGCAACTTCGGGTGGGAGGCCAAAGCAGTCACATTTACCGAGTCATTATTAAGGATAGCCTAGCAGTTGTGTAATTCTGCCTTAGCAACAGCTACCCTGGTAGCTATATCCTAAGTAGCACCCCTATGAAGAGATCTGAACTCCTTTTTAAGACCACGCAACTTAGAGAACAAAATCCAAATTTTATCTCCATAAGTAGGGACTGCCCATCCCTTAGCAACCACTTCATTGTAATTTGATTGGTAAATCCAACAATTGAGGAACTTAAAAGGAGCTCTAATATTCACTGAATCAGTGTGAAGGCGAATAAGGGCATGAGAGTGATCTGAGACCCCTGATTCCATAAACCAAGCTAAAGAGTAAAAAGTGGCTGACCAGCTAGGATTAATAAGAATCCTATCAAGCTTTGCCCACTTAGGAGTAGTAGTACGATTATTGAACCAAGTAAAAGAACAGCCCGAGGCTGGGTGATCATTAAGGCTACACGAGCTTAAACAATCCCAAAACTCATGCATAATAGCAGGAGAATATGAGGTACCTCCTATTCGTTCATCAGAGGAAAGTACCACATTGAAATCTCCTACACAGAGCCAAGGAGTGAGGGATTGAGTACTAATAGTCTGTAGAGAGTGCCAGAGCTCACGTCTAGCATCAGCATTATTGAATGCGTAGACAAATGAGCAAATAAACCGACTTTGCGAAGCCAAGTGAGTAACAGCACAATGCATAACTTGTGCACTGCTATCTAACACCTGAATAGAAGCAAACTTGTGGTTCCATAAGATCCAAATGCGACCATGGTAATGAGAAGCATAGTCAGTGACAACAAAATAACGAGGGAAAGACTTAGCAATGTCATCAGCTTGATGAGCCTTTACATGGGTCTCTAAAATAGAACAACAAACTACTTTATTATCCTGCAAAAAAGTAAGAACTTCCTCCTGCTTAAGAGGGTCATTGAACCCTCTTATATTCCATGATGCAATAATCATCTCAACCAGGGACCCCAAATGGGCCCATTGCATCATCCGACATACTTGCCTGTTGAGCATACTCATCATCTAAATTGCTCAGAGATTGGAATCAATTACTTAGATTTGCTACAACTGGTTTTGTATGAACAAATTTCCCTCTTGACCTATGAGCCTCATCCAAGTGCTGAGCTGGAGGAGTAGTTTCAATTACTAGAACTGAAGTATCAGCATTCTGAACAGCAGGTACAGTAGCCTGCAGATTCTGAACTGCTTCTTTAACCTTATAAACCGTCTTAGGCTGGCCAACACGACACTTTTCAGTAGTATGACCTATTCTACGACACTTATGACAGAAGTAAGGGACCCATTCATATAAAACCTCTTGTTCAACAACTCCGCGGTAAGGGGTTTTAAACCTAATAGATGTAGGTAGCTCATTAGAAACATCCACTTCGATCAGAATTCGAGCAAAAGCTAATTTGCTCTTATTTGTCGTGTATTCATCCGCACAAATAGGCTTGCCCACTGCACTAGCAACTTTGCTCAGCCCCGTCTTAGACCAAAAACAGGGATCCAACTTTTGGAATTTGACCCAAATAGGAACAATAGACACCATCTGCAGTTCCTCAACAATAGTCGTGTTCCAATGTTTAAGAATTAACGGGAAGCCAGCCATATTCCATGAGTCATTTTTAATTTTAAGACAATCCTCATAACTAGAGAATCGAAAATAAAACCATCCTTTAGCAAAGTATAATACCTCTGGCGCAGCAACATGATTCCAAGACTTAGCAACAAGTGACTACATATGATCTAGGGTTGTCTGACGACCCAGAACCGTACCAACGAGAGTATTCCGCCAATATTCAACCTCATCAATAATATCAGCTTCATCAATTTCAATTTCATCAATACCACTGGGTTTGAAAAAGTTCAGGGACATCCCCTTGTTGGACGCATTTGAGAACTGACTATTCGGAACTTTAATAGGATTAGATTTGCCAGAAGCTTTTGAAGTATTTCCGGCCGTAAGATCGGAGAACAAAACAGCAAAAGTGGGTTTAGGAGGGATTACTGGCGCAATCGGATCACACTCTGGAACAACAATAGCCGGAAATACCGGCGCAATTGGATCACACTCAGGAACTGCGACTGGTACTGGTATCGGATTTTCCTCACATTCAGTACTACTTGAGTCATCGGAATTTTCACATTCCGCTTGTATGGGGAGAGAACGATGAGCAGGCCCTCCTCTTCGACCCCTACCTCAGCCCCTGGCCATGATTGTGAAGGAATGAACCACTCATTGATCAGATTTTCAGAGAATTTTTTTTAGTCAGAGAAGTCAATTTAATAATAATAACAATAATAATACTAATAGTATTATTATTATTATTATTATTATTATTATTATTATTATTTTACAAGATCCACTTTGCATAAAAGTGGTTAGGAAGTTATTTTATGAAATTAAAATATGACTCGTTGATGATGGTAGATAGTTTAATGTACTTTTTAATTAGATTTATAGATTATAGAGATTTCCATTTTAATTAAATTGTGGAAATGCATAACAAAAAGTGGGAGTTGCACATAAAAACTATTCAAAGTTAGAGTACTGATGTGATTTTGTTATCATTTGATTTATTCTAAAAATTAAAAAAAGAACTTAAACTTTATTAAGAACTTCAATTTTGATTTTTTTATTTATATAAAAAAATTAAAAAATGCCAAAGTTTATTGTTTATTTTGATATTACTAATTTAAATTCAATGTTTACAAATTTCACTACAAGAACTACCCCAGATAGCGACCAAACCTGCCACCGCAATGGTAGTCGCAAATTAGCGACCGAATAAAAAAAAGCGGGCGACCGATGTCGGTCGCTAAATTTAGCGACCAAAAGCCTATCCCAATGTTATCCGGAAAAATCCGCGGGAATCCAAAAAGTACCATTGCGCCAGTTTAGCGACCGAATTTGGCGACCGAATTCAGTCGCTAATTTTAGCGACCGCGTTTAGCTACAGTCGCTAAATTTAGCGACCGAATTCAGTCGCTAAATTTAGCGACCGAATTCGGTCGCTAACCCCCTGTTATATTTTTTTTCTCGCCTCTTCAACCCGTCATTCCTATCGTAAGTTTGAAAAAGAAAAAACCTCAAACCCCCTTAACCCGTCGACCGATAGTGCTTATACCGGACCACCCACCACCGCCGTTCACCTACATTTTACTCCTTTTTCAGGTTTGTGTCGATTTACTAACTTTAATTATGTATTAAATCTCTTTATAGTATTATTGTAATTCAAACAAGTAATTAGATTATTAGGATGCTTTTAGTTAGTAATTAGATTATTAGGATGCTTTTAGTTAATAATTAGATTATTAGGATGCTTGTAGTTAGTAATTAGATTATTAGGATGCTTTTTAGGATGTTTTGAGTTAGTTAATTGAAAAAAAAATGGGTGTTATTGTGATTAGGGTTAGACATTGGGGAAAATTGGATTATGATTTTAGTTAGTAATTAGATTATTAGGATGTTTTTAGTTAGTGGATTGAAAAAAAATTGGGTGTTATTGTGATTAGGGTTAGAAATTGGGGAAAATTGGATTATGATTTTAATTAGTAATTAGATTATTAGGATGTTTTTAGGATGTTTTTAGTTAGTGAATTGAAAAAAAATTGGGTGTTATTGTGATTAGGGTTAGAAATTGGGGAAAATTGGATTATGATTTTAGTTAGTAATTAGATTATTAGGATGTTTTTAGGATGTTTTTAGTTAGTGAATTGAAAAAAAATTGGGTGTTATTGTGATTAGGGTTAGAAATTGGGGAAAATTGGATGATGAGTATAGTTAGTAATTAGATTTCTAGGATGATTTTGTGATATTAATTATTATGTTTGTATGTTATTGTAAGTTATTGTGAATATTTTCCGTGCAAGAATTGAATGACTATTGACCTAGTACCCGTTCATGAATTACTCGTTAGGAGAAATTCATGAATAGTCCCCATTTTGGGACTGTCTTTGTATATTTCAAGTCACTTAGGTAGTAAATACATACTTGTGAATTTATTAGTGGGGAAAGAGTTTGGTAACAATTTCTTTATGTTCTTCGAATACATATGTGAAATAAATACAAATTTATTTCACATTGTGTATTTGAAGAACTTAAGGGAATTGCTGCCAAATTTTTTTTCCCCACTAATAAATTCACAATTATGTATTTAATTTGCTAGTGACTTGAAATATACATTGATGGGTTTAGGTTGGAGTGATAAGGACCCAATTGAAATCTTTAAATACATATATTGACTTGAATTCTTAGCTTGAACTTATTATTTGTTGAATTCTTATTGAATTGAAATTATTGTTGTGTGTTTGGTTTAATTATTATATATTATCTAGATTAAAATGAAGAGATTTGAACGTAGCTGGATGTACGAAGAAAGAGTAGATAAGAAGAAACGTCCTAATGCTAGATTTGTAAAGGGAGTTCGTGGGTTTATTGAATTTGCTAGATGTTCAGAATCATATGATTTCGAACAACGCAAACTTAGGTGTCCTTGTACTAAATGTAAAAACTTAAAATATTTACCTGAGGTAGAAGTAGAAGAACATCTTATTACGAATGGGTTTTTTCCAAACTATTACAACTGGATATCACATGGGGAAAAATACTCTTCTGATCCCGAACACTCTTCTGAACCCGAGAACCCATATAGAGAAATGGTACTTGATGCCTTTGAGTCGAATGTTTTCACTAATCCCGATCGTGTACCTATAACCGAGGAAGAAGATCCAAACCCAAAAGCCAAAGCCTTTTTTGATATGCTAAGGGACTCCGAGAAAACTTTATATGAGGGGAGCATAATGTCATTGTTGCAAGTTGCATCGAGGATAGTAACGTTAAAATGTGAGTACAATATGCCTTTTAAAGCGGTTGACAGTATTGCTACTTTAATTGAAGATGTTATACCCGATAATAACATTATGACCCGTAATTTTTACAATACCAAAAAAGTGGTCAAAGGTCTTCAGCTTCCACATGAAAAGATTGACGCATGTCCTGGAGGATGTATGCTTTTTTGGAAAGATGATGCGTTGCTAACCAAATGTAAGAAATGTCAAAGGGATAGATATGAGACAAGTGAGGGAAATATTATCTTGAAGGGAAAAAAGGGTAAGAAGAGTGGAGAAACAAAGAAACCAATATCATTACACCCATTAATTTAGTTAATGGGTTTAAGTTTTACACATTCGACTACGGGAAAAGTAAGGCTAAATGCAACTATGGCGTTACTATTTCTTCTCTTGATGGCACGACTATTATGGGATATTAGAGGATATCTTTGAGTTGTGCTATAATGGGCGTGAACGGGGTTACAAAGCTGTCTTATTCAAGATTCAATGGAGAGATAATTCTGTAGCTGGAACGAGAGTCCATGATCGCTACAAGCTTGTAGAAGTGAATCACACTCGAACCTATTCTAAATATGATCCATTTATACTTGCACAACAAGCTCAGCAAATTTATTATGCATCGTCACCTAGCACAAGTAAAGATAGACAACAAAAGAATTGGTGTGCGGTAATTAAAACAAAGGCGCGATCAGAAGTCGACACATCCTTTTTCCAAGAAGAAGTTGTATCAGAGTCCATTCTGTCCCCAATAGATCAAGAAGTCATTTATGGAAATGAGATAGAATCGGGAGAGGAGCTAGAAGATGATGAAATGGAGGGGCAAGATCAGTTACAAGATAATAATGATGAAGAGTTAGAAGAGGATGATGACGAGGAGGAGGAGGTAGAAGAAGAAGAGGATGACGATGATGATGATGATGATGAGTAAAAGTAGTATGAGGTTTTCATCCTATATATTTATTTAGGTCCTGTTTTTTACCAACATTATTTATTATGTTATATATATGTATGTTAACATTTTTCCTGCAATTATAGGTTCACATGGCTCGTGGAGGAGGCAGGCAACGGGGCGGTTTTAGTGGTAGTGGCGGGGACAGTAGCTCGGCCCGATCACAGGGGGAGGAGGAGGTCCGTGTGTCGACTGACAGTGAGGAGGAAGAGGAGGTTCGTGTACCCCGCCATACTGACGGCAGGATCATCCTTGATCCGACGGGTCTTTGGTAATTTTTTATTCACTAGTTGTTTATTTATTTATTAATTTTATTCAAACTAGTCTTATTAATTAACATTCATGTTTGGTTTCAGGTTTAAACATCAAACAACGGTTCGTGGCGTCACCAATAGCATTCAAGAGAACATGGTTCACGGCGTCACTTGTTGGACGAACGCTAGTGACGAGGACAAGGAGATGTGGTACAACGCCTTTCGGGTACGTATATAAGTCTTTACTTTAATTATTTATTTTTTATAAATTCATGGTTGATTTGTTTCTCTAATAACCCTTCTTTTTTTGGTAGCGTGTCTTCTATTGGCCAAGTGCGCTTGATCGACTGGCTTGGGATCGATTCAATGATGTTGGTCAAAGGAGGCTAAAGGACATTATGTATAAGGTGTTGAAGAGAAAGACTCCGCCAACGTTCATGAAAGGTATTAATTTATTAATAATCGTATTAAAATAAAAAGTTTTAACATTTTTTTAATTTATAGTAATCGTTTCTATTTTATTGGATTGTAGGTCAGTCATATGAAGAATTCACTAAGTACAGAGAAAGTCCTGAGTTCAAGCAAAAGTCGGCGCGGAACAAGGCGAACAAGAGGGGTGGAGATGATCCCGAAGCGGAGGTTGGCGCTACTCATTATGGTGGGTCTCAGTCATTCCATGATCGCGTGACGATAACTGTAAGTATTTACTCTTGTGATTTAATTTATCACTTTTATCTTGAAGTATATATTTAGCTTTAAATTTTAATTAACTGACTAACACTTCATGAATTTATTATTTTTTTTATAGGCAAGGAAAAATAAGGGCCAGCTACAATCGGTTGTAGATCTCTTCCTTGAGACACATGCCAAAAAGGGAAGGAAAGGGTTCGTCTTCATAAATGCAAGAGATCGCGAATTATATGTAAGTGTTATTGTATAAAGTATTTAAAAAATGATTTATAATCAATGATTTATTTATATGTAAGTGTTATTGTATATATTATTAATAATGTTTTATTTTTTGTAGGAAACATTTCTTGCACGAAAGAAGGCGAACCCTGACATCTCCGACAATCAGCTATGGTATGAATTGGTAGACGGTTTTCATAAAGGAGGAGTCTATGGGGCCGGTTCAGCTAAAGAGCTCTTTTATGAACCGCCGGCAAGAAGAGGGTCCTCGTCCCAGCATCAACCCTATGTTCCTGGTTTGGTCAGTCACCTTCAGATGCAACTAGCTGAGAAGGATAGAAGGGACGCCGAACGAGATGAAGAGCTGAGGAGAATGAAAGAAGAGATGGAAAGGATGTCTTCCTACTTTGCTAATTGTAACAGCGGTTGGCGTCCACAGGATCGGGATCCAAGAGATCCCGATTATGGAGGTGGCAGTGGGGCGGGAGCATCTTTTCCAGTGTCGTAGCTAGTTGCTCCGGTTTTTTTAGTGACTCTTGTTTAGTGTTGGATACTTGTTACTTTAGTACCCGAATTTCGTGCTTTGTAATCCAGATGACTTTTTTTTATTTATGCAATCAGATGTTTCGCATCAATTGGGTTGTGCGCTGGTGATTCTTGGTTTTGCTTGCAGGTTTACAGTAGTAGCTACGGATTTAACTAGGACAAAACCGAATTTCATGGGCAAATACATGTAGAATTAGCGACCGAACATGTAAAATTAGCGACCACTGTCGGTCGCTAACCCCCTGTAACTTTTTTTTCATTGGCGACCACTTAGCGACCGATTTCAGTCGCTAAATTAGCGACCGATGTCAGTAGCTAAATTAGCGACTGAAATCGGTCGCTAATTTAGCGACTGAAGGCGGTCGCCAAATTAGCGACTGAAATCGGTCGCTAATTTAGCTACCGCAGTCGGTCGCTAAATTAGCGACCACTAGCGGTCGCCCGCCTTTTTTTCTTCGGTCGCTAAAATTGGCGACCAATGTCGGTCGCTAAAAGCGACTACAGCCTGCGACTAAGGGCGTGCGACTGAAATTGGTCGCTAAAATTAGAAGGGCGACCGCTTGTGGTCGCTAATTTCAGTCGCAATCTGACGTATCTGTTGTAGTGTTTCTTAATTTCTTATAGAGTGCATAAAATTAAAACGATGTAATTTTTATCTGTCCTTTTATCTTATTCTAGTAGTAAATGTAAAAATTTAAAATTTAGTATGCATTTTTTAATTATTTTTTAATTTATTTTAAAATTAAATAAATTAAACTTTAATGTTTATCATGCTATTGCATTTAATGATTACGATTTTTTTTATTTTTTTTCCTTTTGAAAATAAGGGATGGTGATGTGACTTGGTAAATCTATACAATATTATTAAAAGGTTACCCAAAAAAGCCACGTTGACAATGCCACATGGAATGAAAAAAGCCACGTAGGTGTGACATGACATTTGATTTGGCATGACCATTATTTAATTGTGAGATGGTAAATTAATGTGACATTTTTATTATTCTTAATAATAATAATAATGTTACATTCAAGATGTTTTAATAGTGAAATACTTTATTATTCTTATTTTGTTGTATTTTTATAGGTTTACTTTAATGTCATGACCATACTTTATTCTTATGTGGTAATTACTAGATTTCTCTACACTTTTTTCTCAATATTTTTATTATTCTTTTTTATGTCGGTAAATCGTGGTATTTCCATATAAAATTGTTATTTTGTTCATTTCTTTATTAGTTTGTAGATAAATTAGTTTCATTATATAGTTCATATATACCAACCTCAATCATCATCATTTGTTTAACCCTTTGATTTTCATATATGTATAATTTTCATATTATGTTTATTTATTAATTTGTTTGGTGTTTGCTTTTAATATTCTGCAGGTTGTTTGAGAGATCCAAGAAAATAAGTATTTTGTATGTATGTGCCATTTTCAAGAGAGTAGTATTACTTTTTTTTAATCATTTTTAACCTAATTGATTTATGTATCAAAAACAACTTGAGTGTCATTTTTACTCCATATGACATTGCTAACATACATAAAAAAAACTTCAATAAGTAGCTTATGTTTTCAATTCCACAATCAAAACCTATTCTTATAATTAGTGGTAAAATAAATTAGAAAATTGAATAAAAAACCTTTTAAAATTCCACAATTTACTTATTGAAACATCATACAATAGTTAATTATTACAATATAATTAAAAAGGCAAGTTGAGTGTCATTTTATCCCATATGGTTTTGCTAACATACATTAAAATATATAAATGAAATAAGTAGCTTGTGTTGTCGACTTCACAATCAAATTTTACCCTCACAATTAATGGTAAAATAAATTTAGAAAATTGAATGAAAAACTTTTAAAATTCCACAATTTACTTTTTAAACCATCATAAAATAATTAATCTTTTCAATTATTTTATTTGCATTTTCAATTCATTTTTTCCCAACTTCCACTATATGTCTTTCTTAATGCTTTTTTATATCATTTATATTACTACTTTCTTTAGGTGGTGGTTGGTGCTATTTAACATCATCAATTTGTTAGCGAATGTAGTGTTGTGTAATTGTGATATTATACTTTTTTTGAGAAGCCTACTTAAATTAATATTTTTTCGATTTATATGTTTAATAATCTCTAACATATATATTTTTTTTATCCATGTGTTTAATCATCACCATATATTTTTCAGTTTATTGTTATTTGACATAAATTATTTTATAGTCCTTATTAGTGATTTTGTTTTTGTTTGTACACTGGATGGTTGACTCAAGTTTATCAACGTTTTGACAAAATTCTTGTATTAACAATAAGAAACATAGATATTTTATTAACATTTTGGATTTCGATTGTGGAAATATATTTTGTAGATTTATTTTACAAATTAAGCACTTGAAATAAAAGCTAGCTCAATTCATATTTTATCGAATAAAGATCGTTTGAATCATTTTTACTATTTTTATATCGAAATATTAATGTGTTTCTTTAGATGGAAATAGAAATTGAAGCATGCCCAATGTGATATAGCTTCGAAGATATTTCGATGAAAATGTTGATGGAGAGGATAGAGAAAAACTAGAGAGGACTATATTAAACTATTGATTTCTTAGCTTAACCTTGTAGGATGTCACTGAGTTGTTTTACACACCGGGTTTAGATTTGATATGCGATAAACACATCTTTAAACTCTTAAATAACAATGTTATTATGATATTTTGTCTACAAAAGTTAATTTAGAATATATCTTTAAACTCATAAATTTTTATCTAATCATTTTCAACAACTCATTTTGCGCTTAGATAATGTTCAACTATTCGTATGCATGATACATGTTTCAATTATTTTAGTTTCTATTATTCACCTATTATGACGTGCATGTGTCGTTTATACATTACCATAGGAAATTTTCTGTCGCACACACACATATAAAATGAGTTTTAGGGACTTTTCAAGAGAGGTGAAACCCTCTAATGAGTTGTTTGTATCATTTTCCCTTTGTCCAGTTTCTCAAAAAAGTTAGTTTCCCATTGTCGTTTTCACAATTTATTATGAAAATCCGTGAAATTTTGTTATATTTGACAAATTTTAATGTGACATAGTAAGTGGATTATTTATCTATAGTTAATTGGCATTGCTTTAATTCATTAATCTATAAATAAATATATACAATATAATTTAAATGTACCGACCTAGAATGACAAATTTTAACGCAACATGACAAGTCTATACAATCATTATTACTATAAAGCAAAATGTATAACTTCATACGTGGCGCAATAATATTCCACCGTTCACTCTTTCGCGCACTCACATTCACCCTCACAAAAATCAGTTTCGTAGACCAATGAGAACCCTTAATTAATGCCAAGTCATATATTTTTATGTATTATAATATTATATTATTATTATAATCATTCCATAAATATTTTTGACGAACAGCATGATTCCCTAAATATTATAATATTATTATTATTATTATAATCATTCCATAAATATTTTTGACGAACAACATGATTCCCTAAATATTTTTTATCTATTATAATATTTCATTCCAATAATTACTAAAAACAGTCTAAACCGAGATTCCTTAAATATTATCATCATATATCATATACTACATTAAAGAATTATGTAAAATCGCTGACGTGGCGCTATGTGGTTTCAGAAAACCACATTTCAAGCCCTCTCATTCACTCTCACAATTTCAATTTTTCTCGGCCAATTAAAATTAGGCATGTCAGCAACCGTGATATTCCTAAGATGACATTACATAATCACGTAATATTTAATATTTAATATTAAGCAAAGATATGTCACGTAATATTTATTTGCTCAATTTTAATCAATATGTCAACCGTAATATTAAGCAAAGATTTGTTATGGTAGCATTATAGTATAAACTTTTCTTTTTTAATCAATATGTCACATAATATTAAGATTTCTCGGCCAATATGTCACGTAATATTTCTTTTTTTAATCAATTCTTACTAAATATTAAGATTCGTGATTGATAACAAAATATGATTTCAATTTAAGTCATTTCTTACTAAGGTAATCTTCCTTTTCAATTTAAGCATACCGCTATTAACATAATCGCGTAATCTTAGCTTGTCAATCATCAATCACGTAATCACGGAATCTTTAATAGCTGCAATATTACTTTAATACTTAATGTATAACTAAATGTTAACATATATAACTAAAATATACTTTAATAATCTTCAATCACGTACTTTAATAGTCCTAGGAATATTGAAAAGATTTTAATTGGCTATTAAAATTTATAAATATTTAACAAAATTTTGAGAAAATATTTTGAGAAATGGCACCTGAATGGAGGTAAATCATCTAGGAAATCGAGTGATAAGTGCAACTGTTATTTCTGGTAGTCATATTGGTAGCAAGGTCTATATTCCCCGCATCATATTGACACCTTCCGACACTACCAAGTTCCCAGTTAAGTTCGAAAGGAGACAATTTCCTTTAGCGGTATGCTTTGCCATGACTATTAACAAAAGTTAAGGGCAATCTCTATCCCGTGTTGGACTTTATCTTCCTAGATCAGTATTCACCCATGGCCAATTGTATGTTGCCTTATTTAGGGTTACAAGTAAGAAAGGTCTAAAAGTACTTCTTCTAGATGAAGATAAAGGAGTGAGTAATAAAACATCTAATGTTGTTTATAAGGAGATTTTCGATAAACTATAAATTTATCTTAGATTTTCCTTATTTGATACAATATTCTATTTTAATTTGTATTAGAACTTTTTTTTAAGTTAATTTGTCTTTTATTTTAATTTATTTGTTCTTTCATTCTCCTAGCTATTCGTCTTATAAATCTAACAATTGGATTCAACTAATATAACCACAATCTTGACTATAGTTTTCATTTTCTGTAGTATATAGAACTTAATTATCTTAATTTTGATTTTTTTTATAATTTTGTTATAAAATCCGTATATATATATTTTAATATATATATAATGATATTATATTATTTATTTTTTATTTTTAAAAAGTACACATGTTCGAATAAATAGAATTGGTTATATAATGATTTAAAGTCCTTCTTAAAAATAGGTGTACACAACCCCGTGATTTTTCACGGGTGTTACACTAGTTATTACTATAAAAGCAAAATGTATAACTTCATACGTGGCGCAATAATATTCCACCGTTCACTGTTTCGCGCACTCACATTCACCCTCACAAAAATCAGTTTCGTAGACCAATGAGAACCCTTAATTAATGTCAAGTCATATATTTTTATGTATTATGATATTATATTATTATTATTATTATTATTATTATAATCATCCCATAAATATTTTTGACGAACAGCATGATTCCCTAAATATTATATTATTATTATTATTATTATTATTATTATTATAATCATTCCATAAATATTTTTGACGAACAACATGATTCCCTAAATATTTTTTATCTATTATAATATTTCATTCCAATCATTACTAAAAACAGTCTAAACCGAGATTCCTTAAATATTAAACCGAGAAATTAAAGAAAAACAGTTTAAACCGAGATTTAGGGAATTTCCACAAATAAGTCTGATGCAAATACACTACTCAATAGAAGTTTTCGCTGAACAATCTACGTTTGCTAAATATTTCATTCCATAAATAAGAAATATTCCATAGTAAAAGATATACAAAATAAATATATATAAAATATTAAGAGTTTGATCCATGTAATATTCCATAATAAATAATAAATATTACATAATTGTAATCTTGGAATCTATAATAAAAAATTAGTTGCTAATATTCAAGTGTATCGGAATCGATAATAAAATACACGGCTGAAGAAATATTAGCTAATTAGCTAATTACACGGCTAAAGAATTACCTTACTAATAAAATATTCCATTCCATAAATTACACACCTCAACAATATATACAAAATAATAAGAGTTTGATCCATGCAATATTCCATAATAATAAATATTAGCTAATTACACGGCTGAAGAAATTCCATAAATTACACGCCTCAACAATATTAAGAGTTTGATCCATGAAATATTTCATAATAAATAATAAATAATAAATATTACCTAAATACAGAGTTTTAGTTGCTACAAAGTTTCACGTCCGAAGAACTATCTCTGAAAGATAAATAGAGACTTTAAGCTACTACAACCTACCTACCTACCTCAACAATTTTTATAAACGTGCAATTCAATAGCTGCTACCTACCTCAACAATTTTTCATATCAAATGGCTATGACAAGTTTTTTTTACTATTAGCGACCTCAAGTACGGGGTTCGTGTTACTCAGATCAACGTAAGAGTGGTACACAAATGGGAGAGGCTTGAATTAGCTGTCAAAAACAAAAAAATTGAAAAAAAATCAGAAACTTTTAACAAAAAAAAAACTCGATGCAATAGAGTTACTATTTGTGGATTCCAAGATTTGTCTTTATTCTACAATAATTTTATACGATATGTGTTCTTTTTATTTATACAATAACTGACCAATTTTTATTTCTATTGTTTTCAGAATGATTTTATCCAAGCCACCATAAGGAAACAATTGATTTCCCACTTTGGATCACAGTTGTGTGTTGGTGAAGTTTACACTATTCGTAACATGATCGTAGACAACAACACAGGACTAGACAAGGCAACCCCTCATCCCTATCGTTTGAGGTTTGAAATAAGTAAGGAAGAGACTAATTGCGGGGTCAGAGAACTTTACTCTACAGAGTTTCTTAACTCAATCAGATGTTCAGGTTTACCCAATCAATTCATCAAAAGACAATAACTTTCCAAACTACTCATTATTAGTTATTTAATCTTTTTTTTAATCGTTTATTGTTTTTTCTTATATACCTTATTCATTAATGTTATCATAAGTAATCAAAATATTATCATCATTACTAATAGCTATTCGAAAATTAGTGCACCAGGAAATTCACCTTTTGACCGAACATATCTTATATGCAAACATCCCGTTAAAAATTAATTTGTTCGAATAAATAGAATTGTTATATATTGAAATGAATTTACCTTCGTCGTCTTTAAAAATAAGTGTACACAACCCCGTGATTTTTCACGGGTGTTACACTAGTAATATAATTAAAAACATAAAACTAAACACTTCCGTGTGTCTTCTCTCAAAAGTCACATTTAATTGTCAAGTGTCACATGCATATAGTTAAAAAATATATATATAATTTAAGTTGTACAATAAAATGTAAATGTTAGTAATAAACTTCTTAGCTTCCTCTCGTCTTTATAGTTATTAATAATTAATTCAAGCTAGTGATTTAACATTATCTAATTCTTTTTCTGATAACTCTCCTCATTTATACTACCTATAATAATAATAATCGCTTGCGTTATCACATATTTTGATTTCCTTACCTCAAAACGCCTTTGAGATTTTATTTTGTAGATTTTTCATCTTTAAGCTTTCAAACTCAATTCAAGATTATTATGGTACACCTACACAATATTTGTTGTTAAGTAATGAAAATTTAGTGTGTACTTCAACGCCTACACAATAATTTTAAAACGTCACCTTGATCGACTTTTTATTGGTTAAATAAAAACTATTTAAACTTTGAAGTTGTCATGCGGGGCTCTAAAATCCCATCTATAATTAGGGCATAAAGACTCTAATTCATTCAAGCAATACATAAAGAGGAATAAAACAAACGCTTAAATATTTGCTGGTTAAGAAACCAATCATATTTTCCATAATATTTAAGTTGATTAAAAACATAAATTATTAACGCTCCCGTGATTTCCACGGGCTCCAAAACTAGTTACTCTTAAGTAGTGGAATGGTGAAATATAATGCATTTAATTGTCTTTTTATTGTATTTCTAGATTATAGATAGATAGACTATAATATTAATACATTAAAGTTATACTTTAACTTATGAGAGTAGTAATTACCCAAATCATAAATCTATATATAGAAACCTATTTTCAATATTTTTTTTACCTAATTAATAAATAAACCAATGCAAATATTACTAAAAGGTAAAAAACAATTTATAATTTATATAATAACATAAAATGCCTAGATTGAGTAGTTAGTTGAATGACACGTGGCGAGCTATTGATTAGGTAGTTGAACGACACATGGCGAACTACAATTTTATGCTAAATCAAAATATTAAAATAAAGAACAAATAGAAAACGAAAAGGCAAAATAGTAATCAATATAAAAACGTAATTTATTTTCGCAGTACGTTTTTTACTCAATACAGTACTTTTACACCAAATTTTCCATTAGTTGTCCTTTCTAGAAAAACATTAAACCTAATTCTCTCTTCCTTTTCTCTAATATTGAAATCTTTACCATCTTCCACCCCATTAAAAATTTTCAACTATGAACGATTATTCAAGTGACGAACAGGTAATTGATTCATTAATCTTATATTAATTAGTAATTTGATTGTATTTTTAATAATATATTTTATTTTTTAATTAGGGTTTGTTCATCAACATGAAAAGAATAATCATTGTTAATTATTTATAAACGAATTGACATGCTTAATACTACGTAGCACTTCAATTGATTTAGAAACCAAATCAACATATGTTAATTGCTTAATCAATCTTTGTCAATTAGTACTAAACAAATGTATTTCATTAATTTGGGTTTTTTTTCTCGTTTTACTCAAAGTAGTACAATTATTTTTTGTTTCTTTTTCCTTTTTTTCAATATATTCTTAATTATTATGTTACCTTACGTTAATTTTCGCGCATATTGTTTTTATAAAATTACTCGTCGTCATGAAAATAGGGTACAAAAAAGTAATAAAATAATAAAAATAAAATAAAACTAATAGTACTTATACTATTGATTTTTGCAATTGTATTGAGTAAAAATGTACTGTGAAAATAAATTACTTTTCGTAGTACACATTTTGATATTGGAGAGAAAACATCAGAGAGAGACTAGACAAAGAAAATGAAAAGGAAAATGAGACGGGTAAAATTGTCAACAGTGTACTGCATCGAGTAAAATGTGTACTGCGAAAATCAGGACCCTATAAAAATTACTTAAACCTTTGTCTACCAAAAATTAGTCAACCCAATAATCACAATTTATATCTCTTGAATGCCAAACTTTTCATATTTTACTATTATGAAACCAATTTAACAAATTTTACCTATAAAATAAGATCAAATGATAAAAATTCTAACACATTATTAGTGTTGTACTTTTTGTATTACAAACATGTAAATAATACAACCAAAGGCACTAAAAACAGAAATGAAAACAATATAAGACGGTAAAGTACACCCAATCGAATCGTGTTGAACACACTTTCCTTAGAGTATTTCGACCCTATAGCCTTTGGGTAGCACAAAATCTCTGTAGGATAAGACGATTCCTTTGTCTAAGGCTAGAACAAAGAACAATTAACAATAAGATAGTTTTTATGTTACTCTTGTTTTTGCGTCAAAAAAGTTTCTGGAAAAACAATCCAATATTGGTTTCGTTTTTTTCTGTGTGTTCATACACTTTGATAACCAACTTTTCATTTATATATGTATGAATGCATGGAATAAGATTATTAGTATTGGTTGGTTACCACAAACCAATCATTGTCAATCATTAGTAATAATGATAACTTCCCACAACTTCCATGCATGCATATTATACGTAATGTCACGGATAACTCGTAATACGGGGTCGTAACAATTCTCATTTTTCTTATTCGAATTTTGGTACGTATAAAATATACTTTCACCCCGAGTATATAATCCCGATAGGGGATATAATATACTACGACAACACTATTAATTAGTGTCCCTTATCCATTATATACATGAACTCGACATACGATTATATGAGCATACACTCCGTATTCCCGACTCACATTATATCGATTCCGAGTTCAAACCAATTTTGACACGAAAACCCGAATACACTTAAATGACCTTGTGATCAAAATCACTAACATTCCTCCCCCATTTAAGTGTACCCCTTGTTTCCAAATAAAACAACAAAGTTACAAATCTATGCATAAATGAAAGTGTCCCGAGGATTGAACTTCTACATTAGTATATTACACATTCCAAATATTCGAGAATCAAGGTGTCCCACGGATTCAACCTTTCAACCCATATTGAATACATGAAGATAACATACACATAGACTCAATAAACTCTTAAAGTTACAAACTTGATACTATTGACCTCCTTGTGTCCATATCCTTTCATGAGAGTATAGGAAGCCAAGTCCAAGCTTCTTGAAGCGGCTACACTTCACGCTCACATAGGTAAATCTTTCATCGTGCACCTGCAAAATGCACTTTGTCAAAGATTTTATTAAGAAGTATGAACTTCAACCTCTTGTCATGCAGGTCATGCACATACCTTTCGGGATTATAACACGTGCCTCAATCTTCCACAATAAGCCTTCCACATTGAACTTAGCCTCTAAAATATGTTAGAGGGAAGTTGGGTATCTTATCATAAAGATCTAGATGAACTTTAAACCCATCCCGATTACCGACTTTAAAACCAAGTCCTTAGCCAATCCCTTCGTCAAGTGATCAGCTAAATTATGATGTGTTCTCACGAAATCAACGGAAATAATCCCATGAGTAATCAACTCACGTACCGCGCTATGTCTAACACCAAGGTGTCTAGACTTTCCATTGTAAACTTCACTATAGGCCATAGCTAAAGTAGCTGAACTATCACAATGGATAGAGATAGGAGGAATAGGTCTTGGCCAAACCGGAATTTCATAAACAAAATTCCTTAACCATTCCGCCTCTTTACCGGCCGCAGCTAAAGCAATGAATTCCGACTCCATAGTCGAACTTGTTATACAAGTTTGCTTCTTTGAAGCCCATGAGATAGCTCCTCCACCAAGCAAGAACACCCATCCACTAGTAGATGAATGATCCTCCATGTTGGTGATCCAACTAGCATCGGAATATCCTTCTAAAACCGAAGGAAATCCGACATAGTTCCAACCATAATCCATGGTTTGTTTCAAATACCTCAATACACGTTTTAGCGCAACCCAATGCTCAAGACTAGGATTACTTGTGTATCTACTCAACTTGCCAACGGCAAAGGAGATATCTGGTCTTGTGCTTGTCATAGCTGTAACAACCCGACCCGCCACCGTCATAACACAAACCCAATAAGATGAGTGCGCACTTTTGGGCCCGTTATTTGTCCTCACTTAAGCCCAAAAGCACAAGGCCTTGTTACTAAGTGGTGGGTGGAAGTTATTATAAACATATCACAAGCCTCACATTCTACCAATGTGGGACAACTTTCCCCTCACACTCTTGGGGTGTTACAAACTCCCCCACTTAAAGAACACAACGTCCTCGTTGTGCCTCAAACTTGACCACAACCAGGGCCAGAATCCTCCCCCGCTAGGTGTGTGACCCGGGTACTCCCGACCACAAGCTTACCACACGGTCGCAGGGTCGCTCTGATACCATTTGTAACAACCCGACCCGCCACCGTCATAACACAAACCCAATAAGATGAGTGCGCACTTTTGGGCCCGTTATTTGTCCTCACTTAAGCCCAAAAGCACAAGGCCTTGTTACTAAGTGGTGGGTGGAAGTTATTATAAACATATCACAAGCCTCACATTCTACCAATGTGGGACAACTTTCCCCTCACACTCTTGGGGTGTTACAATAGCATACATCAAACACCCAATCACTTGAGAGTACTCAAGTTGTGAAATAGCTTCACCTTTATTAGGCATAAGCTTAACACTAGGATCCATTGGAGTGTTAGCTGGAGAACAATTTCCATGATTAAATTTCTTTAACACTTTCTCAATGTAGTGAGATTGTGTCAAAGAGAATCCCATGTTCTCACGCTTGATCTTTATACCAAGTATCACATCCGCTTCACCCATGTCTTTCATGGCAAAACTTGATGACAAAAAGGCCTTAGTAAGGTCTACTTGACTTTGGTTGGTGCCAAAGATTAACATGTCATCCACATATAGACAAATAATGACTCCATTACCGTTGTCATCAAATTTGCTATATACACATTTTTCCGACTGATTTAATCTATACCCATTAGATAGAACAACCTCATCAAACTTGTGATGCCATTGTTTAGGAGCTTGTTTAAGTCCATACAATGATTTGATTAACTTACAAACCTTATGCTCATTACCTGGCATAATAAATCCTTCCGGTTGTTTCATATACACCTCCTCTTTTAGCTCACCATTCAAGAACGCCGTCTTGACATCCATTTGATGGATCACTAGATTATTAATTGCAGCAAGAGCAATCAACAATCTAATAGTAGTAATGCGAGCTACGGGAGCATAGGTATCGAAATAATCAATCCCTTCCTTTTGTCTAAAGCCTTGGATAACCAATCTAGCTTTAAACTTGTCGATAGAACCATCAACTTTCATCTTCTTTTTGAAGATCCACTTGCAACCCAATGGTTTACAACCACGAGATAAATCCGCAAGCACCCAAGTGTTATTGCCCATTATGGAATCCATTTCATCATTCACATCATCTTTCCAAAAGGAAGAGTCATGAGACCTCATTGCCTCATCAAACGTCTTAGGGTCCTCATCAATGTGAAAACAATATGGATAATTGTTTTCACATCCATCCCTTGAACCTTCAACCAAATAGGTATGAAAATCGGGACCAAAGGATTTAGCAATCCTTTTCCTCTTACTCCTACGAATTTCAGGTGTTACTTCTTGAGTTGTGACATTGTCACTTCCCTCAATAGCTCCACTAGAACTAGGTACTAGATCCTTTGGCTTCGGCATTGATGAGAAACGACTCTCATCAAATATCGCATCCCTTGACTCTATTACGGTGTGAACCGAAACAGAATCATTAGGTTCAATTACATAGAACCTATAAGCCTTTGAATGCGCAACATATCCAATGAATATGCAATCGATGCCCCTTTCCCCCAAGGTTTTAATCTTGGGATCATGTAGTCTTACAACAGCCCGACAACCCCAAACTCGAAGATAATTCAAGCTTGGTTTCTTTTTGTACCAAAGTTCATATGGAGTGTCTTTATTCCTTTTATTAGGAATCCTGTTTAACAAATAACAAGCCGTCAACATGGCTTCACCCAAAAATTCGTCACTCAAACCCGAGTAAGACAACATGGAATTAACCATTTCTTTTAAGACTCTATTCTTTCTTTCTGCTACACCATTTAATTGTGGTGTATAGGGAGGAGACACTTCATGAATGATACCACTTGACTCAAAATACAATGGGTCATAATATTCACCACCTCTATCGGAACGCAACCTTTTAATCAAACCCGATTGTTGCAATTCCACTTCATTTTTAAAAACCTTAAACTTATCAATTGTCTCATCTTTAGCATGGAGTAAATATATGTAACAAAACCGACTATAGTCATCAATGAAAGTCACTACATATTTTTTACCACCTAAAGACGGATAATTGCGAAAATCACATAAATCACTATGAATAAGTTCAAGCACATGTGAGATCCTAGACACATTACCAAATGATTGCCTTGTAATTTTAGTCAACATACAAGTATTACACTTATTAATGTTCATGTTAAAAGATGGAATTAGACAATCTTTAGACATAGTTTCCAATCTTTTATAATGTACATGTCCTAGTCTCACATGCCAAAGATATGAAGTATCATCCATAGGGGAAGCAATAAATATGGAACTTTTATTTGGAACTACATTCAACATAAACATGCCATTACAAAAATAACCAAATCCAATAAACAAACCATGCTTAGATAAAACATACTTATTAGATTTATACACTTGTTTATAACCAAGTTTGCATAAATAACTACCGGATACAAGGTTTTTTCTAATTTCGGGTACATGCAATACATTATTTAAATTTACAACATTTCCGGAACTAAATTCCAACACCACTGTGCCACGACCAATAATAGGAGCGGTAGACTCGTTGCCCATATAAAGAACGGATCCATCCTTCACTAGTTCATAATCCTTGAACCAATGTCGATCCTTGCAAACATGAGCACCCGAGTCTATCCACCATGCCACTATATCATCCTGCACATAAAATGCTTCAGAAATTAGTGGTACATAATTCACAACCGAACTAAAACCATAGTCTAAAATCTGACCTTGATTAGTGGGTGGACCTTGGTCATTAGACCCTTGTCCTCTTTGGCTAGTACTTGCACCCTTGTTCTTTTTGTGCTTCCTAACCTTGCAATTTGCTTTCAAATGCCCGGTCTTTCCACAAATCCAACAAGCACCTTTTGATGCCTCGTTAGACTCATCATTGGTGTTGTTAAAAGAGCGTTTTTTACCCTTAAACTTGTTATAGGAACCCTCTCCCTTTTCCATCATATTGACAGAAGAAAATCCCATAACATTCTTTCCTTTACCCTTGCCACCATCTTGCACCCTTAGAGATTCCTCTATGCGCAAGTGGCTACCAAGTTGAATAAGACTCAACTCTTCCTTTTTGTGTTTAAGCATATGTTTAAAATCCTTCCATGAAGGAGGCAACTTGTCTATGATACTAGACACCGAAATAGATTCATCCATTTCCATCTTATGTTGTGCAAATTGCCCCAAAATCCGAAGCAATTCATTATATTGTTCCATAACCGGTCTAGCATCAACCATTTTATAATTCATAAAATTTCCAACAAGAAACTTCTTAGTAGAAGCATCCTCATCCATATATTTCGACTCAAGTTGATTCCACAAATATTTAGCAGACTCTACATTTTGATAAATGTCAAAAAGAGAGTCGGACATACCGTTCAAGATGTGACTGCGACATATGTAGTCATCATTTTCCCACTTGTTTTTCTTTCGTTGAATTTCCGCAAGAGTTTCATCTCCAATAATTTCCGGCATAAGAGTACTCAACACATACACAACCTTCAAAGCGGTGAGAAGGAAGTGCATTTTCTTTTGCCAACGACGGAAATCAACACCCTCAAATTTCTCCAACTTTCCAAACTTGTTTGTCATCTCTTTGATTGAACCCATTTCCAAATGTAGAAAATACTCTAAGAATGTTGTACTTTGTGTATTACAAATATTACAAACATGTAAATAATACAACCAAAGGCACTAAAAATAGAAATGAAAACAATATAAGACGGTAAATTACACCCAATCGAATCGTGTTGAACACACTTTCCTTAGAGTATTTCGACCCTATAGCCTTTGGGTAGCACAAAATCTCTGTAGGATAAGACGATTCCTTTGTCTAAGGCTAGAACAAAGAACAATTAACAATAAGATAGTTTTTATTTTACTCTTGTTTTTGCGTCAAAAAAGTTTCTGGAAAAACAATCCAATATTGGTTTCGTTTTTTTTTTTGTGTGTTCATACACTTTGATAACCAACTTTTCATTTATATATGTATGAATGCATGGAATAAGATTATTAGTATTGGTTGGTTACCACAAACCAATCATTGCCAATCATTAGTAATAATGATAACTTCCCACAACTTCCATGCATGCATATTATACGTAATGTCACGGATAACTCGTAATCCGGGGTCGTAACAATTCTCATTTTTCTTATTCGAATTTTGTTACGTATAAAATATACTTTCACCCCGAGTATATAATCCCGATAGGGGATATAATATACTACGACAACACTATTAATTAGTGCCCTTATCCATTATATACATGAACTCGACATACGATTATATGAGCATACACTCCGTATTCCCGACTCACATTATATCGATTCCGAGTTCAAACCAATTTTGACACGAAAACCCGAATACACTTAAATGACCTTGTGATCAAAATCACTAACAATTAGCAAAAATAATAATAAAAAAAATTCACGGGTAAGTTTATTCCTTTTCGCCTATGTTTTTCTAATAGCCTATTTAATTTCATTTGATTGATTATTTAAAACTTTTCATATTTTTATTTTTGTAGTGAGTTGAAATCAATTGAGAGTGAAATGAATAAGTAAAATGAAAGTAGAAGAAAAGAGAAGAATCTAACAAGCATTTGTATCATATTCTTTGTTTTTGCCATTGTCGAATGTTGATGAAGACAATTTATATATTGAAACCTTAGTTTTATAGTCTCATATTTTATTATTGATATAACGTTTTGGGAAATTTTTAATATATTTATTAATTGATAATGTGTAGTGAATTTGTTGAAATTGATATTAACAACTTTATGTATGTCTAACCCCTAAATCCTTTTACAAAAAGGCATAGAACCCTTAGAAGCTAGCTACTATCTTAGAATCTATTTTAGGAAATTTACCATTAAGCAAATAGGCACTAATAGCAAATTTTAGAGAAAAAACTAACTGAGCAACTGACTTAGCATTGCCCCCCAAAACTCTGCTATTACGCTCAATCCACAGAGTATAAATGGCCCAGACAAACAGCTTGCATACCAAGCATACTTCCAATGCTTACTTCTTCGACTGTTCTGAGCCCAATTGTATTCAGTAAGGAAATGATTAGTTCTGCCCAACATCTTCATCCAATTGAGCATTTGACACCAAACCTCCTGAGAGAAAGAGCATCTAAAGAATAAGTGTGAATGAGACTCACATTCTCTTTGACAGAGAGCACATCTATTTGGTATCTGAAAACCTTTCTTGTGGAGATTGACAATCATAGCCAGCTTAGTTTGGACTGCCAATGAAGCAATGAGACCATGCTTAGGGATGACAGCCCTATGATGCAACATTCTGTGACATTGAAGTACAGGGAAGTCTTTCCTGAACCAGTGATATGCAGCATAAGTGCAAAACTTGCCTTTAACTACCCAGCTACTCATCAAAGTAATAGCAGCTGAAGCACTTCCTGCTTGTGATAAAATGAGATCCTTAACCTTGATTATAATGCGGAAACTGTCAGCATACTGCACTTTACTAGATAGATCCCAGACAGACCTGTGGGGAAAATGGTAAGCTTTGTTCCAGCTATACCAAAGTGATGTAGAAGAAGTATGTAGTAGCCAAAGCCATTTTGCTACTAAGGCTTTGTTCCAAGAGAGTAATTCCTTGACACCTAGTCCACCTTCTGCTTTTGGAGAGCATAAACTGGACCAGCTTTTCATAACAAGCTTTCGTACATCCGCAGTAATGCCCCAGAAAAAGTTCTTGCAGATTTTGTTAATCATCTTAATGACTTGCGCTGGTAACAATCCACAGGCACACCAGAAATTTTCTACGCCAAAAACAATGGAGTTTAATTAAAAGCTGAGCCTTCCCTGCATATGATAAGAACTTAGAAGACCAATGTTGGACAGAGTTCCGGATTTTACTTATGAGAGTAGAATACTTATCAATAGTCAGCCTGGATGTTGAAAGAGGCAGCCCTAGATATCTGAAAGGGAAAGACCCAACAGAGAAACCAGTTCTTTGGAGGATAAGACTCCTAATGTCTGGTGAGACTCCTCCAAAATAAATCTCAGTTTTGTCTGGATTAGGATGCAAACCTGACCATGTAATTAAGTATAATGTTTTTTATGAAGTCGTCTAAAATAATACTCCCTCCATTTTTCTATTTTCTTCCCATTTGCTTTTTGTAGGTCAAAATTCCCAAACTTTGACCGTAAATAAGTTGAAAAATAAAAACTATTTATTTATAAAATAAATTACAACATTTACGATTAATATCAAGACATCCTTTAAGAAAAAGAAATTCGACAAAATAAATAACATATAGATGTCGAAAAACACGGTCAAAGGTACGCCTTGGAGACCGCAATAAAGCAAATGGGAAGAAAATAGAAAAATGAAGGAAGTATATTTTTCTTGTACTTTGAGTACCAAAGAGGAACATAACGTTTAATTTGTAATTTTAAAATTCTAATGAGAGAATACCGCATGATTATCGATGTTGTTTTTATCTATTGTACCCTTATTTAAATTATGTTTTACATGATTAAACATTACATGATTATGTTCTATTTAAGAGATATTGAGTTCGAATATTTTAATTCTTAAATATTGTTATTATATTCATACTTAAAAAATATAATCATTTAACTAAGGTACTATTTATTACTTTCATAATATCATTTTAATTAAATGTCCAGTAAAGACGATCATTCAGCTACAAAGGTCAAATGAGAATAATTGAATTAAATTGCAATAACAAAAAAAAAACATAATTTTTTTAATGGAGAATTAAAAAAATCCCGTGGTAAAAGAGAAAATTAGAGAGTTTTTCTCTAGGCAAAGGGCATGCTATAGAAAAATAATGAAAAAAATACATGAATGAGTAAAATCCGTACATGAATGAGTAACTACGTGTTTTTATTCAGATCACGCAGATTAATCATAATAGTAAAATATAGACATAAAAAAGTCTAAAAATCCGTGATTTTCACGGGATACAAAACTAGTTGATATTCATATGGCGTGAAGGGACTAAAAACATCTCTTTATACTAATATAACTATATAAGTTTTGTACCTGAACATGAATATTAGTTATTAATTAACATAACGTGGGATCCCAGAGTTATAATTTTTTTACGCCTATGAAAAGAATTAATTTCGAATATGTAAGAATGTACATTTTTTTATAATCTCACTTAAAACCGAACACTAATTAGTTTCCGTGCAACACACATGCATGAAATCTAGTCCATTATACTTTTTAGTGAAAATTGATAGTTACCATCTACTATTTACCGTATTTTACAAGCTACCATCATATATTTCATTTATTACAAATACTACCTACATTAAAGTGTATATATCCCAACTTACACCGTATTTTATTCCCGATCGTATTTATACTTTTTTTCTTTCACATCGGTTTGATTTCGATTCGATTTGGGCCATAGTTGTTATCCGTACATTTGACTTTGAAAAAAGACCGGGCCTTTCAAAATATACCATAGTCGGTGACCCGAATCAGGGAGACAAATCTCTCAGGCGGGCCTAAACTCATGATGGGGCAAAAGACACAAAACCCAACAAAAAGACAAAAACCAAAGACCAAAAAGGCGGGAACATGATTTCCAAACATGGTAAAGTGGGCCCAACCAAATAAAAATGGCCCCATATACCCTTAATTATTCATTTCCCTTTTTCCCTTTAACTCCACCTAATATTATTTTAATATTATTTTATAATCAAATAAATTCTATCACCAACCCAAATATTCCTACCCATTTCTTTTGATCATTTCACTAAATTCTTTTGGTCTAATGATCTTAGATGAAGCTATTAAGATATTTTTATTTTTGATTGTCAAATTGGATTGAATAAAATTAAACAGGAAAAATCGATGAAATAGATTAAGAGTTAATTTGTAAAATGTAGACCAAATTAAATTGAACTAAATAGAGCTGAATTAAATTAAAATTAAGATAACAAAAAAGATGGCCTAATAAATAACGACTAACGAGTTCAAATCTATCTCTGACTTTTTCCTATATAGTTCGTACTACTTTGGTCTCGGCGCTCATGAGTCGTGAGTCGTGCCTTTTGACACACAAATAAACATTTGTTAGCGATTAAGTATATAAAATACGTAGAGAAATACTCGAGACGGCTGTAATGATTTTATTTGATAAGTATTTAAAATTTTAAAAAACAAAAGAGGAAAATCTGGGTAGTCACGTCTTCCCACTCCTTGAGTCCTTTCTTTGTTCTTCTTTACTGAGAGAGAAAAGCTTGGCGTTTCGAGAGAGAGAAATCGAAGACGAAACAGGGTTGCTTTGCGCTGTGTTACGTTGCGTTTCGGATCTAATTCCCTACCTTTTTCTTCTTCTCATTTTCTCTCTCTCCAACATTTCCATTCCCTTTTCATCCAGGTATTTCATTTTTCGAATTTTGCTGATTTTTACGTTTTTTTTTGTATGTTTTAATTTAGTTTTTGTGTTTTTTCTGGTAATTATCGTGGATTATTTGTTGTTCTGATGATTTTGATTACTGTACAATAAGTATATGTCAGTGGATCCTCTAAACCTTGGTAAATTTTCGAAATTGAGCTAAATTAGGGTTAAATTTGTGAAATTTTGTTAGTTTGTAGGTGTGTTGAGTGAGTCAAAAGGCAAAAATTTTAGCTGGTGCTTGAAAAATGTGATATTTATGGCCTTATGGGGTATATGATGATGGCATTCTAGCTTCGGGCAGAAAGGGGTGTTCTTTTCAGCTAGTTTAGTTGTGAGCATAATGAGGCTGATTGACTGCAAAGGATATTTTGATGCGCCCGCGATCAGTCACTTTGATATGTATTTCATGTTAGCGAAAGTTATTCAGTGGAGTAGGTCTCTAAATAAAGCTCTTATCTTCCATAGCAAACATTTTTAAGGAGGGTAAGAATGTGAAGACATAAATATTTGGGGTCACGAATAATAGAATTCACAAGTAACAGAACAAGAAAGAAGATTAGAACAATGTGTGAACCGTACTGGGAGACGGCGTGAAAAGGAAAGTGTGAACCTTACTGAGACTGTGGGACTACATTGCTAAAATCAAGACTAGGTAGTATCGTTTTAAGTTTTGTGCGTCTTTTGTAAATTAATTTCTAAGTCAATAGTCAAATTGTTAAGACTTAAACTTTATGAGGCTGTAGTAAGCTGAAGTGCTAGATTGCTAAGGCAATGGTATCTATGATTGAGAGTTTGATTGTGTCGGCTGTTTACTTCTGCTGTTTGCTGTATCCATATTCCATGTCAGAGAATTTCTAAGAGTATTTTATAAAGGGTAATGTTATTATGTTATATTGATTATTGGTGTTATGTCGGCCAGATAACAACATTATTGAAGCTATTCTGCTCATGGATATGACACATTCAGAAGAGCATGGGTCGTCAAACTTATATGATGAATCTTGCAATGGAGATGATGGTGAAATGGAAAGTTTGAATAGTTTGGCCAACTGTAGGACTAATCTATACACCTTTTTTGATTAATTAATGATTTAAGTAATATTTTAATTTTCTATGAAAAAAGAGCAGTATAAATCTGTATTTCCTTTTTGATGTTTTGCTTCCATTCTCTTTGTGTTTTACCTTGTCTAATCGGGTATCTACTTTGTATGTCTATTTAGGTGTGGTGGAGTGGTTGAATGGGCAGCTTCCTAATCTCAACGTACCAGCTGAGTCTTCAGTGGAGGATTTGAGAGCTTTCTTGCTAGACGGAACTGCCTTGTGTCAGTTGTTGAACAGTCTTATCCCTGGAGCAGTTGAAATGGTTTGCTTCTTGAGTGTTCACTATATAGATGTCCAGATATATACTTTCGATTAGTGGTATCTTTATGTCATCTTTTAGCTTCTTGTGACATGAATTCTTCAATGCACTTCTGCTACAGGAAGGGAATTCTGAGCGAGAATCAACTGACGTTGAAAGGTTTCTATCAACTTTAGATAGAATGGGCTTAACCAAGTTCGAAGTTTCAGATTTAGAGAAGGTATATTTTTGGTTTCTGTAATATGTGCTTCTGATCTTGTGGTCTACTACTTTATGTAATTAAAGTAAAGAGTTGGAAGTCTTCGAGCAAGTTACTCCCTTTGTTTCTTTTTCTTTGATATCTTCCATTTGCATTTTTGAGAAACTACATTCAGTGAAAATGACCAAACTACGTACATATTACATACTACCTAAGTACGATAGGAAGAGAGAGAAGTAAAACAGGTATATTATTGTACCCTGAGTTTTTTTTGCCATGTTTCTTACATCCTGTGACATTTTTGTTGGGAGTAACAGTCACATCTGTCTTGTTACAGACTCAGCATGCTTGTTTTTTTTTGATCAATGGTTTTTAATTTGATCTTTGCTATTCAGCTTCTTGATATTTTTGATGAATGCTGGTCAACTCTATTTCTAATGTTGATTAGTCCTTAGCTTAAATAAGCGTGCTTTTGGAGCGCTTAATCCCAAGGCTCAGCAAGGCACTAGCCACAACGCCTCGTTTTGGCTAAAGTGTGCCTTGTAGATAACGCCTAGCTACCGAGGCATTCTAGAATGTAATTCCATTCTTTTCTTCTAATCCTTTTCGCTTGTTGAGATGGGAGTTCACCCATGACGGTTCCAAAGGATGATTCATGTCACCCGACTCCAAATCATTTTGGGACTAAGGCTCTGATGATGTTGTTGTTGTTGTTGTCTTCTTATCCTTTTTTATGTCCTTCTCTTTGCCTCATTATCCCTAAATTTACTCCTTTACATATTAGTCCTCTTTAAAATTCCAAAATAAAGGGAATGTCACACAATATTTGTTTTAAAAATACAAAAATGTTTGCAGAAACATAAATAAAACAATGCATCTCATGTCTATGAGGTGCATGCCTTTGCCTAACGCCTCATCACGGCGGCCCCTCGTTGCCAACATTCATCTCATGCCATTTAAATTAGGATGTTCACCAGCATTTTGCTCATATCTTATATTGTGAACAATATGCAGGGATCAATGGCCAATGTTTTGAAGTGCCTGCAGGTGCTTAAAAGTAGTTATAGTTGTATTAATGGTGTTGAAACTAATCATAATGGTGAAAGAAAGAGATGGAACTCACAAGAGATGGAAGGTTCCAATGGCACTGATGCTGTGCAAGTAGATATTCAGCACTCTACAAAGCTTGTTCCAGATAAACGAAGGAATTCCTGGGAGTCAAAGTTCCAAACTGTACTTCGCAGTACTGCATTGTCGGGTATGGTCATGGTTTGTGGAAAATTATGTTTTTCGTTATAGTGTAAGTTCACCTAGTGAATACAAATTTTTGGTTGTTAAATATCCTCAATTGAAGGCATACTTTTTGGCTGTTGAATATCTGTCGCCATATTGAAAGCCTCTTTTATAGTCTGTACTAGATTCTGCCATGCTGCAACTGTTGTATGTTTCATGCTATTTTCAACCTTCGCCGTGTTATGTTTGGCTGTTTCTTCTGCACTAAATTGGACTAATTCAAAGTATAGTAGGATTAACTTAGATGGTTAACTAACTAACTGACCCTTACACAAGACAACATAAACGAAGCAAGCAGTAAGGTAGGCCGTTCAGTATTACTGTGTGTTTCACTTTGTGTTATTTGGCTATGTTTGAAAAAGGAAGAGTGTCACTGTAAGATAATATTGCGGTGGCTTGGAGGATGGTGAATGATCTCACCTTTACCGTTTAAGAGTGGTAGGTACTAGGTAGTTATGTTGTGGGTACCAATGATTTGCAGTACTTAACAGGGATATTAAAGCATATGGAGTTGCGATGTTAAATAGTTTGATGTGATGCAGTTTATCTGTGTGCCATGCTTATAACATTGTTTTGGTTTATGTCCTCATAATTTATCACGCTAAGAGTGAGAAAGAAATGACTAACGGTCTTTTCTAAGTTCATAAAATAAAAGATGTTGAAGGTCTACTATTGTTGCCTTATCTTCACATAACCTTTTAGGGATTCATTTAACATTTTGTACTTGCTTTATGTTGCACCGCACTTGTAAACATATATTGTATTGGCCTAGACATCTCTTATCGGGAGGAAGGGGTTGGTGACATCCTATTTATTGGGCTCCCTTTCTTTGCTTGTGTGCTTTATTAGTTATCACTGTGTGCAATGTCACACTAATCACTTCAACTATTCAGGAGTATTAACACCGGGTAGAGAAACTAATACTGCATGCTTTGGTAGGCCAGTGGGTTTTGCCGATGATGTTTAATCCTTGATACTTGTGCTTATTAACTTTAATTGGAATGCCTATAATGCATAATGATGTAAGAATGTCATTTTGGCAGAAAAAGAGAAGTTATAGCTGTAACTGTTTGCGTTTGTGTTCTTCTATCAGCAACATATACGGATGCGATTTGCAGGTTAAAGTAACATTAGGCAATGATTAATAGATGCATGCGAATTGTACAGTAAATTAGGTATATGGTTGCATAAGTGTTCTATATCCTGATACATGCTCGCTTAACAACTACAAGAACAATAAAGCCTTTATTCAAAGACAATTTGTGGGAAGCTAAACATGAGTTTATAAATGGAATCGTCATTGTCAAGTGCGGCCCATATTCTATGATGATTAAGCTGTTTATAAATGGTTGTAGAATTAGTGAATGGTTAGTAGATCACTTCACACAGTTGGTAATGTGTCCTTTTAAATTATATTTTATGCTTTATGCTCCCTTTCTTTCTGACTGAGCATGATGTTCTTGTTCCAGGAACCCTTGGTCCCGATATCAGAATATCAGAATTGTCGAAATGGAATAGCTTAGATGTAAGCTTTCTGATTATAAAGCACAAGTCAGTTGTGACTAACTGACTATTACAAATATATGTGTTGCGATCGTCAATAGCTGTTTGTGATTGCAGAAAGTACCCACACAGTTGCTGTTTAGCATGGTTGACAGAATCTTGGAGGAAAGTTTTGACAGGAAAAGTGGGGATGTGCCACATGTATGTGTTGTTTCTTATTATATACTATCCTCCGTTTTTATATAATGTTCCCATTTGTTGAATATATGAGTGTAGTATTTTAATAAAATGGGTACATTATATAAAAATGGAGGAAGTATTTGTTTTATGCTTGATTAATCTATGTTTGAGTTTGATTTTTAATATTGTATCTGTTGAATGCAGCGTGCAGCAGGCCTCCTAAAAAAACTTATACGAGAGATAGAGCGTCGATTTTCTAGTCAAGCAGAAAAGATAAAAAGTGTAAATTACGCAAAATCCTAAATTTAAAAGTTCACCGTTTACTTAAAGCAAGGTTTTCATGATTGAAATGTTTGCAGCAAAATAATCTCTGCAAAGTACGTGAAGGAAAGTTTCAGTCTAAAGTGAAAGCTCTTGAAACACTTGCTGTTGGAGCTACTGAAGAAAGTGAGGTATCTCTGGTGATGCTATGGTGTCAATTATTTCTTGTATTTCTTGTAGTGCTGGACTCCGAATGACTTTGTTTTTATCCGGGTTCTTTGTTAGGTTGCTGTAACCCATCTTAGGAGGATAAAGGTGCATGCTTAATCTTATCTTTAGTAGCTTTTGTATTTTAATGTGGTTTCATTATTGGATATGTCAGTATTGTCTCGTTTCTAAGCTAATTAAGGTTCATTGCATGCATGTTTTCAAAAGGTCCTCTGCCTACTGTAGTTGGGTTATAAGAACATAGAAGATTTTAGTGTTGATGTTACATAGGATAAATCCATTAAAGGAATAATAGATGCTAAGAGATACCATTTAAGGAGAAGCTAAAACATGCGAATTCTATTGAATCAGATAAGTACTCATTGTTTGCAAACAGATAACTAATAATTGTTTGTAAAATATACTTTTTTCCCTGATTTTCTGTTCCAGTCGGAGAAATCCAGATTAGAAGAAAAGAAAAAACATGGTGAGCAAGATGTGGTAAGATTAGCAAGGGAAAGGGATGAGCGTGATTCTGAAATCAAAGCATTAAAACAAGAACTGGAAACAGTGAAATTGTCATATGAGAAGCATGTCTCTACTTTAGAGGGTGAAGCAAAGAGCACTGAAACTGAGCTTCTGCTTAAGATAAATGAACTTCAGTGTAGTCTAGAAGATTCAAGGAAGAAAGAGAAGCAACTTGAGGAAATCTCAGAACAAGAGATTCAGAAATTTAAAGGCAGAGAACTTCGTTACAATTGCTTTATTGATTCCCAATCTAGTGATATACAGGTTTGATATTATCTCCTCCTCCCCCTCCCATTGCTAACTGTTGTGTCAAATTTGTTCATATATAAATTGAAATTTTATCTAATTTATGTGATGTATCACTGTATCACACACAGGGACTAAGAATGAACTTAGATTCCTTGAAGATAGACGTTCTCAAAACAAGAGATTGCTATCCTCTTGAATTCCAACATTTAGGTACCTGTGGTCCTTGTGGTTCTTCTTACAAGCTTCCCATTAATCATCTACTTATGAAATTCTATCCTGAGCAGGTGCAAAGCTTAAGGAGCTGGTGGATGCTGCGGAAAACTACCACGTGGTTCTTGGAGAGAATCGAAAGTTGTACAATGAAGTTCAGGACTTGAAAGGTAATTCAGTACTGCTCTACTATCCACACTGCTTTGTTCAAACAGTAGATTTATCTGTTGAAGGTTATCTTTGGCAGGAAATATTAGAGTATATTGCCGTATAAGGCCGTTTCTCCGAGGCCAGAATGAAAAGCAGACAACTATAGAGTTTATTGGTGACAATGGGGAACTTGTGGTTGCAAACCCTTCAAAACAAGGAAAAGACACCCGTCGATTGTTCAAGTTCAACAAGATCTTTGCTCCTGCAGCCAGTCAAGGTAACTGAAGTTGGAAGAAAGAACTATGTCAGAATTTTAAGTTTAGTGAAACACAATTTATTACTAGCAAATTTTAAGATGCCCTTAAATGACTTGGGTTCTAATTCTGTCAGAGGAGGTGTTTGTGGATACTCAACCATTGATCAGATCTGTACTTGATGGCTATAATGTCTGCATTTTTGCATATGGCCAAACTGGTTCTGGCAAAACATACACTATGGTATTTATGAATTATTTACTTTGCTTAATGCTTACAAGTTATATTTGTGAAAAACATCATCTCACATTTCCCCCTTTTTGATTGTCTGTATCTATAGACTGGACCTGATATGACATCAAAGAAGGACTGGGGGGTGAATTACAGAGCATTGCATGATCTTTTTCAGATTTCACAAAATCGGAGAAGCTCCATCTTGTACGAGGTTGGGGTTCAGATGGTTGAGATCTATAATGAGCAAGTCCGTGATTTGCTTATTTGTGACGGATCGCAAAAAAGATATCCTTTTGTCTGTGCAATTATGTGCCAAAATTGTAATTTGTTTGGTAGTTTGTTTCTTTTTTTGCAAATTACAACCATTTTTTTTTTCTTTTTTTTTTTTTTATCAAACAATGGTTAGACTTTTTTACCACATTTTGGCGTCTATGAAAGTCTGCAAAATCTCGTCTTATTAGTGCATCTGTAGTAGATGGTACTATGCTAGTTAAGAGTGTGAGTGTGACTTGCAATGTGTGTTTAATAAAATAAGGTTTGTAATCATTTAACTGTTCTTTTTTAGCTATTTCAAGTTTATTTCATTGTCTTAGTTTGTCTTTTATTCCTCGTAGATTTAATCGGGTCGCGCATGAGCTTGCTACTTGCGCTACTCACCTGTAATACCTTTTCTTTACCCCTGGCAAAAAAAAAAAACTGTTCTTTTTTACCTCAAATGCAAGGATGGAAAATTCTTTTGAGCATGTGCTTGTATTTCAATATTGAATACTGACCATAGTCGAAATTGATTCTTACTCTATCGAAGGTGTCCGGGCTTCATATGAAAATGATACTTCTTATACGATCGAAGGAACCGTGGTCCTCCCTTCATATGAAATATGTGCTTTTTTATCATATAGTTTTTTCTATAACAAAGACATTTAAAAATCAGCTTTTTTTCTTTCTAAATATGATTTCTCATTATTTAGCCCTCTTAAGCTATCCTTTTTATGGGCATGCTATAGTTAGGACACGAAGACCTTTTTTCTTTTTTTTTCTTTTTTTGTAGGCATTGGTCTCTATAGTTTGAGGGAGATTTTTTATGTCTAAAGGTCCGACTTTTCCTGGGATAACATAGAGCCATAGGCGTTGAGCTGATCTTTTAAGAATTGAGACTTGAGAGAGTATGACATTTTCTATTGCATGCTTTTGTGTTAATTGAATGTGGTTTTCCACACAAGTCCTTCACACATTTATCTATTGTGTCCATGTTTTAGATTAAAAAGGTACTATTATTTGCCTTCTCTGAGAATTTTTCTTTAACTTGCACACACTTGGGATTTGGAGCACTACACAACCCAACGGCTTGGCTGTACCAGATGCAAGTATGCATCCTGTTAAGGCTACTACTGATGTGCTTGAATTGATGAATATTGGATTCATGAACAGAGCTGTTGGTGCCACAGCTCTCAATGAACGCAGTAGCAGATCTCATAGGTTTGGCTTGCTGATTTTTGTCAAAATTTCATCTTGGAAATTTGACCTTTTTTTTTCTTATTTAATTTGCTGGAATATTTACAGCATTCTTACAGTCCATGTACGTGGCACTGATCTAAAAAGCAACTCTGTTCTGCGTGGTTGTCTCCACTTGGTTGACCTTGCGGGAAGTGAAAGGGTTGATCGTTCTGAAGCAACAGGAGATAGGTTGAAGGAGGCACAACATATCAACAAATCATTGTCCGCTCTCGGAGATGTCATTTTTGCGCTAGCCCAGAAGAACTCTCATGTGCCATATAGAAATAGCAAACTTACCCAAGTTCTTCAAAGCTCTTTAGGTATACACTGATTTCGTTTTGCACTTTTGCTTATTACTAAATGGTTTCATGATCCTACACTAATTTATGTATATCCAGGATCATTTTTCCTTTGGTTAGATATTGACGCTGGGATATATATTTGTGACGTAGGTGGGCAGGCAAAGACATTGATGTTCGTCCAGCTTAACCCTGATGTCGAGTCTTATTCTGAAACTGTTAGTACTCTGAAGTTTGCTGAGAGGGTATCTGGGGTGGAGTTGGGTGCAGCACGGACAAACAAAGAGGGAAGAGATGTCAGAGAACTAATGGATCAGGTCGGTTTGTTATGATGTCTACTACATTTTATTAATCTAGAACACCTCTCCTTGATGCAAATTCAGTATTTTTGCCAACTGCCAGAGAAGACATTACTTTGAAGAAAGTATTAAATATTTACACTGTATTTTAGTTGATCTAGGTTTCTGTCTTGTGAAGTTGTTAAATTGATTTTTTGATTAGGAGATTAGAAACGGTATTGTAACCAACTCACTTGCAGTTACAAGGTATACTATAAAAGATAAATCTTAAAAATGAATGTTACACTTCTGAAAAGCAAATTTAAAAGCATCATTGCATGCTTTAATTGCTTGTTTGTTGATACTATGCTGGATACCTATCACGGTGAAATTGTCAACTTTTCACCTTTAAAATGACTTAAGTAACTTCGGGATATCAGATTTGTCTCCGCTTTGGCGTAATCAATAGAAAAATGATTCTTATCATACACGACTCTTTCACCACGTTACTATGCCGACATTTGATGGTATCATGTCACTTTCTATACTCTTTGGTTGATATGATTCATGTTAGCGCATTCTTTGGTTAATTTTATATTCGTCAGCTATCAGTGCACTTAATTTAAGTTCATGGCTGATAGGATAAGTTGGCTTTGAACCATGTTTTTCAGTTAGTATTATTTTTTTTTTATTCTGTTTTTTTAATATTTTGAAGGTGGCATCTCTAAAAGATACTATTACAAAGAAAAATGAGGAAATTGAGCGCTTCCGCCTTGCCAAGGTCACTGCAAGCAGCGAGAAACGAGGTATGAACTCGCTCAGGATTGGGGTTTCTTCTCCGAGAAGGCACTCGGTTGGGTCAGCGAGGAATACGCGCAGATCACCTGGCCAGAGTACCAGAGCAGCTTCTGATCAAGACTATTGTTCAGAACATAGTGATAGACATTCAGAAGCCGGTTCACAGCAGTCAGTTGAAGAACTAAAAAATCAAAGGGACATCCTGAGGCATTCCAATCATCCTGTATCTGACGCAGGTCAAAATCTTAATGATGACATAGATCTTCTGGGATTTGGTGATGTGGATTCTGAAGAGAGACTAAGTGATATATCTGATAGCGGTCTTTCTATGGGGACTGAAACTGATGGTTCTATTTCCAGTGTCGTGGAATATACACTTTTTCCTGAAGCGACAAAACCATCTGACAATACGGAAAAGTATGTGCATCTATCACTCAAGTTTATATTTGTGTTTGGTTTTAAGTTGCACAAATTACAGCATGATACTATATCAAGGTTACACCTTTGTATTTTATTCACATTTGTTTTCATGACGAGATGTGAAACATAGATACAGAAGTTGATTTTTTCTGTTATCTTAATCTAGTAATACATCTGGACATCTGGTAGTAGGGTCACAACTTACATATTACACTGTTTTGACAGATATTATGGCCTTCTGACAAGGGCGATTAGAACATATCCAGCCATATAGCAGTTTAACCAATATTTTTGGAATATTGCAGGGCCACTGTACCGTCCAAACTTCCCAAGGCTCCATTGAGACAACAAACTGGGCCTTCTCGGTTATCACTTAGCAAAGCACCTTCCAAAGCTGTAGTATCAAGTATGTCTATATTCAAAAGTTTAAATATGATATTTGTTTGCTTGTTCTTCATTCTGTCTTGTAATGAGCAGTTTTCACTTGCGCTTATCAGTTGCTTTTTCTTGCTGTAGTGAGGCATGCCATCTTATTTCAGTTCCTTGGTGCTTGCCATTTTATTACCTATTTGAGTTGTGACTTTTTCTTTGGGAAAAAGGGAAGAATTATAATAGATTATATACCCCTGGGTCCCCCGGCATATTTTCCTCAACAGCAAAAGCAAGTATCCCAAATATAGGATTAATCTGTCTCATCATTGTGGATGAGTAAGCAGAGAGAAAGTTTAGAGCTTTCACCCCACCTTGGAAGTTGGACATAAATCTGACTTTCAGAAAGAATATCCCTTTGTAGCATTAATTCGAGAATAATCAATCCTAAGGTCATCAACATACTAGAAATTCCTATGGAATATTGGAATGTACTATGTATTAGTTTCCGTAAGATTGACAGAAATACTGCCATATTACTGCCCAGTCAAGGTGTCATGTTAGTCTTCATATTAGCTATTACTTCATCTCTGTTAATATATTGATTGCTATTCGTCTGAACAGGTGCTAAAAAGATTACAAGTACAAACTCTTCATCAGTGAAGCCAAAAATCAGGCCTCCCAACGGCTCCAAGCGGTGGCAGTGAGCACATTCATGCTGCAATTCTCTTGCGGCAACCTGTGTTCTGTAGCTAACCCGTCACCTAACGACCTTAAGCTTTCATGGTCTTAATTATGTCTCTGTTGTAACAAGTTGTGTGTATTATAGGTGTTATTTAGTTGGGGTTTATTTATCCGCCGATTTGATGCTCTAAGCATGAGGCCATGAGTTCATTACTTAATCCTGATACAGGCTTCAGGACTGTTGTAATTTATGCATATCATTGTCTTCATGAACGCTTTGGTAGTTTAAGATCATGATATAGTACTGTTAGAGTATTTTTGTATAGATAAACAGTCATGGTGTGGCGTTGCTATCAACCAAAAGAATCAGAAGAATGACGGAAATGCAGCAGGAACACAAGAGGTAATTTAGGGTGAATCAATTTTAATATCGGGGATATGCTAAGCCTACTGACGGTTGCTGAGTCATGTGTTTTATTTCGTCCATTGATCTATATTTTCTGATCCTGCCTTAGCCAAACTAGTATGGTGTAGTTAGTCTTGTCTAAGGCGGTGTTAATAAAGCGGATTTAGTCACCAAGAAGGCAACAAGTCATGCAGATTAGTGGAAAGGAAGATCAAACTAATCTGTTTTATAATGTATTTGAGTACGGCCGTTTTACAGATGAATTGTGATCTGATTAAGTGAAATGTCCTTATAAATATGTTTAATAATACCAAATAAAAGATGGTTTCTTTTATTAAATCGAATATTAAAGATGAACAATTCTCTTATTTTTCAAAGTTTACAATGGGGAGGCCCTCCCAAAAACATGTACTTCCTCCATTCCAATCAATTCTATACATTTAGGGGGCGTTTGGTTAGGGGTCTATAAGAAAGGGAAAGGGAAACAAAGTTATTGATTCCCTTTGTTGGTGTTTGTTTGACACAATCAAAGGGAATTGAACTCCCTCCCTTACCCCTCATTCCTTCTAATTCCTTACCCCCACCCCCAAGAGTATGAGATTTCATTACCCTTGTTACCCTTCAACCACTTTCTTCACCTATCACCACACTTACAACCACCACCACAATAGGCACCACCAAACCACCACCACAATAGCCACCACCATGACGCCACCACCACCGCCACCGCCGTCACCACCACCACAACCCTAACACTTCCCCACCACAACCACCGTGAAACCCCCACCACGATCACTATCATGACACTCCACCACCATCACCGTCGTGACCACCGCCACCGTCACCGCCATGACATCTCGACCACCACCATCGCCACCACCGCCATGACACCTCCACCACCATCACCGCCGTGACCACCACCGTCGCCACCACCACCACCACCACCGCCATAACACCCCATCACCGCCACGACCGCCATGACACCTCCACCACCACCACTATGCCACCTCCACCACCATCACTGCCGCCAGTAGATAAGTGATTGTTTGTGGTGATGTGTGTTAGTGGTAGGAGTGAGTGTGAGCGAACCATTAGTTATCTTTCTTAGAGTAACCAAACAACTAATTAAGTTTTAGGTAATCCCTTTCCTTTCCCCTCCTACCCTTTCTTATTTCCTTTCCCTTTCCCTTTCCCCTTTCTTATTTCCTTTCCCTTTCCCTTTCTCCAACCAAACGCCCCCTTATTTTATTCACGTTTATCAATGCTCGTTTTCTTTTGTTAATATTGTTAGTTGCATACCGATAAAAATTATAAAACTTTGATATTCACAATGTATTCGGTAAGACAATTTAAATAAGATCTCAGTTGACTATTTTTTATGTTATATATTAGAAGTTGTGTCAAAAATTTTACTCAACTTATAAATAGTGCCAGAAAAGTGAAATATATAGAATTGAATGGAATGAAAGAAGTATTTGCCTATTATAACTCCTACCATCTTATATCATTCCAGATTAGTATTGAATGCTTGTACTTGATTTGCTCGAGTTTTTCAAGAGTCGTGTCATAATAATGTAACCTCCTACTATAACACCACCACTAAGTCTCCCTATATCCATCACAAGCTTGTAACGGGTCAAGTTTTTCCACTTGTTGTGTATATAAGACAAAATATTGAAAATCTCAAATGTCTTATTTTTTCTACCCAAGTGTTGACCGATCGCAAGTTTGCGACGAATATGTCCGTCACACATGAGAATTTGTGTAACAACTTTTTGCTAATCCTTGTTCAGAGAGACGCCCATTTCCCATTGGCGGAGCATGTTCTGTTTTAGGGGTTCTAATAATTCCGCCCCATTGTAGACGGGTTTCCCAACCCGGTGAGGTGCTAAAACACTCTTTTGGGTAGTATATGAGTATTTATGCCTCTCAAGGGCGACCCACCAATTATCGCTTTCAACCATTTTATCACAGACATCGGTTTGTGATTCTATAGTAGGAAAAATACGAATTTTTTGGTGTATTGGGGTTATTTACCCAATTAATTGGGTAAATAGAGTTGTTTTGAAATTAATTGGGGTTATAGTGTCCACGTGGACACTTTTCGCTTTTTTCGCAGAAATTGAGCAAAGCCGCTGAGATCTTCAGCGGCTTTATTACGCGTTTTTTTTTAAAACGTAAACTTTCCAGGGTCTTAAAAGCTGGGGGGAGAAAATAGGAAGAGGAAAAGCCGCTACTCTTCTCAGCGGCTTTGCCCAAAACCAAAAAAAAAATTGAAGATAGAGTAGAGCCGCTGATCATCCCAGCGGCTTTGGCCAAGCATTAATCATACATTGAAAAGGGCAAAAACTGTGTAAGAAACATCAGAAGTAATCCAATGAGCAATATCACCAGCTGAAACACCAACACCGTCTCCTATTCACCGCCATCAAAAAACCTTAAATCCCTCTCCAAAACCCTCTGAAAAACTTGAGCCCTAATCTTATACGAACAATTAAACGCCGCTTCCCACAAACACGCCTTCTGAAAATAACTCGAAACCAATCTCGCACCAAACAACCCCGCAATCAACGCTCCATCTTTCTTAATCGAATTAACATCACACAAAATCGACGAAAACGAACCTGCTTTTGGAACGATTCTCGACAACGAATACACGGATATTGCGCTGAAAGCCCAGCCTTGAAGGATGAACTTCCACTCGGATTGAAGGTAGGGTTTGATGGTGGAGAAAGAATTGGGGGTTGATGAAGTGCAATTTAGGGAAATTGAGATATGCCCAGCCCTTCTCAATGTATGATTAATATGGCCACCGTAGGCCTGTATATCCCTTTGATTTGGCTGGATATTGAGTTAGAGTTAGAAAAGAAAAGCAGGTGGCTTGGGGAAGAATCTTATAGGAGGGTGCGAAACGCTCTGGCCCCGACGGAGCTACACCCTCTCGTTTTGAGAGAAAGTGCCCTTTAGTGAAAATATGGATCGCCGAGCGCAGCCGGGTCAACTCGGCTCACAACTCAATCCTAAAGTCATCAGGTATAAAAGAAAGGGGCACGCAAGTATGGTAGCTGAAGAAGAGAGGAAGTGAGATCCGAAAGGGGTGTTTGAGTATACATACAGTGAGACTATAAAAGAAGCAAAGACGCTGGTCTTCTAAGCGGTCTACCATTTTTTCCTTTTTTTTTTAATTTTTTTTAATTTTTGGGGAAAGCCGCTGAGAAAAGTAGCGGTTTCACTCTTCCTCTTTTCTCCCCCAGCTTCCAAGCCCCTGAAAAGTTTACGTTTTAAAAAAATCCTACTAAGTAAAGCCGCTGAAGACCTCAGCGGCTTTGCTTAATTTCTGCAAAAAATCGAAAAGTGTCCACGTGGACACTACAACCCCAATTAGTTTCAAAACAACTCTATTTACCCAATTAATTGGGTAAATAACCCCAATACACCAAAAAATTCGAAAAATACATTGATTATTCTTTATTTCAAATGGTCAAATGCGACGGAACTAATGCAACGCTTCTAAAGCTTGTTACAAACAGTCAAACAGGGTCGTCTAGTGAGTAATGGATTTGAGAGCCGTGCACTATTTTTGTATAGTAAGTCTTGCTTGCGACGGGTCACCATTTGTGACGGATATTTTGTGAGATAAAATGGATACAAAATGAGTTAGTGGAGAAAGGGGACCACATGAATAGTGTTGGAGAGAGAGAAAGTGAGTATTTTGTGAGAGCAAAGGGTATCCGTCACAAGCTTGCGACGGATAGTGCGGTTGCAAATAAGAATTTGTGATTTTTGTACCTTTAAATTGCGGTGTTATTGTTGTCACAAAAAAAAAGGAAAAAAATTGCGCGTTACTTTAAATAGATTCTCAATACGAAATATTTTGGGTACCGAATCTAAAATACTTTTGGACTTGTTGATTAACCGTTGTGGTCAAAAGTACGTAAATACTAAAAATTCAAAAGTACATGCTTAATCTTAAAAGCAATCTCAGCATCATTTTCAGACCTATACTTGAGCTAAGCACCTTATTATGGTGCAATTTTTAAAGAAAAGTAATATTAAAGTTGTAATTTATAAAAAAAGATTGTAAGATTGTAATATTTTAAAAGTGGTTTTTAAAAGGTCGTAATCAATAATATTCTCTTAATTTAAACAAATTAGGCGTCATAAACTTTAACCCAAGGATTGTATTACGCTAGTAACAAGATTTGAACCTCGGGATGTTTACGAACTTTCATGACTTTACAAACTAAGCTAATTGTGAAATGTAGCAGTAACAATTACATTATTAATGATCATGACAATTGACAATAATTAAAGTAGTATAGACTGATTACTTATGTTTTGGTAAAAATTTAACGGGTTGTTAACTTAGATTGTGAGTCAATTTAAAGTGATCAATCCCTAACTCCGAACGAATTGGGATACGATAGTTTGAATTAAAGTAAAAACGTCGAAAAGAAATATTAACATAGGAGATTGGTGACGCGGAAAACCTTATATGGAAAAACTTGGGGGAAGTTAGAATCTCACTAATTTGGAACTAGAATTGAGACGAATTACGCGAGTGAGGAAATACAAGGGCTATTTGTGTTTTACTAGAGGGGTATTGCTAAAACCGTCTGAATTAAAATTAGTGGAGCTGAATTGAATTGAATGAATCTGAACTGAATAGATCTGAACTGAAGTAAAGAGTTTATTTATAAAGAGAAAAATTGAACTGAACTAAATAAAACTGAAGTAATTAGACTAAACTGAATAGAGCTAAATTCAACTAAAATAAGCTGAAACTAAATTTAAAAGTAAATAGCCTTATTAGTTTTTACATCGGTAAGTAATTCAAAATTAGTTCAAATATATATCTTTAAAGGTAGATTTCAAATTGGGTCACTTATTAAAAATGAGAACTTAGTTTATTTAATTATTTTGGATAGGAGGAATTGTTTTTTCTTTCAAATAAATTTACTTCTCCAATGAAAAGGGTATCAGAGAAATGAAAGAGGAAAACATATACATACGACTATGAATTACGGAAATCGATGATAATTACATTATGTCGGTATCCGAAGAAAAAAAAAGAGCAAAACATACATTAAAAATGAGTTTCATTGAAACATTACATAATAATGTCAAGATATATGAGCTTAGGGTGAGCACAGTTACGCGTTTGAAATTATACTCTTGTTGGTTGTTAACAATCTATTAAAATCCACTATAAGAAAACCACAAGTCACTAAAAGGACAAGTTGGGGGTGTAGCTCATATGGTAGAGCGCTCGCTTCGCATGCGAGAGGCACGGGGTTCGATTCCCCGCACCTCCATTTCCATTTTGTAAATTACGAAATTTCTTTTAGTGCTAGGGCTAACCTGCATGTTACTTTCACAGAAACTACTCTAAATTGAAATGATTGACACTCCGTTTACCTTCTACTAGATTTTAGACTAATGTATGTAGCATACCGTATCACCATTGTCAGATCACCTCGGAGCGGTGTCAATTGTCACCACTCACCACGATACGATCACAAAACTGTCGCATAAAAGAATTTGGGGTATATATTTAGCGATGTGATGGTCAGACCGAGATCGCAAGACGAAGATGGGAATATTAATAGCGCTCACAATTGTATGGAAAATGTGCATCCAACACTAAGAGTGTGACAAATAACGCACAATAGATTACAGTTAGCATAATTATAAAGCTAACAATTTTGGAGCAGAAGAACAAGTGAGTGAGTAGTCCTTTAATGCTCTCTGCTCCCTTCACCACAAATAATATTGTGTGATCTTCAGATTTGATTAAATGTTCTTGTGTTTGTTTGATCTGACACAATCCCATGTGAGACATTATCCTCTGGGGCCTGCCCTTCTTGCTGTCTTACATTATCCCTTTTATCGCTACTCTTATTCAACGATAATATCCATCTTAAATTTATAACATGCGAAGCTTAATAGAGAAAAATAAAATGAAGATATATATGACCCGTTTTCATTTTATGACGGATATTACCGTCTTAAGAGAGACTACTTGTTTCCAAAATATTGGATATTGTCTCTCATTGACCCAGATCATGAACAAGTAGTACAAGTGCTATAGAGGGGATAATTTGGAGCTTGAACTTTTTTTTCATTTTTTTACTTTTGACAAGTATTGGAGCTTGAACTGTTAGAAACAAAGAAAATAACAATCTGAAAATTAGTTTACTATTGATTACAGAGTTTTATTTATATACATACATAAGACGGTTACTTTTGGATAGATACAACTATTAACCAAAAGACACAACTTTTCATAAGAAGCAGTTAACTTTCAATGTTCAATGAACATTACTCTTCATTCCCTCCCTTAAACTAAACTGTATGTCACAGTTAGTTTACATGTATAGTGCAAACTCCTAGCTCCTTTCTCAATCTTTGGAATGTTTCCAACTTCAACGGCTTAGTGAACACATCAGCTATTTGATCATTTGTACCACAATACTTCAAGTCTACAATTCCGTCATTCGCAAGATCACGTAAAAAGTGAAAATGCACTTGAATATGCTTACTTCTTCCATGGAAAACGGGATTCTTTGATAACTTAATGGTTGAGCTATTATCACAATAAATTACTGTGTTTTCACTTCCTTCATACCCAAGTTTTTTTAGTACCCTTTTCATCCATATTGCTTGAGTTGAAGATGCGGCAGCGGCTACATATTCTGCTTCCGTTGTACTTAAAGTAACTATTGGTTGTTTACGGGATGACCAAGCTATAGCAGCAGAACTTAAAATAAATGCATAGCCAGATGTACTTTTTCTATCATCAGCGTCAATCACTATCCGTGAATCCAATCAACTCCTTGTTGCCATCTTTCTTATAAAACAATCCAAAATCTGAAATTCCCTTCAGATAACGTAAAATTCTTTTCGCGGCCAATAAATGAAGTTGTGTAGGTCTCGACACATATCTGCTAATCAAACTCACAACATACATAATATCTGGTCTTGTGGCTGTGATATACATCATGCTTCCTACCAATTTCCTATAAAAGGTTTCATCTACCTTCTCTTCATTATGGTCTCCGGAGATTTTCGAGCCCGGGACAATTGGATTTTGAACAGGGTTACATTCCTCCATCCCGAACTTCTTTAATATATCGAGCACATATTTCTTTTGGTTAATAAAAATTCCTTTGCTTAGTTGTGATACTTCTATCCCCAAAAAAATATCTTATTTTGCCAAGGTCTGACATATCAAATTCATTCATCATTGATTTCTTAAATTCGACAACCATATTTTCATCGTCTCCCGCATAAGTCAAATCATCAACATAAAGGCTTACCACCAACAATTTACCTTCTTTACTGACTTTTGTAAAGAGAGTAGGTTCACTATCACATTTTTCAAATCATTCTTTTATAAAATACGCTTCAATGCGACTAAACCATGCTTTAGGTGCCTGCTTGAGCCCGTACAAGGCTTTGTTGAGTTTGTAAACTTTGTGCATTTCGTTTTTCACCTCATAACCTCTTGGTTGATCAACATATACATCCTCTATAAGGTTACCATAAAGAAAAGCAGATTTAACATCTAATTGGTAAAAATACCAGCCTCGTTGCGCAGCCAATGCAAGAAACATTCTAACTGTATCCATACGTGACACAGGTGCATATACTTCTTCGTAGTCAATCCCATATTTTTGCGTGTACCCCTTAGCGACCAAGCGAGCTTTGTATTTATCTACCTTACCATTCTCATTAACCTTTGTCTTGTATACCCATTTAACCCCAATTTTTTTTTGCCCCTTCAGGAAGCTCTGTCAAATACCAAGTATTGTTTCTTTCAATTGATGCTATTTCTGAATTCATTGCTTCTACCCACTTTGGGTCAGCCGCTGCTTCTTTATAACATGTTGGACTTATTTTAACAGAAAGTGCCCAATTAACAGGAAGCTCTTCATCATCCGAAAGCCCTTCTCCGGAAACGTAATCGTTAGTCGATGTAGGAGTTCTTTTAACTCTTGCACTTGATCTTATACCAGAAGCATTTGGATTACCATTATCTTGTTCGTCTAATTCATTTTCATTATTTGCTAAGTTATTGCCACTAGAAATGACCCCTGAATTCCCAATGATCTGTTCATCTTCATTGTTGACTGAACCATTGTTGTTTACTTCACCAGATTCATAAAGCCCCTCATCATCACCCCATTTCAAATCAATGACAATCTCTTTCTCAAGACTTTTATCCCAATTCCAACTCTTGTCTTCTTCAAAAATAACATCTCGACTTATTACGATCTTTTTATTAACAGGGTCGTAAAGTCGTAAGCCTTCGACTCTTCACTGACTCCTAAAAGAATGCAACTGCTACTTTTGTCTTCTAATTTTCTTCTCTGAGCATCTGGAATATGTGCGTGACCGACGCATCCAAACACTCTAAAGTGAGACACTGAAGGTTTAAATTCCGTTCCATGCCTCTTCCGGTGTCTTATTTTTTATCGAATAAGTAGGAGACCTATTCTATACATAAATACTCCAGTTGACCGCCTCAGGCCAGAATGTCTTCGGCATACTTTTCTCTGATAACATACTTCGTACCGTATTCATCACTGTCCGATTTTTTTCTTTCCGCAACGCCATTCTGCTATGGCGTGTATGCTGCAGTTAATTGTCTCTGGATTCCATTTTCTTTGCAAAAAAGGTTAATTCATCTGAAGTAAACTCTCCGCCACGATCAGTCCTCAAAGTTTTAATAGAAAGATTTGTTTCTTTCTCTACACGACTCTTAAAGAACTTAAAATAAGCAAAAGCATCGGATTTGTTATTCAGAAAATATACCCATGCTTTTCTGGTGTAATCATCAATAAAACAAATGAGATGCCTCTTCTGGCTATTTGATATTGGAGTAATCGGTCCACAGATGTCAGCATGAATGAGTTCGAGTTTCTGAGATGCCCTTCATGTACTATGCTTAGGGAAAGAGTCACGATGTTGCTTGCCTTTCAAACAATCAGTGCACACAGTCTTGCTTTCGTTGATTTTGGGTAGTCCCCTTACCATTCCTTTTTGTTGTAATGTTTTGAGACCTTTATACCCTAGAGGACCATACCTCATATGCCAAAGATCAGTGATATAGTTTGAAGACAAACGAGGACTTCAATTTTTCTGCTTGTTTTTCACACTGCAACACATATACTTTATTTGCCGTCATGTCTAGTTGAATAACCAAACCTCTTGAAGGATGATAAATTTGGCATTGCTTTGATTTGAATAACACAGTCATTCCTTTCTCTTGTAATTGACCTATGCTAAGCAAATTATTCTTCAATTCCGGCACATAAAAAACATTTGTCACCACATAACTAGTACCTTTCAGTAACAACCTTACGTTCCCTTTCCCAATAACATCCATCCTCATATTATTTCCTAATCTCACTGTTTGTTTGAAATTATCATCAAACTCATAAAATAAGGAACGATCGCCACACATATGGTTACTACAACCCGAATCAAGAAACCATAAGTTATTGTGATTGCCTCTATGTAATCCTTCAAATGCCATAAGCAATATTTCTTCCGACTTGTCAAATTCCACATAATTTTCTTTCTTTCCCATTTGGGACATTCATACTGATAATGCCCAAGACTGTGACATTTGTAACATTCAATGGTAGATTTATCGTAGGATTGCCGACCTCGTCCTCTACCCCTACCTCCTCGAGATGATGTCCTTCCACGCTCTCTTGCACTATATTCTTCCCCATGAGTGACCCTGAGTGCCTGTTCCTCTTCCTCTCCGTTCATGAACTTTTGTTCATGAACAAGTAGTGAACTTTGTAAGGCATCTACAGATAGACTATCAATATCCTTTGACTCTTCTATGGAGCATACAATATAATTCCATTTATCTGTCAGAGTTCTCAAAATATTCTCAACGATTTTCACATCAGTAATGTCTTCTCCGCAATTTCTCATATCGTTTGCGATAATCATCACTCGACTAAAGTAGTCAGTGATAGACTCCTCTCTTTTCATCGCGAGTATTTCAAAGTTTCGATGAAGACGGTTGAGTTGAGCCCTTTGTACACGAGCATTTCCCTGACATTTCATCTTCATAGAATCCCAAAGTTGTTTGGATGTCTCCTTTTAATTTGTGTGATAGTTTTTAGAATTGTCTTGTCAAGAGATTGGAACAAATAATTCTTAGCCTTCAGATCTTTCAATTCTGATTCTTCGAATGTTTTCTTTTGTGCATCGGTCAATGCCTCCAGATTGCTAGGTTGTACAATACCCGATTCCACGACTGTCCAATATTCTTTGGACCGAAGGAGATTTTCCATGACCATGCTCCAATGGTCATAATCACAATCAAACCTAGGAATAGCAGGTTGAGCAAAGTTGCTACTTGCCTCTGCCATTTCTTTCTTAATCTCTCAATTTTCTATCTTATTATTTTTTTGAAAACCTTGCTCTGATACCAGAATATTAGAAACAAAGAAAATAACAATCTGAAAATTAGTTTACTATTGATTACAGAGTTTTATTTATATACATACATAAGACGGTTACTTTTGGATAGATACAACTATTAACCAAATGACACAACTTTTCATAAGAAGCAGTTAACTTTCAATGTTCAATGAACATTACTCTTCATGAACTCGATACACAAAACTACTCCGAATAATGAGTTCCACAAAAATCTCACATAAGCTAAATGGTTAATGGATTAAGGGATTGTTTGGTTACCCACTAAAAACGTAAAAATTTAAATTCACGTGAATTGTAAATTTGACTTTTTGTTTGGTTATTCCAATTTACATGGATTTGCAGTTCCCATGAATTGCAATTCCTACATAACGGATGAAGTGAGTGAGAATGCTTATATGAATTGCACTGGTTACCTGACAAACAAACAATATTTTCTAATTCAGATAATTCTAAAATCATGTGTTTTACGACTTCCTAAGCAATACAAATTTCTACATGCAATCAAACGACTCTTAAATATGCAAAATAAGTTTTTATTAAGAGGCTTAAAAGCATTAAAAAATTATTACAATCAATGACAAGACAAATTCTTGTTTCAAACCAAGCATATTCGTTTGAAGCTATAAGAGGGTTAAATAACTACCATTTGTTAGCGGATATAGTGGATATTGAATATTTATCTTATTCGATAAGTTTTGTATATTTTTCTATTATCTTGTATTAGCTACGTAGTTTGTTCATACACAAACTCAAACTATTATATGACTATATATGTATGTTTCTGATATTCAATACAACACACAAAATTATTTTTACCTTCTTTGTTTTCTATATGGTATCAGTTAGGTTTCGATTTTTTTTCTAATCAACACTAACGATGACAGGCGCGATTATTCCTACCACCTCTCACACAACTAAACTCATTTATCTTCTTTCCAATAACGATGGAGTCGGAGCCAAAATTACCCATGTGGTGCTCACCTGATCCAGTTATGCGGAATGGTCGAAAGGGTTTCGTAATGATTTGGGGGCGAAGAGGAAATCCCAGATTTATTGATGGGAGTCTCGAGAAGCCGGCAGATGACTCGACAGATCTTGACGACTGGCTGACGGTAAATTTTACCGTCATTGCTTGGATTTTTAACACGATCGAGCCAACACTTCGCTCTCAGATCTCTTATCGGGACACTTCGGCGGAATTATGGGAAGATATTCGTCAACGTTTCTTGCATGGAAATGGAGTTAAAATTTATCAATTGGAATCTGATATTTCCAATTGTAAATGTGTTATACAGGACCCTATCTCGAGGACGATTGGTGAAGGTGCACTCATCGATGGGCTCTATATCTTGGTCGCGGATTCATCAAGTCGTGTTAATGTGGTCGAAGACAAGGGCAGTTTTGAGCTTTGGCACAAACGGTTAGGGCATCCGTCACTACAAGCTATGAAGCTTATTCCTCAAGTCAGTTGTTTTAAACGTAATTTGGATATTAAATCTTGTGATATTTTCTTTCGGGCCAAACAAACTCGTTCCGTTTTTCCATTGAGCAATAATAAGGCCAATTCTTTGTTTGAGCTAATTCATTGTGATATTTGGGGTCCTTATATTCCGAACCGTGCTTGCGGGTCACGTTATTTTCTCTCCATTTTCGATGATTTATCACGATTCGTATGGGTGTTTTTGATGAGAACGAAAGATGAGGTAACTAGACTCTTACAAGAATTTTTTGCTCTCATTAAAAGGCAATTTAATCGTGATATCAAGAAAGTGCGTAGCGATAATGGAACGGAATTCAAACCTTTACTACCTTATTTTCGTAAGCATGACATTATTCATGAGACATCTATGGTTCGGACACCTCAACAAAACGCAAGAGTAGAGCGTAAGCACAGACACATTCTCAATGTGGGCCGTGCCTTACGGTTTCAAGGGGGGCTTCCTCTCGACTTTTGGGGGTGAATGCGTTCTCACAGCAACTCACTTAATTAATAGAACCCCTACTCGAATTCTACAAGGGAAAACACCTTACGGGTTGTTCTTTGGGCGTAAGGCAAATCTTTAATTGCTTCGGGTGTTTGGGTGTTTAGCATATGCCAAAGATTTAAATCCAACAGAAAAATTTGCAAGCCGAAGTCGCCGTTGTGTTTTTGTTGGATACCCCTTTGGAAAGAAAGTTTGGAACTTATTTGACCCGGAAATCGGTGATTACTTTCAATCTCGTGACGTAAGTTTCATTGAGTCGGAATTTCCGTTTGTTGATAAAGTTGTGCAAATACCATCAGATGTTGCTAGTTTGGATGACGAGGCGGTTATGCCTTCTGATCCGGAACCGCGGCTTAACAGCCCTACCACACGTGATAATTCAACCGTGTTACATTCTGATGACACCCTGTTTCGCCTTCATTCTCTACTGATTTGCGCAGTGATAATGAGGCGAATAATCTCGAGGTTGAGGACGATGTGGGTATGAGGCACATGAACCCATTCTCGGGAGGGGCAAGCGTGATAAGATTCCTAACAAAAATCACAAAGATTACATTTCTTGGGATCACATTAACGCGATTGAGCCATCCGAGTCATCTTCATCCGTTCCGTTCTCAGGTAGTGTTTATCCTTTAACTCATTTTGCGAAATACGATGCATTTTCGCATACACATCGACATTTTCTTGCAGCCTTGACTCGTGACGTTGAACCCACCTCGTTTGTTGAAGCTATGCGTGATCCTCGCTGGAAGTCTGCTATGACGGACAAAATTACAGCCCTTGAATCCAATAATACCTGGAACGTGTGTGATTTACCACCAGGTAAGAGTGCCATTGGTTGTATGTGGGTTTATAAAATTATTAAGCGTAATGCAGACGGGTCCATATCATTGAGAGGTTCAAGGCTCGTCTTGTTGTTCTCGGAAATCACCAAGAAGCAGGTATTGATTTCACTGAAACATTTGCTCCCACCGTTAAGATGGTGACAGTTCGTACCTTCTTAGCTGTTGCGACTATTAAGAAGTGCGAATTACATCAAATGGACGTACATAATGCGTTCTTTCATGGTGATTTGTCGGAGGAGGTATATATGCGAATGCCGCCTGGATTTAGTCGTGATGTCAAAAGTAAGGTTTGTCGACTTCGTAAATCTCTTTATGGGCTAAAACAAGCTCCACGGTGTTGGTATGCGAAGCTAAATGCGGCCTTATCTACCTATGGTTTTGTGATGAGCGCTTCCGATAATTCTTTGTTCACTTATCGTAAGGATGAAATTGATATGCACATTCTTGTTTATGTCGATGATTTGGTTATTGCGGGTAATAATTCCAGTGCTATTTCCGATTTCAAGGCCTATCTAAGTAAATGCTTCTACATGAAAGATTTGGGTAAATTGAAGTACTTTCTTGGGTTGGAAGTCGCGACAAGCTCAAAGGGACTCTTTGTTTGTCAATGATAATACACCCTTGATTTGATTTCCGAAACCAGGTTGCTTGCTTGGTTGTAAACCCGCTAGCGTTCCCATGGATGAAAAACATCGACTTGCCCTTGCTAATGATGCGCCTCTCGATGACGGAGCTAAATATCGCCGGCTAGTTGGTAAATTGATATATCTCACGCTTACTCGGACTGAAATTTGTTATTCGGTCCACATACTTTCTCAGTTTATGAAAAATCCGACACATTCACAATGGGAGGCTGCGTTCGGGTTGTTCGATTTTTAAAGGGGAGTCCGGGACAGGGGATTGTGTTTCGGACAGATGCTTCCTTAACTCTCGAGGCTTACTGCGACGCGGCCTATGAGAGTTGTCCATTAACCCGACGTTCTATAACTGCCTATTTTGTGTGTCTCGATGGCTCACCTATATCATGGAAGACAAAGAAGCAGGCTACGGTATCATTGTCATCAACCGAGGCCGAATATCGTGCCATGGTTGCAGCTACTTGTGAGATTCTATGGCTCAAAGGCTTGCTCATGGGTCTCGGCATTGTTGTACCATACCGGGTTCGTTTACATTGCGACAATGAGTCCGCTATGCACATTGCTAATAATCCGGTGTATCATGAGCGTACTAAGCATATCGAGATTGATTGTCACTTTATTCGTGATCACATTCGTAATGGCATACTCGTTCCATGTTACGTGCATACTACCTCTCAACTTGCGGACATTCTGACAAAGGCATTGGGTCGTCCTCGATTTCACGATTTGATCGGCAAGTTGGGCATTTCTAGCATCCTTGCTCCAACTTGAAGGGGGGTGTTAGCGGATATAGCGGATATCGAATATTTATCTTATTCGATAAGTTTTGTATATTTTTCTATTATCTTGTATTAGCTACGTAGTTTGTTCATACACAAACTCAAACTACTATATGACTATATATGTATGTTTCTGATATTCAATACAACACACAAAATTATTTTTACCTTCTTCATTTTCTATACCATTTTATATATAAGACAAAAACAAAATGCTTAGATATTAGAAAAAAAACAATAAAAGTGAGATATATTTACCCTATTTTACTCTTAAAATGATTATATCCGTTTTAAAAGAGATTTATTGCACCACAATCCTAATAATGATCCTACCACTCAATTTTGGATCTAAAATAAAATCCCGATCTTATATGACCTTATTTGACTCGAACCATTTCCAAGTTTCCACTGTTTATGGTCTCCATAGTACACACAATGATAAAAGTCTTGATTTTGTAGTCAAAGCTTATTGTTGAGGCAACTGAATAAACAAAGAAAACACACCAAAGAAAACATCCTGAAAATTCAGAATTCCAAAAAAGCAGCATTCTTGATAACCCAACGAAAAGTTAACACTTTCCTCAAAAACCCATATTTCATATACCTAATCTTTCCTTTTCTTCTGTTCATTATTGTTTCTTAAACTTTAACCATTTTTTGCACCAAAATTTCCAACCTTTCTTGCTTCATTTCTGTATTTTTCCTATTTTCTAGACTATGTATGCAACTTGAGAATTGTGCTGAATTATCATCAAACTAACAGATTTTTGAGGATTGATAGAATCAAAGTTAATGGATCCGCAGAGAGTGAGCTTGTTCATCACTCTTTCTGCTCTTTTGTTTATTACTGTTAGAGCTGGAGACATAGTTCATCAAGATGATAACACTCCTAAAAAACCTGGTTGTGAAAATGATTTTATTTTGGTGAGTTTTTCTTTTTATTTTGTGAATTTTCTTTGTTTTATGCTGTACCCAGTTGCTATTTTGGCGAGTTTTCATCTGGGGACTGGGTGCCTCTCAAAATTTGGACTTTCCTGCTTTACGGATGTGAATTGGTAATTGTTTGTTGCAAATTATAAAATAAGACCGTCTTATAATGTGAAACCGTCTTTTTTTTTTTTGGTTAAATACTCAATTATTAGTATCAATTGTAGTTGTTGAATTGTTGTAGTGTTTAGTTTTCATGCTGTGGTTTTGATTATTCACCATAGTTGTTTGGATAGTTCTGCCAGAAACCTAACTTTTTTCCTGGTGGTTTATAGAGGAAGCCATGATGACAGTTTTTTAAAGTTTGCGAGTTTCAAACCCAGATCATGAGTGCCACCGCTGTTTGTTCACTTCTGAAGTGAGGAAGTGTTATGCTCATGGCTTCATATATTCTTTGATGTAGTATGTCAGAGCCTCAGAGGTCCTGTATTTAAGTACAAGCATCATTGTGGTCCTATGCATGTCAAGTGTGTATTTCATATTATGCATTCCCATATTTAATATTCTTTGTAGTACAAGCTGGTTGACTGTTTGCTCTGAAGGATGAGGAAATTGTTTAGACTATTTAAAAATTGAGTTGCAGTCGCTTGGATGGTGGTGAACACTAGTGATCACTTGTGAAGTATGATTCTTTGTTACTTGTTAGGTGAAAGTGCAAACTTGGGTTGATGGGAAAGAAGCAGATGAATTTGTAGGTGTTGGTGCAAGATTTGGTAAGACCATTGTCTCCAAGGAAAAAAATGCTAACTACTCTCACCTCACTCTATCTAAACCTCGCGATTGTTGCAGTAAACCAAAGACTAAGGTTCCCTTCAATCTCCCCATTTATTGTTGAACTTTGAAAATGCAGTTGTCATCTTTCTCGGCTGACCAGTTTATTGTTTAACAGCTTTCTGGAGACGTCATAATGGTACACCGAGGGCACTGCAAGTTCACCACCAAAGCAAATATTGCCGAAGATGCTGGTGCATCTGCAGTTCTCATTATAAATGACCAAAATGGTAATACACATGTCTTAAATGCATCATTAGCGGAGTCAGTTCCAAACCAGTAACTTGTTATAGACTTCGCTACTTAGACTCAGTAATTGTATGAAAAATTCTCATGGTTTTGGGTTAAGTCGGTAACATAGGTTATATAGGCTTTAGTAACATGATTTGTACATACACCCTGGTACTGCTCACAATTACTGAATTGCCATTGTAATTCATAAAAGATCAAGTCTTGGACGCTTAGTATGCATGCAACTGAACTTGAGTGGTAGTGCAGTTAGTTTCTTGATGATCCGGCCGCATAAGGGCTATTTCAAGATAAAAAAATATGTTAGGATTAACGAGGTCATACTAAGGTCCTGTTCTTTTCGACTGAAACGAGCTGGATTGAATTAATAGGAGTAGAGCTTAATTGAACTAAATTGAATTGAATTAATAGGAGTAGAACTTAATTGAACTAAATTGAGTGGAACGGAGGTGAAGTGAATTTAGTTGAATTAAAAGTTAATTTTGTGAAGAGATTACTGTATGAGTTGCTAATAGAAACGGAAGATAATTTGGGACAGTTATTGTTCAATATAAGGAATTAGTTTTATGGGTCTCGGCCATCCCTTTACATCTTAGTAGGAACAAGGTGTAGATCTGCACATGCACATGCTATGGTAATTGTAAGTTTACCTTCTTGTGGAAAAGTATACGTGCAGAGTATTAGTGTGGGAGGAGGTAAATTTCATTCCACCCCTTGTTGATAATTTAGCTGATTTATTTGATGTTTTGGATAAATGGATTGCATATCTTGTGCATGTAATGAACAAACGGATCACTAAGGAATAATTATGTTTTAAGGCTATAAAGTTTTTCAACTTTCAAGTGAATTATATTATAATACGTTCTCTTTTTTTTCTATTTACCCATAGAACTTTACAAGATGGTGTGTGAACCGGACGAGACTGATCTTGATATACACATCCCAGCTGTCATGTTGCCACAAGTTGCTGGTACAAGGCTGGAAAAAATGCTATCAAATAGCTCCTCAGGTTAGCTTCTCCTTCCTAGTCTGACAAGAACATTTTCGTCTTCCTTAGCATGTTTCTGTTGTGTCCAAAGTCCTTAATCCACTCGGTGAAAGGAATAACGTTGCATTCATTATTAAATTTCGACAATTTTGCTCTTTCCCAGTATCTGTGCAGCTGTACTCTCCGAAGCGTCCAGTAGTTGACATTGCCGAGGTTTTCTTATGGCTAATGGCAGTGGGTACTATCCTCTGTTCATCGTACTGGTCTGCTTGGAGTGCTAGGGAAGCTGTTACTGAACATGAGAAGCTACTAAAGGTAAGTGGGTAGTCATTTATTGTCATTGTCTAGTATTTCACGTCACACATTTACTGCTGAGTACGTAAGTATTGTTTGAATGCAAGTTATGTTACTCCGGCTTGCCAGCAAATGTCATACGCTACTTGGTGTTGGAGTGCCGACACAATGATTTGTGAAAAATTCCTCGTCTTTGGCCGAAAATGAAGTGCAGTCATGTCAGTGTTAGACATGAGGCACACAGCGAAAGTAAAGAATCGGAGCAACATAACATGCAGACATAGAGGAAGTTCCAGCCTTACTATAGCCTTTGTGCTGTCTATGCTTATTTTACTTTTTACTATTAATTGTAGGATGGTTCAGAAGAACTCTCAAATATGGGCCCAGGCGGCGTGGTGTTCATCAGCACAAAGTCAGCAGTCCTGTTTGTTGTTGTAGCTTCGTGCTTTCTTGTTATTTTGTATAAGCTGATGTCATCCTGGTTAATCTTGATTTTGGTGGTACTATTTTGCATTGGCGGTGCAGAGGTGAGAAATTCGCTTTCCTAAACTATTCCAGGAGCAATCTTCCTGTCTCCCTTGAATTATACATTTTTAGCACTTCTTTCTGAGTTGATTTTATGAACTTGCTTTGCTGACTTGCTAGCTGTTGGCATCCGTGTATATGTAGTTAAATAGATATAGAAGCAGAAATCTTAAGTCAGCTTTAATGATGGCTAACTTGCGGCCCGGTTTCAAAAATACAAAGGTTATGCAATCATGTACTAATCTAGATGTCCATGTTGCTGTTCACGAAGCGCATATAGTGCTGCGTGATTGATGCTTGATTTAACCCTTGTAGATGGGAAGAGAGTTTCTCATGAACTATAAAGTCGTTTGTTTAAAATGAATATATTCAGGTATCTGATGTCACCATATGTTCAATAGCCAAATAAATAATTTGTAAACAAAACAAAGGTGAAATATATCTTATCTTCAGTGATAAACTGATCGATTCTAACATAGCTTTTTTTTTGAATGTTTCAGGGTTTACAAACATGTTTAATTGCTTTGTTATCAAGGTATATTTGCTAAAACTTTGAGCTCATCACTATACGAGAACTGGGAGCAGTGCAACTTTGCTAGCTTTGATGTCATCAAATGAGTAAATAACTGTCTATGTTGCAGATGGTGTGAATCCTTTGCGCGGTCATATGTGAAATTACCTCTTCTCGGAGCTGTGTCATACCTTACCTTGGCTGTTTCACCCTTTTGCATAACATTTTCGGCCCTTTGGGGAGTTTATCGCAACCGTCACTTTGCTTGGATTGGTCAAGATGTGCTTGTAAGGAATTTACTGCTGAAATGTGTACAATCTCCTGGTCGGGCTCTTGTCAGTTAGTGTGAATTATAAATTGTGGTTCTTTTCTTGTTCACAGGGAATTGCTCTGATAATGACAGTTATCCAAATTATTCGAATTCCCAACCTTAAGGTACTAGCTTGCATTAAAGATACTGAGTGTGAGGCAGCGTTTCTATTTGTACAAAACTGTCAAAAAGTTACCTAAAAAGGTGAAGTGCAGACCTTATTTGCGAGACAACCTAAAATAGAAAGTGTGAATCTTAGTATGAGACATGAGGAAGTTTTGATTTATTGCGAGTTCAGAGTATTTTCTTTAACAAATGTAACTATTGTAGCTTATCACTGTTCTGTTCATGAGCAACTTTACCATGAGTGAAAGTGACCAATATTATATTTTTTGTTCTGTGAATCAGGTGGGTACAGTCCTCCTCTCATGCGCCTTTCTGTATGACATATTCTGGGTTTTTGCTTCAAACAAGTTGTTCCATGAGAGTGTGATGATTGTGGTAAGTTGTCCTCTTGTTTAGTTGCTTCGATAAAAAAATTCTGAATTGCAATTACCAAAGGTTTGATTGCAAGTTCTTTTTTTTACTAGGTAGCTCGTGGTGATAAAAGTGGAGAGGACGGTATTCCAATGCTGCTAAAGATCCCGCGCATGTTTGACCCTTGGGGTGGTTATAGCATTGTTGGTTTTGGTGACATCCTTTTGCCAGGATTGCTTGTAGCTTTTGCCCTCAGGTATGAAACTATAAACTATTCATTTCTTTGAGAGAGACATGGAACTTTTGACTTCTAGGCTTATGTTGCTTTATGATTTGGGAAACTAAATACGGAGTAATCAAATTAAAAAATACGTCTATTTTGTTTCAAAAATAGTTTCTCAATTACAATCTCTCATTTTGTAATACTTCTGTTAATTAACGCTTAGTCTCTTATATACTCCCTCCTACCCATAGCAAATGTCCCATTGTCCATTTCGGTTTATTCGTCAAAGTGTCCCATTGTCTAAATTTAGGCTTGTTTTTTACCATTCTACCCATACCTATTTCCATTTATTACCCACCCACCCACCCCTAACCCAACAAATAATGACACTTTCTCTCTAATCTATATACCCCTACACAACCAAAATATTAAACAACTATTATTTGATAAATTTTGTACTTTGTCCACAATGGGACATTTGCTACGGGTAGGAGGGAGTATACAATGTTATAGTCTTCCATTATTCCCTCCCTTGGAAAAGTTTCGTTCAGCTACGACCTAAAATGAAAACCTGTCTACGACCTAAATTGGAAACCTGTATGTATAACTGGAGTGTAACTTCAATCCCTGACTGAGCTCTATCTCTTACATCTTATTCAAACATAACTTTCTTTCCTCTCGAAATCAAGTTTTTGATTATCGACTCTCAAACTGCTAAACTCACAATTTTACAACACATGCAAGATGCGAATTAACTTAATGAATTTGATATTATAAGACGAATTAAGTTAATAAACAACTTGTGACCAGGCAAGCAAACACTAGCCAGGCATTACCCGGAGGGGGATTGGCTTAAAAGAATAAATGTTTGTCACTGTAAGCTAGAAGATACTATATCTGATACTGTACTTACTATTATGTGTTTTACAGGTATGACTGGTTGGCCAAGAAGAGTCTTAGAGCGGGATACTTCTTGTGGGCAATGCTTGCATATGGATTAGGTAAACAAGATAGTTTTATAGTATTGTTTTAGACATCTGTGGTATGCCCCGGCCTCGGACTGGGGTAGGCCTATCCGCTTGACCTAAACTTTCAATACTTAGAAAGAAAAATTGCATATTTTCTGATGGTAATTTTGCTCTCTTCTGATCCTTGTCTCAATTTAGCCGTTTTCATAATTCACAGGTCTTCTCATAACTTATGTCGCACTGAATTTGATGGACGGACATGGCCAACCTGCTCTACTTTACATTGTGCCTGCTACGTTAGGCAAGTTATCTTTTTTTGTTTCCTTGAGAAGTTTGTATCCGAATTCTGTTCAACTAGCATTTTTTTATTTGCACCATTTGGTTAGTCCGAATTAAGCCGGGTAGCCCCACAAGAGAGGCAATGCTCCTCTTCCAAAGTTTAACTCTGCTACCTTTCCCATATGTTGAACTTGCGACATCTTGTTAAGCTAGATCAACCTCTTACATGTTGATAAAGCTTGGGGTTCTATTAACATATTTTGGCAAGTCAACAAACCATATACTCCCTCCAATTCAGCCTATTCTTCCCCTTTCTTTTTAGACCAAAATTAAGAAAATGAATTTAGACCACACAAATCACCCTACCCCACATGAAATTGAATTTGGACCACAAGAAACTTACCAAATAAGGAAAGAGGGAAGAAAACATGATTATCGTCAATAAGGAAAGTCGGAAGAATAGGCTGAATAGGAGGGAGTAACATATTTCAATACCTTGTGGTGAATTTGAACATACAAACAGAAGTATTTATCATGTGAAATGATTTTACGTGATTATCAGGTACCTTCCTAATGCTGGGAAGAAAGAGGGGTGAACTGAAGCGTCTATGGACAAAAGGAGAACCTGAAAGACCGTGCCCTCATGTGCATTTGCATATGTCCGATGAATCTTCTCACGATTCATAGACACCCTTTCAGAGAAACTTGCAGGAGAGGCGGTTAATTTTATGTAATTAGTACATCCGACCCTCCTACCCCGCAATTTGCAATTTGTGGGAGCCATTGAGGCTTGGATAATGTTGTAGTATTGGAAGATGAGGTGGTGCTGCACTCAGTATCACAATGGAAATGCAATACTATATCAATATAAATTTGACCCTTTCCACTATATTAGTATTTGTAGGTAGTAAAACTGAGCATCATCGGTTGCGCTCTAATAGTATTTGTATAGCTGACCTAGTAAGCTCAGTAGTCCTGGCCCCTGAGGCTTTGATCTTATGGTCCCTCAGGCCCAGGAAATAATGTATATGGTGTGCCTAATTTTCGGAGCAAGATTTTGCTGTTATTTTTCATGAAAATGAGCTTGTATGTAAGGTCTTTCTAGATTAAGAAATTTGCAGACCTGATATATTTTCTGAGTTCACTTGCCTTCAATTGTTTCTGTGTCGTGCGGTGATTTTTCCTGGGTTTCGCATGAGATGTTCTCATATGTATGTCCTGAAAACTTATTTGTCAGATGAATATGTCATGAAAACTTACTTGCGCAGCGTGATGATGTATTACACCCGAATACACCACGAGTAATACATCAACACACTGCCCAAATACATCATCTCACGCATTCATGCTGCACTCACGCCTACCACGCCACCCTTACATGGACCTTCGCCGAAAAGCTCCCAATTACAAGTGAATCAAGGGGTACGATATATCCATCCGGTGCCTATACTCTAATCCTCGGATAAATGGATATCACGTTAGAAAACCCATGCAGCTCAGTTATTCCAGTCAAACTGGTTGGGTAGAATACGGGCTGGGGCACATATGAGTCGGATCATAAGGATCACAAGTCGGGTTAGGGTTAAAATACGGGTCAAAAGTGTTATAAATTTTAATATTTTTTTATATTCACAATTTCACATAAAACATAACTTATCTTTAATCTACTAGATAGAACGAAACTGGTACATTTTCGACCTTAAATTAACCGGACATTCTGCTACAATAAGGTCGAGGGTTAATTATTGGGCCTTGATCCTAGAAAAATGGGCTGGGTCAGGTCGGGTCGGACTTACAAGTCGGATTAGATGGGGCATGTTAAAGGTCGTCGACAATTTTACTAATTATCGTTGATACTTTATGTAGGTGTTCTCAATCAAATAAAATACGGTTTTTGTAGCGATTCGAACAACGATTCTCAAGTTGGAATATAAAGGAAGGGTATGGGAGGGGTAATTTAGAAAATTCATTAAAATTTGTGGAGGATAATTAGTAATTTGTCGACGATGAATAGCAGGTTGGTTAGATTTTGACCCGTCTAAGTCGATGAATAGTATACACGCGAAATTGGTATAAGCCCACAGCCTAAAATGCTGAGAACTGGTGTTGGTGTGTTTATTCTTTATTATAATCATTGATTATTCTGTGGTGTAATCATAGTCACAGTCACCGTCACAGTCACAATCACAGTCACAATCACATACATTAAAGTTAGTGAGAGAGCATAAAGCCATAAACTTTGTAGTCTGATCAACATAATATTTTTGGGGTTTTGTGAAATTGGGAATCAGAATTATAAAAATGATGAAAGTATGGCCATTTACAAGAAAGGGTGCATCTGGGTTCTCAGCAGCATCAACTGCTATACAAGTTACTGATGGGATTGATGCTCATGGCCTCACTGCTATCGTTACTGGTATTCTTTTCATTTTTAATCCTGATAAACTTATTACTTATCCTGAGACTGACCACAGAAGATATTGTGATGGAACTGTAGTATGTCTATTGTCTACTATTAGTGCTGAACCACTATGCGTGGAGCCAGGATTTGTAGTTAGGGCGAACAACCTGAAGAAAAATTGAAAATTTTAATTAAAAGTTTCGGAATTTCATTGTCAGCGAGAGTAAGCGCCCTTTGCCCCCCTGCTAGCCCCCTAGCTCCACCACTTTGCTTATGTATTGAGCGGTACAGCTGACAAAACTGTCTTCATCTGAACTCGAGCTTGACCCGACCTGAAACTACCTGACTATGACCCGGAACGACCTCACAGATTTATTTAGAGTTAAATCTGATCTCTGCGTATAAAAGAATCAAAATGTACCCGAAATAGACCCAAAATGATCATACCCAGCCAATCATTGACTAAAATGGACCAGTACACCAAATGACTCGACATTTGAACCAGATATTGATCTGACCTTATCTCAATCCCAATGAGCTGTTTGTCATGTCTGTTAGTACTTAGTAGTCCACGATCAACTCCATGTTTTAGGTAGTTTGATTCTAATTAACTTGTTTAGGGATCATGATTCTATGTTTTGGTATTGTAGTTAATTTCAGTATGTGTTGAGATTTGAGTACTATGTTGTGACTCCTAAGTAGGTGATGTTACTCTTACTCTACAGCATTTGAGGTTTCATGTCTATAATTTCAGGTGCATCAAGTGGTATTGGGGTGGAAACAACACGTACTCTTGCTATGCGCGGTGTTCATGTTGTTATGGCGGTGAGGAATGTGAGTGCCGGCACAGTGGTCAAAGAGAAAATACTTGAAGAAATCCCTGCTGCTAAAATTGATGTCATGGAGTTGGATCTCAATTCATTAGTGTCAGTACAGAAGTTTGCATCCGAATACAAGGCATTGAGCTTACCTCTCCACCTTCTCATGTGAGTATGCTGTTCTAACTTCTAAATGAAAGCGTTTCATAATTTCAGCGTGTAGGGAGTAGATTAAGCGATTTTTAGTAGCGAATCATCACTTCCATTGGAAATTTGGAAGTAATATTTTAGTAGATGATGACCACTTTCGCTATAGCAACAATGCAGGTATTATGGCAGTCCCATATCAGTTATCCAAAGACAATATAGAACTCCAGTTTGCTACCAATCATTTAGGTAGGTGATATATATATTTTGTAGTCTACCTCTTCAATTCTTGATAGCTTTTCAGTCTTTTTCTAGTAATGTTCGAGTGTTGGAATTTTGACACGGAGCTCAAATATCGGCAACTTAATGTTATTTTCTTGCCAGGACATTTTCATTTGACAAATCTGTTATTGGATGTTTTGAAAAAGACTGCTCAAGAAAGCAAAAGGGAAGGAAGGATTGTCATTGTTTCTTCTGAGGCGCATCGTTTTGCATATAGTGAAGGGATTCGGTTTGATAAATTAAACGACGAGTCAGGGTAACAACTATCTCTCTTGATGTTGGCATTCTATTTCCATTTAGTTGTTGTGAGTCGTAGTGTTATACGACTTATTATTATTACATAGAAACTAAATACTTGACATATACGAAGGTTGAAATTGGACAAAATGCACAAAAAAGAGAACTTGTATATAGATCTGCCAGTGGCGGTAATTGTAGGTTTTATAACTCTGAAGTTGATGAATGTTGCAGATACAGCAGCCTGCAAGCTTATGGCCAGTCTAAGCTTGCGAACATCTTGCACGCTAATGAACTCGCAAGGAGACTAAAGGTACTTGTGTTTGTCCATAATCATGTAGTTAATCGCTTGACATAATTACTACTTCGTACAATTTAGCTTACAAGTCAAAACTCAAGGCAGAATGCCATATAAATTGGATTTTTCTTATTGATTTATCGATGTTAGGAAGAAGATATCAACATAACAGTAAATTCACTTCACCCTGGCTCAATCTCAACCAATCTCCTGCGTCATCACAGTTTCATCAACGGTAAATTTCAAGTATTTTTGAATTGTTGTTGCAACTCTCCCTCCATGTTGCCGATGTTGGTGATATCTTTCATCTCTGTAGTTTACCTGTTTATTTCTCAAGCAATCTGCCAAATTTTCTCATTGTGCAGGAATAGTTCACTCAGTAGGCAAACTTGTTCTGAAAGACGTCGAGCAAGTAAATTCATCTTGATCCTTATTTACCTCTTTAAAAGTTTTAGAATCACTAAGCAATGACTAACAAGTCCATAACTGTAGGGAGCTGCGACGACGTGTTTTGTGGCGTTGCATCCACAGATACAGGGAGTAAGTGGCAAATATTTCATGGACAGCAATATTGCTCAACCGACCTCGCAAGCTCAAGATACAGAGTTGGCCAAGAAGTTATGGGACTTCAGCTCTAATCTCATACAAGCTTAGTTTTTGGACACATTCACATAGTTTCTTGCCTTGTTATCAGTAATGTGTAAAAAAACATGCGAGTACAAGGAGCTGTCATATTCTATGTTTTTCAAGGCAACAAGAATCACAACTGCTTGTTACATTGTTGTTTTTAAACTCTACTCAGTTCTGTGTTTTTTTTTCCGTTTCTGATGTCCATCTTTCATCTTCGTTACTCTTTTTATCTCCGAGTTTAGAGCCAGTTTTCGGGTACTCTTACCCTGCAGCTTGCATGATCCCTTGAGGGCTCGAGACACTGGGATAATGTTATTATTGTGGTTGTTGGAAACCATTTATCAAAAAAAAAAAGAGTTTTTGTCAGATAACACCTAACATTTATACTGTCTGTAGAATTAGTACCTAAAGTTATTTTTTTGGCCCAACAACACCTAACATTTTCTATATTTTGTCTAATAACACCAAAATCAGTTTTCCGTCAAAAAAAGTCGAAATTCTGTCTTGACTAACGGTGAAATTGATTTGACCTTATTACTTCATTCTTTCTTTTCCACTTATTGGTGCATTGTAAAAGTAATTGACAATGAATCTTATTCTTAAGTGACTTATTTAACACTTTTTTGCCAATAACTCATATTTTCATCAATCCACCTGAAAAAACAACACCCACGCAAACCCGTCTCTTGATGAGCTTGAATAAGACATTGGGTTGAAAGGATGGTAAGGGAAAAGGAAAAAACCGGACAAAGTAAGCCCAATTTGGGGTTTTAATTTGAAAATTGAGGAATTAAATAACTAAAGGGAGGTTACATAAGTATTTAATTGGAGGAAAATTAAGTTTAATTGAAGGGAAATTAGCAAAAGGGGAAATTGAGTTTAGAAAAAGATGATGAAGAGGGTAATGAAATGCATCAAGAAAAAAGAAAGAAGCGTCAAATCAAATTTACCGTTAGTCAAGACGGAATCTTGACTTTTTTTGACGGAAAACTGATTTTGGTGTTATTAGACAAAAAAACAGAAAATGTTAGGTGGTGTTGGGCAAAAAAAATAACTTTAGGTATCATTTCTATAGACAGTGTAAATATTAGGTGTTATACGACAAAAAAACTCAAAAAAAAAATCATTAACCTCACCAGGGGAAACGTTGGTCATGTTTGCACGGCAATTGAACTACGATTTTTCCGAGTTTGCTAATTCATTACTCCGTAGTACTTAACTAACATAGTACTGTAGGATATTAGCTGCTTAATCGGTAAAGTTTATCATAAATAACACAAAAAAGGACTGCTTTCCTTTGAGATGACATATTTCATGTAAGAGTCTATGAATCAGTAATGAACCAACATTAGAACCAGAGAACTATACTACCTAGTATCTGTTACACTTGCTTCTGCAGCTTATATACAATGCTATCGGCTTTCTAAGATACGAGGAGGAAGTGAGAACTACAGTATTATCTACCAAAAAACTGAACAACTCTACATATTCACCATGATGACAAAAGCCATATCAGTAGGTCGAAGGACGGATAAATAAGGACTTGGGTTTAATTCGAGTTTGTCGATTCAAGATTTCTTGTGTCCCGTGAACAATGTGAAGAACCTGACATCCCGTTAAATTAGTTTGACATTTACTCGTCCCCTGATTCGTACGAGAGATATCAGGTATGCCAATTGAAGTTTCTTGTCTTGATCGATGGTTAACCCGGGAATCATATAGACTATTTTGGAGCTTTGGACAGTCTAGAGGAGTAGATGAGCTGGAAGCGATTCTAGGGGTGGAATTAAATGGCGGCCTCTTTGTGCATGTTTTTTGTGATGATTTCGGACTCCGGAGAGGACTGCTGATTGGAGAAACTGGACATGATAGATGTTTTGACATTGAAGGATCTCTGCACAAAAAAAAAACATGGCAATCACAAAGAACTCTAGCATTCATGATTTGACTGCAATTATCCACCACTGAAAACCAGGAAATTTTCTAGCAAAACATCATCATCTGATTGCATTCATGGCTTCGTAACAATAATTTTGAAATAAAAACAATGATTCAGAACTCGGGAAGGGAGAGAGTGTGAGAGAGAAACCTGAATTTTGATCCAAATTTGAGACCTTTAGGAAACCGTTGAGCAACTCCTTCCAAATCTAAGCCTGCAACTTTGTTTACATAGCCTGAGCCCTGAAACAACCAGTGTTTGGAAACATGAGCAACAGCTGCAATTGAATGAAATAATCGACAACATAAAGAAAAGCAGCCAGCAAAGCTACTAAGATCCGCGTCCAAGAAGCAAAGCTTCCACCCATACCCGCCTCAGGTAAAGTTTTCAGAAACCACACACACACCCTCAAGTCTCAGTGAGTGAAGATTTGAAACCATTACGAGCAGACTGCTCACTATCTATCTACTCTTCGACATTATGAGCTACTTTTTTGGACAAAACTGATTGTTTAAAAGTAAAAGTGAACTTTTTTAGGTCTGCTAGAGAGTATATGATTAGCATTTTTATTAAATTTTAAAAAGAAAAGGTATAATTTTTAATCGATATAATTAATTATCAATGATATTGAGTTTTATAATGTGCGAGGGATAAGTAGGGAATTCATCACCCCCACCACTGATGGCAGGTATAATGTTTAATAGATATCCACTCCGCCACTCGCCAAAACACTGCTCATACCCGCTAGATGCGGCAGCACCAAACATTCATAAACGACCCATAAAACTCCCAATGAAACAAAGGAACTCTCATGAAACCTACTGTTATCAGAATTCAATATTTTGCGCGTAAGATATTTCCATTAACACATAAATATGCATACCTCTGAATTTAACAAGTAGATGCCAGCAGAAGCTACATTTTTTACAAAAGAATGGTCCAGCAATTGGGCAGCTGTGGGGCGATCGAGCGGATTTCGCTGCAAACACTTGAGCACAAAGTCCTTACCTTCCTTTGAGAGATGATCAGGGATTGCAGGAATCTCTTTGCTGTTCCCCACCTTGAAGAGAGCTGCAACCTTCACAAAAATCAAATTGAAAAAAAAATTATACATAACAAGTCAAGTGCTTCGGTTTATGACCATTTTTCTGGTTTAACTCAAATAAAGTATTAACAGTATACAAAAACTGATAGGGGGTAACTACAGCGGCATGGCTCAGGGTTCAGTAGGTTGATCCTCAAGATGAATCATATGAGCTAAACAGAGTTCATTTGTGAACTATAAAGGACAAGATAGCACAGCTTTTGGCATTTGAACCTACTAGTGTTCTATGAACGCAAACAAATTTGACGAACCATGCAACAATATACTGCCTTTAACACTAGACCTTTAGCATGTACCTACTTAGTACTTACCCCTTCATATTGGCTCCAAGGGGGTTTTGCTGTTGCCATCTCTATGATAGTACAGCCAAGACTCCATATATCAACAGCAATATTGCTCCCATCTGAGTTTCTTATTACCTGAATTTATAAACAAGAATAAATCACATCAAGAGCTAATGTCCCAATTGTATATTTCAAGGAGGCAGAAATATACACGGCTTGCTGACCTCAGGAGCCATCCAATATGGGCTTCCCTTGAAGGACAATGGACCAGACTCCCCAGTGATCTGCAAGATATTCAGGAGTCAGTTAAAATCATACACAAAGTAATCAAGCTCACGTTTATGAGCCTTCTAATTGAAAGTGAAACATTACTATTATGTTGTTTCATGTACTCGAGTTCATTTTCTTAAATGTACAGGGAACCCATATGGACAATTTTTATACTGATAGTCGTGATAGAGGTTTCGACTTTCGATCCTGGGTCATAAGTTATTACCTTTCATTGACTTTCTGACATCTGCTACTCTACCCTTTGTTTGGTTATGAACAGAGGAGGGAGGATGGAGAGAAGGGGAAGTGAGGGATGGTTAGGAACAAAGTATCTAATGTATGGGAGTAAAGGTTCTCACATGCTTCGCCATGCCAAAATCTGCCAATTTGACCCGGCCATTTGGATCGACAAGTATATTCGCCCCTTTAATATCTCTGCAGCACATACCAGTAACATATTTCAGAGAGAGAGAGCACACACACACACACAGACAACACTTTATAGACAGGAAGCAACTAGGTAAACCGAGCTAATGAATTCATCTAGCTCATCCAAGATCTTCTGTGTTATGAAGCACACAACCAAGCTAAGTATTTAACTGCGCCTAACAACACTAACCTGTGAACAGTATTTCTAGCATGCAAGTATGCTAATCCAGACAGAATCTGCCGTGTAAAGCTACGAATAGCTGATTCCCCAAACTGCCCATAGTCCCCAAGAAGTTTATGGATGGAACCACCAGAGATATATTCCAAGTATATATACAGATTGTTTTCAACCTGTACATATTTTAAAACTCACAAATGATTATTACAGAAGACAATTGTAATTGCTTTCTCAAATTGAGATACATGGCGAATGCAGCCACAATATTATCCAAATGCCAAAAGGGAACCCACAAATTGCAAGGTGGGTGGTAGCATGACCGCAGTCTCGACTCTCAAACAAGGAGAAGCTTTTTCCAAATGCTCCAAAATGAAAATTGCGTCAAGAATTGCATCGAATGATTGCGACTACTTCACAATTAAAGAAGCATCTCCAAAATGGTAAGACCACTAAATCATCCTTTAGTAGATGCATGTTATAGCAACCAGGTTTTGGGACAGTGGACAGCGAACCTCTTTTGTGCATTTTATATATTTTAAACAGTAAATAAATTTGTGAACTAATGGTAAGACCACTAAATCATCCATTTCTAGGGGCAGATGCATATTACAGCAACCGGATTTTGGGGCAGCAGAAAGCAAACTTTTTTTTTCTGCATTTTATACATTTTAATGTCACAAACACTAAATAAATTTGTGAAATTTTGGAGAAATATGCTTCAAAATTACAGTTAATAGAATGACACGAAAAAAAAAAAGCCACATAATTGCCCTTTCCATGTATATGTACACAACTTCAAAATTAACAGTAAGGCTCATGATAAAAAGAATCTAAAGGAACTACTTCTAAGGAAGCAATAAAAAATAAAGGCAAAAAGTCGTTACCATCTCAGATCCATAATACTGCAAGATGTTTGGGTGTCTTAAGCGGCTCAGTAAAGCGACTTCCTGTCAAATTATCAGATACGCAGATTGAGTGACAGAACTACGATCACGTGGCTCAAATTATTTGGAGTGTAAAGAGATCCAGAGTAACTAGGAGTACAGAGTAAAAGGAGAAAGCGTGCAAACACAGTTCAGAAAAATTTAATAGTGTGAAGACATACTTGCCCTAGCTGCTTTGCGCATTCCTTAGATTTGGTATCATCTGAGAACAGAGTTACCTCCTTCATAGCACACATCTCACCAGTTTCACTGCGATTCAACATTTAAGAACAGAGTTAGATGCAATTGAATCTGAGATGTATAACTAAATGAGAAATACACAAGTATATTAGGTCCAAGTCCTATCAAACATGTATACAAAATGAGCAAAAAAAAACATTTGACAGATTAATGAACATGGGCAGATAAGTATCACTAGAGCACAAAACTTCATATGACTACGTGGAAGATTTACTGACAAACCTATTAAAACCCAGGTAAACGTGTCCAAATGTGCCACTTCCAATCATTCTCCCCTTCTTCCAACGTAAAACAGGACTCGTCGAACTTTCTCCTTGACCACGACTTTTTGGGAAATAACTGGAGAGTGATACTGGTGGCAAAGGCAGTTTGTGACTCTTAGGGCCAGCAGAATGATGTAATGGAGTCGCACAACCACTTTGCATCAGAGACCTGCAACCCGGGCTAGTCATTTTTGGGCTTAGTATCGGTGAACACTCCGCACTGCGTCCATTTTGAGGCGATAGGAGATGCATATCTCCAACTGGGTCATGTTCCAAATTCTGACCAGAACCTGGACTAATGAAAAGTTCATTTCCAATTGAGTTATCTGAACATGTTCTCCTTACACGGGAATCAGACTTATTCACTTGATATTGGGCACTAGTTCTCACTGGGCTGCGCGAAGGGCATGATACAGAATTGCCTGAAGCACGGATAAAACCAGCATGAGGAGGGATTTGTAATTTTGTAACATGGGAGCTTAAAGGTCTACGTCTTCTTAATGTATTATTGGATGATTGATTAAGTGGCTTCCTTTGATCCTTCAACTGTCTCCGTACAACAAGTGGAGGATGGTCCCTTAACCTTTTACACAAAAAAGAAATATCATGGAATGAATCAACAACACTTTTCGAATGACTCAAGGGCTCCTGAAAATGCGGGGAAGGGGGAGGTCGGATATATGTAGCCTTACCCTTGTGTTAAGAACACAAAGAGGCTGAGGTTGTTTTACAAATGACCCATAATGAAACTATCTCGATACTTGAATTAAATGAATGGTACTTCACAATGAAGACAAGTGTGACCAGTTTTATTAGACATTAAGGAATGAATAATAATTTCTAGTGTTTTTGAAATAACTAGATGGGAACAATGAGTAATGTAGATTGTGAATTAGTTAAGGCGGTATATATGCTTCACCTAGAAGGGCTGTTAATAGCAGTTACGTTCCCACTTTCATAGTCAGATGCCTGAGGGCTGAAGAGGCGAGAGTCAGTTTGATCATTCGTGTCCATCGAGCTATTAGTAGAGACCGAGGCAATCTCCAAGTCCTCCCAAGCATCGGCAGCATCTGGCTTTCTACGATCATACACACCAGAAACAGGAGAAATTAATAACTCTCTGCTAGATGTCCTAATGTCAGAATTCGCATTTTCAACACTGCTAAGTTGCACCGGAGGGGGAAGAGGTTGAGCACGAGACTCTTCAGAGAAACTGTGGCACCGTGATACCTCTAAGGAGGGTGAGATTGATACTGACAAAGTTGACCCTTTTTCTGAAGGTATCCCATTAGGAACCCCCCCAGACATGGCAGTCTTCTTGTCTTCCGAGCTACTTTTAAACTTCCTGCGTATTAATGCATCTAAGAAATTACCCCTGCTGGTCTTTTGTTTAACCTCTTTGGGTGACGGCTTTCCCCACCATGAACGCATATTTATGTCTTGAGTAATCAATAAAGAACCTTGAATAGGAGTCGTAGGCAGCAAAGTAGAAGATGGGACGTAGGAGAAACGGGATTTCAATACACGTCAACAGTTTAAGAGCCTGTTCATCAAATACAAGAGAATGAGCGCCGTTTGAACAAAGTAATAGTTAGATAACAAGAGAAACATGGAGACTTTACATGTCCTGTTATACCAAATGTTTCATAGATATATACAGATATAACAACTGGAGGTTATACGAAGACAAGCACAAGCTGTGAAAGAATAATTTACAATGAACACAACTCAAGGGTCATATTAGTCTTGCAGCAGACTAGCACCCACAAATCTAAGCATCGTTAATAGTTTCGTCTGGATTCAAGCTGGGTAAGACCACAAGCACAGTAAAGCTCTCTATACTGAATTTTCGCACAGTTGCACTGCTAGGGTCTCGTGAGTATCCAAGTACCAAAAAACTCAGAAATGGAAAATAAAGCAAATATTCAGCTATATTACCCTACTCACACATTATATGCCACAAAACCTACCAACATGGCAACGAAACCCCAACCGAGGCACCAAGCTCAATGGAGGCATTGTTTGTGGAAGTTATGAGTACTTTACTTCAGCTGTCTATATACAAAATCACCCCCGCAAATGTGAGGATGCTTCTGAAACACCCGAAAAGCTGATAGAAACTAAACTCAGTTGCTTTTCAATTTTCATTACATTGAAATGAATGATAACGGAACTGGTTCCGACTTATGTAATGCAATTTCTGAATCTATTGAGAGTTCAAAGCTAAACACTTAAAATTCCCATTTAATCACCAAACAACCCATATTACCAAACATGTCTGAAATGCAGTAGCACCTAATCAACTAAAACTATAACAGAATTCACTAAATACCTAACTAATAAACGATACGATATGATACGAAACGAACCTGCTTCACAATAACTGAACTTTTTCCCCCTTACTACACAAACCACATAATGACATATAAATACTCCTATTATATACAAGTACAGAAACAGAAATAATAATAAAAATTGGGCATTACATTGACAAATTCCAAGAAACCCTTAAATCAAATAACAGACTTGGTCAGCACCCAACAAACACATATATAAAAATGGTCCAAATTGACTAATTTCAGTCAAACAACAACCAAAGTAAACAGTATATAATCTCTTAATTATCTTAATTATCTCAATTATGACTAATTTCAACATAATTATCCAACCAATTGAAAACACACCACCGTATTCCGACACAAACCCATAATTTTATCAAGTATAGTAAGGAACCCATGTAACTAAACTTACTATAAATACAAATTATAGAATAAGACCGTCTTATAGCTGTGAGACCGTCCTTTATTGTTTTTAAACAGCTTACACTATAATTGCTAAGATGACTAAAATGGCTAGAAGCTTAAAAAGATGGAAACTTTTCACAAGTAACAGTATGAGACGGTCTTTAAACACTCGATAGCATCTATTGAGTGTTTTTATTTATAAAATACATTCCACGTTATAAAACGGTCTTATACAATAATTATTCCACGATTAAAGTGAGTAAAAGGTTAAAAAGATTGAATCTTTATACCTGCAATAGTAGTCAAATGATAGTTTAAGGAAGGAAAAAGAATAAATGGTAATTAAAAATGAAAATGAAATTAATTTGAAAACAGGAAGACCTTTCCCCAAGTAAAACAGGTAGTAACATCACCGCCGACGTTTGTGTGGGTGAGGTTGTGATGTCATTCTGTAATTTATTCGCGGAATTACCGTTTTCACATAAAACTCTACCTTTCACGTAAATTTTTTCATTAATTTTTTATATTATATAGAGCACCATTTTTCTAAACTTAGACAAATTAAATCTTATACAGTTGTTTGCCTGTTGAACACAATAGACCAATAAAATCTGCCTCCCTTCTCTTATTCCTTCCACCATATATATAATACAATCATACAAGCCCCAAGTCTACGACTTAATTACAAGGGAATGCAAAGGTGCAAGGTAAATGAATGCATGACAAATAAAGAGATGCAAACAGAAGGAATATTTACTGTATGATAATAACTCATGGCTATTACCCCCTCTCAAGTGGGAGCGTACGGATTAAGTATGCCCAACTTGCTCACTAAAGAAGTAAATTGAGACACCCCAAGTGCTTTGGTGAGGACATCCGCTAATTGAACCGTAGTAGGGACGTGAGAAGGAACAATCAGACCGTCTTTGATGGCGTCACGAACAAAGTGACAGTCAATTTCAATGTGTTTCGTACGCTCGTGAAAAACGGGATTGCGAGCAATATGAAGTGCCGATTTGCTGTCACTGAAGACTTCCACAGGAGTGGTCACGTATAAGCCCAAATCACCCAAGAGACCGGTGAGCCATTTGATCTCGCCTGTAATAGCACGTAAGGCCCGATATTCGGCCTCGGCCGAAGAGAGCGACACTGTATGTTGGCGCTTTGTTTTCCACGAGACGGGCGAGGAGCCTAAGAACACGAGCCACCCAGTCACAGAGCGACGACTTTCAGGACACTTACCCCAGTCAGAGTCACACCAACCCGAGAGTTTCAAGTCCATACGGGATGACAATAAAATACCCTGGCCCGGAGTACCCTTCAAGTAACGAACCGTACGAAGGGCGGCATCCCAGTGGGCTTAGCGCGGGGCACTCATGAATTGGGACAAAATGTGCACGGGATAAGAAAGGTCCGGACGAGTCACGACAAGATAAACAATGCGGCCAACAAGCCGGCGATAGGACTCGGGGTTGGAAAGAAAACTGCTGGTGCTCCGCCCAAGCTGGTGGTGTTGTTCGAGGGGAGTAGAAGCGGGTTTACACCCGAGAAGTCCAACCTCATTGATAATATCGAGAGTATATTTTCGTTGACATAGGAATATTCCGTCCGAGTTGCGCGCCACCTCAAGACCGAGAAAATATTTTAAGTCGCCTAAATCCTTCATGTGAAAACAATTACCCAAATATTCTTTAAAAGCCATAACGGAGCCAAGGTCGTTACCGGAGACAATTAAGTCATCCACATAAATTAAGACATTAAGCCGCACTGAACCTTTCACATAGACAAAGAGGGAGTAATCATAGTAGCTCTGAGCAAAGCCATATTTCTTCAAAGTAGCCCCTAATTTAGCAAATCAACATCGAGGAGCTTGTTTGAGACCGTACAGGGACTTTTTCAAGCGACAAACAAGACCGGGATGAGGAGCTTTAAACCCGGGTAGAAGACGCATAAACACCTCTTCCTCCAAATCACCATGGAGAAAAGCATTATGGACATCCATTTGGTGGATGTGCCAATTTTTCGTTGCAGCAACGGACAAGAAGGAACGAACTGTGGTCATTTTGGCGACCGGAGCAAAAGTTATCATAGTCGATACCTTCGGTCTGATGATTCCCGAAGACAACTAGACGCGCTTTAAAGCGCTCAATGGAGGAATCAGATTTATATTTGATTTTGTATAGCCACTTGCTTCCAAGCGCCTTCTTCCCCGGTGGAAGAGGTTCCATCACCCAATTCTTATTAGCAATTAAAGCCTGTATTTCATCCTCCATGGCCTTACGCCAAGACGGAATTTGGACAGCAGCCTTAAAATTTCGAGGCTCAGTATGGCTAGTAATAGCAGCCAAATATGTACGATACGGACGGGAAAATTTATTGCAATTTAAATAATGAGCAAGAGGGTATGGCGTACCTGAAGGAGAAGATGACACACGAAGTGGAGAGGCACTCGATGGACTACCCAGAGCAGCCGAGTCACTGTCGAAATCAAGCACATAATCACGATAATTTCGGTTGGGTATGCGAGTACGTTGCCCTCGGCCCAAATCAGATTGCTCAGATGGGCTGCCATGGTCAGAAATAGGTGATGTTGGCGAATTGGGCTGGGCTGGATCATGTGGGACTAGAGGGTCAGAAGAATCAGGGGAGTGTGGGTTAGAAGGAGGTGATGTTGGCGAATTGGGCTGGGCTGGAGTATGTGATGTAGGAGTTTCAGAATCAGGGGTATGTGGTGCAAGCACATTGTCATCATTGGCCCAATCAATAATAATGTCCTCCGACCCAGACTGCCCACTGGATTCGGATAGAATAGGGTGCTCAATTTTGTTGAGGAACGGGAATTGATCTTCATAAAATTTTACATCCCGAGAGACAAAGAATTCCCTAGTGTCCAAATCATACAAATACCACCCTTTTTGGCCGGAAGGATAACCCATAAAGGCGCATTTCCGGCTCTTACTAGCGAATTTGTCACCTTTAGAGCGTAAATTGTAAGCAAAACAGAGGGAACCGAAAACTCGCAACATATCAAAATTCGGTGCAATATTGTAGATACGTTCAAAAGGGGTCAATCCATTTAAAACACGAGAGGGTGTTCTATTAATAACAAAGGTAGCGGCTGAGGCACATTCACCCCAGAATTGTACGGGAAGACCACTTTGAAACCGCAAGGCATGAGCAACATTCATAATGTGTTGATGTTTCCTTTCAACTCGCCCATTTTGTTGAGGGGTACTTACACATGAGGATTGAAATAAAATTCCTTGCTCGAGAAAATATGGTTTGAGTGTATGAAATTCCGTCCCATTATCACTCCGAACAATTTTAATGTCGGCGGAAAATTGTCTTTTAATCATGGCTATGAAAAGGTGAAATTTTTGAGGGACCTCGGTTTTATTATTTAAGAGGTATAGCCACACACCACGGGAAGAATCATCCACCAAAGTTAAAAAATAACGAGCACCCGAATTTGAGGGGATGTCATATGGTCCCCATAAGTCACAATGGATTAATTTAAAAGCATTGATACTATTATTATGACTCAACGGAAAACTACTACGAATTTGTTTGGCTCGATGACAAACCTCACACGGTTTTGACAAAAAGTGCTCTTTATTACGTAAGAAGGGAAGTAATTTCACGACTTGCTCGGAAGGATGGCCCAATCTGTTATGCCATAAATTAAAGGAGGACAAAACTGACGGAACCGCTCTCACAGCTGTAACATTTTCTTGAAGGTAGTATAGTCCATCGAGTCTCTCACCCTTGCCAATCTCCTCCTTCGTAGCCCGGTCCTGTATTGTACATAGAGCAGAATTGGTTATAAATTCACAATTCAAATTATCACTCAATTGGGATGCCGAAATTAAATTGCAAGTCAGTTGAGGAACATATAAGACCGGGTTAAGAGTGATGGTGGGTGTAACCACGGCACATCCAGCCAAAGATGCATTTATTTTGGAACCATCGGGAAGGCCCACAACTCGATTTGGAACAGTCTTAACATCAGAGAGAAGAGCAAAGTTACCGGTTACATGATGGGAACAACCCGTGTCAATAAGCCACTTACCCGAATGGTCATGATGAGGTGTACCATATACATTGAGCAATGATGCAGTAGTGGTAGGTGTAGCAGCGGCGGAAGGTCCAAGTAGAGTTGAAGATACAACATTACTGGACTCCACAAAATTAACATCAGTGTGATTTGCAGTTCCTTCCTCCCGAGAACGACCACCGGAGCGGCCACCCCCTCGACCACGGCTGGAAGTGCCGCGACCAGAGGACTTTTTCGTCCTTTCAGGGCATATTACCAGTCGGGAGTGTCACCAAGTAAGTCGAAGCACATGCTACGGTCGTGTCCCTTACGATCACAGTGAGTGCAATAGAGGTTTTGTCTTTTGGTACGAGTCATTTGAGACGGATGTTTAGTAGGAGGGCGACTCGTATGACCCACATGGAAACTCGAAATGTCAGTATTTGTTTCTGGTGAATGAACCAAACCCCGAACCCGCTCCTCTTGACACACCATGTGATAAGCCCGTGCAACCGTGGGAGAAGGTATTTGAGCCAAAATAACTGACCGGAGCGAGGCATACGGAGTCGGTAATAACCCCAATAAAAACGAATGTAACCGTTCAGATTCGCGACGGGCTATATGCTGTTTGGCACTCGTGCAATTGGTACAACACTTACAATCAATTATGGGTTGATGCTTATCAAGATCATCCCATAATTGACATAATTTTCCGTAGTAAACAGTAGCGGTCATACCTTCGACTTGTCGACATTCACGCAGGCCGCCAAGAATTTGTTGAATACGGGAGCCGTCGACTACACCAAAACGCTCCACAAGGGCATCCCACAACTGCTTAGCATTCTCAAATTTGGGAAGGAGGGACTTAACCTCCGGGGTGATTGTATTTGACAGCCATGATACGAGCATTGAATGTATCGTATCCCAATCGTCCGCCGTACAGGGAGAGGAAGGTTCGGTAATGGAACCATTGACGAACACGAACTTTCGGCGAGATTTCAGGGCAATTCGGATTTCATGAGACCATTCGTCATAATTATCAGAAGTAAGACGAATGGGAGTAATGGAGTCACCAGGTTTGTCTTGTGGACTGAGGTAATATGGGGAAGAACGGTCGATTTTCGGTGGTGGTGTGCCGTTCGGCATAACGACGGCAAGAGTATGAGAGTTTAGTATTTTAATTGTGTTAGATTCTCTGATACCATGTTAAACACAATAGACCAATAAAATCTGCCTCCCTTCTCTTATTCCTTCCAGCATATATATAATACAATCATACAAGCCCCAAGTCTACGACTTAATTACAAGGGAATGCAAAGGTGCAAGGTAAATGAATGCATGGCAAATGAAGAGATGCAAACAGAAGGAATATTTACTGTATGATAATAACTCATGGCTATTATTACCTAAAATCGAATTTAATGGATCTAATGGCTAATGAATTACTCCCTCCTACCCGGGATAAGTGTCCCGTTTGGTAGTGAGTCAATGATTTATGGTTTGTGTATTTTGGGGAGGGTAGGGGTATTTAGATTGGAGAGAAAAGGTATGATTTGTAAGAAATAATGACATGATTAAAGCCTTAATAACTCCCTCCCTTTTATAACCCCATTCTGTTTCCCCTCTTTACTAATACACACAGTACTTGAGCAGAGAGCTGTTATTGCAATAAACGGTTTTTTTTACACAAACTTTTGCGTTAAATAAAATTAGAGACTTTAAATTACATTACATAAAATTAAATTACATAGATTACATTAAATTACATAAATTACAATACATTAAATACATTACATTTACATTAAAATAATTACAGTACTAGAATAAAAAAAAAAAAGATGGACTTCAGATTAGCGTCGATTTCCGTCATCACTGTTGATCGGCCCAAAACAGGTGTCCCAAATGCCAAGCTAACTCAAATGTCAGACCAATAACATTCACATCCAATGTCATCTAAGTTTGAAATTGGCACCAAACTGAAACAATGGAGCCAAATTACAAAAAGATGAAAATTCAGGCGCCAAAATGAAAACAAGAATCAGAGTGCAAAGTTCTAGTAGTTCCTATAAATAGAAGTTCTATTCATGGGGGGTTCATTCAATAGCAAACAGCCAAAATAGCACTTTCACATAAAGAACTCCCAAACAAAAGTCAGAAAAAAACATTCAATGAAGAAGAATCTAACAAACCTTGAAAGATAAAAAATAAATGAAGTATTGTTGCATAACAGCAACAACCGCAGGCCCTCTTATGGTGTCATGAATGAAGTGGCAGAAAGGTTAATGGTGACAAGAAGGACAGTTAGCAGAATATGAAAGCTTGCACAATCACAGAGATCAAAAAACAAAATAGTGGATGTGGGCAACCAGAAAAAAGGATCCGAGAAGAGGGGAAAGGCTCCCTTAGACGAAGAGAAGATCAAAGCAACTGATCTACTTAAAAGGACTACACAACAAGATTTGGCAGACAACATAGGAGTCAGCCAGTCCACGGTTTCGAGATGGGTTATGTCAAAGAAGATACGGGCACACACAAATGCACTCAAGCCAGGTTTGAATGACAACAACAAACTTGCTAGACTACTATTCTGTTTACAACACTTAGAGTATCATGCATTAACCAAAACAATTGTTTTTAAAGATGACAGCCATATCTTACACATGGATGGGAAATGGTTTGCAAAAACTAAACCTTTTACACGTTTTTACATGGGCAAAGGGGAAACTAATCCACATAGGTGTATACAGTCAAAAAATTTCATAGAGAAAGTCATGTTCATGTGTGTCGTAGCCAAGCCAATGTATGGGTCAGATGGGGAAATGATTTTTTATAGGAAGATAGGAATTTGGCCATTTGTTGTCCAAGTACCAGCGAAAAGAAATTCCAAAAACAGAGTGGCATGCACATTAGAAACAAAATGCATTGACTCAATAAATAAACAAGTAACAAAGGACATGATTTTAAACTGTGTACTGCCAGCAATTAAGGCTAAATGGCCTGCTGATAAGCCTAAACATGTGGTTATACAACAAGATAACGCTCATCCTCATTTTTCAAATGATGACCCTGATTTCAAAGCAATGGCTACAACAGATGGATGAAGTATTGAATTGGCTTATCAAACTCCCAACTCACCAGACTTGAATGTCTTAGATTTGGGGTTTTTTAGGTCAATACAATCTCTTCAATAAAAGAAAAAGGCAATGATATTAGATGAATTAATACACAACACAGTCACTGCCTATATATGAAGAACAAGAAACTCTCAAACTCAAGTACGTGTGGTTAACATTACAGGCATGTATGCTTGAAGTAATGAAAAGGAAAGGAGGCATAGATTATGTTGTGCCACATATGCACAAAAACGTACTAGCTTCTACAGGTTTACTTCCTAATTACCTTACTGCTGACATGGATTTGGTTAAGGAATGCATTAGGTATATACAGAATGTTGGGGATCCTAGCAGTATAAGTGAGTTAGTAAATGCAGTGACATTATCAGAGAACCAGACAAGTACCGTACCACTAGCACTAGTAATGAACCAACAAGTGATATTGAACCTGTTGGCACCATTACGGAAGCACCACTTGTGTCAACCAGCAGTGTAAGTGAGGAGGAGTTGCCCCCCATTGGTCAAATTAGTGAATGGTTACAACAAATTTGTGCTGACGAGTGAAGAATGTAGGAGGACTAACATTTTGCAGGTGAAGTATGTACAAAGACAACGAAGCAGTCACAAGAAGTACCACCAGAAGACAACATTTTGGGCACATTCAAATATTTTGAAGACAGCAGAAGTACCAGCAGACAGCAACAATATTTTGCACAGCAGAACTAGAATTGCAGACAGCACATGTACCAGCAGTAGAAAAAACAACAATCAACAACATTCAAGGTTTTGCAGAGGATGACTAGACCTTTGCAACTGATTTTGTAAATTTCAAAATATGGCAGTCAGGGATATTAAGTTATGGTAGCATTTCAGATTAACTAGCTAATGTAAACAACCTACACAACGTTGTTGATCATATACAGCCTCATCACCAGAAAAAGTGGTGGCATTGTATACGACCAACAATGTTGTTGGCAATCAACAACCCTCACATTAGAGATCACTGGGTTTTTGTTATGATGAAGCGTAAATTACAAGATTAACAAATACGGAGTACACTATCATCATTAGTCCATTGAAATTAAAAAAAAAAGGTTAAGAAAGTAAGAGATGTAGAATAAACCTTTGAAGATCCGGCCTCAATAATCTAAAGACAGAAGGATTAATCTTCCTCTGTCTCATTAAAACCAGGCCAATATTTCCCAACCTCATTCATAAACCAACTTCGTATAGTTGGATTATTTCGTATCTCATCAAAATCTAACTCCGGTTCTGAACAACAAACAACCTCCGGCACACATGCAACCTCGGGCACACATGCAACCTCAGACATACTCTCTTTTTTAGCCAAGTCTACCTCATACTCCAATAAAATACCAAACTGAGGCCAATATTTAACCAGATCCTCCATAACGGTCAAACGTTTCTCCGGTTTCTTACGTCTTGCTATCCAAAGCTCACCCTTCACCCGATCGCTTTCTTCCTTCCTTATCTTTTCCCTACCTGCAACAACTCTCTCATCCTGACTCTCTGTCTCACCATCCATCCCCTCATCCCCAGAATCATAATCCTCGTATTGCTTCTCCATAGCTTTCAAATCTTCTGACCACCAAACATCACGTATTTTTCCATTTATTTTCCCCTAAAATCACAACTTTAAACCCAGATCTTTCGATGATAATACCAATTACAGAGTTTTTTACTCAGAAAATTGACGAAAAGAGAAGAAGAAAGATTATGAGATGAGAGGAGATGTGAGGAGGAGATGTGGTAGAGAGAATGGAGATTAGGGTTTGGGTAGAAGAGAGAGGACGGAGAAGAAAGCTGCGGATGAAGAGTGAGGGAGGTAGATTAGGGTTTGGTACTTATTAAATGGCGGGAGCAATTAGGGTATTTGGGGTACTAATGGGTTGGGTTAGGTAAATAAGTGGACTGGGTTAGTGGGTATATGGGGTTAGTGGGTTGGGTAGATTAATTAATTATATTGGGTTAGTGGTGGGTGATGCGTAATAAACATAAATAGGAAAGGGTAAAAACGTAATAAAACCGTCAAAATAGTACACAACGGGACACTTTGACGAATAAAGAAAAATGGCAAACGGGACACTTATCTTGGGTAGGAGGGAGTATAATTTTTCAATTAGTAAAATAATTCGTTATTTAACAATCACTAATATGTTTTGTTGAAATTGTCATAATGGTAGTAGCAATAAAACAACAAATAAAAAAGAAGATCTTATTGTATTGAGAAGGCTGTGGCATGACAAGCGTCGTTGTTCTAAAGTTGATTTATGTCCCGTCTACCACACACGGCCTCAATAGCGCTTAACCCCCAGGATTACACAATCGTTGTTACTCTAGTGTAGGTAGAGAAACAGATGAATACCGTCAAGACTCAAGAACGCCGCCGGAATTTCAGAATATGTCAGATGAGTGTGATTGTGTATTTTATGATTGCAGGGTAGTGAGATATATATAGTAGGCGGTCAACATGAGGTTCATTGTATGACATTTATGAGAGAGATGGACAAACTCAGTCTCGAAAATGAACAATTGTATGACGTTTATTAGGCAGATGGAGACTTGTACAATCAATCTCGAAAATGAGCGATGTGGGATACAGTTAAACATAAATGCTTCTGTTGAAGCAATTATTCCAACAATCCCATATGATTGGCAATGAAGATTCAGTGTTTAGATGTTTAGGTTCTTGTGGAGTTTAACTAACAGTCAGTGCATACAATGAACTAAAACTGTCATTTGAGGTGGAGCAAAGCCTTTAACCTTTTAATGGAGTTGGCAAAAGATCAATTGCACACTTACCAATCTCAAATCAAGGCTAGTGCTTGAATCATCCATGAACTAATCATGAACACTAAAGATATAACAGAAGTGTTTTACTTGGACTTTCCAAGTGCCCTCCACATAAATCCTGGTAATTCATGAATGCATCTAGAGATCCTAAAGCCTTAAGGATCTATTGGGGTAAGAGCAATCGCCCCTAGATGCGCATAGGTAAAATCATCAGGTTTGACTGTCACAAACCATCGGTTAGGACTATGAATTTATTAAGAGTCGTGGCCCAACCTTATAAACACAAGACAATAATACCTTGAAATGAAAACAAAAACATATGTCACATAACATGTTTATAGGAAATGGTTGTGACATTACATCTCGAGTTCGTTGTGACTTTGTTTGACTGCATTTGACCCCAGCTAGGCTAAGTTAGGTATCAATCACAATTTACTTCTTAATAGGCTTTAATCTCATTCCCTTGTGCTTCCACACTAGCACCAACTTCTACCATGGCCAGTGGTAGAATGATCTCAACATCTTGTCACATTCTCAAATCTCAATGTGTAGGACATTTTCTTGTCTCCATGTGGATACGATCCCGGCTTCTCAGCTATATTAATTAGCCAATTGGTTATTTTTTATTAGGTATACGACTAGTCTGTCAAGCGTAACAATAATAACATATTATTATCACCTTTCAAAAACTTTAATAAAAGTTTAGATAAAACAAGAGTATCTGCCCGAACTTAATATGCTTCATCACAATATGCATATGCCAATATGCCCAAAGCAATATGATATATCCCATAATGAAATTTAACCAAAAAATCTCCCCGCCATTGGTTAGCTTTCCTGATAAGTTTTAAATATTTTAAATTATCTCGATCAATATCCAAAGGTGTTACAAGAACCTGAAAGATAATCTCACATTACTTAAGACACCCCTACAATTCATTTGTGATAAAACTGTATTAAAAGTGAAATATTTGAGAGTTCGTGTTTTCAAAGTGTAATTAGTAAAAAATTTAGTTACTTATATATGATAAAAACAAGGAACCATTTGATAGGTCTGAAGTTGCATTTAGGAGGTGTAATGAGGATTAAGGTGGCTTTGCAATATGCCTATCAAAGGGATTATTCACATCTTAATCTTTTCTGATTGCTTGCAGGTTGTTTTACAACTTGTGGGCGTCGAGTCAGGCCACATCAGCTCAGGTGAATCATTGAGGATTTCGGCATGCTTGCAAGCAACTTTCATTGTCTTAGTGTCAATTACATTCCACGTGTGCTAAATAAGATAGCTCATAATGAAGCTCGTCTACCTCTTCGGGTGTAACATTTTCTTTAGAGCTGTCAAAAAAATTGACAGGTCTAACAATTATTAACTTTTAAATAATACTTTGTAGTTTTGGGAACATCCTTAGTAAAAAGTCGGGTTTTCGACTTTTCGCCTCATTATATTGAAAAGCTAATATTTTTTGTTCTCCGAGTAATGCGAAGTAGTAAATATCTCTATATATTTTATGGAAAGTGCATAAGACTACACCACCAGGTGATACTCAAATTGGTTAGGTATTTCTATTTCCCTCTTCTAACTTTTAAGTTTCAAATTAATTGATAGTCAAGGTGAAAGAAATTGTTTCATTTTCGTTCATTTCTAAGCCAAAAGAAACCGTCCAAAGACTGGTTAACAATTTGTTGGGATTTGACATTAAATTCTAAAATCACCATGCAACGGACCCAACTTTGAACCTTCATATCTAAAGTTATACTTGAGCCTTTCATGTGATTCTTGACTCATTTGAAAGATTAATATGCCAACTAACTATGATAGTTGGAATAGAGCCAAAAACTATTTTATTTTGTGAGGAATGCAATTTCAAATTAAGACTGACCGAGCTGTATGTAATGCTCAGCAATTTCAGAATTGCTCGTCTGTTTTCAAATGGCGATATCTCAAGCTTGGCTTATCCTTTTTGAGTGATTGTTTTTCTTACATGAAAGTTAACTCTTCTGGCTTTTATTATGTACCTATGGGAGATTTTGATTCATCCAGAGCAGGGAGTTATAGATGCTGCAAGTAAGGCCTGAAAAATGAATAACTATTGAGAAGTCTGTTTGATAAGTATTCTTGTCATGGGTATCAAGGGGAATTTTTGGTATCGTCCATCAACTTTAATGTGCACAAATGATCAACAAATAATGAGGAATGTTAAGAGGATGATGAACCTTTGTTTTATTCCCAGGAAAAGCAGAAATAAGGGGAAAAAAGCAGCAATCTCCAAGGACTGAAAATGACAGCTTTGTGGTCCTTCCTTAAGATCCTATTTCTTTATTTAGTTTCTACAAATGCACCTGCTCCAAGCCACGACAAGGGTTGTTCCCTAAGCTCTTTATGACCCTGAACCAATTGAGCCAACCACAGATGACCGACAAAAGAACCAGCAACTCCAAAAGGCCCTGCATCAAATATGGGGTCTAGCATTGCATAAAACAGACTCCCAAAACCAAGCAACTGGCTGAGTAGAGTGGTCTCGTGGCTGCTGTTGTTTTCTTCCAAGCTTACCCCTTTTGTTCAAGCAGCTTTCCAAAACAGAAAAAGAAAACGTACACATTTTCAGAAATGTGAAAGCAAGTCCAAGGAAGGCTGCATCTTTTCTACTTTATGTTTTTCTCTTTATTTTTCAGAATGACAACCTTTTAATTTAAGAGAAGCTAATAAATTAACTTAGATCAAATGTGATTGCAAAATATTTGTAACATAAATCTATTATGCGGAAAAAAAAAGTGAAATACGATTATTCCCATGGTGTAAGTTACACACCTTCTCTTTTAAATTTTGGCCCAAATCTAAAAATAGAGATTTTGTTTTGTGATTTTATCGGTGTTTTAATATGGTGGCACCCTATCACTTCCCTTGGTAAAAATAAACGAAGTCTTTTTATTTGGGTGTAAAGCGGGGTGTCCACCATTAATATTAGTGTAGAATTTCTCGTTGCATGTGCTCTCACGAAGAAATATTTTGCAAGTCAAATATTTTGCTCCGTTCATATAGTCAGGCCGGGATCAATCTCCAAACCTTACCTGAAGATCAAGAAAAGAAGTGAGCAACCATCACACAAAATCTAAACACCTAGCAGTAAAAATCGATATGGTCATATAAGGTTTTTCCATTTGATTACTTGTCACAACTTTAAAGGAAAGTTAGGAATTTGGATCCTCTCCATTACTTTCTCTCCATTACCTCTCTAATACACACTTATTTTAATATATTTTCTCTATCCATCCAATAAAACATTATTTTTATGAAATAATTACAACCGCTAGATCGTCTCAAGATTTAATCCGGACCGTTTAAAAGTAATGGAGGTCCATTTCTTTTCGGGTAATGGAGAGAATCCGGACCGGAAAGTTAGCACTCGTTTTGAGGTGGACTTTGCTTATGGTTAGCTTATCAAGGATGAATTTATTCCTTATTTTGATGTAATAGAATGGACTAGACTTTTTCTCTTGGTGGATACTAATCAACAAATTAAAAAGAAAACGCAAGTATATTTTATTATTTCTAAGATTGACTTGAAAATTCAAAACGATTTCTTAGCAAGTGATTTCTTAGCAAGTCATAGTGCATGACTAATGTATCCCAACGCGTTATACGTCAAATGTCAATCATAGCTATATCTCTTACCTTTCATTGTTGAACAAAGCCCTATCCTCGCTCAACCTTATTTTTTGTGGGTTAGACCATCCCAAAGTAAGGTCACGATCCATTTTTACTCTTAATCACTTGTTAGTAAGGCTGTTAATGAGACGAGACAGCTCGCGACAACACGAGATCGGCTCGGTCAAAACTTGGTCAAAGCTCGACGCGAGCTCGGGCTCGGCTCGAGAGCTTAACGAGTCAAGCCGTCCAAAGGTTGGCTCGACTCGAAAAGCTCGCGAACGGTTCGAAGATTTGAGATTACATAAGATATTAATCATATTTTATAAAAATATGCTCATATTAAAAAATATTTTATCATTATTATATCTTTGTATCATATATATTAAATATCGTGTTGATTTGCTAAATATTTTTACATAAAATCTTCGAACCTTGTTATTAAAAATATCGGAAGAATAAAATAAAAAAAATAAACAAATTTATATAGGCTCGAGTTTGGCTCGAGCTCGTGTTAAAGCTCGCAAGTTTTATAACGAGCGCATTTTTTTTATGCTCGGGTAAGATGGGCTCGAACTCGAGCTCGAGTTCTGGTAATCGAGCACAAGCCGAGCAATGCTAAGCTCGGGTTCGGGCTCGGTTCGGCTCGTTAACACCCCTACCCATTAGTTATCTTGACCTACTATTACATTTTCAAGCAAAAAGTCACGGCCTAGGTCATCAACCCATTTATTTTCCACTTTCCAACCTTTTCAATCATTTCTCACATTCTCTACCCTACTTTCTTCTTTCTCATTTTACAATTATTTTCCTAACATTTTATAAATTTAGTTTTTTTTTCTATTATGGTAAATATCTTAATTAAAATAAAAATTACCCAAATATTGTACGTCTATATTAATCTTATGGGGTAATTTACGGGAATAAATATTAAATAACTTGGTTATAGTTTCGAAAAGTGACAAACGGGTATAATTAATTTAACGAGATATCGATGGTATTGCCGAACGTATTTGAATAATTAATTGACGGTTTTGACGAACGTATAACTCGGAAGAGAGTTTGGCCCAAAACCATAAGTGGGCTAAACTCTTTATTCATTCTCTAATGCTCATCCATTTCAAAACCTCAAAACCCATTTACACGATCACTTCTAAAACCTAAACCTATTGTTCACTGAGTTCTTCAACTGCCGTTTTTCATACTACCACCATCTTCACCATCTTCATCCTCCTTCTTTCTGATTGAAGTTTGAGTTAAATCTGAAGGGGTTAGAAGCTTTGCATGCCGCAAAAGTTTATAGGCATTTTCGCAAGTCTGTATAAAAGAAGCACGTTGGACAAAAAGAGAGTAAATAAATAATTGTGACGGACTATGGCCCTGTTCTTTTGGACTTCAAATCACTTAAGTTAAGTTCACTTTAGATCCTGTAAGTTCAGTTCAGTTCAGTTCAGTTCCTATAAGTTCAGTTCAGTTTAGATCCTATAAGTTCAGTTCAGTTCAGTTCCTATAAGTTCAGTTCAATTTAGTTCAGTTCCTATAAGTTTAGTTCAGTTCCTATCAGTTCAATTCCAATAAGTTCAGTTCGTATAAACTCAATTAAGAAAAGTTATATACGGAGTATTATTTTTAACAACCGATACAAACATTTCGCTTTAATTATTTACACGCCATCTATAAAAACAACAACTCATTAATAATTTACCCGTCTTTTACTCTCTAATTAATGCCAAACTATCATCCTCATTAATGCCAAAAAACAACAACTCATCATACGACACCCTCACCCTCACCAATTGTCACTCTCCCATTAATCAGTTTCTTCTTCATCATCATTGTTAGAGAAAATAATTGGTTAGAGAAAATTGTAATAGTGAATTATTTTTTATCGTAATGTAATTGTAGTATAATGTATGAAATATGAACAAACCATGCATTATATATAAAGTTGAAAATATTTTAAAATATCTTGTATTTTAGACTAATTTTTTTTATCAGTGTCATCTATTGGAGGATGATAATAATAATAATAATAATAACAACAACAACAACAAAAACAACAAAAACAATAATAATAATAATAATAATAATAATAATAATAATAATAGTTAACTTAAATTAAAATAAAGTTAGGCCCTGTTTTTTTGGACTGAAACTTAACTTAACTGAACTGAACTGAACTTATATGATCTGAACTGAACTGAACTTAACTTATAGAAACTGAACCGAACTTATAGGAACTGAACTTAACTGAACCTATAGGAACTGAACTGAACTGAACTTATATGAACTGAACTTAACTTAACTTAACTTATAGGAACTGAACTTAACATATAAGAACTGAACTGAACTGAACTTATAGGATCTGAACTGAACTTAACTTATAGGATCTGAACTGAACTTATAAAATCCGAACTTAATTAACTTTATTTTAATTTAAGTTAACTATTATTATTATTGTTGTTGTTGTTGTTATTATTGTTGTTATTATTGTTGTTATTATTGTTATTATTGTTGTTGTTGTTGTTGTTGTTATTATTATTATTATTATTATTATTATTATTATTATTATTATTATTATTAGAGTAAATTAGATTTTACTCCCTTTTGAAATCAAAATTTTTAAAATTACTCCCTTTTGAATTTTTTTCTTAAAATTACTCCCTTAAGTTGCATTTTTTACTAAAATTGCTCGCAAACTCCACTTTTAGTGACTTATTTCGTCTATTTTTGAACATATTCCGTTTGTGGCTTAGCCAATCTATACTTTGAAAGGTATACATATGTAGAAAAACGTAAGGGGTTTCAAAAATAAAGGAAATAAATCAACTCAAATCGGTTTTTTGAAGCAATTTTAGGAAAAAATGTAATTTAAGGGAGTAATTTTAAAAATTTTGATTTCAAAAGGGAGTAAAATCTAATTTACTCTTATTATTATTATTATTATTATCCAATAGATGACATTGATAAAAAAATTAGTCTAAAACACAAGGTAGTTTAAAATAATTTTAACTTTATATATAATGGTTTGTTCATAGTTCATACATTATACTAGGAAGAAACAGATTAATGGGAGAGTGACAATTGGTGAGGGTGAGGGCATCGTATGATGAGTTGTTGTTTTTGGCATTAATGAGGATGATAGTTTGACATTAATTAGAGAGTAAAAGACGGGTAAATTATTAATGAGTTTTTTTAATAGATGACGTGTATCGAATAATTTTTGGTAAAAGGTAAAAATTTTATATCATAACAAACAAGCCAAGGCTAGTTCAAATTACAAAAGTTTGCACTTCCTAAGCCAATCAATATCCGATCTATGAAGACTAGTAAAATCAATCCGGCTGACTCGAATTCGCAGATCCGCCAAAATATTAGCCGCAACCTTGTGAGGAACATGAATGGGTGATCATGTTTACTCTGATTCCGTTGTTGCCAAATATGGTAGAACGCACTTAACACAATTGCCCCAACAATCCCATTTTGAAGCTCACTCCCAGTACCCGTCTCACACCAATGAAGCGTATTTTGCACAGGAATTCGAAGGCTGGCCATGTCGTTCAGAGCCGTGACTAGCCTGCTACTGTATGCACACCCAAGGGACAAATGATCGACAGTTTCATCCTCATTCCCACACAAGAAGCATTCCAGAGGCACAACAATGCCAAAACCATTGAGGGAAGTATTAGTTCTCACAGCACCATTCATGTAAATCCAACCAAAAAATTGATGCTTAGGCATTACTAAACCATTCCAAACCACTGATGACCACGAAACTGTAGCCCTCTGACTTCGTAACCATTCGTAACAGCCTGCTGTAGTGTACCCATGTGGACTGCCAGTCCATTCGCCATTCGTAAAACCATCAGCCAACATGTCCCTCACCTTACATATGCGCCTCCAAGACCAACTGGTATAGGCCGAAGGTTTGTACTGCAACCAATTTTGATTTTTGATGTAATTGGTTCTCACCCACATTACCCATAAAGAGGACTTGTTGAGCATAATCCAATTCACAAGCCGACCTACCATAGCGATATTAACCAATTCCAAACTACGCAGCCCCAGCCCACCCTCAGATTTAGGTGCACAGACCTTATCCCATGCCACCAGAGGAGCCCTGCTATACTCCGTTCCACCATCCCATAAGAAATTCCTGCAAGTGCTTTCAATTTTAGCTATAACACCTTTGGGCAAGAGGAAAATAGTGGCCCAATAAGAATGAAGTGTTGTGAGCACAGCCTTGACCAACACAAGCCTCCCGGCATAAGAGAACTTTCTAGCACCATACGAGTGAAGCCGGACACAGATCTTCTCTGTCAGACACTCACAGTCACGCTTTTTCAGTCGAGTTGTTTGAATTGGTATCCCTAGGTATGTAAAGGGCAGAGCTCCTTCCACAAACCCCGAAGTAGCTAAGAACTGTTGCTTCAAATCATCGGAAACGCCAGCAAAATAAGCACTGGATTTAGACGAGCTAAAGTGCAGGCCTGAAGCTAACGAAAAGGTAGCAAAGGACCTTAAAAGAACGGACATAGATCGGACATCACCTTTGGAAAAAAGAAGAACGTCATCCGCGAACATCAAACTTGCCAACTTTAATTCTTTGCACATCGGATGATATTTGAACGGATAATTCAAGGCTGCATATTTGATAATTCTTGTAAGATAATCCATACAGAGTGTAAAAATCAAAGGAGAAAGAGGATCTCCTTGACGAAGACCCCGTTTCCCCTTAAAGAACCCAAACATTTCACCATTAATCGTCAGAGAGAAGCTAGTTGAGGTGATGCACTCCATAACCATGTGTATGAAATCAGTTGGAAAGTTAAGTTTGTTCAACAATTGCTCAATAAACTTCCATTCGACGGTATCATAAGCTTTCTGCAAGCCGATTTTAAGCAAGCATTTCGGAGAAGTGTTTGGCCGACCATATAAACGAATAAGGTCCTGACAAATAAGAATGTTTTCCTGAATATGTCTTGCTTGGATAAACGCCCCCTGATTCATATCCACAAGCATGGGCAGCACTGAAGCAAGTCTCGAGCACAGGACCTTAGAGATAGTCTTATAAACCACATTGCAACAGGCAATAGGACGGAACTGCTTCACAGAATTCGGTCTGTCCACTTTAGGAATAAGAACAAGATTGGTTGCATTCACTTGTTTTAGGAGCTTTTTATTCACAAAGAATTCACGAACCGCACTAATCACATCATCTCCAATACTAGTCCAAGCATCCTTAAAGAACTTACTTGAGTAACCATCCGGCCCCGGGGATTTGTTATCCGGAATACTAAATAAAGCCTCTTTGATCTCATCATCAGAGACCGGAACCAAAAGAAGCTGCTGTAACTCACCAGTGCACACCTTCCCTTGATTGATGACCCTTGAGCGAATGGCAGCAGTGCTAGAATTAGTCCCAAGAAGATGCTGATAGTAATCTAAAAAAGCTGACTGAATTGAACTAGGCGTATCACAAAGAGCACCATTCCTGTCTTCAATGCTCAGAACATAATTGTCTCCTTGCCTCTTCTTTAGTAGCCCGTGAAAGAACGCACTGTTAGAATCACCATCTACAATCCAAGAGTGCTTCGATTTTTGCAGCAGGAAACTATTCTTTGCATTATTGAGTGCCTGAAAGTCATTAGCCACTTCCAATTCAAGTGCTCTGTCTTCCATGTCATTCGGGTTAGTGCCTAATCTCTCTTGAATAGAGTGCAAAAGGTCCCTCTTGAGTCTGGCCGCAAGCTCAATATCACTGAACCTAGTCTTATTTAAATCCTTCAAAGGAGCTTTTAGAGCTTTAAGATTCCCAACCAATTTAAACATAGACGTGCCCATACGATTTTTATCCCAAGTCCTCTCCACCGTAGGAATAAATTCACTAGAGTTGCCCCACATGTTAAAGTACTTAAAACTCCGCTTGTGCTGAATCACCTGGTTACTACTTACAATGCAAGGGCAATGATCATATAAACCTTCAGGCAAGAAATAGGCATAGAGATCCGGCCTACTAATACTCCAAAATTTATTCACCATAAATCTGTCTAGTCGACTGTAGATTCTCGCTTCTGGTTGCTTTTTGTTATTCCAAGTATAAAACGATCCTTTACTCACAATATCAACAAGCCCGCAATCATTCACACAATCCCGAAATTGAGCCATTTCTGAATCAGCCACATTACCTCCAATACGCTCATTAACAGCAAGAACAGAATTCATATCTCCAGCTATGGCCCAAGGACCATTGATCAACCGAGATAGTCTCCTCAAATGATTCCAAAGCGGCATACGAGCAGAACCCCATTGAATGCATAAATCATGGTAAAATAAAAAGAGTGTCTGTTGACCAGAGAATCCACTTTCATGTGAATATATTGAGCATTGTACTCAATAAAATTCACCCTAAATACAGCCGGATTCCAAAGAATCCAAATACGACCCCCCGGATGATAACCATTATTAGTCGAGATACACCAAGAGCTAAAATTACCAAACGCCTTACTCATGGCCTTAGCCTTTATTTTAGTTTCAAGAAGGCCACATAGCCCAACCTTTTTATTCTGCATAAAGAAATTAATCTCTAATTGTTTCCTAACCCTATTCATACCCCTAACATTCCAGAAGGCGATATTATCCATGAACATGATAGATAGGGGATAAAACATTACCATTTGCAACATTACCAATATCTGCTGAAGCTTTCATAGGAGATTTCAAGGCTTCCTTATAAGAAATTGCTCCAAAGGTCCGAGTACTAAATCCCTCTGATTCCGTTACACCCCTCTGATCCCCTTGAACCAACAACTTTTGCCTAGGCACATCATCATTGTTAGCCCGCTTAGGCCCTTCCTTGTTCTTTGGTTTACGCCTGGTCACAACCTGCCATTCAGATACAGATGGCTGGTGAGGCTTAGATGAATGGCCTCCATTGGGGTCTTGCACTTGTTTGATACCCTTCCTACATTCGGAGACCTCATGTCCCATACCCCTACACTTTGAACAGGTAATAGGCTTCCACTCATATTCAATGAGCACATGAACAATCATCCCATTCTCATCCTTGAAGGCAAGTTTTTCATTCAATTTTTGATTCACCTTAAGTTCAACCAACACCCTGGCATAACTCAATCTGGTCTTACTGTCCGTCGCATAGTCGCTCTTAACATACTGACCAACAAGATTTGCAATTTTTGGCAATCCCTTACCCCAAAATTTCACTGGCAAATTGTGAATTTTAATCCACGCCGGAACCGATTGTATGGCTTCCTTTTGCAAATCCAATTCCGCATTCCAGGCTTTGACAATTAGAGGTTTATTATCAAATAAAAAATGCCCAGATCTTAGTACCTTTTCTTTCATCTCCATGGTCTTAAAACGAACCAAGAAGACTCCATTGTTCAAGAACGAAATCTTTTCAACACTAAACTTCGACCAAATTCTACGAACAAACCCTTCAATGACCTCCCAGGGAGGGTTGGCTCCAAGAATGAAGCACATCACCGCTTGATTCCAGTACTCGATCTCATCCTGCACATCTTCGGATTGAATTTGGAATAGATCATCCACAATGGGGCCCTTTTCTGGCACCCCATCCTTGCTAAGAGGACTAACTCTGTTTTCCATCAGAGGATTCTCCCCCTTCTCCTTCCCTGCGCCATCAATAGGAACATCCCCTTGCCTCGGCTTCAAGGAATTCCCAGCCAACATATCCTCTGAAGCCCCCGCAACGAGCACATCGACCAAACCCTCGCCGGCAGACAATTTCCACTTCCCAGAATTCCTTCCATTACCATCTTCCTCAGAGAATTCATCATCCGCCTCATCCGTCTCTATGTCAAACGCAGATGCCTCCAAAAAATCAGAATAAGACTTACCCTGTCCTTGTCTTCCACCCAGAACCTCCGACTCTGCCCTCTCCCCTGACGCAGTTCCGGTTCGAAACTGATCCCTCTCCCCACCCTCCTCTCTCTGCCCAGAAACCCCTCCTTGATGTTTATTGGCTCTCCATGCTCTCAGGTTGGAAGAGCGTTGAAGATGAAGATGGGATTTCCGTCCCATCGGTGAAGGCGGTTAAGGAAACCCAATCTCCCAGGAGTCGCCCAAGAATCGCCTCTCCCACCAACCGTTTTTTTCAATATTACTCTATTTAAAATATGTGTATCGAATAATTAAAGGAAATGTTTGTATCGATTGTTAAAAATAATACTCCGTATATAACTGTTCTTAATTGAGTTTATATGAAATGAACTTATAGGATCTAAACTGAACTGAACTGAACTGAACTGAACTTATAGGAACTGAACTGAACTGAACTGAACTTATAGGAACTGAACTGAACTGAACTTATAGGATCTGAACTGAACTGAACTTATAGGAACTGAACTGAACTGAACTTATAGAATCTGAAGTGAACTTAAATTAAGTGACTTAAAGTCCCAAAGAACAGGGCCATAATTAAGTTCGGATTTTATAAGTTCATTTCAGATTCTATAAGTTAAGTTCAGTTCAGATCCTATAAGTTTAGTTCAGTTCAGTTCAGATCCTATAAGTTCAGTTCAGTTCAGTTCAGTTCCTATAAGTTCAGTTCAGTTCAGTTCAGTTCCTATAAGTTCAGTTCAGCTCAGTTCAGATCCTATAAGTTCAGTTCAGATCTTATAAATTCAGTTCAGTTCAGTTCAGATTCTATAAATCCAGTTCAATTCAGTTCAGTTCAGTTTCAGTCCAAAAGAACAAGTCCTATATCATTCTTTCTACATTGTTAAATATGAGGAATTAGTGAATGAGTTAGGCCAATTAGGCTGTACTTGCAAGACGAATTCTAACATGGTTTTACAGATAAAATTGAAAAACATGAGTCTTTAAATATCCACAAATCACCATACGTAGTTACGTACCAACAAAAGTAAACACAATGGGATTGATTAATCCTCAAATACCAAATAATCAACCACTAAAATAGCGCGTATAGTTGAATGACTTACTTGGAGAATGGAGATGTATACGGACTCGGAGGACGGGGAAGTGGCAAATAAGCCTCATATGTTTACTTCTATGTGTAAATAAGCCCCCCAATTTTCATTGCGTATAAATTAACCCTATAATTTCATCATGAGTAAGTCTTTCTTGTGACGGGTCACCATTTGTGACGGATATTTTGTGAGATAAAATGGATACAAAATGAGTTAGTGGAGAAAGGGGATCACATAAATAGTGTCAGAGAGAGAGAAAAAGTGAGTATTTTGTGAGAGAAAACGGTATCCGTCACAAGCTTGTGACGGATATCGCCGTCACAAATGAGAATTTGTGTTTCATCATTTGATGCAACTCAGTTATATTATTAAACTTTTATAATCTAAAACAAAAAAACTGAATTAACATGATTGTTAATTTGTGAAAACCCAAATCTACCCTTCATTTTATCACATACCATACCACCACCTTTGTACCACCACACCAATATCTTCACCACCTATAACCACCACAAGAATGGGATTATCTCAAATCCACCATCAACCACTACAACAAGTTTGACATACTCCACCTCCGACCGCCCTTGTTACTACTAAACTGACTAAGTTGCGTCCTCGGTGTTGGATGACATGTGACATAGGTCGACATCGCGCGGGACAGGGTAGTGCGCCAGTGAAACTGGGTTCTTTCCGAGTCGTGGGTTGAAGAGGGTGTCACGTGGGGTGGTGGTTCGCCGTTCACGTAGTGGTGTTGGACGTTTAAGTGAGAGAATACTAGTTTAATTTCCCGTGAAAATCACGGGATTTCTTTAACTCTTCAATAAAAAAAATTGCTTTTTTTTAATTATCGCAATATAATTCGATTATTCTCAAATAACCTTTTTAGTTGAATGATTGTTTTTACTGGACATTTAAATTTTTTCCTAGTTTACAACATTATTAAAATGATATTATGAAAGTAGTAAGTAATATTAACCTGAGTTAAATGATTATATTTTTTAAGTAAGAAAATAATAACAATATTTAAGAATTAAAATATTCTAACTCAATTTCGCTTAAATAGAATATGAATAATCATGTAATGTTTAATCAAATAAAACATAATTTAAATAAGGGTACAATAGAATAAAAACAACATCGATAATCACGGGATATTATCTCATTAAAAATTTAAAATTACAAATTAAACAATATGTCCCTCTTTGTTACTCAAAATACAAGAAAAATTTATTGTTTTAGACGACTTCATAAAAAATATTATACTTATACCAAAAACGCCACGGCCATACGCCCATACATAAAGTTGTTAATATCAATTTCAACAAATTCAGTACACATTATCAATTAATAAGTACATTAAAAAAATTCCAAGAACGTTATATCAATAATAAAATGTGAGACTATAAAACTAAGTTTTAAATATATTCGATAATTAGTGATATAAAGTGTCCTCATCAACATTTGACAATGCCAAAAATAAAGAATATGATGCAAATACTTGATAGATTCTTCTCTTTTCTTCTACTCTCATTTTACTTCTTCATTTATCTCTCAATTGATTATTCCAACTCACTACAAAAATAAAAATATGAAAAGTTTCAAATAATCAATCAAATGAAATTAAATAGGCTATTCGAAAAACATAGGCGAAAAGTTTTAAACTTACCCGTGATTTTTTTAAAAAATTTTTTTGCTAAGAATGTGTTCGAGTTTTTATCATTCGATCTTATTTTATAGGTAAAATTTATTAAATTGGTTTTATAATTGTAAAATATGAAAAGTTTGTCATTCAAGAGATATAAATTGTGATTATGGTGTGGAGTAATGTTTGGTAGACGATGGTTTAGGTCATTTCTACATTGATTACTATTCTGCCTTTTCGTTTTCTATTTGTTCTTTATTTTAATATTTTGATTTAGCATAAAATTGTACCTCGCCAGATGATGTCATTCAACTACCTACTCAATACTCAATAGCTCGCCACGTGTCGTTCAACTAACTATTCAATCTAGGCTTTTTATGCTATTATGTAGATTATCTTATTTATCAATGCAACAATGTAGAAATATCCCTAATATTACTATACTTAAATTTGAAACATTAATATACCACTTTGTAGCTTACATATTAAAGCAACTAGTTGTCAAATCCTATCTATCTATATAATAACATAAAAAGCCTAGATTGAGTAGTTAGTTGAACGACACGTGGCGAGCTATTGAGTATTGAGTAGGTAGTTGAATGACATCATCTGGCGAGGTACAATCAACTCAACTTACCGTTTTCATGTTTTCAGGGTTATTTAAAGTCAATTAGTCTTTTGAACAACAATTTATTAGAAATTAAAGTGATATATAGTGGATACTAACATACCCCTGCAAAATTAAACTACCTCAACGCAGACAAAAATAAATTAATAATATAGGTATTCATATAATCAAATTATATAAAATTATATTAGCAAACAAAGATATCAAAGATACAGTACCCTCACAAATTAGATATTAAAATTTAATCAACAATTCTGGAAAATAACATAGAATACACGATTAGAAATGTTATGACAAAACTAACATTTTATACTCCCCTAAAATTAAAACTAAGACAATAATAAATTGCGGAACTAAGAATTTTAAAGCAGTAACTTTATTTCATCTGTTAAGTAATCTTATACAAAAATGTGAATAGAATGATAGAAAAGATTAGTGATACTACAATTTTATTAACAATAGAGATAAGAAATTTTTTTGCTTACAAGTTTTGCTTTTTATAACAAACTAGTTCTGTATCCCGTGAAAATCACGGGATTTTTAAACCTTTTTTAAGTTTATATTTTGCTATTATGATTATTCTGCGTGATCTGAATTAAAAAACGTACTTACTCATTCATGTACAAATTTTACTCATTCATGTATTTTTTTCATTATTTTTCTATAGCACGCCCTTTGCCTAGAGAAAAACTCTCTAATTTTCTCTTTAACCAAGAGATTTTTTAATTCTTCATTAAAAAATTTTGTTATTGCAATTTAATTCGATTATTCACATATGACCTTTATAGCTGAATGATCGTTTTTACTGGACATTTAAATAACATTTTTCCTAGTTTACAACTTTATTAAAATGATATTATGAAAGTAGTAGGTAGTATTAACCTTAGTTAAATTATTATATTTTTTAAGTATGAATATAATTAATAACAATATTTAAGAATTAAAATGTTCTAACTCAATTTCTCTTAAATATAACATTAATAATCATGTAATGTTTAATCAAATAAAACATAATTTAAATAAGGATACAATATAAAAACAACATCGATAATCATGCGATATTCTCTCATTAAAATTTAAAATTACAAATTAAACGATATGTTCCTGTTTGGTACTCAAAGTACAAGAAAAATATATTGCTTTAGACGACTTCATAAAAAATATTATACTTAATTATACTAAACACGCCATGGCCATACTTAAAGTTGTTAATATCAATTTCAACAAATTCACTACGGATTATCAATTAATAAATACATTAAAAATTTCCCAAAATGTTATATCAATAATAAAATATAAGACTATAAAACTAATATTTCAATCTATTCGATAATTAATGATATAAAGTGTCTTCATCAGCATTCGACAATGCTAAAAACAAAGAATATGATACAAATGCTTGTTAGATTCTTCTCTTTTCTTCTACTTTCATTTTATTTATTCATTTCACTCTCAATTGATTATAACTCACTACAAAAATAAAAATATGAAAATTTTTAAATAAAAAATCAAATGAAATTAAATAGGCTATTAGAAAAACTTAGGTGAAAAGGAATAACCTTACCCGTTAGTTTTTTTATTTTTTATTTTTGCTAATAATGTTTTAGAATTTTTATCATTTGATCTTACTTATAGGTAAAATTTGTTAAATTGGTTTCATAATTGTAAAATATGAAAAGTTTGGCATTCAAGAGATATAAATTGTGATTATGGAGTTGAGTGATGTTTGGTAGACAAAGGTTTAGGTCATTTCTACATTGATTATTATTTTGCCTTTTCGTTTTTTTTTTTTTTTTTGTAAGAAGGTTATATCTCTTATATATTCAAAGGGATACAAGAGAGTTCTTATAATGCATATCCACTATAAGAGGGAAAATAAGACTAACTTGCTAAATGCTCTAAGATTACAGACTCACTAACATGAGAATGCCCATTGAGATTGATAATGCTGACAATAAATTGAACTTCCCTAAAGAGTATGGCTTCCTTCCGCTCCTTGCCTTCGAAAATACGAAGATTTCTTTCAGCCCAGAGGATATATGTTACAGCCCCTAAACAACTCTTTACCCAATTGTTCAACCAATGCTTCCTGACTCTCCTACTGTCCACCCATTTCAGCAGTGCTTTCAGAGTCTGATGATGAGTGTGCATTGCAGCCCAGGTTTTTACCATGTTCAGTAGATTCTTTGAGTAAGAGCAACTGAAAAACATGTGCTTAGCAGATTCAGTTGCACTTTTACATAGGCAGCAACGATTAGCCATTAGAATGCCACGACTGACTATGTTGTCTATAGTAGCCAGGCTATTCTGGACAGCCAGCATAAGTATAACTTTGTGTCTAGGAAGGAAAAGCCCTCTGTGGATAGAAAGAAACTGGGATTGGACAGGGTATTTAGGTCTCACATCCTCATAAGCATGAGTAAGGGAGAATTTCTCCTTACAAACACAGCTCCTTAGAAACTGTTGTGCGTCACTAATACTCCCCTTAAACTGAATCAACCAGTTCTTGGTATGTATAATGCTCCTGAGACAATCTGCTTGATTATCTTTTACAGGTATATCCCATATGCTATTCCGAGGGAGATGATAAATGGTTAGCCAATCATTCCAAATAGTATCCCTCTGTTTATCGATCTGCCAGAGTTGCTTAAGTAAGCAAGCTCTATTCCAAGCAATGAGATTTTTCACCCCAAACCCACCCTCACTCCAAGGGGCACAAATACTTAACCAGCTTTTGAAAATCATCCTAGGAGATATCTGCAATTTTTATCTATTTCCTGACAAATCTGGTGAGGAACTTTGAGGCTAGAACTCCAGAAATTGCATAAGCCAAAGACAGCAGTCTGGATAATTTGCAATTTTCCTGCATAAGATAGGTAGTGATTTGAGCTATTCTGAAGAATTGATTGGAGTTTGGTATTCAACCCCCATACATATTAGCCTGCAATCTGGATTGATGGATTGGCAAGCCAAGGTATCTAAAGGGGAAAGACCCCTCCTGCAATCCTGTTTCCTGAAGAATAATTTTCCTGACATCAGTATGCACACCCCCATATATATTTCAGTTTTTTCCATATTAGCTTTTAACCCTGACCAACTGGAAAAAACAGTCAGAATGGCCTTAGCTTTCTCTATAGAAGGGAGGTCCCCTCTGCAAAAGATCATTAAATCGTCAGCGAATATAACACTACAAAAAAAATACTGTATTTGCAATGGATAGCAAATCCGTCGCAAAAATGGAGTTGCGACGGATTTTGCGACGGAATATTTGTTTGCGACGGACCTAAATTTCCCAGACCCGCGAAGTGAAAGTCAAATGGCGGGAAAGTTTGCGACGGAAAATCCGTCGCAAATGTTGACTTTTGCGACGGAAATTCCGTCGCAAAAAGATTGACAGACTTGACCAAAATCTGGTCCAGGTCAAAATTTGACCAGATTTGCGACGGAAATTCCGTCGCAAAAGTCAAAATTTGCGACGGAATTTCCGTCGCAAAGCTGGTCAAAGTTTGACCTGGACTAGATTTGCGACGGAAATTCCGTCGCAAATTTCCGTCGCAAAGTTTTTTAATACAGACCCCGCGGGTCTTCTTTTTCCCCCAAATCGATTTCAATTTCTCTCCTAAACCTAATTGACGATTTTTCGACGACAACAACCCACCCCAACCCACCACCCCCGACGCCACCACCCCCCACCCCACCACCCCCTGACACCGCCGGCCACCTCGCCTGCCACCTCACCGGAGCACTCCCTTCTTCTCCTTCCTTCCTCCTCCTTCCTCTCCTTCTCCTTTCTTCTCCCTGCCACCTCACCGCCGCCGCCACCACACCGCTGCCACCTTGCCGCCACCACTTACTTCTTCATTCTCCATTTCTCGTAATGTATGTATACTAACTTTCGTTATTTATGTACCGTCTTAATTAGTTATTTTTAGTCCGTCGCAAATTCCGTATTATTTTTTTTATTGTTATTAAGAATGGGAAATTTAACAAATATAATCTCAACTATCATCCTTCTTCTCAAAGTAATCCCAACTATCAATAATCCCGCAATAATCTCAACTTTCATACCACTCTTCTCAAAATAATCTCAACTATCACTCTCCTTCTCAAAATAATCTCAACTATTAATATTTCCGCAATAAACATAACCTTTCTTATAACTTACTAGTCATAGTAAACTATTTTGAGAAGGGTGGTATAAAAGTTTGGATTATTGCGGGAATATTGATAGTTGAGATTATTTTGAGAAGAAGAGTGATAGTTGGGATTATATTTGTTAAATTTTCCATTAAGAATAATTAGTTTAGTTTAATTATTATTTGATTAGTTTAGTTAGTATTGTTAGGTGGTTAGTGATATTAGGTTAGTAGCTAATTGTGAAACTTTGCGACAATACTGTCAAGAAAATGTTACTAATGGTGAAACAATACTGTCACCAATTGAAGTAGAAGAAGAAGATGAAGATGAAATTGTGGAGGAACCAGAATACATACAAATTGTGGCAGTGGAGCAACATGAGGATGAGGATGAGGATGAGGATGAGGATGAGGATGAGGACGAGGTTGAGGATGAGGATGAGGATGAGTATGAGGATGAGGATGAAGATGAAGATATTATAGATTCTCTTTGTAAGGATGTAGGAATAAATTGTTCAAGTGATGATGATGATTAGGACTGCTATCTATTAGATTTGATAATCTTGTATTTGTTGAAATTATTGTAGATGCCGTATGGCTTAATGTCAATGAAATTATCTTATTAATCTTATTATTCAAGTTTTTAATTACGTAAAGCATTTCTTTCTAATTGTTGCTATATTAGTTTGATAATTATATGCCGGGCGGAAGACGACGAGGTACTGGTAGTCGTCAGCCTGAGGGAGGACGATCGGGAGCTACTGATGAGGACGAGATTGTTCCTCCTGAGCCGCAGCCGCCTACACATCGAGTACACCTCGATCCGACTGATTATGATGGCGCCAAGTGGTAAGTATCTCATTTGTTTACGGATAATTGATTGTATATATATATATATTGATTATAATATGATTACTTGTTGACTATTTTATTTTCAAATTTAACTCTTTTTCAGGTTCAGTGACAAAGACGTTTCCGATCTCGTAACAGCGACCATTATTTGCAACTACAAGGAGTTTGCGCCCAACTGGTCAAATGCGTCGGATGCCATCAAGGACGAGTGGTGGAATTGGTTTGAGGTATTTATTAACTGTTACCTATTTCCGTTTTATTATTTATTACCTATTTATTGTTTCATATTTATTTAACTATATATTTTTTTTAAACAGAAACATGTTACCTTTCACCCTCGTGATAGAGAAGCGGTTAAGTCGGCGTGGACCAACATGATGAAAGACCGCCTCCGCAAAAGAATCCACTACGCTATGAAGAAACCTACGGAGCAAATGCCGTCTTGGATACCGGCCGATATTTTCGAACAACTTAAGGCTAGAAAGGATGATCCAAACTTTCAAGACAAATCCGAGAAAAACAAAACCAACCGGATGTCAGGAAGTACCGAAAAAGGCAAGGCCTTAGGTACTCACATTATGGGTCGTAAAAACACCCTACAGATGATGGATGAAATGGTAATTTCTTAGTTTTTACTTCACTTTTTCTTGTCTTGAATAATTTTTAAACAATTTTCACCCTTTGACAATCTTGAGTGTTTTTTTTAACAAATGTCGTTGGATTTAAATTGCAGGTTGGACAAGATGGGAGGGATGTACCATCCACCTTGAAGTTGCTGGAGAAGACAAAAAAGCATGCCAAGAAGGGATGGCTATCAACGAAACCCAAAGCACTCTTTGTAAGTTAACAGAAACTTTTCTTTATGTTTTAGTAATTTGGTTTACTAATTAATTAACGTATACTAATCACACTTTATTTTTGTTTTGTAGGAAAAAGTTTTTTCAAGAAAGTCAAAAATAATAAGTGAAGGGGTCCCAGAGCAAGATATCGACGACAACGAGATCTACTTCGAAGAACACGACGGTTTCAACAAGAAAGGGTTGATACTCGGTATGGGAAATGCAGCCCCAGTTATTTACGAGCGTCGTCGTCACTCAAGTACTGGGAACCCATCATCATACACCCCAGGTTTGTATTTTATAGTTTATTAAAAATTAAGACTAACCAATTATTTAACCGTTTACTAAATGAATATAATATCATGTTTGACTATTCATTGCAGGTATCGTCGGCATAGTTCTTCGAGAGAATGCTCAGCTAAGAGAACCTGATCTCGAGACATCCCAAAGGCTGAAGGCAATTGAAGAGTTCTTAAGTCAACGGGGGGAGTTCACTACTCAAAGCTGCAACCCGGGAGGCTTTTCTCAGCCGAGACGCGACTTCGATGATGATGGCGGCGACAATGCTAGGGCGGCCAGCCATTTCGCCACCCCACAGCCCACCGACACGACCGTTAGATAGGTTTTATTAGGTTATTTAGTTTGTGTACCGCGGATTATGTTTAGTTTTTAGTTGGATGATCATTTGTAAAACCTTCATTTTAGTTATGAAAAGACGTTTTAAAAACCCTGTCTCCGACAAGTTCTTTGTAGCTGGGTTGTTTTTGCTGAAATTGCAGGTTTGGAGAGCTTGCAAAAGGGAAAAATGAGTCATTTCATTGGAAATGGGGAGCTGAAAAAACAGCTGAAACCGGAAAATCATACAGGAATTTGCGACGGAAATGTCTCAATTTGCGACGGAATTCCGTCGCAAATATTGACCAGAAGTCAAAGTCAGTCAACATTTGCGACGGAATTTCCGTCGCAAATATCCTCTTTTGCGACGGATTTTCCGTCGCAAATATTGACTGACTTTGACCTTTGGTCAAGGTCAGTCTACATTTGCGACGGAAAATCCGTCGCAAAAGGGGACATTTGCGACGGAAATTCCGTCGCAAATGTTGACTGACCTTGACTAGAAGGTCAAAGTCAATCCGTCGCAAACCTCGGTCAATCCGTCGCAAAAATTTTGTGACGGAAAAATCCGTCGCAAAATAACTTTCTGCGACAAAAAATAAGGGACAGACACAGTCCGTCGCAAATGATGATTTTGCGACGGATTTCACCCTTTTTGCGACGGACCATTCCGTCGCAAATAGCGCATTGTTTTGTAGTGTAAGAAGCCACATTGTGAGCCATTGGCCTTTTCGTTTTCTATTTGTTCTTTATTTTAATATTTTGATTTAGCATAAAATTGTACCTCGCTAGATGATGTCATTCAACTACCTACTCAATACTCAATAGCTTGCCACGTGTCGTTCAACTAACTACTCAATTTAGGCTTTTTATGTTATTATATGATAGATAGGATTTGACAACTAGTTGCTTTAATATGTAAGCTACAAAGTGGTATATAAATGTTTCAATTTTTTTTTTTTTTTTTTTTTTTTTTTTGTAAAAGGTAAGTATATTATAAATATTCAAAAACATGGTATCATGTACAAAGTCCTAGAACATCATGATAGTAGCCTGCATCTCTCCTACTGAGAGTGCCTTTATTCAAATTACTGTAATACATGCTCAACTCTCTTATAATACTCGTGCATACTATGCTTGGCAATTGTAGAATGCCATCTTTCCTACTCTTGTTTCTTTGTTGCCATATATGGTATATGGCTGCATTGATCACACCATTCACAATAGCCCTTTTCGGCTTACTTCCTCGAATAATCACCCTCCTATTATTCTCTATATGGGTATTTGGGAACTATAATTGCAGTCACAGAATAGATGTTGGAGTTTCTCCTTCTCATTCTGGCATAACCAACATAAGTCACTTGAAGCTAAGTTCAGAGCATGCAACTTTGCTGCCGTGTTCATGGCTTTGTGTTGGTACATCCATGCTATCATGCAGTGCTTTGTGCTCATAGCTTTAAGTATAGTAATATTAGGGATATTTCTAAATTGTTGCATTGATAAATAAGATAATTCTACACTAATACAACTTCTCAAATATTACTTATACACTGCATTACAGGTTGAAAATTAACCCGCTAAATAACCCATGTCTTTAAAAAACCTCGCTAAATTCATTGTTTTGTAGTTTTTCTTAATTATTATTAACTTTCACTATTGTATATCGAAAATTCATTTTAAGCATTAATTTTAGTATTATTGTTGTAAACTATGACTTGGATTTTATTAAAATGAAATTTTTGGTTATTGCTATTATTACTTTTCATAAAATATTATTTTAAACTTTCATCGTAAGCATTTTTTTATTTATAATTTTTTTTATTATAAGTTATAGTTTTGAAAAATCTAACCTATTTTTTTTTTTTTGCAAGGTAACCTATTTTTGTTTAAATGGTAAACAATTGTATATCGTAAGCTTTATTTAATTGTTGTAATGTTTATAGTAATATATTGGGAGTCTCCAAGCAATATCAAAATAATTAATTCCAAAATAAAAGTGGTCCTTTTAATTTCCCTACTTTTAAGGAGGTTTTGACAACTAATCAACTTGGTCGTTGCTTTAATATATAGGATGTGCAGGGGTAGATTGGTCAATTAACTAAAATTTTCTTACAAAAATGAAAGAAACTAAATAAGAAACAAATAAGAGAAGGGATAAATCAGGTGAATTAATTAAATGAGGCCAAATTGCAGCAATTGCTAAACATATGGGGTTAATTTACACGTAATGAAAGTTTTGGGGTTCATTTGCACATAGGAGTAAACGTATGAGGCTTATTTGCCACTTCCCCGGACTCCAGAATGGAGATCCACCTTTTAATCGGTATAGTTATTGTTTTCTTCAGGTTTGTCGTAATAGTAAAAGGGTAGTGTAATCCTGTATGAGTCAAATACAAATGTATTAACTTTTCTTTAAAAGGATTGCCATAAAAGTTAAAACCTGGATTTTATCCGATCATATAGATTAATCAAATTAGGGGGAGACAAAAAGATGACATTTATGGAGTTATTTTCCGAAATAGGCGATTTTCAACAATTAATTAACGAAATAGGTAACTTTTCAAATTTATTACCGAAAATGGGCCCACGTCATCACCGAAGTTAGGATTGTATTCAAGTCGCTTACCAGGACAACGACCATATGTAAAGTGTAAACTTTTGAAAATCGAAGCTGAAAATGAGCCCAGATTCAAGTCGCTAGGGGGGAGAGCGACTTGACCTTAATTCAACCCAGGGTTAAGTCACTGGGGGGGAAGCGGTTTAGCCAACAGTAGGTGATTGAGTTTTGGTCGCTTGGAGGAAAGCGATTTGGCCAGCAGTAGAGAATTGAGTTGTGGTCGCTTGGGGGGGAAGTGATTTTGCCATCAATAGATATCTTCAATACAAACAAACATCCTTCCCTTGAATCAACATCCAATTTACACAAACCAACATACAAACCAAATTGAAAAACACATTCACCTTGGACAAACACAATTCATTGAAAGTGCAATCATTAAATTGAAAAACCACTAAAACATTAATACAAACAAACTGTCTTGAAAACTAAAATATTGTACAAGATACTCAACTAAATTGTTTTTTATACAAACCAATAATTCATTTAACACTACCGTCTTCTTGTTTGCTGAATTCTCTTAGACTTTCTTGGTTGAGTAGATGATCCCGCTTCATCTTCCGCCTTTTGGATGGGAGTTAGTTGACTTGCCAGGTAGTCGGTCATTTGATGGGGATCATGCGTTTGACTAGGGTGTGGAATGTCCGGTGGTTGAATACGATGCCCATAATTTGCACTTTGCAAACATGTGAGTGAAGTGTTTTGCATTTCAAGAAGGAGATTTATGTAGCTTTGGTCATATGTAGATGGCATAGTTGACTTGAAGTCATTCACCCGATGGTAGATGTATGAATGACCACCCGCAAGACTATCCAAATCTGCTAAAAGTCATTTAATGTCTAAGAGAGTAACCACAAGAAAATAAAAGCTAAAAGCCAATTGTTCAAAGAATATATTCAACGGGTCACACTTTTACTATTCATAATTTTTTTACTGAACTAATTAGCTTGATGTATATATATATTTGTTAATTAATTGTTTTGATAAATAAATGTCATTGAAATATTGCAATATAAAAGATTAAAAGGTACAATACCCATTTTTATGTGATATACCCATATTTTCATGTGATATACGCATTATTTAAGAATGTCGATTTTTTTATATATACATAAATAAAAAACTAATATAGTAAATTAATCTTATTCATGTGAGTGACATTAATAATTAATTTGGATTACATATTTTATTAATAAACCTTTTTTATTAGCAAAAAATAAGAAATTGTATAACGAAGAATTCAATTCAAAAACTTAAATGTACCATCAACCAAATAGTTAATGTACCAGTGGACTGGCTTGCATATTCCTGCTACTAATTCTGAAAGATGGCGTATGACTAGAAGGGGGACGAAGCTTAAAAGAGGTCTCACCAATGGGATTATCAATGCTCTTATTTATCATATTTGGAGTCAAAGAAACAAAGCAAGGATGGATAATGTTCTTATGAATCCCAAATCTGTTTTCCAATGTATTGTAGATGAGATTAGACATAACATTCATGAAACATGTACGGGTAAAATCTCTATACGAGATCAAACCTACCTAGATACTTTGATGGCTGTTACATAGGTCTTTTAGACCTATATTTTTGGTTACTTAATAATATTTACCTTTTACCAAAAAAAAAATAGTTAATGATATTACCCATTTTTAGGGAAAAAAATTGGATCCAAATTTCAAATTAAGAAAAATTAAATTCTTCTAAAAACAAATCGTAACAACTCATAAACACAAAGAAATACAAAGGTCTGGGTACAATTATATTTTTTTGCATGCGATTGAATCTTGACAAAACTTCTCCAAAGTAAGAAAAAATTGAATGAGGAAGATCTGAAAATAAATATATATTTACAAAAAAAACATAAAATCGGGAGAATATAAAAATAACGGCAAAAAAATAGAAATATTAAATTTGGACAAAGTGTTATTGATTAAATATAATCTTTAGAAGATCGGCTAATACCTTCAGTATTAACGAACTAGCTATATATAATATGAGAATTTTTTTAATAACTACTTAATTTAAAATAGACTAATTGATTGATGAATATGGATGAACTCAAAATGATGATAAATAGTAAAAAGGAAAGACAATTCCGATTATCATCAATTCATAATCTGTGATAATTTTATTAAATGGAGTTGATAAGGGGGAGGTCGTAAGAAAGAGAGTTAGATTGAGACGATGTGGGTTAGGGAAATGGTAATTGTGTGTTTTTTGGGTAATTAAGGTGGGTTAAATAGGGTGTTAATGAGGGTAAATGGCTGACATGTTTAGGTTATGCAGCAAGTTGTGTTTAAAAATTATGATTCTTAAATTATATTATGGTGTGTTTGGGAACTAAATGTTAATTGTGTAATCCCTGACTTTAGGGAGTTTATTGCTTAGCATATATATAGTCACGTACATACTAGATTAGATAATTCACAACCCTAAATCATCTAATGATGGGATAAGCTAAATATGGGCTAAGAGTGTACAAGATATATACATAACGAATATCCAATATATTCGTCTAACATACCCCCGCAGTTGGAGCGGGAGGAGACCGTACGTTCAAACTGGAGCGAAAACGAGTAACCAAGTGGTGAGGGAGGCCTTTGGTGAAGATGTCAGCATACTGATAGTTAGCGGGTACATGAAGCACACGCACTTCACCAAGCTGCACTTTGTCGCGAACAAAATGATTATCAATTTCAATGTGCTTGGTGCTCTGATGCTGGACCGGGTTACCCGATAAGTAGACAGCGGAAATATTGTCGTAAAATATGAGTGTAGATTGAGGCAAGGAAACATGCAATTCCAAGAGTAAGTGATGCAACCAACTTGTTTCGGCTACATCATTCGCTACACCTCGATATTCAGCCTCGGCACTAGAGCGGGAGATCGTGGGTTGACGTTTTGATGACCAATAAACCAAGTTATCACCCAAGAAAACACAATACCCAGAGGTGGAGCGGTGAGAATAAGGGCAACCCCCCAAATTGGCATCCGAATAAGCAGTGAGCAAGATAGTGTGGGACGGCCGAATGGTAAGCCCGTGATCAACATTACCTAGAACATAGTGTAAAATACGCATTAAAAATCGGAAGTGCGAGGCACGAGGATCATGCATAAATAAGCACACTTGTTGAACCGCATAAGCAAGGTCGGGACGAGTAATAGTCAAATATTGAAGAGCACCGGCAAGACTACGATAGAGGACGGGGTCCTCGAGCTTATTAGGACCTCTATTCACACTTAATTTCGAACCATGTTCAATGGGGGTGCTACACGGTTTACACGATTTCATGTGTGCACGGCTAAGGATGTCCTTCACATATTGGTGTTACGACAAAAAAAGCCCAGTACTTGTACGGTGGACAACAATACCCAAGAAATGGTGAAGCGTATCAAGGTCAGTCATATCAAATTCTTGGGAGAGGCGAGCAATAAGAGACCGTAGCAGCGTGGGAGAGGAGGTCGTGATGACGATGTCGTCGACATATAGCAAGAGATAGGCCATGACGTATGGTGTTTGTAAGATAAACAGGGAAAAGTCACACTTGCTGCTAACGAAGCCTTGAGAAAGAATGAATCCGGCAAACCAAAGGTACCAAGAACGTGGTGCTTGTTTAAGGCCATAAAGAGACTTACGGAGTTTGCACACATAATGGGGAGTTAATGAGGCAACAAAACCCGGCGGTTGATGCATATAAACCGTTTCCTCCAAGTGACCATTAAGACAGGCATTCTTGACGTCGAGTTGATATATAGGCCAAGACTTGGACACGGCAAGGCTAAGCACGGCAAGCCAGATGATTTCATTTATCTACCTACTCAATACTCAATAGCTCGCCACGTGTCGTTCAACTAACTACTCAATCTAGGCTTTTTATGTTATTATATAGATAGATAGGATTTGACAACTAGTTGCTTTAATATGTAAGCTACAAAGTGGTATATTAATGTTTTAAATTTAAGTATAGTAATATTAGGGATATTTCTACATTGTTGCATTGATAAATAAGATAATCTACATAATAACATAAAAAGCCTAGATTGAATAGTTAGTTGAACGACACGTGGCGAGCTATTGAGTATTGAGTAGGTAGTTGAATGACATCATCTGGCGAGGTACAATTTTATGCTAAATTAAAATATTAAAATAAAGAACAAATAGAAAACGAAAAGGCAGAATAGTAATCAATGTAGAAATGACCTAAACCATCGTCTACCAAACATTACTCCACACCATAATCACAATTTATATCTCTTGAATGACAAACTTTTCATATTTTACAATTATAAAACCAATTTAATAAATTTTACCTATAAAATAAGATCGAATGATAAAAACTCGAACACATTCTTAGCAAAAATTTTTTTTAAAAAAATCACGGGTAAGTTTAAAACTTTTCGCCTATGTTTTTCGAATAGCCTATTTAATTTCATTTGATTGATTATTTGAAACTTTTCATATTTTTATTTTTGTAGTGAGTTGGAATAATCAATTGAGAGATAAATGAAGAAGTAAAGTGAGAGTAGAAGAAAAGAGAAGAATCTATCAAGTATTTGCATCATATTCTTTATTTTTGGCATTGTCAAATGTTGATGAGGACACTTTATATCACTAATTATCGAATATATTTAAACCTTAGTTTTATAGTCTCACATTTTATTATTGATATAACGTTCTTGGAATTTTTTTTAATGTACTTATTAATTGATAATGTGTACTGAATTTGTTGAAATTGATATTAACAACTTTATGTATGGGCGTATGGCCGTGGCGTTTTTGGTATAAGTATAATATTTTTTATGAAGTCGTCTAAAACAATATATTTTTCTTGTATTTTGAGTAACAAAGAGGGACATATTGTTTAATTTGTAATTTTAAATTTTTAATGAGAGAATATCTCGTGATTATCGATGTTGTTTTTATTCTATTGTACCCTTATTTAAATTATGTTTTATTTGATTAAACATTACATGATTATTCATATTCTATTTAAGCGAAATTGAGTTAGAATATTTTAATTCTTAAATATTGTTATTATTTTCTTACTTAAAAAATATAATCATTTAACTCAGGTTAATATTACTTACTACTTTCATAATATCATTTTAATAATGTTGTAAACTAGGAAAAAATTTAAATGTCCAGTAAAAACAATCATTCAACTAAAAAGGTTATATGAGAATAATCGAATTATATTGCGATAATTAAAAAAAACAATTTTTTTTATTGAAGAGTTAAAGAAATCCCGTGATTTTCACGGGAAATTAAACTAGTATTCTCTCACTTAAATGTCCAACACCACTACGTGAACGGCGAACCACCACCCCACGTGACACCCTCTTAGCTTCAACCCACGACTCGGAAAGAACCCAGTTTCACTGGCGCACTACCCTGTCCCGCGCGATGTCGACCTAACTCACATGTCATCCAACACCGAGGACTCAACTTAGTCAGTTTAGTAGTAACAAGGGTGGTCGGAGGTGGAGTGTGTCAAACTTGTTGTGGTGGTTGATGGTGGATTTGAGATAATCTCATTCTTGTGGTGGTTATAGGTGGTGAAGATCTTGGTGTGGTGGTACAAAGGTGGTGGTATGGTATGTGATAAAATGAAGGGTACATTTGGGTTTTCACAAATTAACAATCATGTTAATTCAGTTTTTTTGTTTTAAATTATAAAAGTTTAATAATATAACTGAGTTGCATCAAATGATGAAGTTGTAGGGTTAATTTGCACGCAATGAAAATTGTGGAGTTTATTTGCACATAGGAGTAAACGTATGGGGCTTATTTGCCACTTCCCCGGACTCCAGAATGGAGATCCACCTTTTAATCGGTATAGTTATTGTTTTCTTCAGGTTTATCGTAATAGTAAAAGGGTAATGTAATCCTGTATGAGTCAAATGACAAATGTATTAGCTTTTCTTTACAAAAAACCAAAAAAAAAGGATTGCTATAAAAGTTAAAACCTGGATTTTATCCGATTATATAGATTAATCAAATTAAGGGGAGACAAAAAGATGACATTTATGGAGTTATTTTCCGAAATAGGCGATTTTCAACAATTAATTAACGAAATAGGTAACTTTTCAAATTTATTACCGAAAATGGGTCCACGTCATCACCGAAGCTAGGATTGTATTCAAGTCGCTTACCCGAACAACGACCATATGTAAAGTGTAAACTTTTGAAAACCGAAGCTGAAAATGAGCCCAGATTCAAGTCGCTAGGGGGGAGAGCGACTTGACCTTAATTCAACCCAGGGTTAAGTCACTGGGGGGAAGCGGTTTAGCCAACAGTAGGTGATTGAGTTCTGGTCGCCTGGGGGAAAGCGATTTGGCCAGCAATAGATAATTGAGTTATGGTCGCTTGGGGGAAGGTGATTTTGCCATCAGTAGATATCTTTAATACAAATCAACATTCTTCCCTTGAATCAACATCCAATTAATACAAACCAACATACAAACCAAATTAAAAAACACATTCACCTTGGACAAACACAATTTATTGAAAGTACAATCATTAATTAAATTGAAAAACCACTAAAACATTAATACAAACAAATTGTCATGAAAACTAAAATATTGTACAAGATACTCAACTAAATTGTTTTTATACAAACCAATAATTCATTTAACACTACCGTCTTCTTGTCTACTGAATTCTCTTAGACTTTCTTGGTTGAGTAGATGATCCCGCTTCATCTTCCGCCTTTTGGATGAGAGTTAGTTGACTTGCCAGGTAGTCGGTCATTTGATGGGGATCATGCGTTTGACTAGGGTGTGGAATGTCCGGTGGTTGAATACGATGCCCATAATTTGCACTTTGCAAACATGTGAGTGAAGTGTTTTGCATTTCAAGAAGGAGATTTCTGTAGCTTTGGTCATACGTAGATGGCATAGTTGACATGAAGTCATTCACCCGATGGTAGATGTATGAACGACCACCCGCAAGACTATCCAAATCTGCTAAAAGTCATTTAATGTCTAAGAGAGCAACCACAACAAAATAAAAGCTAAAAGCCAATTGTTCAACCGAGTGGTGTTAGTCCAGTGGTAACTGAGTTAAACCTTAAAGCTTGCAGAAATGCAGGAGTTGAGAGGTCTCAGGTTCGATTACCAGCTGGGGCGATGACCACTTGGCCATTGCATCTCCCGAAAGGGGTGACTTACATGGTCCATGTGTTGGTGCGGGAGTGCATGGGCCCGGGGGATTAAACCCCTCGTCACCAAAAAAAAAAGAATATATTCAACGGGTCAGACTTTTATTACTCATAATCTTTTTAATGAATTAATTAGCTTGATGTATATATATTTGTTAAATAATTGTTTTGATAGATAAATGTCATTGAAATATTGCAATACAAAAGATCAAAAGGTACAATACCCATTTTTATGTGATATACCCATATTTTTATGTGATATACCCATTATTTAAGAATGTCGATTTTTTATATATACATAAATAAAAAACAAATATAGTAAATTAATCTTATTCATGTGAGTGACATAAATAATTAATTTGGATTACATATTTTATTAATAAACCTTTTTTATTAGCAAAAAATAAGAAATTGTATAACGAAGAATCCAATTCAAAAACTTAAATGTACCATCAACCAAATAGTTAATGATATTACTCATTTTTAGGGAAAAAAATTGGATTCAGATTTCAAATTAAGAAAAATTAAATTCTTCTAAAAACAAATCGTAACAACTCATAAACACAAAGAAATACAAAGGTCTGGGTACAATTATATTTTTTTGCATGCGATTGAATCTTGACAAAACTTCTCCAAAGTAAGAAAAAATTGAATGAGGAAGATCTGAAAATAAATATATATTCACAAAAAAACATAAAATCGGGAGAATATAAAAATAACGGCAAAAAAATAGAAATATTAAATTTGGACAAAGTGTTATGGAGTAAAGATAATCTTTAGAAGATCGGCTAATACCTTCAGTATTAACGAACTAGCTATATATAATATGAGAATTTTTTTAATAACTACTTAAGTTAAAATAGACTAATTGATTGATGAATATGGATGAACTCAAAATGATGATAAATAGTAAAAAGGAAAGACAATTCCGATTATCATCAATTCATAATATGTGATAATTTTATTAAATGGAGTTGATAAAGGGGGGTCGTAATAAAGAGAGTTAGATTGAGACGGTGTGGGTTAGGGAAATGGTAATTGTGTGTTTTTTGGGTAATTATGGTGGGTTAAATAGGGTGTTAATGGGGGTAAATGGCTGACATGTTTAGGTTATGCAGCAAGTTATGTTTAAAAATTATGATTCTTAAATTATATTATGGTGTGTTTGGGAACTAAGTGTTAATTGTGTAATCCCTGACTTTAGGGAGTTTATTGCTTAGCATATATATAGTCACGTACATACTAGATTAGATAATTCACAACCCTAAATCATCTAATGATGGGATAAGCTAAATATGAGCTAAGAGTGTACAAGATATATACATAACGAATATCCAATATATTCGTCTAACATACCCCCGCAGTTGGAGCGGGAGGAGACCGTACGTTCAAACTGGAGCGAAAACGAGTAACCAAGTGGTGAGGGAGGCCTTTGGTGAAGATGTCAGCATACTGATAGTCAGCGGGTACATGAAGCACACGCACTTCACCAAGCTGCACTTTGTCGCGAACAAAATGAATATCAATTTCAATGTGCTTGGTGCGCTGATGCTGGACCGGGTTACCCGATAAGTAGACAACGGAAATATTGTAGTAAAATATGAGTGTAGATTGAGGCAAGGAAACATGCAGTTCCAAGAGTAAGTTACGCAACCAACTTGTTTCGGCTACATCATTCGCTACACCTCGATATTCGGTCTCGGCACTAGAGCGGGAAATTGTGGGTTGACATTTTGATGACCAAGAAACCAAGTTATCACCCAAGAAAACACAATACCCAGAGGTGGAGCAGTGAGAATTAGGGCAACCCCCCAAATCAGCATCCGAATAAGCAGTGAGCAAGATAGTGTGGGACGGCCGAATGGTAAGCCCGTGATCAACAGTACCTAGACTATAGTGTAAAATACGCTTTAAAAATTGGAAGTGCGAGGCACGAGGATCATGCATAAATAAGCACACTTGTTGAACCGCATAAGCAAGGTCGGGACGAGTAATAGTCAAATATTGAAGAGCACCGGCAAGACTACGATAGAGGACGGGGTCCTCGAGCTTAGGAGCTCTATTCGCACTTAATTTCGAACCATGTTCAATTGGGGTGCTACACATTTTACACGATCTCATGTGTGCATGGCTAAGGATGTCCTTCACATATTGGTGATACGACAAAAAGAGCCCAGTACCTGTACGGTGGACAGCAATACCCAAGAAATGGTGAAGAGTATCAAGGTAAGTCATAGCAAATTCTTGGGAGAGGCGAGCAATAAGAGACCGTAGCAGAATGGGAGAGGAGGTCGTGATGACGATGTCGTCGACATATACCAAGAGATAGGCCATGACGTATGGTGTTTGTAAGATAAATAGGGAAAAGTCACACTTGCTGCTAACGAAGCCTTGAGAAACAATGAATCCGGCAAACCAAAGGTACCAAGAACGTCGTGCTTGTTTAAGGCCATAAAGAGACTTACGGAGTTTGCACACATGATGGGGAGTTAATGAGGTAACACAACCCGACGGTTGATGCATATAAACCGTTTCCTCCAAGTGACCATTAAGACAGGCATTCTTGACGTCAAGTTGATATATAGGTCAAGACTTGGACACGGCAAAGCTAAGCGCGGCGTGAATTGTGGTTGGCTTAACAACGGGACTAAACGTCTCATCACAATCAATTCCTACTTGTTGTGTTTTTCCATTGACAACGAGTCGAGCTTTGTAGCGCTGAAGAGAACCATCTGCATGAAATTTATGTCGAAAAAGCCATATACAACGAATAATAGATGCACCTTGTGGTTGGGGAACCAAGTCCCAAGTATGATTGTCCCTTAACGCGGAATATTCGTCTAACATGGCATGTTTCCGATTAGGGTCCTGCAAGGCTAGGAGAGGTGATTTAGGTAAGGAGAGATGGATGTAGTGGCCGTATATGCAATGTCGATATTTTTGGGTTTGAAGATGCCATTTGAGCACGGGTGGTCATAGGCTGGGCAGAGAGTTGCGGTGGTTAAGGAGGTGGTGGGGGTGGTGGGGAGAAAGGGGCGGAAGCAGGCGTGGTAGTGGGAGGGGTAGGTGTAAAAGGTATCGGGTTAACAGGGGAAGCAGGGGAGTGGATCGGGGTTGCGGGTGGCTGGGCGTTAGGAGCAGAATAGGAAGTAGAGACAGTGTGAGGTGGAACCAGGTCGGGTTTGGAGCATGTGGAGTCATAGATGAGTAGGTTAGGGTCGTCGGGTGGTGGGTTGAGGAAAGAGTAGGTCGAGGGGTCAGGGTTGGTGGATTCTGTGAAGGGGAAATGATGCGTGTTTATTTTATGATGTTTTACATCTATTTTTACACGCATTTTGTCGCTCATTTACTATGTTTTAGCCATAAATTCCCAAAATTCGTGCACTTTCGTATTTTCATGCACTTTTGCAGATTTGTGCGGAAAAAGGACGATTTTACACCAAATTTATGCCCTCGGGACTTTTGCACAATTAAGGAACGAATGAAAGTCAACAGGAATCATTAACCAAGTATCAAAAGTCAAACCCGAGACGAATCAAAGCAATCTTATGCAGTAACGGGTCGACCGACCTACTATACGGGTCGGCCGACCAGTTCTTCAAACCATAATTCCTAAAGCCCGTAAAGAGGTCGACCGACCCACAAATCTGGTCGACCGACCTCAGCGAAGCCCAGAGAAGCTTTTTAGAAATCGATTAGAAGTGTTGGAATCCTTAGGAAACTCTTAATTCTTGCCCTATATAAACTAATCTTTTGTTTAGGGTTTATTATCTAGCTTTTATCAATTAACACCCACCATAATAATCAAGTTCGTAATTTAGTTTTATTCCGTCTTTAGTTCAATTGTAATCTTTCAATAATTCTCAAGCATTCAATAAAGTTTGTTCCTTTTCTGCCTTAATCCGATTTCTGGTAATTACTCTCTTAATTGAGTTTCATTATTGTTCTTATTATTATTGCATTCGGTTAAGATAGAATCCCAAAGCTTTATTATTGCATGCTTAGATTGATGTTCATTATGTTTTCCATGTTTATTCCCATTTTCATAGTTGTTTTAGTAACCATGAGTAGCTAAATTCCATATGTTAGGATGTAGAGGATGAATATGCATAGGTAATAAAATTCCGAGACCGACCTGTAGCAGAGCCGTGGTCGGCCGACTCAAATAATGGGTCGGTCGACCAAGGCGGTGGTCGGCCGACTGGACTAGCCGGTCGGTCGACCCACTCGCGTCTGTATTCTGTTCGTTTTAATTCGTAGACTATAATACCCTACAATGAGACTGAAAGGAGACTTGTAGGATGTTAGTAATGACCTACCCAAGATTGAGAGATACGGGAAGGGCATTGGTTTACACCTTAAGACGGCTAGGTTACTCAAGACTGAAAGGTATGTGACCTAGGATTTCGGAATCACCCTTATTGTTGACACCCAATAATTGTGACACCTAGGAACTAATAGCATAGGCCGAAAGGAGCTATTAGGTAGCATAGACCTAAAGGATATGTTGCACCCCTTACGCGACCGAGGAAGAGGGTCGACCGACCACCGATGCGGAGAAAGAAACTCCTTTTCGTCCCGAACTGCCGAACAACTTGAGGGACTTCCTTTTTCGGGGTGATAAGACCCCTAGGTTTCTGAAAAGGGCTGCAAATACTGACTCTTCAGCCCCTCCTTTCCCGGAAAGACTCATACCTACAAAGAAACAGGTATCTTTTGACAAATTTAAAGACGTAATTCGTTCATTAAATGTTCAAGTTCCGTTTTTAGAATTAGTTCAGCAGGTTCCTACTTATCTTAAATTTATGAGACAACTTTTGTTAAGAAAGAGGTCTTTAGATAAAGTTGAGTCAGTTGCCCTAACTGAGGAGTCCTCCAGCTTCCTATCACATGTCATTGCCCCTCATAAGCTGGAGGATCCTGGCAGTTTTTCTGTTCCCTGCAATATAGGAAATTTTTCCCTGTAAAAAAGGCTTTATGCGACTTAGGAGCTAGTATCAGTGTCATGCCCCTAAGTGTTGCTATAAAACTAGGAATGACCAACTTTGCAGTAACCAGCATGAATGTCCAGATGGCGGACCGTACATCTATGGAACCCATAGGGATGTTGGAAAACATCCATGTGCGTATAGACGGGTTTTTCTTCCCAGTAGACTTCGTAGTTTTGGACATCCCTGAGGATGCCCATATACCTATAATACTAGGAAGACCTTTCCTTCACACTGCGGGAGCCATCATAGATGTAGGCACTGGGACTTTAACCTTCAAAGTAGGGAAGCATTCCATTATTTATGGCCTATCTTATAGGAAAAAAGATGCTATGACCCCCATCACATGTAATGTTATTGCTTCGGAAAAGAAGTATAAGGTCATCACTACTTCTCCTACTTTATTGCCTACTCCTGTATCTGTTTTTACACCTCCGCCCCAGATTGGGAGCAATATGGAGAATACTTCTATTGTGACTAATGCAGGAATTGGTTTGGGGAAACCGGAAATAAAGGAAGTCACAGTGCAGAGAGGGGGAATGGGATTCTTGAGCTACAAAGAAGATGAAGACCCAGATGTTGTAGATCGGGAGGATAAGAAAAAGAGGAGACAAGATCCAGGGGAGAGTTCATCGCATATGCTTTGCGGCGGAAAGAAGATGTGTTTTGCTATTCAAGCAAACACTGTGAAGACTACGGCATGTCGTCAAAAGCCGTGGTCGGAGATATTCCGCATCTTTAGCGGATAGTTGTTTCAAATTTCAGTTTTTAAAGACAATTTACTTTTATTGTTGAGACTTTTTAAGTTTGCTTGCTTTTTAGAACTTTTTTTTTCCGTTGTGCTTGCGTAGTTAAGACTTTGGACCTGTTTCTGGCATCTCGCGCATTTGTTGGGCGCATATTTATTGCCTTTTCAGGTTTAACAAAGAAACGAAGACCGCTGTGCAGCAGAGTGGTCGACCGACCTGAAATATGGGTCGGTCGACCTAGGCTCTGCATTCCTGGATTTCCTGCAGTCCGCAGGAAGGTCGGCCGACCTAATACATGGGTCGGTCGACCTGCCATCTGCGACAGCCTGTTCGTTTCTCCCACGGGAATCGCGCACCAATCTTGGTTACTTGAGTGGCACTGCTGGCCACCAAAACCTCCCAACTTACGCTGGTTTGGGGAGGTTTTTCTCATGCGCCTATTTATCCAGTGAGTTCTTTCCAGTTTTTCCTTAGTTTTTATTCTCTTTGCACATTTTCTTTAATTTTCTGAAACCTTTACTTAGGCTAATGCACAATGGGGACATTGTGCGGGTTGGTTTGGGGAATGGTTTCGTGTCACATGCATTGCATTTTGTCACACGTTTATTGCATTTCCGTATTGCATCGTTCTTTTCCTTATTTTCTCTACCTATACAAAAGAAAAATCCAAAAAAAATAGAAAAAAATAGAAAAAATGGACGTTCATTTTAGCATATAGGTCGAGTCGGAACGAGAGTATTTCAAGGATGATTTTGCTATCCTACATGTTTATGCCTTTACCGTGCCTTGCCAACTTGTTTTAGTATGAGAGTCTTTTGCATATCTACGAGTTTTTTGTTAAACTGTTTGTACATCTTGAGACTTGACTTATACCTTGGCAACCTACTATATATTCTGAGTTTTAGAGCCTTATTCCTGGTTTCATTTTTAAACCAGTTGTCTAGGATGTGAGTAGTACTCCCCTTGGAACATGTTACATCAATATGCATAAACATGAACTTGAATTGCTATTTACTTGTTTTACTATCTCGTTTTGTGAGTCTTGATACGTGCATTTGGGATCCCTTTTCTCTTATTTACCCATAAGCCCTACATAGCCAAAATTGCCTTTTTATTCCCCCAAAACTACATCCCATACTTAGCCTACCTTTCCAAGCTAGTATTTGTGGTCATTGGATTATTTTGAGGCGTCTTGGTTTGTATGCTATCGTGAGCAAAAAGAGAAAAGAAATAAAGAAAGCAAGAGAAGAAAGAAAAGAAAAAGAACAGAAAAATCCAGAAAAAGGAAAGACAAGAAAAGAAAAACGAAAAAAATCAGAATATTCAGTAGAGTCAGTCGACCGACCACCTTCACGGGTCGGTCGACCAACTGACAGCATCAGATTGAAAATTTTGTTCCAAAAATCCCTTTCTTTTACATGTGTTATCACTCCCGTACTTCATTCAAAATTTTTGGGAGTCTTTTCTTATATTTAAATGTGAGAGTTGTGCTACAAAAGAGCACTTTCTTAATATCAAAAGTTGTGAAATATGTTGTTAGGAACCGGTTTTACTAGCTTGGCTACTAACCCCACAAATCCAAAAACATCTTAACCACTTTTACCTTTTACCTCACATATCTTTCATTACCTCGATTGCATGTATCTGGGCCACTTAATGAGATTGTTATACAAAGTTGTAGAATTCTTGTTCATGTTAGATTGCAGGCATGTTTTCATGGGTCGCAGTTAGGTGAGTGTCATGACAATATACTTCTTCCTATCTTTTACATATACTCACCCTTTGCTTCATGAGTGTCTCGAGCGTACCGCGAGAGTCCATGGTATAAAGTCTCTATAGTCTCTAGTTTTGCAAGTTTGACAACACCATAACTCGTTTGCATGATTTAAATACTTTCTCATTTTGTACTTGGCATTGGTTTAGGCTTACATGTAAATTTCGCTCTGAGATTGAAATCGTTCCATTAGTTAAGATCGAGTCTACTTCTTGCTTGAGGGCAAGCAAGGGTTTGGTTTGGGGAATTTGATGCGTGTCTATTTTATGATGTTTTACATCTATTTTTACACGCATTTTGTCGCTCATTTACTATGTTTTAGCCATAAATTCCCAAAATTCGTGCACTTTCGTATTTTCATGCACTTTTGCAGATTTTACACCAAATTTATGCCCTCAGCACTTTTGCACAATTAAGGAACGAAGCAAAATCAACAGGAATCATTAATCAAGTATCAAAAGTCAAACCCGAGACGAATCAAAGCAATCTTATGCAGTAACGGGTCGACCGACCTACTATACGGGTCGGCCGACCAGTTCTTTGAAGCCCAGAATTCCTAAAGCCCGTAAAGAGGTCGACCGACCCACAAATCTGGTCGACCAACCTCAGCGAAGCCCAGAGAAGCTTTTTAGAAATCGATTAGAAGTGTTGGAATCCTTAGGAAACTCTTAATTCTTGCCCTATATAAACTAATCTTTTGTTTAGGGTTTATTATCTAGCTTTTATCAATTAGCACCCACCATAATAATCAAGTTCGTAATTTAGTTTTATTCCGTCTTTAGTTCAATTGTAATCTTTCAATAATTCTCAAGCATTCAATAAAGTTTGTTCCTTTTCTGCCTTAATCCGATTTCTGGTAATTACTCTCTTAATTTAGTTTCATTATTGTTCTTATTATTATTGCATTCGGTTAAGATAGAATCCCAAAGCTTTATTATTGCATGCTTAGATTGATGTTCATTATGTTTTCCATGTTTATTCCCATTTTCATAGTTGTTTTAGTAACCATGAGTGGCTAAATTCCATATGTTAGGATGTAGAGGATGAATATGCATAGGTAATAAAATTCCGAGACCGACCTGTAGCAGAGCCGTGGTCGGCCGACTCAAATAATGGGTCGGTCGACCTAGGCTCTGCATTCCTGGATTTCCTGCAGTCCGCAGGAAGGTCGGCCGACCTAATACATGGGTCGGTCGACCTGCCATCTGCGACAGCCTGTTCGTTTCTCCCACGGGAATCGCGCACCAATCTTGGTTACTTGAGTGGCACTGCTGGCCACCAAAACCTCCCAACTTACGCTGGTTTGGGGAGGTTTTTCTCATGCGCCTATTTATCCAGTGAGTTCTTTCCAGTTTTTCCTTAGTTTTTATTCTCTTTGCACATTTTCTTTAATTTTCTGAAACCTTTACTTAGGCTAATGCACAATGGGGACATTGTGCGGGTTGGTTTGGGGAATGGTTTCGTGTCACATGCATTGCATTTTGTCACACGTTTATTGCATTTCCGTATTGCATCGTTCTTTTCCTTATTTTCTCTACCTATACAAAAGAAAAATCCAAAAAAAATAGAAAAAAATAGAAAAAATGGACGTTCATTTTAGCATATAGGTCGAGTCGGAACGAGAGTATTTCAAGGATGATTTTGCTATCCTACATGTTTATGCCTTTACCGTGCCTTGCCAACTTGTTTTAGTATGAGAGTCTTTTGCATATCTACGAGTTTTTTGTTAAACTGTTTGTACATCTTGAGACTTGACTTATACCTTGGCAACCTACTATATATTCTGAGTTTTAGAGCCTTATTCCTGGTTTCATTTTTAAACCAGTTGTCTAGGATGTGAGTAGTACTCCCCTTGGAACATGTTACATCAATATGCATAAACATGAACTTGAATTGCTATTTACTTGTTTTACTATCTCGTTTTGTGAGTCTTGATACGTGCATTTGGGATCCCTTTTCTCTTATTTACCCATAAGCCCTACATAGCCAAAATTGCCTTTTTATTCCCCCAAAACTACATCCCATACTTAGCCTACCTTTCCAAGCTAGTATTTGTGGTCATTGGATTATTTTGAGGCGTCTTGGTTTGTATGCTATCGTGAGCAAAAAGAGAAAAGAAATAAAGAAAGCAAGAGAAGAAAGAAAAGAAAAAGAACAGAAAAATCCAGAAAAAGAAAAGACAAGAAAAGAAAAACGAAAAAAATCAGAATATTCAGTAGAGTCAGTCGACCGACCACCTTCACGGGTCGGTCGACCAACTGACAGCATCAGATTGAAAATTTTGTTCCAAAAATCCCTTTCTTTTACATGTGTTATCACTCCCGTACTTCATTCAAAATTTTTGGGAGTCTTTTCTTATATTTAAATGTGAGAGTTGTGCTACAAAAGAGCACTTTCTTAATATCAAAAGTTGTGAAATATGTTGTTAGGAACCGGTTTTACTAGCTTGGCTACTAACCCCACAAATCCAAAAACATCTTAACCACTTTTACCTTTTACCTCACATATCTTTCATTACCTCGATTGCATGTATCTGGGCCACTTAATGAGATTGTTATACAAAGTTGTAGAATTCTTGTTCATGTTAGATTGCAGGCATGTTTTCATGGGTCGCAGTTAGGTGAGTGTCATGACAATATACTTCTTCCTATCTTTTACATATACTCACCCTTTGCTTCATGAGTGTCTCGAGCGTACCGCGAGAGTCCATGGTATAAAGTCTCTATAGTCTCTAGTTTTGCAAGTTTGACAACACCATAACTCGTTTGCATGATTTAAATACTTTCTCATTTTGTACTTGGCATTGGTTTAGGCTTACATGTAAATTTCGCTCTGAGATTGAAATCGTTCCATTAGTTAAGATCGAGTCTACTTCTTGCTTGAGGGCAAGCAAGGGTTTGGTTTGGGGAATTTGATGCGTGTCTATTTTATGATGTTTTACATCTATTTTTACACGCATTTTGTCGCTCATTTACTATGTTTTAGCCATAAATTCCCAAAATTCGTGCACTTTCGTATTTTCATGCACTTTTGCAGATTTTACACCAAATTTATGCCCTCAGCACTTTTGCACAATTAAGGAACGAAGCAAAATCAACAGGAATCATTAATCAAGTATCAAAAGTCAAACCCGAGACGAATCAAAGCAATCTTATGCAGTAACGGGTCGACCGACCTACTATACGGGTCGGCCGACCAGTTCTTTGAAGCCCAGAATTCCTAAAGCCCGTAAAGAGGTCGACCGACCCACAAATCTGGTCGACCAACCTCAGCGAAGCCCAGAGAAGCTTTTTAGAAATCGATTAGAAGTGTTGGAATCCTTAGGAAACTCTTAATTCTTGCCCTATATAAACTAATCTTTTGTTTAGGGTTTATTATCTAGCTTTTATCAATTAGCACCCACCATAATAATCAAGTTCGTAATTTAGTTTTATTCCGTCTTTAGTTCAATTGTAATCTTTCAATAATTCTCAAGCATTCAATAAAGTTTGTTCCTTTTCTGCCTTAATCCGATTTCTGGTAATTACTCTCTTAATTTAGTTTCATTATTGTTCTTATTATTATTGCATTCGGTTAAGATAGAATCCCAAAGCTTTATTATTGCATGCTTAGATTGATGTTCATTATGTTTTCCATGTTTATTCCCATTTTCATAGTTGTTTTAGTAACCATGAGTGGCTAAATTCCATATGTTAGGATGTAGAGGATGAATATGCATAGGTAATAAAATTCCGAGACCGACCTGTAGCAGAGCCGTGGTCGGCCGACTCAAATAATGGGTCGGTCGACCAAGGCGGTGGTCGGCCGACTGGACTAGCCGGTCGGTCGACCCACTCGCGTCTGTATTCTGTTCGTTTTAATTCGTAGACTATAATACCCTACAATGAGACTGAAAGGAGACTTGTAGGATGTTAGTAATGACCTACCCAAGATTGAGAGATACGGGAAGGTCATTGGTTTACACCTTAAGACGGCTAGGTTACTCAAGACTGAAAGGTATGTGACCTAGGATTTCGGAATCACCCTTATTGTTGACACCCAATAATTGTGACACCTAGGAACTAATAGCATAGGCCGAAAGGAGCTATTAGGTAGCATAGACCTAAAGGATATGTTACACCCCTTACGCGACTGCAGTACATGTTGACCTTAGAATTTATATTACCTTAGCTATTTATTACCCAAACATCCTAGCATCCCTTTTTATATAGTTTTAATCTCATCTTTATTTTCTTGTTTTATTTTTATCTTTGCTTTAGACTTAGTAAACAACCAATCAACCCCCAATTTTGTTACTTTAAACATTACATCAAACAATAAACATTCCCCACCTCCTTGTGGTTCGACCCTGACTTTCACTATCTATAGTTTAAGTTTAGGAATTATAAATTTATCTTTGGTACCCTCAACGACGGGCATCAAATTTTGGCGCCGTTGCCGGGGAGGTGACGCCAGTGTTTATTGTTTCTTGTTTTTGTTTCTTTTGTTTAAGGAACTTTTGTTCCTTTAACCTTCTCACTTTTTTCTTGTAGTTTCCATCTTATGCGCAGGTCAGTCCAAGGAGAACTCCTACCACTTGACCACGAGCTTGAGAGGACCTTAAGAGAAAGGAGGAAGCATCTTCTAGCGAGTAAGGAAGGAGGTTCACCATCTTCCTTATTCCAAGAGGACATCTTTGAACAACCACCATTACCGACTTCACCAAAAACACCAACTTCACAACCAAATTCACCCAACAATCCACCTTCACCAAAGACACCACCTTTTACCTACTTGCAAGTTTTTCCGAAAGAAGAAGAAAACATGACAGAGGAAGCTACTATTGCCAGTCACTCCATGCCTCAGGTGAAGGACCTATACAAAGGGTTCACTTTACCTGCAGGTACTGGGAAGCCATTCGAGGCCAAGCCTGCCTATATTACTATGGTTGAGAGAAACCAATTTGGAGGCTCGGCCAATGAGGATGCTGCAAAGCATATTGAAATCTTCACGGATTACATATGCTCTATTGCACCCCCAGAAGGAGTGACGCAAGACCAGATTAAGCAGACCATGTTTATCTTCTCTCTTAGGGACTCTGCAAGGGAATGGTATAGAGACTTAGACCGCACTGCTGCGGGAATCACAGATTTGAATACCTTAGCCTTAGCATTCTACAGAAAATACTATTCTGCATCCAAGACTAATGCTTTGAGGGCGCAGATTACAAATTTCAAGCAAGGACCTAATGAGGATTTCGGTGAGGCTTGGGACAGGTTCAAGAGACTTGTTCGATCCATACCACACCATGGATTCGAACAATGGTTTCTTTGTAACCAGTTCTACAATGGCCTCTATGATGACAACATGGCCTACTTAGATGCTGCGGCCAATGGAAGGTTCCAAGACAATTCCGGAGAGACTAAGGGTCTCAAGTTAATAGAGGATGTTGCTGTGCACCGCGCTGAACATGGAACCTCCCGCGGTAACCAAAGGAAGGCTGAGTCTAACGTAGCTGTTATTGAGGCCTTGGTGGCCAAGTTAGAGAAGCTAGAAGCTGGAGGGAAGTTCGATATAGGAAGTGGGAGCAAGGGAGGAATTTATCAGGTGAATGTCGTTCAAGACGGACCCTTTGCTTGTGAGAGGTGTGGTGGAGAAGGGCACGTGTCAAAATTTTGTACCTCATCCAATGAGACATGTGCCGCTTTCCAGCACTATCGTGGGAACAATTTTTATGACCCAAATAATAATAATGTTCATCCCAACATGAGGTGGACAAGCCAGAATGTTCTCAAACCACAGCACTTGCAACCTCAGCAAAACTCCACATACATTCCCCCACATAAGCAAGGTTTCCAAAAACCACCCTTCAACCCTCAACCACCTTCAAACCCACCACCCAACACAGACGCTCTTATCCAAAATCTTATTGGGTTGGTTCAGAAGGAATCTCAGGCTAGGGAAGCAGGGATGAAGATGTTAGAATCTCAGATTGCTCAAATCGCGGGCAAGAACGATACTAGGGCTCCGGGTCAACTTCCGACCAAGACGGACCAGAAAAAAGAGACTCTAAATATCATATCCCTGCGAAGTGGAGCTAAAGTGGGAGGTGAAAAAGAGAAGGAAAAACAGCCGAAGCTGGCAGACAGCGAGGAAGGTCGACCGACCTAGGAGCCAGGTCGACCGATCTCTGAACAGATCCCGGAAAAATCCGCTGTACAGGAAACTGGTCGATCGACCGAGGAAGAGGGTCGACCGACCACCGATGCGGAGAAAGAAACTCCTTTTCGTCCCGAACTGCCGAACAACTTGAGGGACTTCCTTTTTCGGGGTGATTAGACCCCTAGGTTTCTGAAAAGGGCTGCAAATACTGACTCTTCAGCCCCTCCTTTCCCGGAAAGACTCATACCTACAAAGAAACAGGTATCTTTTGACAAATTTAAAGACGTAATTCGTTCATTAAATGTTCAAGTTCCGTTTTTAGAATTAGTTCAGCAGGTTCCTACTTATCTTAAATTTATGAGACAACTTTTGTTAAGAACGAGGTCTTTAGATAAAGTTGAGTAAGTTGCCCTAACTGAGGAGTCCTCCAGCTTCCTATCACATGTCATTGCCCCTCATAAGCTGGAGGATCCTGGCAGTTTTTCTGTTCCCTGCAATATAGGAACTTTTTCCCTGTAAAAAAGGCTTTATGCGACTTAGGAGCTAGTATCAGTGTCATGCCCCTAAGTGTTGCTATAAAACTAGGAATGACCAACTTTGCAGTAACCAGCATGAATGTCCAGATGGCGGACCGTACATCTATGGAACCCATAGGGGTGTTGGAAAACATCCATGTGCGTATAGACAGGTTTTTCTTCCCAGTAGACTTCGTAGTTTTGGACATCCCTGAGGATGCCCATATACCTATAATACTAGGAAGACCTTTCCTTCACACTGCGGGAGCCATCATAGATGTAGGCACTGGGACTTTAACCTTCAAAGTAGGGAAGCATTCCATTATTTATGGCCTATCTTATAGGAAAAAAGATGCTATGACCCCCATCACATGTAATGTTATTGCTTCGGAAAAGAAGTATAAGGTCATCACTACTTCTCCTACTTTATTGCCTACTCCTGTATCTGTTTTTACACCTCCGCCCCAGATTGGGAGCAATATGGAGAATACTTCTATTGTGACTAATGCAGGAATTGGTTTGGGGAAACCCGAAATAAAGGAAGTCACAGTGCAGAGAGGGGGAATGGGATTCTTGAGCTACAAAGAAGATGAAGACCCTGATGTTGTAGATCGGGAGGATAAGAAAAAGAGGAGACAAGATCCAGGGGAGAGTTCATCGCATATGCTTTGCGGCGGAAAGAAGATGTGTTTTGCTATTCAAGCAAACACTGTGGAGTCTACGGCATGTCGTCAAAAGCCGTGGTCGGAGATATTCCGCATCTTTAGCGGATAGTTGTTTCAAATTTCAGTTTTTAAAGACAATTTACTTTTATTGTTGAGACTTTTTAAGTTTGCTTGCTTTTTAGAACTTTTTTTTCCGTTGTGCTTGCGTAGTTAAGACTTTGGACCTGTTTCTGGCATCTCGCGCATTTGTTGGGCGCGTATTTATTGCCTTTTCAGGTTTAACAAAGAAACGAAGACCGCTGTGCAGCAGAGTGGTCGACCGACCTGAAATATGGGTCGGTCGACCTAGGCTCTGCATTCCTGGATTTCCTGCAGTCCGCAGGAAGGTCGGTCGACCTAATACATGGGTCGGTCGACCTGCCATCTGCGACAGCCTGTTCGTTTCTCCCACGGGAATCGCGCACCAATCTTGGTTACTTGAGTGGCACTGCTGGCCACCAAAACCTCCCAACTTACGCTGGTTTGGGGAGGTTTTTCTCATGCGCCTATTTATCCAGTGAGTTCTTTCCAGTTTTTCCTTAGTTTTTATTCTCTTTGCACATTTTCTTTAATTTTCTGAAACCTTTACTTAGGCTAATGCACAATGGGGACATTGTGCGGGTTGGTTTGGGGAATGGTTTCGTGTCACATGCATTGCATTTTGTCACACGTTTATTGCATTTCCGTATTGCATCGTTCTTTTCCTTATTTTCTCTACCTATACAAAAGAAAAATCCAAAAAAAATAGAAAAAAATTCAAAAAATGGACGTTCATTTTAGCATATAGGTCGAGTCGGAACGAGAGTATTTCAAGGATGATTTTGCTATCCTACATGTTTATGCCTTTACCGTGCCTTGCCAACTTGTTTTAGTATGAGAGTCTTTTGCATATCTACGAGTTTTTTGTTAAACTGTTTGTACATCTTGAGACTTGACTTATACCTTGGCAACCTACTATATATTCTGAGTTTTAGAGCCTTATTCCTGGTTTCATTTTTAAACCAGTTGTCTAGGATGTGAGTAGTACTCCCCTTGGAACATGTTACATCAATATGCATAAACATGAACTTGAATTGCTATTTACTTGTTTTACTATCTCGTTTTGTGAGTCTTGATACGTGCATTTGGGATCCCTTTTCTCTTATTTACCCATAAGCCCTACATAGCCAAAATTGCCTTTTTATTCCCCCAAAACTACATCCCATACTTAGCCTACCTTTCCAAGCTAGTATTTGTGGTCATTGGATTATTTTGAGGCGTCTTGGTTTGTATGCTATCGTGAGCAAAAAGAGAAAAGAAATAAAGAAAGCAAGAGAAGAAAGAAAAGAAAAAGAACAGAAAAATCCAGAAAAAGGAAAGACAAGAAAAGAAAAACGAAAAAAATCAGAATATTCAGTAGAGTCAGTCGACCGACCACCTTCACGGGTCGGTCGACCAACTGACAGCATCAGATTGAAAATTTTGTTCCAAAAATCCCTTTCTTTTACATGTGTTATCACTCCCGTACTTCATTCAAAATTTTTGGGAGTCTTTTCTTATATTTAAATGTGAGAGTTGTGCTACAAAAGAGCACTTTCTTAATATCAAAAGTTGTGAAATATGTTGTTAGGAACCGGTTTTACTAGCTTGGCTACTAACCCCACAAATCCAAAAACATCTTAACCACTTTTACCTTTTACCTCACATATCTTTCATTACCTCGATTGCATGTATCTGGGCCACTTAATGAGATTGTTATACAAAGTTGTAGAATTCTTGTTCATGTTAGATTGCAGGCATGTTTTCATGGGTCGCAGTTAGGTGAGTGTCATGACAATATACTTCTTCCTATCTTTTACATATACTCACCCTTTGCTTCATGAGTGTCTCGAGCGTACCGCGAGAGTCCATGGTATAAAGTCTCTATAGTCTCTAGTTTTGCAAGTTTGACAACACCATAACTCGTTTGCATGATTTAAATACTTTCTCATTTTGTACTTGGCATTGGTTTAGGCTTACATGTAAATTTCGCTCTGAGATTGAAATCGTTCCATTAGTTAAGATCGAGTCTACTTCTTGCTTGAGGGCAAGCAAGGGTTTGGTTTGGGGAATTTGATGCGTGTCTATTTTATGATGTTTTACATCTATTTTTACACGCATTTTGTCGCTCATTTACTATGTTTTAGCCATAAATTCCCAAAATTCGTGCACTTTCGTATTTTCATGCACTTTTGCAGATTTTACACCAAATTTATGCCCTCAGCACTTTTACACAATTAAGGAACGAAGCAAAATCAACAGGAATCATTAATCAAGTATCAAAAGTCAAACCCGAGACGAATCAAAGCAATCTTATGCAGTAACGGGTCGACCGACCTACTATACGGGTCGGCCGACCAGTTCTTTGAAGCCCAGAATTCCTAAAGCCCGTAAAGAGGTCGACCGACCCACAAATCTGGTCGACCAACCTCAGCGAAGCCCAGAGAAGCTTTTTAGAAATCGATTAGAAGTGTTGGAATCCTTAGGAAACTCTTAATTCTTGCCCTATATAAACTAATCTTTTGTTTAGGGTTTATTATCTAGCTTTTATCAATTAGCACCCACCATAATAATCAAGTTCGTAATTTAGTTTTATTCCGTCTTTAGTTCAATTGTAATCTTTCAATAATTCTCAAGCATTCAATAAAGTTTGTTCCTTTTCTGCCTTAATCCGATTTCTGGTAATTACTCTCTTAATTTAGTTTCATTATTGTTCTTATTATTATTGCATTCGGTTAAGATAGAATCCCAAAGCTTTATTATTGCATGCTTAGATTGATGTTCATTATGTTTTCCATGTTTATTCCCATTTTCATAGTTGTTTTAGTAACCATGAGTGGCTAAATTCCATATGTTAGGATGTAGAGGATGAATATGCATAGGTAATAAAATTCCGAGACCGACCTGTAGCAGAGCCGTGGTCGGCCGACTCAAATAATGGGTCGGTCGACCAAGGCGGTGGTCGGCCGACTGGACTAGCCGGTCGGTCGACCCACTCGCGTCTGTATTCTGTTCGTTTTAATTCGTAGACTATAATACCCTACAATGAGACTGTAAGGAGACTTGTAGGATGTTAGTAATGACCTACCCAAGATTGAGAGATACGGGAAGGGCATTGATTTACACCTTAAGACGGCTAGGTTACTCAAGACTGAAAGGTATGTGACCTAGGATTTCGGAATCACCCTTATTGTTGACACCCAATAATTGTGACACCTAGGAACTAATAACATAGGCCGAAAGGAGCTATTAGGTAGCATAGACCTAAAGGATATGTTACACCCCTTACGCGACTGCAGTACATGTTGACCTTAGAATTTATATTACCTTAGCTATTTATTACCCAAACATCCTAGCATCCCTTTTTATATAGTTTTAATCTCATCTTTATTTTCTTGTTTTATTTTTATCTTTGCTTTAGACTTAGTAAACAACCAATCAACCCCCAATTTTGTTACTTTAAACATTAACATCAAACAATAAACATTCCCCACCTCCTTGTGGTTCGACCCTGACTTTCACTATCTATAGTTTAAGTTTAGGAATTATAAATTTATCTTTGGTACCCTCAACGACGGGCATCAAATTTTGGCGCCGTTGCCGGGGAGGTGACGCCAGTGTTTATTGTTTCTTGTTTTTGTTTCTTTTGTTTAAGGAACTTTTGTTCCTTTAACCTTCTCACTTTTTTCTTGTAGTTTCCATCTTATGCGCAGGTCAGTCCAAGGAGAACTCCTACCACTTGACCACGAGCTTGAGAGGACCTTAAGAGAAAGGAGGAAGCATCTTCTAGCGAGTAAGGAAGGAGGTTCACCATCTTCCTTATTCCAAGAGGACATCTTTGAACAACCACCATTACCGACTTCACCAAAAACACCAACTTCACAACCAAATTCACCCAACAATCCACCTTCACCAAAGACACCACCTTTTACCTACTTGCAAGTTTTTCCGAAAGAAGAAGAAAACATGACAGAGGAAGCTACTATTGCCAGTCACTCCATGCCTCAGGTGAAGGACCTATACAAAGGGTTCACTTTACCTGCAGGTACTGGGAAGCCATTCGAGGCCAAGCCTGCCTATATTACTATGGTTGAGAGAAACCAATTTGGAGGCTCGGCCAATGAGGATGCTGCAAAGCATATTGAAATCTTCACAGATTGCATATGCTCTATTGCACCCCCAGAAGGAGTGACGCAAGACCAGATTAAGCAGACCATGTTTATCTTCTCTCTTAGGGACTCTGCAAGGGAATGGTACAGAGACTTAGACCGCACTGCTGCGGGAATCACAGATTTGAATACCTTAGCCTTAGCATTCTACAGAAAATACTATTCTGCATCCAAGACTAATGCTTTGAGGGCGCAGATTACAAATTTCAAGCAAGGACCTAATGAGGATTTCAGTGAGGCTTGGGACAGGTTCAAGAGACTTGTTCGATCCATACCACACCATGGATTCGAACAATGGTTTCTTTGTAACCAGTTCTACAATGGCCTCTATGATGACAACATGGCCTACTTAGATGCTGCTGCCAATGGAAGGTTCCAAGACAATTCCGGAGAGACTAAGGGTCTCAAGTTAATAGAGGATGTTGCTGTGCACCGCGCTGAACATGGAACCTCCCGCGGTAACCAAAGGAAGACTGAGTCTAACGTAGCTGTTATTGAGGCCTTGGTGGCCAAGTTAGAGAAGCTAGAAGCTGGAGGGAAGTTCGATATAGGAAGTGGGAGCAAGGGAGGAATTTATCAGGTGAATGTCGTTCAAGACGGACCCTTTGCTTGTGAGAGGTGTGGTGGAGAAGGGCACGTGTCAAAATTTTGTACCTCATCCAATGAGACATGTGCCGCTTTCCAGCACTATCGTGGGAACAATTTTTATGACCCAAATAATAATAATGTTCATCCCAACATGAGGTGGACAAGCCAGAATGTTCTCAACCCACAGCACTTGCAACCTCAGCAAAATTCCACATACATTCCCCCACATAAGCAAGGTTTCCAAAAACCACCCTTCAACCCTCAACCACCTTCAAACCCACCACCCAACACAGACGCTCTTATCCAAAATCTTATTGGGTTGGTTCAGAAGGAATCTCAGGCTAGGGAAGCAGGGATGAAGATGTTAGAATCTCAGATTGCTCAAATCGCGGGCAAGAACGATACTAGGGCTCCGGGTCAACTTCCGACCAAGACGGACCAGAAAAAAGAGACTCTAAATATCATATCCCTGCGAAGTGGAGCTAAAGTGGGAGGTGAAAAAGAGAAGGAAAAACAGCCGAAGCTGGCAGACAGCGAGGAAGGTCGACCGACCTAGGAGCCAGGTCGACCGATCTCTGAACAGATCCCGGAAAAATCCGCTGTACAGGAAACTGGTCGATCGACCGAGGAAGAGGGTCGACCGACCACCGATGCGGAGAAAGAAACTCCTTTTCGTCCCGAACTGCCGAACAGCTTGAGGGACTTCCTTTTTCGGGGTGATCAGACCCCTAGGTTTCTGAAAAGGGCTGCAAATACTGACTCTTCAGCCCCTCCTTTCCCGGAAAGACTCATACCTACAAAGAAACAGGTATCTTTTGACAAATTTAAAGACGTAATTCGTTCATTAAATGTTCAAGTTCCGTTTTTAGAATTAGTTCAGCAGGTTCCTGCTTATCTTAAATTTATGAGACAACTTTTGTTAAGAAAGAGGTCTTTAGATAAAGTTGAGTCAGTTGCCCTAACTGAGGAGTCCTCCAGCTTCCTATCACATGTCATTGCCCCTCATAAGCTGGAGGATCCTGGCAGTTTTTCTGTTCCCTGCAATATAGGAACTTTTTCCCTGTAAAAAAGGCTTTATGCGACTTAGGAGCTAGTATCAGTGTCATGCCCCTAAGTGTTGCTATAAAACTAGGAATGACCAACTTTGCAGTAACCAGCATGAATGTCCAGATGGCGGACCGTACATCTATGGAACCCATAGGGGTGTTGGAAAACATCCATGTGCGTATAGACAGGTTTTTCTTCCCAGTAGACTTCGTAGTTTTGGATATCCCTGAGGATGCCCATATACCTATAATACTAGGAAGACCTTTCCTTCACACTGCGGGAGCCATCATAGATGTAGGCACTGGGACTTTAACCTTCAAAGTAGGGAAGCATTCCATTATTTATGGCCTATCTTATAGGAAAAAAGATGCTATGACCCCCATCACATGTAATGTTATTGCTTCGGAAAAGAAGTATAAGGTCATCACTACTTCTCCTACTTTATTGCCTACTCCTGTATCTGTTTTTACACCTCCGCCCCAGATTGGGAGCAATATGGAGAATACTTCTATTGTGACTAATGCAGGAATTGGTTTGGGGAAACCCGAAATAAAGGAAGTCACAGTGCAGAGAGGGGGAATGGGATTCTTGAGCTACAAAGAAGATGAATACCCAGATGTTGTAGATCGGGAGGATAAGAAAAAGAGGAGACAAGATCCAGGGGAGAGTTCATCGCATATGCTTTGCGGCGGAAAGAAGATGTGTTTTGCTATTCAAGCAAACACTGTGGAGACTACGGCATGTCGTCAAAAGCCGTGGTCGGAGATATTCCGCATCTTTAGCGGATAGTTGTTTCAAATTTCAGTTTTCAAATTTCCTCATCTTTAGCGGATAGTTGTGTTTTTCCATTGACAACGAGTCGAGCTTTGTAGCGCTGAAGAGAACCATCTGCATAAAAATTTATGTCGAAAAAGCCATATACAACGAATAATAGATGCACCTTGTGGTTGGGGAACCAAGTCCCAAGTATGATTGTCCCTTAACGCGGAATATTCGTCTAACATGGCATGTTTCCGGTTAGGGTCCTGCAAGGCTAGGAGAGGTGATTTAGGTAAGGAGAGATGGATGTAGTGGCGGTATATGCAATGTCGATATTTTTGGGTTTGAAGATGCCATTTGAGCACGGGTGGTCATAGGCTGGGCAGAGAGTTGCGGTGGTTAAGGAAATGGTGGGGGTGGTGGGGGTGGTGGGGAGAAAGGGGCGGAAGCAGGCGTGGTAGTGGGAGGGGTAGGTGTAGTAGGTATCGGGTTAACAGGGGAAGCAGGGGAGTGGATTGGATTGCGGGTGGCTGGGCGTTAGGAGCAGAATAGGAAGTAGAGACAGTGTGAGGTGGAACCAGGTCGGGTTTGGAGCATGTGGAGTCATAGATGAGTAGGTTAGGGTCGTCGGGTGGTGGGTTGAGGAAAGAGTAGGTCGAGGGGTCAGGGTTGGTGGATTCTGTGAAGGGGAAATGATGCGTGTCTATTTTATGATGTTTTACATCTATTTTTACACGCATTTTGTCTCTCATTTACTATGTTTTAGCCACAAATTCCCAAAATTCGAGCACTTTCGTATTTTCATGCACTTTTGCAGATTTGTGCGGAAAAAGGACGATTTTACACCAAATTTATGCCCTCGGGACTTTTGCACAATTAAGGAACGAAGGAAAGTCAACAGGAATCATTAATCAAGTATCTAAAGTCAAACCCGAGACGAATCAAAGCAATCTTATGCAGTAACGGGTCGACCGACCTAGTATACGGGTCGGCCGACCAGTTCTTTGAAGCCCAGAATTCCTAAAGCCCGTAAAGAGGTCGACCGACCCACAAATCTGGTCGACCGACCTCAGCGAAGCCCAGAGAAGCTTTTTAGAAATCGATTAGACGTGTTGGAATCCTTAGGAAACTCTTATTTCTTGCCCTATATAAACTAATCTTTTGTTTAGGGTTTATTATCTAGCTTTTATCAATTAGCACCCACCATAATAATCAAGTTCGTAATTTAGTTTTGTTCCGTCTTTAGTTCAATTGTAATCTTCCAATAATTCTCAAGCATTCAATAAAGTTTGTTCCTTTTCTGCCTTAATCCGATTTCTGGTAATTACTCTCTTAATTTAGTTTCATTATTGTTCTTATTATTATTGCATTCGGTTAAAATAGAATCCCAAAGCTTTATTATTGCATGCTTAGATTGATGTTCATTATGTTTTCCATGTTTATTCCCATTTTCATAGTTGTTTTAGTAACCATGAGTAGCTAAATTCCATATGTTAGGATGTAGGGGATGAATATGCATAGGTAATAAAATTCCGAGACCGACCTGTAGCAGAGCCGTGGTCGGCCGACTCAAATAATGGGTCGGTCGACCAAGGCGGTGGTCGGCCGACTGGACTAGCCGGTCGGTCGACCCACTCGCGTCTGTATTCTGTTCATTTTAATTCGTAGACTATAATACCCTACAGTGAGACTGAAAGGAGACTTGTAGGATGTTAGTAATGACCTACCCAAGATTGAGAGATACGGGAAGGGTATTGGTTTACACCTTAAGACGGCTAGGTTACTCAAGACTGAAAGGTATGTGACCTAGGATTTCGGAATCACCCTTATTGTTGACACCCAATAATTGTGACACCTAGGAACTAATAACATAGGCCGAAAGGAGCTATTAGGTAGCATAGACCTAAAGGATATGTTACACCCCTTACGCGACTGCAGTACATGTTGACCTTAGAATTTATATTACCTTAGCTATTTATTACCCAAACATCCTAGCATCCCTTTTTATATAGTTTTAATCTCATCTTTATTTTCTTGTTTTATTTTTATCTTTGCTTTAGACTTAGTAAACAACCAATCAACCCCCAATTTTGTTACTTTAAACATTAACATCAAACAATAAACATTCCCCACCTCCTTGTGGTTCGACCCTGACTTTCACTATCTATAATTTAAGTTTAGGAATTATAAATTTATCTTTGGTACCCTCAACGACAGGCATCAGGAAACATGATTCATCGAAGGTGACATGGCGAGAGACATAGACACGACCCGTGGTAATATCGAGACAACGATAACCACGTTGACTTGGTGGATAGCCTAAGAAGACACATGAGATGGAGCGAGGGGCGAGCTTGTGTGGTCGGGTGGCCGAGATATTCGGATAGCATACGCAACCGAAAACACGGAGATGGTCGTATGAGGGATTTTTTGGGTAGAGAGCGGATGTGGGGGTACGGAATTGTAAAGTGGACGTGGGAAGGATATTATGAAATGAGCTGCTGCATGAAGTGCATCAACCTAATACCGAGGGGGAACGGAACCGTGATGTAAAAGGACAAGGAAAATGTCGTTAAGGCGACGGATCATTCGTTCGGATTTTCCGTTTTGAGGTGATGTTTGCGGGCATGAGAAACGAAACACAAGGCCGGTAGTTTTTGCAAAATTCACGACCCATGTCACATTGGAAAGCTTTGATATTGTGATAAAATTGGGTAGATACAAAGATGCTAAATTGTCGGAATTTGTCAAAGACTCCGGACTTAAAACGAAGGGGGAAGACCCAAACAAACTTAGTAAAATTATCAATTAAGACCATGTAGTATTTGTATCCAGTTTTACTCAAAATTGGGGAGGTCCACAAATCACAATGAACTATATCAAATGGGGCAATGGTGGTCGTAGTAGAGGAGTGAAATGGGAGTCTTTTATGTTTGCTGAGTTGACAAGAAGTACAAAGACCAGAATGTTTAGTGTTATTACAACCAATATTATTGTGGGAGTCTAAAAAACGTAAAATAGAAGACCCTAGATGGTCGAGACGAGAGTGCCACACGTCATGTGTGTGAGCAAGGAGGGCTTGTGGTGGACGCGGTGTGGAGCGTGGTTGACTCGCGGAAGAAACATGGTAGAGCTCGCCAATACTGTCACTCCGCAATATCAGTGTCCCAGTCGGAATATCCTTCACAGAAAAGCCAAACGGGTCAAACTGGACACTAACATTGTTATCTTTGGTGAATTGACGAACATAAATGAGATTTTTATTAATGCTAGGTGCGCGAAGGACATTATGTAAGTGAAGGGTACGGGAGTTGCTTGGTAGGCTAGAAGTGTCGGAGCCCAAAACTGGAATACTATTGCCATTACCAACGTAAATAGAAGAATTTTGCTCGAGTTAAGAGGAGTGAAGATCATACCCGGGTCCGAAGTCAAATGGGAAGAGGCACCGGTATCCATGTACCATGGGTCGAGATAATTCTGCACAGATAATGCTTGGAACGACTGGCTGAGATCAGTGGGTTGTATCGCATCAGTTTCCAAGACATAGGCCTAACCCTGGGCGCGTGGTGGGGGACCACGAAGAAGAGGACGTGTGTAACTTGTGTTTTGCGTAGGCCAAGGCGGGGACCATCCGGGGTAGGTGGGGTACGGGCACGGAGGAGGGGTCCAAGGGGTTGGCCATGACTATTGGGTGGGCCAGGGTGATGGTGATGAGAGGCTGTTTTGTGGAGGGTTTTGAGAGTCGCGATGGTAGTTATTACGGTTTTGATTGGAATTCTTATTATTTTTATTATGACGACGGGAACGGTAATTATTGCTATTGTTATTAGATTGACGTGACGGACTAGAAGGGGTGGCCTTGGGGTTGTTTTCGGTCCACGACTCAACAATAGGGGCGCTAGGTGTGGCGAGAGCCGTTGTGGGTTCTTCGCGGCCAGATTTGCGGTACAATTCTAACTCAAGCATACTACGGGGTGTCTCAAAAGTAGGGGAGGTTTGATTAATATAAGAAGCAAGCGACGGTATCATATTCTGTAATATCTCGTATTTTATAATAATATTTATTGTTTATATTGGTCGTATTTGACCATTAGTATTCGATGATTAATTTTCGAATAAGTGTTTTATATTTTATATGTTGCTAATGTGACGGTTGGATATTTTTTGTTATCGTAAGTAGATAAATGAAGTTATTAATAAGGTTACGAGTTGCACGGGTATGACTAATGGGCTCGATTCGTTTTATGTAAAACAAATTGTGTGGATGGTTGTAATGGAGTATGACTTGTGTTTGGGCCTAGGATTGCGTGACCCAATCACAATCCTTTAACAAACCCCACCCCATACAATTTTTTGATCCGTATAATCCCAAAACAAACCCCACCCCATACAAACCCTATCTCACGCTATAACGTATGGAACCCGTATGGCCTTCCCCTAAAAAAAAACCCCACTTTACTTCAACCGCCTCCACCCGACACCGACAGTGGCAGCGGTCACAGAAGAGAGAGAGAGAGAGAGAGAGAGAGAGAGAGAGAGAGAGAGAGAGAGTGAGGCGGCGGCCCACGTTGGTCAGGGGTGGTTTCAGGAAACTTTCGAGTCGGTTTCAGGCGAACCCAAGGTGAGCACTCGCGTTCCATTTACTTGTTTATACTTTTTACACCGTTGCGGGTAAGGTGTCTCTAGGGTCGTGTCGTCATGGTGGCTAGGGTGGGTTACACGAGTTAGGGTGTCCGCGGTAGTAGTGTTTAGCCGCCGCTAGTGGCTGTAGTTGTCGGAGGAAAGAGTCGATACGGTGTAGCGTTTTCGGTCGGTTACGGGTAAGGGTTGGGGTGGTGCCACCGTTGACTCGGGGGAGGTCGACGCGGTGGTACCACGGTTGTCGTATGGGTCGGAGGTCAGGAGTAAGAGGGTGGTGGTTCATGCGGTGTTATCGTGTTAGTAGGTGTCGGCAACGGGTTGTTTTCAGGCAGAGTCGAGGGGTTGCTGGACTAGGTGGTTGTCGGCCTAGGGAGGAGGTTAAAGTGGTGGTTGGAGGGGCGCTGGTTGCCGCGGGTAACAGATTGGTTGCTATTCGGTGTATTCGGTGTATTCGGTGTATTAATATTATTTTATTATGGTGGTTATGGTGGTTATTATTATTATTATTATTATTATTATTATTATAATTGTTGTTAGTATTGTTTCTCTTTATTTAAGTTGGCGAGTTATTACGTTATACTAGTGGAAATGATATGGGTCGGAAAGTGTTCATTTTGGGGAGTTTTCCTTTTTAAAGGAAGTTGCTATTTCGGGAAGTTTCAATTTTGGGGAACTTTCTACTTATAGAAAGTTGCTAATCATAGTAAGTGTAAGTTGACTTATGGGGGATCGGGAAGTTTATTAATCGTTATATAATATATGTTTAGGTGACGGTTTCCGCGTGGAACATCTCTAGGAGCTGTTGATTGTCTTTCTGCAAGTTGAGGTAGGGGAATTACTCTGTACTTTATGTTGAGTAATCTGTTGTTACATGATGATAACCATGTTTATCTTATATTCTCATATGATTGATATATTGTGTACTTGTTTATATAATTCTGAGATACGATAAGAGGCGATGAGATAATGGGTCTTGTGATTTGTGCGGAGATAATGGGTCTTGTGATTGGTGCGGAGATAAAGGGTCTGTGATGGGTGCGGAGATAAAGGGTCTGTGATTGGTGCGGAGATAAAGGGTCTGTGATTGGTGCGGAGATAAAGGGTCTGTGTTTGGTGTGGAGAATTATGGGTCTTGTGATTCGGAGTGGAGAAGCTCGACTTTCTATTTATAGTAATGTGGTTTGTTTACAGTTTTTCTCTACTCAACCTCGTGGTTGACCCTGTGTATTCGTGATCACCTGTGATGAACCAATTATTGGGGAGCAGATTGACAGGTGTTGAGACTGTGGGAGCTAGGGGAAGAGAGAAGCTTGGATCCGGACCTGCCTAGAGTCTAGATCACATGATAGTTGTTTACGAGTTGTACTTTTATTTTAGCAAGACAGTTTTATAATTCAGTTGTGTAAAACCGTTTGAGTTAACTTTATCAATTTAAAGTACTGTTTATCTTCCTTTGTATCTACTGCCTCGGGAAACCGAGATGGTAACACCCTTATTTATCTAGGGACTCCTAGTACAGGCCCTTAAATAAATGGGGGTGTTACATATTCACCTGGAAGGCCATGTACCAGTTGAATGACAAGGCGACGGTCTGTGAAGGCTGCGTCGACATCTTTAAGCATCCCAGCAAGCTCGCGGAGGCGCTGGCAGTAAGCATCCAACGAGGGCATATTGTCGAGACAAAGAGTATTAAACTCTCTCACGAGGGTGGCGACGCGAGCCCCTTTATTGTTGTTGAAAATGTTTTCAACCCGTAACCATGCAGCGCGGGCAGTTGATTCATCTTCAAGTATACGAGGAAGGAGTTCATCGCTAACGGGACCATAAATCCATTGGAGCACATGCGCATCAACTTCACACCACGAGTCATAGGGCTCGGCAGACTTCGGGGGGCGGGTGTGCCATCGATGTGAGACAACATCTTATACCCACGAGGCACGAGCGTGAAGTTTGAATAAGCGAACCCACGATGCGTATGTGACTTTTGTGCCATCGAGATCACGAATTTTGTGTTGGACATTGGAGACCGTATACGCCGGATGGAGGCTGGGTTTAGAGGAGGAAGCATCAGGAGCCATGATGAGAGTAATTTCGAGAAATTAATGTGGGGTGACAAACAGGCACATGACGAAAGAGAAAATCGAAAAGACCCTATTAGTTTGATACCATGTTAATTGTGATAATCCCTGACTTTAGGGAGTTTATTGCATATTATGTATATAGTCAAATACATACTAGATTAGATAATTCACAACCCTAAATTATCTAATGATGGGCTAAGCTAAATATGGGCTAAGAGTGTACAAGATATATAGATAATGAATATCCGAGATATTCGTCTAACACTAAGATTGTATTTTCAAATCTGGATTTGGAACAAGTTTGTTGTTTGGCAAACCTATTAGATTTGGATTTGGAAATTCAACCAAATCCAAGTAAGGTTAAAGTAACCACATTTGAAATCCACCACCTAACCCCCTCATTTCCAAATCCTTATTTCACTTTGCTACGTTTCAAATGACACATTTCAAATTAAATTCATGTTGTCAAACACTCTCTTATATATATCACGAGTTTGCGTATTTTACAACTTGACTAAATTGTTTCAATTATACACAAGTCACAATTTTTATTTCGTATTATCTTCACCGATTAGTATTACATAATTTGTATTAAATGATAAACTGTCTAAAATTCTAATGTAGTGCACAAGTCATTTTGACCTGTGCACGTGTTTTATAAACACGCACAAGTTTAATGAAACACATGCTTAACAATTTGCACATGCTACAACTAATCAGACCCACGTAATTTGACGAACTATGTGTTATTTTTTTAATCTGAATAACGGTTTTCAAATGGGGTGTATAATTTAGGATTTATGTGTATCATTCGAGTAAAAAAAAATAGCGAAAAAATCCAAATTTAGATAAACATGAATGAAGCTGACCGGGTCTCTTGGGACATACTCTAGTTCAGAGTCGGAGGCCCGAAACAAGTCCTTGAAGAAAGACATGAATTGTTCACAAATATCTTCCGGCCCAAAAGCCCACGACCCATCAAATCTCTTGACCCATGGATGATACTCTCTATGCAATTTGCTTTTGTCTTATCTACCAACATGAATATTGATGCATGCCATTTCTATAGTCCTTTTAGACCTCTTTTGCATGCATTTCTATGCTCTCTTGCTAACACCTTACTACTTTTAGCCCCGAATTGCCTACTTTGAGCCTTCTTGTATTAATTGCAGGAATATACTCGGAAGTATGTACTCGGAGCCGAATATTGTCCTCAAGGTTGTATTTAGAAGGTCAGGAGAAGTGAACCACCCTTTGTATCAACTCAAGGACGCGTGTTTTTGAAGTCAACCGTCAAAGTCAAGACCAAGACCAGTCGATCGACCGTTTCTAGTCGACAAGTAAGTCGATCGACCAGTTCCCAGGTCGATCGACCAGTTGCTTTTCCGAAGCCCAAATTTAACCTAAGCCCATTAGGTCGTCGGATGGGAATCAGTTCATTTTCGCTTTTAAGCAGCTTTTGGAGTTTTCTTTAGGGATTACTTTTTACTTTTATCTTCACTTTTATCTTTTATCTTTTTATCTCTACTCTTAGATTTTACTCTAGAAAACTTGTAATCAGTAATCATTCGGTAGCATTTTCCTAGCTTTCAAGAACTCTACTTTGCCATTTGCGTTCGGTAATTTAATCTACCTTTGTTCTTTTTATTCTCATTTTCTTTACTCCTTGCTTTCTTTTATTTTATCTTGCAATTTTTATTATCGATCATGTACTCCCTTTCCATTATTTATTCTATCTCAATCGTTCCCTCTATCATGCGTAGCTAATCCACTTGACTAGGATATAGGTGATCCAATGATAATGTGACGATGTTCGTTTAGGTTAAATCGGTTGTTGGTGATTTATCTCTGTTGTTAATTATGACATTTATTTGTGTTTAATTGGTTAAGTCGATGTAGCTAATTATTTGTATGGTAAACCTCGACCTAATTATCGAAAGTCTGGTGAGGGTTAGACCTGTCATAAACATTAGAGTGCCCTAATAAGTTGCGAGAGCCCGTTAGAACCATTCTAGGGCGAATAGCGATCCGAGAGGACCTTTTCACTACCCCTTAGATTTCCACCTGCGACCGACTCTTGACCTAGACTTGACCGTTACTTTGTCATTGGTGAACCGACTATCCTGGTTCCTTTTCCTTCATATTTTATTTTACACTACTTTGCTTTACGCTTTTCTTTTCTCTATTCCTTCACTACTTTTAGTTTAGTTAAAACACTCAATCAAAATCTAGTTACCTTGACAGACTTTAGTTTAGCTTTTAGAATTCATATCTGTCTCCCTGTGGATACGATCCCGACTTCCTTACTACATTAGTTAGGCCAGTTGGTTATTTTTGATAGGGTTGCGACAGCCGTGTCAAATATTACTTGACCCGTCTTCAACTTATAACGGATATATCCGTCTTTAGTAAGACTTATTGTTTTTACAATAGCAGAATTCAAACCTAATCACGGATATTGAGTTATTATCATGAATTGATGAGTTTGCTGTTTGCATGGTGGGCTATCTATCTTGACAATTACATGGGCAATTATGGTATGTGTACTGTTTTCTATCGCGGCTTTAAAGGAACCGCACTCTTTCAATTAATAATATCAAACGCACTTTATTTTTAACCAAATTTCCACTCCACTCCTTCTCTTAATAACATTATTTTTGGTGCACCACTTACTCCACCCTACTATTTATTTCTCTAAAATCGTGTCAAAAGATTATCTCAATTCTCAACCAAACCAACGTTTAAGCTAATGATTAATTAGATACTAGTTCACATTCGATATTTATCAACTATGAGTTCATGATAATACAACGCGCTACTGCCGAGTTCCATCAACTTATAGCAAATTTTACGTGTACCTACCTAGTTTCATCAACTCATGCTAGTTTGCTAGCAACTCATATATATTGTCATACACGAAACACAAATGATGATGTTAAGTAGATTAATCATATCGTTAAAAATATGATTAGGATATGTCCAAAGTGGTTTAAGCTAATGACTTCTACCCAAACAAATGAAATATATAATGAACGCACGCATGCAAAGATAATACGTGTTTTCTATATATATATATAGCTCAAAGCTCATATTAACATGCTACCGGACCTAGTCGGTTACTCATAGCCATGTTCAACATCCGACTCTCAACAATAATCGTAGGGACCATACCGATATATACTTGATTCCAAGAAAAAAAAATGTCGCTCGGGTCCGTATTAATGTAATCAAATAATAACTTTGTAATAGAACAAGGCATTGTGACCACGTACCATGTCGTTCGGATGCCCACAAGTCTTAAAAATAAAGGACGACACTTGAAGGATGGTAACATGCATGTGTGGAGAAATAATATGCAAAATTAACAAACCACATGAATATGGAAACTACAACAATAACAATAAGGTACGTACATTTACATATACGTATCTCGTCATAAATTGTGACACCCATCGATTGTTAATAAAAACAAATCTATACAACAAGTAAAGTAAATGTCACTTTTATTTCATCCGTAAATGTACCATATATATTATAAATATATATAACTAACAGTATTCAATACATTACCCTTCTTCCCAAATATGGCATCGTATTCACAATTTCATATTACCTCAATCGGACCTACGTACGTTACCCCAATCAATAAAGTACTAAAGCCCTAACAAACTTTTCAGGCTCATAAATAATAATTTTGCAATCTCATAATAATAATGTCACGCACATTAGTAATAATAATAATAATACGGAGTCGTAGTAGTAGTTGTTGCACTTGTTTTCTTACCGTCTTGGTAATTTATTTGTTAATTTTGGCAACTATTGGGGACAAGTCCCTAGGGTGCACGTCCATCAACAACCCGTTTTTCATAAAAAGTGTTAACGACATCTTTTGTTCCACTTTGTGTCCACGCGTTACATTCAGACGGTGTCTGAGTAACACCGATGCTGCGATTGTCTTCATTTGTAGGTAGGCTAAGTCTTTGCCTAGGCAAATCCTAGGTCCGGCATTGAACGATACAAATTTGTACGCGTCTTGTACTTCTAGTTTCTTCCCATCGGATGATAGCCACCTTTCTGGCCTGAACTCGAGACAATCTTCACCCCATATGAATTTCATACGTCCCGTGGAGTATATAGAGTAGGTGATGGAAGATCCAGCTGGGACAAAAGTCCCGTCTGGCAACACATCATCAGAGATGACGTGTTTAGAGTCCTCGGGGACTGACGGGTACAACCTTAGGGTCTCGGATAATGCGGCCTTTAGGTATATCAACCTATCGACTTCATCAAATTCCAAGGTCCCATTCGTCCACTTGGAGACGTCGTCTCCACGCGTCTCCTTTAGAACGGTGCAGATTTCTAGAAGGATTTTTTCCTCAACACGGGGATTAAAACTGACTAGCCAAAAAAACCAGCTAAGCGCCACGGAGGACGTGTCCCGTCCAGCTAGGATGAAATTAAGTGCCACCTGTTGTAAAAATTTGTCACTATATGACTCTTTTTTCTTCATAAACCTAGACAACAAGTCATCATGGACCAAATTCTGTTGGTGACTTGCAAATTCTTGTTTACGTGCTTTAATTATGTCACTTAAGAATTTATCGACATGTGACATACTTTGAGTAAGACTCGCCTCCATTCCCAGACCGAGCCACTTTCTAAATTGCCAAATAAACTCGGGCAAAATAAACCTTTGTAACGTCGCTTCCGTGGCCCGGTCAAAAGCCATGGCAAAACCATTGCTAGGCAAACCGGGGGCCAACGTTTGCGGGTCCTTTCCAAAGGCCAACCCGCAAATATTATCAAACGTAAGCCTAAGCAACAAATCCTGTAAATCAATAGGACTTGACTCGACCTGAGCTGTTTTCAAAATGGGACAAAACCTATCTTGAATCGCCCTGTTCACCCACCGGCCCATCGCTTGACGCAATGTCCGGGTGGTGAACTCCAACGCGGCCGTCTTTCGTTGAAAGAGCCACGTGTCACCGTCGGAATTGAAAATCCCCTGACCCAACAAATCATGAAAAACGGCCTGCCACGTAGGACCCTTAGGGTAATTATCGAACCTGTTCTTGAGTATATGCTCAAGGTTCCTAGGGTCACACGTGACTGTCACGAGAGCCTGTTTACGACCCAAACCCGGGACAGCACAGATACAAGTCTGGTAGGTCCCACCACAAGAACGTAGATTCTCTGCGATCCATTCATGCATGCGGTTAGAATTCTCTATTAACCCTGGTAAACTACCCAATAAGGGCCAGACACGTGGACCGCGTAACCAACGTGCCATCGACCGGAACCAGATCATGTAGGCTGCTACGCCTGAGAAAAGCAGTAGCAATGTGAATGCCTCCATATCACTCGATTATTATTATTATTATTATTACTACTATTATTATTACGGTCCGGCCTGTCGAATAATTTAGTATTGTGTTAAAATAGAGATCAGATAATTAGAGAAAATGTGACAAAAATGTAGGAAGTGTAAGGAGGAAATGTAAAAGTATGTATAGTAAGGAGAGTGAGAGTGAGAGTGAGGAAGAGGGAGTGGGTTAGACTGTGAATATATAGGAGAAAGAGGCGTGACAGATGGTGCAATTAGTTTCAGTGTCTTATATTATATGCTTACTTTCTTTCTTCACAAATACAACTAACTTAATTAATTAACTAATCACTTCTTCTCCTTCAATACTGTTTTTAATCATTTCATTTTAGCTGCCAGATAAATAATGTCGTCTCCCTCGCTCGCTCTACATACAATTTGGATCGTCTCTATTTCTCTCTATTTCGCTCAAATGCAATGTCGTCGCTTTTTAAAATAATGAGATGAAATATTAATTTCATATTCCTCTACTTCCTCTAAAACAATGAATGATGGAGATTTTTATCTATACATACTTTCTTGTTCCATTCATTTATTTTTACGCTTCGGTATTTCGCATCTTTTTCCTGGTTTGAAGGGAGGCACACGGACGATTTTGATACTAACTCAGATTAATAAGTGTCACTTAGCTAGGTCATGTTCTTATTACCTGAAACGAGCTGAATTGTATTAATTGGAGTAAAGTTTAATTGAACTAAATTAAGTGAAACTAAGGTGGAATAAATTTAGTTGAATTAAAAGTTAATTTTGTGAAGAGAATAACTGAACATAATTGATTGAACGTAAATAAAACTTAATGAAATACAGTCAAATAATATTGAAAGCAGCTGAAATTAAGCTAGAAAGAACAATGCCTTATTATGATTGTACCGATTGAGTTAGTTTACATATGCAAGTAATTAGTAATCCATCGACTTTACTTCTTTCTACATTGGTAAAGTTATGAAATTTATATCTTAAGTAATGTATGTGTCACTTTAATGAAAAATCAAAAGAAGGGAGTAAATTATTTTAAGAAATAAATTAATATATTGATTGTTTTTTTTTGGAGATGGAAATACTACATTACGAAGTTCATTTAATTAAACTTCTTTATATTTAAAAGTGTTCCTCGCCATTTAATTATTTTGAAAAATACGATTTAGAATAAATCAAGAGTAGTATTTCCTCTATTTATGGTAATGTAGTACTAATAATAAGTTGCACTTCCTAACCGCTTCAATCAATCAATCAATTATTTATCGAGTTTTTCAATATTATGATAACGTCTTATCGATCGTACATTATTCAATCTTACAATCCAAACTTTTTTCCCACCTACAAAAAAATTTCCTAACAAAGATGGATCACTTAATAGTTAATTCAACATGTATTAAATGCCAACATATGTCGTTGGAGAGTTGAGAGTATTGAATCAAGGTCACTCCTCCACTCATAATCCACCCTTTCTTGCTCACCTAAGGATCTACTTTCTTCTTTCCAACATTATATTAATTAAATAGTGGATCTTATTCTAAGGTTTTATTAAATTATTACTACTTTTTTTAGCATTGTTTGTAGGAAAATTCCAAGTGATAACAATTAGTATGTGCAATGTAGATTATTCTAAAATTTATTAGGCCGCCCTGTTAGACGGACAATATAAGCAGATTTATAATAGCAGATGGCGTTAGTAAAATACGTTTGACATATTTTATTAACAAGTTTGATTATCATATTAAATTAGCATCCAGAATTAAGAAACGTGTTTGGTTATTAGCAAATTATTTGACAAATCTTCCATTTTCAAATATGTATAAACTCAATATATTATTACAATATATGCTGTTATTAGTAGCATATTCAAAACCATTAAATTCCAACCAATAAAATTTAATAGATTGATCGGACAAACTACAATACTATTTAAGTCAGAATCTACTAATTTCACCTAATGTGTTGTTTATGACCACGTGATTAACATTATCGATATCCGTCATTATGACATAAACAAAAGAATCGTATTTTCAAAATCCGTCATTATGATAAAAACAAAGATCGAAGAAGGAAATAGAATTGCAATTGCTTGACCTAACACATTATTATTGTTAATCGGAACAAAAACAAAGGAGTATTAGTAATAGTATTAGGTTTCTGAATTTGATCCGACATATTAGCATGATAGTCTCTAACCCCTTTTGGACGTCTTGAGAAAATTACAACCAACTCTACCTAAATTTGCACAGAACTTTAAGATGATTTTCGGTGATTTATGAGCCAAAAATTAAAAAATTTAAAAATAATTTGTTGAAAGCGTGTGACATACATACAGCACACATGATGTTAAAACTATGCAAAGTACATCTACTAAATTAATGGTCATATAAATCACGAGATAGATCTCAAATGTTCGTTCAGATATTTATCTATACTTTTCGTAAAAGGTTGCTTATCCAATTAATTGGGTAGATTCAAGTACACCAGGTAAAACTAATGACCCGACCCGATACTTTAACATAAGATTTGAACTTGATCTGAATTTAAATTGACCCGATCCGAATGTTTATTGTTACAAAATTATTATTATTCACAAATAACTTGATAATTATTGATCCGAAAACCGATATTCGAAATCTCTGGCCGATCCAACCTGAACTCTATAGACCTGAAATTAACCTGACCCAATTGACCCATTTCTTAGGTAGATCCAAGGTTTTAAATCCGTTTTACGGACATATCTGTCCTATAGAAGTATATATGTACTTATTATTATGGGTACAAAGTTATGTCCCAAATCTAGACCCGTCAGACGAATTAGACCGGATCTCGGGACGAGTTATGGGGTTGGACCAGAAAACGGTTGGATCACAACCAGGTTATAGCCAAAATACGGGTCAAATAATTGTTTCTACTTTCTAACACTTATTTTTCATCATTTTCTAAATTAAAAAAATACGTCCTCCATTTTTATATGGTGTACCCATTAGTTGAATGTATGAGTGACGTATTTTAATAAAATGGGTACATTATATGAAAATGGAGAAAGTATATTTTAACTAAAGCATATATAACATTATTTTTGTAATCATGTTCAATGCTTATATTAATTATACTGAAATATTTATAAAAATTAAGTTATTCACAAAAATAATTAGTATTAAAGATTAAAGATTATAAAAGTTATACTCCCTCCTATTCTAAGTATTGTTCCCCTTTGAAGGTGGCACAAATATTAAGGTAAGGAGTAAATAAGTGTAGAAAATTGGGTGGGATTGGGTGATAGGAGAGAGAAATGAATAATTAGGAATTAAATAAGAAATTGTGGGCCACAAAGATTAAAAAAAGAATAAAATATGAGTAAAAGTGTTGAGTGGGGTTTGATAATAGGAGAGATAAATGAATAAAATAAGAGTAAAAGTTTCCAAAATAAGAAAGGGGAAGAAAAGCTGAATAATCCGTTTTAGGAAATAGGGAAGAATAGTTAGAATAGGAGGGAGTATAAGATTGAGTTTTTAACTTCGTCTGTATTTTAAGTACATTAATAATTTACAATTATTTTTTCAGATATAATTATATATATATATATATATATATATATATATATATATATATATATATATATATATATATATATATATAGGGTTGAGATCCGGTGAGAACCACCTTACAATGAAAACCGGTGAGAACTCTTCCTTACGGAGTTTTTTTTAAAAAATTAATGACATAATTGGATTCGGCATGAAATTTTATGGCCAGAGAACATATTTCTTGGTCTAGAAAATAAGTACTAGTGACGGAAAAATGATAGATACGAAAAAATAGATAGTAGGTGCATGCAAATAAATAAAACGTATCTCACCTTGATTTCCGTCACTAGTATTTATTTTCTAGACCAAGAAATATGTTCTCTAGCTATAAAATGTCATGCCGAATCCAATTATGTCATTAATTTTTTTTTAAAAAGTCCGTAAGGTAGGGTTCTCACAAGGTTCTCATTGTAAGGTGGTTCTCACCGGATCCCAAGTCATATATAATATATATAGACTTGGGATCCGGTGAGAACCACCTTACAATGAGAACCTTGTGAGAACCCTACCTTACGGACTTTTTAAAAAAAATTAATGACATAATTGGATTCGGCATGACATTTTATAGCTAGAGAACATATTTCTTGGTCTAGAAAATAAATACTAGTGACGGAAATCAAGGTGAGATACGTTTTATTTATTTGCATGCACCTACTATCTATTTTTTCGTATCTATCATTTTTCCGTCACTAGTACTTATTTTCTAGACCAAGAAATATGTTCTCTGGCCATAAAATTTCATGCCGAATCCAATTATGTCATTAATTTTTTAAAAAAAACTCCGTAAGGAAGAGTCACTACAAAAAAAATGCTGCCCTTGTGACGGAATTTTTGCGACGGACACAAAATCCGTCGCAAAATTAGTTTTGTGACGGACTTTGCGACGGATTTTTTTTTTGCGACAGAATTTGCGACGGACCTGAATTTCCCAGACCCGCGAAGTGAAAGTCAAATGGCGGGAAAGTTTGCGACGGAATTTCCGTCGCAAGTAATGACCTTTGCGACGGAAATTCCGTCGCAAACATATTGATCAGACTTGACCAAAAGTGGGTCAAGGTCAAATCTTGACCATATTTGCGACGGAAATTCCGTCGCAGGAGTCAATATTTGCGACGGAATTTCCGTCGCAAAACTGGTCAAGATTTGACCTTGACCAGTTTTGCGACGGAAATTCCGTCGCAAAATTCCGTCGCAAATCTTTTTTATACAGACCCCGCGGGTCTCCTTCTTTTCCCCAAATCGATTTCAAAATTAAAAAAAAACGCAAACCCTAAGCGATCGGCGATTTATGCTACCACCACACCACCACCCTACCACCCTACCCTACCCCCTACAATCCCCCGCCGCCGCCGTCGCCGGAGCCGCCACCACCCCTCCTTCCTCCTTCCTCCTTCTCCTTCCTTCTCCTTCCTCCTCTTTCCTCCTCCTTCTCCTTTCTTCTCCCTTCCACCTGCCACCTCACCGCCGTCACCACCTCACCGCCGCCACCTTCCCTCCGCCACTTCTTTCTTTCTTATGTATGTTTAATAACTTAATTAATATACCGTCTTAATTTTTTATGTTTAATCCGTCGCAAAATTCCATCGCAAATTCCGTATTATTGTTTTTTTTATTGTTATTAGGAATAGTTAGTTTAGTTTAATTGTTATTTGATTAGTTTAGTTAGTATTGTTAGGTGGTTAGTGATATTAGGTTAGTTGCTAATTCCGTCCCAAATCCGTCGCATATTGTTGTTAAGTTGTTTAGGACGATTGTTTTTTGATATAAAATTTGCATTGTTGTTGATTGTTAGTGTTGTTGATTTTTTTAGAATATTCTTGAATAGTACCCGTTCAATAATTACACATTAGGTGTAATTGTTGGATAGTCCCCGTTTTGGGACTGTCTTTGAATCTTTCATGTCATTTAGGTAGTAAACATTCTTATATTTTCTTGATTGTAATGAAACAAAAATTGGGCAACACTTCCTTATTGTTCTCCAAATACATTCTATATAATGTATTTGGAGAACAATAGGGAAGTGCTGCCCAATTTTTGTCTCATTACAATTAAGAAAATATAAGAGTGTTTACTAATGGTATGAAAGATTCAAAGACGGGTTTAGGCTGGAGAGATAAGGACCCCAGACCAATATATGTAAATTGTTCTTTTTTGCAGGTTGGTGTTGGTGTTGGTGTTGGTGTTGGTGTTGGTGTTGTTGTTGGTGTTGTTGTTGGTGTTGGTGTTGTTGTTGTTGTTGTTGTTGTTGTTGTTGTTGTTGTTAGTTGTTGTTGTTAGTTGTTGTTATATATGTAGTTGTTATTTAATTGTTGTTGTTAATTAATTGTTATTGTTGTTAATAAGTTGTTAACTAGTTTTTGTTGTTAGTTGTTGTTATATATATATATATATATATATATATATATATATATATATATATATATATATATATATGTTGTTGTTATTTAATTGTTGTTGTTAATTAGTTGTTGTTATTGTTTGTTAAAATATGTAGATTTACTATGAAGAGATTAGAAAGAAAATGGATGTATGAAAGGTTGGATTCTAGGAAAAAAATAAGGCAGGATTTCGTAATTGGTGTTAATGAATTCATTAACTATGTTAAGCAACAAGACGAATACGTTAGGAATAGAGAAATTAGGTGTCCATGTTCTAAGTGTAAGAATACAAAGTATTTAGTTGAGCAAGATGTACGGAAACACCTTGGTTTGAGAGGGTTTTGTTGAAATTATTGTAGATGTCGTATGGCTTAATGTCAATGAAATTATCTTATTAATCTTATTATTCAAGTTTTTAATTACGTAAAGCATTTCTTTCTAATTGTTGCTATATTAGTTTGATAATAATATGCCGGGCGGAAGACGACGAGGTGGTGGTAGTCGTCAGCCTGAGGGAGGACGATCGGGAGCTAATCATGATGAGGACGAGATTGTACCTGAGACTCCGCCGCCTACACATCGAGTACACCTCGATCCGACTGATTACGAAGGCGCCAAGTGGTAAGTATCTTATTTGTTTACGGATAATTGATTATATATACGTATATATTGATTATAATATGATTACTTGTTGACTATTTTATTTTCACATTTAACTCTTTTTCAGGTTCAGTGACAAAGACGTTTCTAATCTTATAACACAGACCATTATTTGCAACTACAAGGAGTATGCGCCCAACTGGTCAGAAGCGTCGGATTACATTAAGGAAGAGTGGTGGAATTGGTTTGAGGTATTTATTAACTGTTTACTACCTTTTTCCGTTTTATTATTTATTACCTATTTATTGTTTCATATTTATTTAACTATTTTTTTTCTTGAAACAGAAAAAAGTTACCTTTCACCCTCGTGATAGAGCAGCGGTTAGGTCGGCGTGGGAAGACATGATGAAAGACCGCCTTCGCAAAAGAATCCACTACGCTATGCAGAAACCAACGGAGAAAAGGCCGCACTGGATACCCTTGGATATTTTTGAACAACTGAAGGGTAGAAAAGAAGATCCAAAATTCCAAGAGAAATCCGACAAAAACAAGACCAACCGGATGTCGGGAAGTACCGAAAAAGGCAAGGCCTTAGGTACTCACATAATGGGTCGTAAAAACACCCTACAGATGATGGATGAAATGGTAATTGTTTAGTTTTTACTTCATTTTTCTTGTCTTCAATAATTTTCACCCTTTGACAATATTGAATGTTTTTTTCAACAAGTGTCGTTGGATTTAAATTGCAGGCTGGAGAAGATGGGAGGGATGTACCATCGGCCTTGAAGTTGCTTGAGAGGACAAAAAAGAATGCCAAGAAGGGTTGGCTATCAACGAAACCCAAAGCACTATTTGTAAGTTAACAGAAACTTTTCTTTATATTTTAGTAATTTGGTTTACTAATTAATTAACGTATACTAATAACATTTTATTTTTGTTTTGTAGGAAAAAGTTTTTTCAAGAAAGAACAAAATGATAAGTGAAGGGATCCCGGAGCAAGATATCGACGACAACGAGATCTACTTCGAAGAAGTAGGCGGTTTCAACAAGAAAGGGTTGATACTCGGTATGGGAAATGCAGCCCCAGTCATTTACGAGCGTCGTCGCCACTCAAGTGCTGGGACCCAGTCACAATACACCCCAGGTTTGTATTTTATAGTTTATTAAAAATTAAGACTAACCAATTATTTAACCGTTTACTAAATGAATATAATATCATGTTTGACTATTCATTGCAGGTATCCTCGGCAAAGTTCTTCGAGAGAATGCTCAGCTAAGAGAACGCGATCTCGAGACATCCCAAAGGCTGAAGGCAATTGAAGAATACTTAAGTCAACAGGGGGCGGAGTTCACTACTCAGAGCTGCAACCCGGGAGGCTTTTCTCAGCCGAGACGCGACTTTGACGATGATGGCGGCGACAATGCTAGGGCGGCCAGTCATTTCGCCACCCCACAGCCCACCGACACGACCGTTAGATAGATTTCATTAGGTAGTTTAGTTGATGTACCGCGGACTATGTTTAGTTTTTAGTTGGATTATCATTTGTAAAACTTTCTTATTAGTTATGAAAAGAGATATTAAAAACCCTTGTCTCCGACAAGTTTTTGTTGCTGGGTTGTTTTTCTGAAATTGCAGGTTTACAGATCATGCAAAAGGGAAAAAATGAATCATTTCAATGGAAATGGGGAGCTGGAAAAACGGCTGAAACCGGAAAATCACACAGGAATTTGCGACGGAAATGTCTCAATTTGCGACGGACTTTCCGTCGCAAACCTTGACCAGAAGTCAAGGTCAGTCACCATTTGCGACGGAAATTCCGTCGCAAATGGTCCTATTTGCGACGGATTTTCCGTCGCAAATCTTGACTGACTTTGACCAGAAATCAAGGTCAGTCAAGATTTGCGACGGAAAATCCGTCGCAAAGAGGACCATTTGCGACGGACTTTCCGTCGCAAATCTTGACTGACCTTGACTTCTGGTCAAGGTCAATCCGTCGCAAAATGAGGTCAATCCGTCGCAAATAAGTTGCGACGGAAAAATCCGTCGCAAATTAACTTTTTGCGACAAAAATTTGGGACAGACGCAGTCCGTCGCAAATCCGTCGCAAAAACATCATTTGCGACGGATTTCACCCTTTTTGCGACGGAAAATTCCGTCGCAAAGAGAGCATTGTTTTGTAGTGAGTTCTCACCGGTTTTCATTGTAAGGTGGTTCTCACCGGATCCCAACCCTATATATATATATATATATATATATATATATATATATATATATATATATATATATATATATATATATATATATATATATATATATATATATATATATATATATCTATATAGAGTTGGGATCACATGAGTCCACACTAAATATTTGAGTCCATGGGTCTAACAATGATATCACAAGTTATATAAAAAAGTATCACATTTTTTCAATATCAAATTTTTTTCCTTTTTTGTTTTTTCTTTTTCAATATTACTTTTTTTTTTCCTTATTTTTGCCTTTTCTTTTAAAATGACATTTTCTTTATTAAAAAAAATCCCTTTTTCAATATGCATTTTTTTTAAAAAACAAACACGTTTTTTTTTTTTAATAAAAGGCGTTTTTTCTCGAAGTTTTTTTTTTTCATTACAATATCACCGATTTTTCAAAATAATATCACAAAAAAAATCGAGAAAAAAAATATTTTGGAAAAAAATTTGAAAAAAAAAATTTCGGGAAAAAAATTTCGTGATATTGTTTAATATAGTGTGTGATATTGTTTAACAAAAGGCGTTTTTTCTCGAAATTTTTTTTTTATTTCTTTTTCCATTACAATATCACAAGTTACTCAATACAATATCACCGGTTCTTCAAAATAATATCACAAAAAAAAATCTGAAAAAAAAATATTGAGAAAAAAAATATTTTGGAAAAAAAGATTGAAAAAAAAAATTTGAAAAAAACAAATTTAGGAAAAAAATTTCTGGAAAAATTTTCGTGATATTGTTTTATATAGTGCGTGATATTGTTTCCTGTGATATTGTATTGAAAAGGTTGTGATATTGTAGATTTGTAGTGTAAAAAAAAACGTGACACTTTTTAATACAACTAGTGATACTTTAGGTGGACTCATGGACTCAAAAATTTAGGTGGACTCACCGGATCCTGCCTCTATATATATATATAGGGCTTGTTAGCTTGTAATTAGGAACTCTCCTATCTATATATACGGATGTACAATGAATGGAATAATTCAAGGATTATTATATCTTTTATGGTATCAAGTCTCCTCCTTCCCCTCAAACTTCTTCTCCTCTGCTCTCTGCCGTCATAATGGCTCCCTCAACCCAGACGTTTCATCCTGCCTTTTCCGTCGGAAACATCAAACACCACATCCCGATCACGCACGACGTGGAAACGGCGCACTATGACTCATGGGCTGACTCTTCCTCAATACGGCTCAAGCTTTTGAAGTCGGGGACCACATTTCCGCCGCTCCGGTTGATTATGGTGACCCTCTCTTTGACGACGAGTCCGTCCCGGGTCTTAAACAATGGACCCGTCTCGATGCCATTGTAAAACAATGGATCTTCACCACCATCTCCCAAGATCTCCTTCTTACCATCTTTCAACCCGGTGCCACTGCGAAAGTCTTGTGGGACCGAATTTACGATATATTTCATGATAATAAACACACAAGGGCTGTCTCTCTCGAGCGTCAATTTTCGACAACAAAGATTGACAACTTCGCCACTGCCTCGGCGTACTGTCAAGCACTCAAGACCCTCGTTGACCAATTAGCGAACGTCGGCTCTCCGGTGTCCAATGACCGCCTCGTTCTACAACTTGTTGCCGTACTTAACGAAGGTTACAAAGGTGTCGCCACCATCATTCAGCACAGCGACCCACTTCCTCTGTTTTATAAAGCCCGGTCCATGCTTATCCTTGAAGAAACGAGTCACAACACGCATCAAACCTCGGACACGGCTCTCGTTGCTCACACCCAGTCTGACTCCTCTTTCTCAAAGGACTCATCTCGACAGACCAATAATAACCGCTCCAAAAATAATCGCGGTCATGGGAAGAAGGGCAAACACAAAGACAACCGCAACAACGAGAACCAACAAGCCAGCGATGACAAGACTTCGAAGGCCGCTGCATCCCCTGTTTCGTGGACACCAAGTATGGCCTAGTCACCTTATGGCCCGTGGGTTCCCACACAGTGGCCTTCACCGCCCTGCCCTTACCCCACTAGTGGATGGGCACCCCAGCCGGCTGCATCTTCGTCGGCGGGCATCCTCGGTCCGCGTCCAGCACAGGCGTTTGTTGCCTACCCCACTCAAGCTCCACCCTCGGATAATTATACACCAACATACTTGGGTAATGCTTTCCAAGGGATGACTCTCATGCCCGCGGATCCTCGCTAGTTCATGGACACCGGTGCTAGCTCGCATATGGCGTCGGATTCAGGTAACCTCTCGTCTTATTCTACTTTGGGCTTACATCGTGACATTGTCGTCGGAAGTGGTCAACGTATTCCAATTAAAGGTCAAGGGCATGACACCCTCCCCTCTCCCTTTCCCGCCTTGCGTCTTCAAAATGTCCTACATGTCCCTAATATTGTCAAAAACCTTGTGTCAGTTTGTCGTTTTACTACCGATAACTCCGTATCTGTCGAATTTGACCCCCTCGGTTTTTCTGTGAAGGACCTCAAGACGAGGACACAACTCCTGAGATGTAATAGCAAAGGTGACCTTTATCCGCTCCTTCCCTCGCACTCGACTACCACGCCCCATGCCATTCTCTCTGCTGAGCCATCAACATGGCATGACCGCTTAGCTCATCCGGGATTACCCGTTTTTGATAGCTTATCTAATAAACTGGCATGTAATGGTTTACACAGACAATTTTTTTGCCATGCTTGTGAGATTGGAAAACATATTAAATTGCCTTTTTATCCGTCTTTATCGCATACTACAAGTGCTTTTGATATCATACATAGCGACCTATGGACCTCACTCGTATCCAGCGACCTCGGCCATCGTTACTATGTTCTTTTTGTCGATGATTACACCAATTTTTTGTGGACCTACTCCCTTCACAATAAATCTCAAGTATATGATACCTTCAAATCGTTCCACAAATTAATCGAAACCCAATTCGACAAAAATATTAAAACGTTTCAATGCGATAATGGCCGCGAATTTGACAATAACCAATTTCATACCCATTTCAAAGAAACTGGCACTGTTTTTCGGTTCTCATGCCCCCACACCTCTTCCCAAAATGGTAAAGCCGAACGGAAAATTTGGAGCATAAATAACATGGTCCGAACTCTCCTTCTTCATGCCCATTTACCACCATCCCTATGGCCTCACGCCCTAGCCACAGCAACATACATCCACAATATCATCCCCAGCAAAGCCTCCCCTAACTCCATCCACTCCAACCACGGTCCTCTACAACCGTGCCCCTACCTACTCCCACCTCCGGACTTTCGGTTGTCTTTGCTATCCTCATCTCCCACCATCGAGCATCCATAAACTTCAAGCTCGCTCCATACTATGTGTGTTCCTCGGCTACCCCTCTAATCACAGAGGTTTTAAATGTCTTGACCTCACTTCTAAAAGGATATATGTGTCCCGCCATGTTACCTTTCACGAAAAAAAATTCCCGTATAAAAGCGTCCCTGTGACCCCTAAACCGGGCTATTCTTTTCTTGACAGTGACACACCCCTCCTCCACCACTATATCCTACAACAACAGCCTGCCCTGGCTGCTGCCCAGCCGTCCTCAGCCGCATCACCTACGCCTGGCTTTCGTGCTGCTACCCAGCCTTCCCCCGTGCTCCACCAAGCACCTGGCATCACCCCACAGACCTCACCCGCGTCTGCCCACGACCCCCAGACCTCCCCTGTGTCTCCCCAGCCCTTGGGTCCAACTCTTTCCCCTACCACAACTGTGACCTCCCCTTAAATGGTCACCCGTGCACAACGAGGGATCTTCAAACCCCGCACAATGATGAACATTCACGCATCCACCTCCCCTTCACCACTTCCCTAATGTCCTTCCGCGTCCTTGACGACCCAAATTGGAATATGACCATGAATGACGAGTACAAAGCCCTCATTAGCAATGAGACTTGGGTACTTGTTCCCCGTCCCGCTAATGCGAATATTACTCGTTGTATATGGTTATTTAAACACAAGTTTAAAGCTAATGGCGACCTTGAGTGCCACAAAGCTCGCCTTGTTGTCGATGGCAGGTCTCAACAGGTTGGCGTTGACTGTGATGAGACATTTAGCCCCGTGGTGAAGCCTACTACTATCCGGACAGTTCTAAGCATTGTCGTTTCTCACAATTGGCCCATTCATCAACTCGACGTAAAGAATGTTTTTCTAAATGGCACCATTAACGAGACGGTCTATATGCATCAACCGCCGGGTTTTCGGGATTCTAAATTCCCGAACCATGTCTGCCTCCTAAAGAAGTCCCTCTATGGTCTCAAACAAGCCCCCCGGGCATGGTATCACCGTTTCGCGACTTTCGTCGCCACCATAGGCTTTCGCCATAGTGCCTGTGATAACTCACTTTTCATTTACCATCATGATAAGTCCACGACTTACTTACTCCTATACGTTGATGACATCGTCATTACCACCTCTTCTAATGCTCCTTTGCAGGATATAATGACACGACTCAAGTCTGAATTTGCCATGACTGACCTCGGGCCCCTAAGCTACTTTCTCGGAGTGGCCGTGACTCGAGACAAAACCGGACTGTTCTTTAATCAGTCCAAGTATGCAACAGACATTATTAACCGCGCCAACGTGTCCTCTTGTAAGCCGGCTCAAACACCTGTTGACACAAAAGCAAAATTAAGTGCCGCCTCTGGCCCTCCCGTTACAGATGCTGCCCTATACCGAAGTCTAGCTGGGGCACTTCAGTATCTCAATTTCACCCGCCCGGACATTGCCTATGTCGTTCAACAAATATGTTTATTTATGTATGACCCACGCGAGGAACATTGGAGCGCTCTCAAACGTATAATTCGTTACTTAAGGGGCACTACTAAACTCGGCGTCCATCTCAGCCCCTCAACAACGTCCATAATCACTGCTTACACTGACGCCGACTGGGGTGGCTGCCCCGACACTCGTCGATCGTCTTCTGGGTATTGCGTTTTTCTTGGTGAAAATATGATCTCATGGTCTTCCAAACGACAACCAACAATCTCCCGGTCAAGTGCTGAGGCCGAATATAGGGGCGTTGCTAATGTTGTTGTCGAATCATGCTGGATTCGAAATTTAATGCTCGAACTGCGTCGACCAATTCGCAAAGCTACGGTGGACCGGTGGTTTACTGAGACAATGTAAATGCCATATATCTATCCGGGAACCCAATCAACCACCAGCGAACCAAACATATCGAAATGGATATCCACTTTGTCCGCGAAAAGGTCGCATTAGGTGAAGCTATTGTTCGTCACGTCCCTTCACGCTATCAATACGTGGATGTGTTCACTAAAGGTCTACCGAAGGTCCTCTTTGATGATTTCCGGTCCAGTCTCAACATCCGATCTCCTCCTATTTCGACTGAAGGGGCGTAATAGAATATGTAAATATTCTCCGTATATATCTCCTTCCCCTCTTAATGTACACAATCTTATTGTTACCACACTTATAGGGTTTGTTAGCTTGTAATTAGGAACTCTCCTATCTATATATATACGGATGTACAATGAATGGAATAATTCAAGGATTATCATATCTTTTATATATATATATATATATATATATATATATATATATATATATATATATATATATATATATATATATATATATATATATATATATATATATATATATATATATATATATAAAATAATAATTTAAATAAAATTTTGATCAATCAACCTGTTTCAGCCAGATTTCAATCCTAAATTAACGGGTTGTTTGGGCTCGGGTCAAATGTATTGCGAGTCAAGATTTTTGATCTTAACCCTAAAAAAATGGGTTGGTCGGGTCGGATTTATAAAGCCGAGTCAGAATCTGACAATTCTTCGGCTTTATCGATGATGTTAAGATGAACGCGCACCATACAAACATGTAGAGATGGAAGTGGGTTATGATGGGTCATGCCTGCTTATCGTGTTAGAAGAAAAAAATGCCTCGGCCTAATAAACAACGTTAGCTAGGCTTCTTGTTGTGACTAGGAAATGAAAATGGCGACCAGACACGTCTGACAACCGTGTTGTGTCGTGCATGCTTAGCCGTGCTTGTAATACTCCCCATTTCTGGTCGTAGAGTACTCGGCCGAGTAGGTTGCACTCGACCGAATACGCGTGTTGGGTGTTTAGTCAGTTTTCTTACTTGAAAGCACTCGACCGAGTTTAGGTGACACTCGGTCGAGTAGGTTGTACTCGGTCGAGTATCGTTGGTATTCGACCGAACGCCCGATCTGAAATCATGTTTTTGAACGGTTTTTATTAGATTGATTAAGGAGTACATACAACGCATTCAACCATCTTAATCATTTCATAATTTTTTTTTACAAACCTAATCAACTCCCTAATAATCACTCTGATCATCTATCAAACAAGGATTTATCGTTTTCGATCAACGGATTTTGTAGTTTGAGCGCTCATCAGTTTAAAAGTTTTACGTCTTTATTGCTTTTGTGTCGTTTTTAACCCTAATTTGGGTTAGTTTGGATTAAAAGGGTTGTTTTTATGGATTATTATGTAGCATTGTTGATTATAATTATTAGGTCACAGCTTCGTAAAAAAGCCTTATTAAAAGTGTTGATCGTTGATTTTTGGTCTTACTATTCATGTAGATTTTCCCTACTCAGTTCTCTGTATGGTTGATTATGTGTGGTGTGGTGTTTTATGTTATCATGGTTGTTATAGTAGCATTGTGGCATTGTGGCATTGTGGCATTGTGATATTGTTTATATTGTTTGTATTGATTGTGAAGCCATTGTCGAAATATGGTCTTCACGCCCATGTTTGCCTCTTCCTGACTCTTATCACAAGGGGGTTATAAGATTATAAGATGTACGTGCACATTAATTATCTAGGTTCGCTAGTTGTGATGAATGGAGCTTTATTTAAGGGAAAGGTTGTGGTTTACCACTAGTACGGGTGGATTGCCTTTTGCATGGATAATAATCATAATATGGCAAGGCTACTCACTACGGTGTGTAGTCGTGTCCGGGTTGCGGTTCAGACACTGACTCGTGGAGTTGGAAAATGGACGGTTATTACAAGATTGGATTATAATGGATTAGATTGGATTGAATTGGTTGTAAATTTGTTGGCTTATGATTAATTTTATAGTTGACTGACCTTGTATTATTTTCAAAATTGTAATGAACTATTTAATATTTTCGGCAAATGGGGAATAGTAGATTGATGAGATGTGTGATTAGTCGAGTTTAGCTGCGGACATGGATGAGACACCATTTGGTCACTTCGATAGCTTCCATTACCACGTGAACAATAGTTTTTCATTTCATTTTGGAGCGAGTTGCATTTCAATTTTGGATTTTGGTTGTTCATTTGGCTAAGCATTATTCTTTCTAATAAATGTTTTTTTATGGTCTATTTGATATACCTTATTTTGGGAAACCAAGATGGTAGCACTCTCATATACTACGGTAGACCTTAGTAAAACACTTTGGTAGATGTGGGTGTTAGAGTTCTCATGCAAATCTTCTATTTTAGCCTTATTTCTTCTATTTTATGCGTGCTAAAATGAGTCATGCACCGTGTATGGGTTAGGCACGATCTTTTTTCTCAAACTTTGGCCCAAGCAAGACCCGGCCATGACATGCAGTGTCGTGCCAATTTCGTTCGTGCAAAAATGGGTCATTGGTTGCGTCGGGACGTGTCATCCTAACGACCCACGTGTCCATTTCCATTTCTATAAACAAGTGTGTACCAACACTAATTGTATGAGTTCGATCTTTTGAAAAGGAATCCAAAAGTAAATTCACGAGGATTTAGCCCAAACCAAACAATTTTCGTATATAACTAATCGCCGAAGCAACAATTACCCAATAAGATATATAACGCTTCCGAACAAAAATATTGTTATCAAGGTTATAATCGGTTTTTATAATGCAGTAACCTCAACTTATATTTAGGCACTGTTTGGTAAATGACATATTGACCAAATTTCAGCATATTGGAGAGGTTTGGCATGTTTGACTTACCAATATACTATTTAACGTGTTTGGTTAATGGCATTTTGAAATAGTATATTGGAGTTTAATATGTTATTTTACAATATGCTGCTCCTCCCAGCATATTGGGTTAACATATTAAAAAGGAAAAAAATGTGTTATTAACTTCTTAATAAATAGCAAATATTGCTTGTGACGGATCACCATTTGTGACAGATATTTTGTGAGATAAAATATATACAAAATGAGTTAGTGGAGAAAGGGGACCACATGAATAGTGTCAGAGAGAGAGAGAGAGAGAGAGAGAGAGAGAGAGAGAGAGAGAGAGAGAGAGAGAGAGAGAGAGAGAGAGAAAGTGGGTATTTTGTGAGAGGAAACGGTATCCGTCACAAGCTTGTGACGGATACCGCCGTCACAAATGAGAATTTGTGCTTAATAAAATACTAACCTCCTTTTCATATATTTAATAAATAATTTGTTCATGTCGTTAATCTCCTTATATGTCATTTTACAAATATGCTAAATAATTTGTTAACTTAAACTGTCAATTGCCAAATAAATCTGCTAGTCAAATTTGCCTTCTAAATTTGTTTCTGCTAATATTAATCCGTTATTTATCAAACAAGGCCTTAATTATCAATATTGTTCTAGTCCTTTTCAATTGATGTGTTTCCTAAGTTTAATTCAGTTCAACTCAGTTCTGTTTAACTCCATTTAATTCAATTCAATTCAATTCGTTTAAATGAAAAAATCAGTACCTCAATTTCAAATCCTCAGTATGAGATAGTCTCTACTTAACCCATCACATTTGATTAGGCACCGATATATATAGTACCATTTTTTCAAATATATACCCATTTGTGAAATTAAGTGCACATGAGTGGATTTTGGACCACCCAGTGAATTATTATGGAAATGCATCGGCTTCCCTTTACTTCCCTTAAACATCTTTTTCCAGAGATTGATGACTTTGGTGTCGTTGGAGTGTACATTTCACCATTGTTCTTCCAGAACTCTCATCTATACTGGATTAAACAAAGGGCTATAGCCTATAGGAGATGGCCTCTTTTTACTCACAAATTCTCTTTTTACTCACAAATTCTCTTTTTACTCACAAATTCTCATTTGTGACGGTATTAATCCGTCATATGCTTATGACCTTTCGTAAAAAAAACAAGTAAAAGAGTAATCAGGGACGAAGTTAGGACAACATTTGTACCTGGGCTAATTTTTATTTTATGGATATATACTCATTCATTAGGGGACGTTACATCGATATGTCAACGTTTTTTATTTTTAATAGGATTTTTTAGCAAAGTATAAAACATAATTATGAATTATTGAACTATGTATTGCTTTTTTTTTCTAACAAGTTTACTCAATATTTTAAAATATTCTTGATACTAGTTTAAGCAATAAATAAAATTATAAGCAAAAATAATAATAAATCTTTTAAAATTGTCTTTTATGATAAATTAAAATGTAAAAATAAAAAATAAATCCTAAAATACAGCTGACATTTCTCGAACCCAGTACTCCCTGGTCTTCAAACTGAAACATGTACTTAACAATCTACTAGAGTACTAGTTACCAATATGCCACATGCATTTTTTTAGTACTAACTTGCTCAATAAGTACATGTTTTTAAAAATCTACTCTGGTTTGTGACCCGGACGACCCATGCATAGCTTCGTTTGTGAGAGTAATGAAAGGACAAATGGAAGAAGGGTTTAAAAAGTCACAAGCTTTATCTCTATATCCAACTTGGGTCTGAGCTATAGACTTTCATTAGTCTAATGCGCATATTAGGGTTAGTTAAGGCCATGTTCTTTTGGACTGAAACTGAACTGAACTGAACTGAACTGAACTTATAGGATCTGAACTGAACTTATAGGAACTGAACTGAACTTATAGGAACTGAACTGAACTTATAGGATCTGAACTGAACTGAATTGAACTTATAGGATCTGAACTGAACTTATAAGATATGAACTGAACTGAATTTATAAGATCCGAACTTAATTAACTTAATTTAATTTAAGTTAACTATTATTATTATTATTATTATTATTATTATTATTATTATTATTATTATTATTATTATTTTATTATAACGAGGGCTTTTATTAAAACCGAAAAGAAGGATTACATGAGATTGGTGGGCACCCGTGAAACAAGCTGGGCGCCCACTCCCTTAGCAATAGCAAAACTAAGGCGAGTAAAAATAAAAACAGCGGTCTTCGATCCAGCATCTTGGGACACAGAATACTTCTGAATCCGCTTGAGCAAGGAAACAACATCTTCCCCCAATTCCCCCAATGAAGAGAAAGAGAAAGGCAAGAAACCATACCCATGCCCCGCGCACAAGTCCCGGTACTTGGCGCACTTCCTCCGAGCAGCATCCACCACGACCCCTCCTGGCAAAAAATCAGTCATCCCCGACTGAGTCAATGGTGAAGACCCAACCAAGTCCACGCACACATCGCGTCCCCGATCCCAGGAATAGAGCAGCACATCCGCAGGTCGCAAGGGCCCTCCCGCCCCATCGAGCAGCAGGTTTCGACATTAATAAAGATGAAGACATTAATAAAAAATAGTTTAAAACACAAGGTAATATAGAATATTTTCTACTTTATATATAATGGTTTGTTCATAATTCATACTATCCTCCGTTTTTATATAATGTTCCCATTTGTTGAATATATGAGTGTAGTATTTTAATAAAATGGGTACATTATATAAAAATGGAGGAAGTACATTATACTATGATTACATTACGATAAAAAATAATCCACATATTACAATTTTTTCTAACTATTTTTTTCCATATTATCGCAATCCTCATCTACTTCATCTTCATTATCAATATCACTGTCGACAAGGAATCTATAGCCTCGCCAAATATTTTTGACTAAGTTGCTTCGTACCTTATACACGGTCGTCTTCCGCTTTTATCAAACATGCCCGAATCTAATGTTCCTTAAATGTTCACATCATGTTGTATAATTCCAAGAGCGTGCATTCTTATAAAACTAGTGTGTAACCCGTGCATAAATGCACGGGTATAATATGAATCTATGTATAAAAAAATTATGTAGGTGACAGTTTTAACTCAAAAATATAAATATTTGGTATAAATATGGAAACGTTTAAATAAGTGAATATATATTTATAAAATCAATAAATAGTTTAAAAATAGATATCCATTCTTACACCTTAAATATTGATTGAAGACAAAACAGATGTCAATATAAAAGATCGAGACAAATGGAAAATAGTGTGGACGGAGTAACTTTTACAAATTAGAGAGAGTGACACCGAAGATGTCTGAGTCTAGTGGTTAAGACGGAAGTATTATTGACAATAGGTCTCAGGATCGAATCTCCCTCCCTATTGTGTGCGACTAAGTGCGGAGCAGAGTAGGGGTAGTGGATGAGTGGGTAGTTTTTGTTTTACGTATTTATTGTGTACATAATCTGTATTTTATACGGTCGATCGATATAAGCGCGACACGTCACCTTTTTACTTTAAAATAGCGGTTACCGGCTGTTGCTTTAATATATTAAATGATTGTGGAGGGTGAATGTAGAAACAATAATCGATATTTGATACTTATATATATATATATATATATATATATATATATATATATATATATATATATATATATATATATATATATATATATATATATATATATATATATATATATATATATATATATATATATATATATATATATATATATATATGATATTTGGGGTATGATTTTTAACACATTCCACCTTTTTTTAATTGACCAAACGTCATTTGAACTTTCATTCTCGATGATGAATGTCGATAGTTGAAGTATTCCATCATTCCTTTAGGCGGTCTATGCTTGTATTCGGGCATATGGCATTAGGGTGAGTATATGTAAGATCGTTTGATATTAATGAGATAGTAAAAACGGATACAATTATTAATAATTTGTTGTTGTTGTTTTTTTTAAAATAATGTGTATCGAATAATGTGTAAGATCGTTTTTTTTAAAATGTTTTTTTATCAATTGTTAAAATAGTATTTCGTATATAGCTTTTTGAATTGAGTTTATATGAGCTGAACTGAACTTAACTGAACTGAACTAGGAACTGAACTGAACTTATAGGAACTGAACTGAACTGAACTTATAGGATCTGAACTGAACTGAACTGAACTTATATGAACTGAACTGAATTTATAGAAACTGAACTGAACTGAACTGAACTGAACTGAACTTATAGGATCTGAAATGAACTTAAATTAAGTGACTTGAAGACAAAAAAAACAGGACCTTAGCTGATAAAGTAAAACAGATGGATATATTTATTGAAATTGTAGCTTATACTAATGGAGTATATGATAAAACAATATAAACAGAACATAATTTCATTATTTTTCTAACAAGTAAAATGATAACAAAAACGAAGATAAAAATGTTTGAGTTATTTTATTTCTCACATATTACTATATGTTCCTTTTATAATAGTTAGCTCAATTACAAAGATAAATTTATTTTCGTAACTAGCAAAGGGATTACAAAAATGGATGATAAAAATTATTTTGTCATCAAACCCACCAGCTTGTCTCATTGAAGACGGGTACTATCTGTCACAAGTTGAAGACGGACAGTACCCTTCCACAAAATCACAAATGGGAGAACAAGTGGGGGTGCTCCATTTAGTCTTACTTGATTTGTCATTTGCATATTGTGAGGGAGACACTATCCGTGTTTAGCTTATGACGAATAGTGTCCGTCTTCTATGAGAATTTGTGCAAACCCAAACACAAGCAGAATGAGATAACTTTTTTTTAAGATCAAAATAAGCTAACTCAAATTTTAGTTAAACAAGTTATTCTAATCTCTAGTGTAGTTCTTGGGTACGATGGTTGTATCGTGTACAATTTTTTCACAACTTCATATATGATCGATAAACACGTTTAAATTTGGCTGAATCAATTGCTTTGTATAATTAGACGATTATTTTCTTTACAAAATAATTGTTAATATTGATTTAAAATGTCTTTTGAAAATTAAATTAAATGACCATTTCTTTATGATATTTGAACGATTAGTTTTTAAAAATATATCAGTTTATTTTGTCCGGACTTAAGTTATACGCTTTTCTATTCATAATAATCTTACCTATTTCCTTTTTAATCAATTCACAATACTTTCCTATTTCGTTTTTTTGGTAAAGTTTTATATATACCGTATATTTTAATCAACTCACCCCACCACACTACCCACAATACTCAAATTTTATACTTATTTTAATCACCTTATTCACAATAATATCTATCGGATAATAAATCTAATTCTAAAAAAAGTGGATTAAGGTTCGGACTTAAAAGATTTCTATCTATTTCGATCTAGACAGAATGATCTAGTATTCGAGTTCAATCTATTTTTGGGTCGGGAACCTAAAATTGCGTTAAACTGTGTGTGAAGCCTAATCTAGAAGTACACTGAATTTGGAATGGTAGGCATGTCAACGGTTATTTTGATGATGAGAGCCTAAAATAACGTAAAAGTAAGAGATAGAGTCTGCACAGTGCAGAGTGCAGAGTGACAGTGTCTGAGACGCATGTAGCATTCAATTTGTATTCTTCATAGGTTAAATATATTTAGTCAACGTCAATAAATATTTTACAAGTAAACGTCAAAGTCAACTTATATCACTTAATTTCAAATGACCAAAGATACCCTCCATACTCGCACTTTCTTCCAATTGCTTCCAAATGTTCGGGTTGCAAACCCTTCTGCTGGCCACATCACCAACTACACACTTCCACCAGGGGTAATATCGTCATAATAGTTAATTTTACCCATTCGTTCTCACCTGTTATTGTAATAAATGAGTTGACTTTTGTTAAGATTGGGAACAAGCACGGTTTTGTAAGAGTAACAAATGAGAATGATATCCGTTTTAAACTTTAAATGGGTTAAAATATAATCCTAATATTATTGATAAACTAGTAATTTATAGAGTCTTATGTTTTAAGTTATGTTTAAGTTACTATTTCCTCATAGTATGTGTAATGACTCCCTTTCGATGTTCACGTTAGTTGGGTATTGGTTCTCGATCCTTTTTTTCTGGCAGGTTTTTTTGTGATCCAAAATCATTTCATGTCGGGTAGGGTGTCTTTTATAGCCCAAATTCATTTTTTAAATTTTAATACCAAAAAAAGAGAATCATTAGTAAAACTATAAGACCATGCGCAAGCAAGGTCGCGATCTTATTGGATCATGGAAATTACGTAACTAATATACTAATTTTGGTGACCTTGTATTAATTTTGGTGATCATGAAGTTTTCGAAGTTAATTTGTGACCCTGAAATCAGTTAGTGACCTTTGACATATCAAAGTGTTATTGACTTATTACATTATTTGGTGGGGTAAAGAATGTAGTAAATGATTGGAAATGTTGGAAAATGCAAAATGTTTGGGTTGATGTCCTTAGGTCGCGGCCTTCTGATTGAGAAGGTGAAAGTGGGTCAAGATTATTAGGGTGAGATTAAGAGTAAAAATATTGGTGACCCAATTAGTGTAGTAACCTTCTGCTTGAAGATGATCTAAGTCTATGACGGACTTCTGGTACATTTTGTATGTTAGATGTTCTTAGTAAATACTAGGAGTTATGTTAGTAAGGTATTAAGACTCCTAAAGTTGCTTGATGAGTTAGGATTTAAAACCTTCTATAAATAAGGATCATTAGGCATTAGCCATTGTTGGAAAATGAGTGAATGAATGCTTAATATATTGAGGCCCTGTTCTTTCTGACTTATTTTCAGCTCATTTCAGTTCAGTTCAGCTCAGCTTCATTCAGTTCAGTTTAGTTTAGTTTAGTTCAGTTCAGTTCAGCTTCATTCAATTCAGTTCAGCTCAGTTCAGTCCAGCTCGGTTTTGTTAAGTTCAACCCACATTATTATTATTATTATTTACTAATTTTGTTATTATTATTATTATTATTATTATTATTATTATTATTATTATTATTATTATTTACTAATTTTGTTATTATTATTATTATTATTATATTTATATTTATATATATTTTATTTATTTATTTATTTATTTATTTATTATTATTATTATTAGCTAGGATCCTTATTATTATTATTATTATTATTATTATTATTATTATTATTATTATTGAAACATGGGAGAGTAGAGAAAAAATTATTTGAGAAGTAAAATTTGATAACATTCAAATAGTAATATTTGTTAACGCAATCAAAAATCATAATGTTGAAAATGTAGATATCATAAAAACAAAAAACATCATCTATGTTGCTTGGTTATTGACTTCCATCTTGATGTGCTTCATTATCGTGGTCATTATAGGCACTAATAGCACGCCCTAGTTTTTCTGCAATTATGTTTTTCGAACTTTTTTCGAAATTGATTGTGAGAGATGAATAATATGAAGACTGGTGTTCAGGGTTTGTTAGTTATATATGCAAAATAAAATGGTAGTTGCGGAGAACTTAGGTATTGGAAGTGAGTAAATTTTTCTTCTTTTTTTAGATTTTCTACATTTACTAGATCTTTTTTGGTGCAAAATATTAAAGTATGGTCTACAATTCTCCATGCAGTAGGCAACAATTTGAAATGTTCCCTTCCTAAAATGGAATATATTTTAGAGAAGTATCTAGAATGTCGTAGTAGTAGTAGTAGTAGTAATAATAATAATAATAATAATAATAATAATAATAATAATAATAATAAACTAGTAAATGGAATATATTATTAGTAACAATTTGTTTATTATTATTATTATTTATTTTATTTTAAAACCGGAAACTTTTATTAATAAAAAAACCATTTATTATTATTATTATTATTATTATTATTATTTAGTTAGTTCAACTTAATTAAACTTCATTTATATTAGTTTCAACTTCATTCAGTTCAGTTCAGTTCAGCTTGTTTAAATTCAGTTCAGTTCAGTTCAGTTCAGTTCAGCTCAGCTCGATTCAGTTCAATCCAGTTCAGTTAAGTTCAGTTTCATTCAATTCAGCTCAGTTCAAGCCAGAAAGAACAGGGCCTAAGTTAAGCATAATAAAAAATCTTAGCTATTAGCCAAGTGTTGGATGATTGAGATTGTTTTATTGTTAGTGTTCGAATAATAATACAAAGTTGGATTTTGGGTTAATCCATAACAAAATACTGTATCTTTGCATTTTATATTATTTGTACGAAAAATCCAATAAAACAAAAACAAAATACATAAAAAAATGTGGATTAGTTTATGTAAACGCTATTAAACATATCGTACACATTAAATATAATAATTGATGGTACTTACGATCTACGTTTGAATCCGTCAGTATTAAAATTGCACTTGTAATTTTCTTTATACCCAAAAACAGAGAATAAAAATATTCATATATTATGGTTGTACTCGACCATGAAAGTATCATGTCTGCAATTAGTTAGCTTTAAACAAAGTTATACGCGTACACATAACAAATTATGGCAAAGCAGATATAAAATTTGTTACCTAAATAACTAACATTAAAATAAATGTATTTGTAGCCATATATTTTAATTAAGAAGTAACTTAAAAAAAAGAGTAGTGAATTGAATAAATTCCTCAATTGTTTTTGAATGTTTAATATGTTGTCGGTATATTGAAACTCACATCCTAAAAGATTTATATCTTTTATATGGCTCCAGAATACGATTGGTTGTCATTTCTGCATACACAAAATACTGGTGGACCTCCATCACAATGATCACATATACTACATACTATACATATTACTCCTTGCTTCATTTCAAGCATTCACTTCAAATCTAAAAGCTCGCAATCCATCCTTTGAATGTTTTGAGGGAATCCAAATCTCCAATAAATCAAGAGTACTTGGTTGAGGAAGGAGTATATTGAATTCACTAATCTTGTACCAATGAAATGTGAACATTAAAGATGATGGAAGAGGAAAATGTTCTACTTGACTTACATTTAGTCATGATCAATAGATTATCCCCTTATATACGATAATAAAATAATTAAATATAATTTTCGACATTTATTTAGCAAAAAGACTACTTCATTATCATGCAATTACCCATTAAAGTTAATATTATTTGGCCATAAATAAAAATCTAAAAAAGACAAAAGTAAAGGTAAGTAGGGAGGTAGTACTTAGTACTTCGTAGTTAGTACTAAGTGAGAGGTTGACTTACAAGTCTCTAAAGAAGAGTTGGTTGAGAGTTGGAAAGCATGCAAAATATAATCAAAACAAATTAGTACTACCTCCTATTCAACATAACCTTTTCTATGGAGAAAATGGATTAAAAATAAGGAAATTAACTAAATAAGATCGTAGTGGGGTTAGGTGATTGGAGAGAGGGAAGATATTATGGGGTATTGTTGTGAGATAAAGTGATTAAAATAAGGATAAAAATATGAGTATTGTGGGGTATTGGTGTGGGCCGTGGGGTGTGGTGATTAATATATATATATATAAAACCTTACTAAAAAAAGAAATAGGGAAGGTATTGTGAATTGATGAAAAAGAAAATAAAGAAGGTTATTATGAATAGGAGAGAGTATTATTTAAGATGGATATGTGTAACTTCACTTTAAAATGAATTAAATATAACATATATAATAATGACATATTAATTGTATTAAAATTAAAAGAAAAGTTTACTTCATCTATATATCTGAAATATCATTTAATCGATAAATAGGAATGTACATCAAATGTATTATGTTACACTTTTCTTAGTTTTTAAGCATATGGATATTTTTTTTGAGCTTATTATTTTAAACTTTATTTGTTTTTGAGCATATTGGTATTTTTTTGAGCTTATTATGTCAAATTTTATTTGTTTTATTTTGAGCATATGTGTATTTTTCTGAGCTTATTAAAATTTATAAGTTAGGTTTTAATTTTTTTTCGTAACTAATATATAACTAAGTTTATATGTAATGTTTTTGAGTTTAATTGTAAGTTTTTGAGTTTAATATTTTAGTAATTGAACTCAGAAAATTTATAGTAATACTCATAATTTTTAAAATAAAACTCAAATCGTTTTTATAAATGCTGAAAAACAATAAAATTAATGGTAATATATCGATGTATGATCCTCTTACTCATTTAATCAGATAAGTATCCGTGTCAAGAAAGACTTGATTCACTTGAATATAAGAAAATAGAAGAGTAGAAAATAAGATGAAAAGGGACTTAAATTGATACAACCACTACACACTGCTGTATTGGAGACATTTAGTATAGGGGGATGCCTCCAACAACATTAAACATTTAAACCCCACGATCTGTATTTATTATGCTAGCTGCACTATACTATCATCTTTTTTAACTGTCACTCTTTGACTTACTTCTCCTCCTCCAATTTATATTTTTTTTTTGTTTTTTTAATATATTTTTGTTTTGTGTTGTTTTGCTTCTTTCTGACCCACACTACCAACTAACTATCAACTGTTTCTAGTACTTCATTTATTCTAAATTTGTTGGATGTACTTCATATTATATAAATAACATTATATTTTTTTCATATTAGTGATCGACAAATAATGCTAGTTTGTATCTTATATTGGATATATATATATATATATATATATATATATATATATATATATATATATATATATATATATATATATATATATATATATATATATATATATATATATATATATATATATATATATATATATATATATATATATATATATATATATATATATATATTATATATATCGAATTACGTGAGACACCCTCTTAGCGTGAGGCTGTCAGACTCATCCTAAACCGTCAGATTTAAATATCATGGGCGCACCAGATTGTGCCACGTGTCCATATATAATATCAAACAAAAAAAAGAAACTGACACTCCTCACTTCATTCTCGCGTCTTTTCAAATTCATTCAATCACAAGAACCCGTTGCTCTCTCTCTCGGCGTCGTCTCATCTTCTTCCCGGAATCATCATCAACCACCATTATCATCGTCCTTCATCTTTCTTCGTATGTTCTTAACTAGCTTTTGATTTTGCGTTGTTGTTCTGTTACATTTTTGTCAGCAAGTTCTTAATTAGTTTAATTACTGATTTTTGCTCTTTATTTTTTTTTCTGCTATTTTCCTGCTCGATTATTATTAGTTGAATGTTTATTGTTATTTTTCATTGTTAGTGATATCTAGGTTTGTGATGAAAATATCTAGGTTTAATTACGATGTTGTTTCATAGTTAATTTTAGTAGTTTTGAGAGTGTTTTTGATTATTTAGAACGTTATAATGTGATTTCGTTGTCGTTCTTTGGATGCGTGGTTTATTTTCGAAGATTTGAGGCGAAATAAGCAAGCATTGTCGTTCTTCGAAGTTTTTAACATTGAAGCTCTTAATTCACAGAATAATGTATTAGTTTCACAATATAAGCTCTTAGATTCACATAATAAGGACTGAGATTCACATAATAAGGAAAAGAAACTTATTATTTTCGATTATTTTAAGTTTAAGTTTCTTTTGTTTATTCTGTGATTCTCAGTCCTTATTCTGTGAAACTAGAAGCTTAGGTTGTGAAACTAAGCCCTTATTATGTGAATCTAAGAGTTTGGGTTTCACAATGTATGCTTATTTTGTTTCACAGTTTAAGTTTCTTTTGCTTATTCTGTGATTCTCAGCCCTTATTCTGTGAAACTAGAAGCTTAGGTTGTGAAACTAAGCCCTTATTATGTGAAATCTAAGAGTCTGGGTTTCACAATGTATGCTTTTTGATTCTATTTGTAATGCTTGTAGGTTACTTTTTGGTTTTAACCTTCATTACCTCTGGTCAATTATGGAAACCTGGTGCAAAGGGTGGGTAGTGAATCTTCATGCAGAAGATAAAGCATATTTTGTCCGGAATTATATAAGAGAAAAAAAAGAGGCTATGAAATTCTCATTTGCTCCCTTACGGACTGTTGAGCTCACTAACAATCGTTATCAACCTCAACTGGCTGTTTTCAAACGACTTAAGTGTAACCAAGATAAGGCAAACATGGCGTTGGTCTGTCGGAAATGGTCTCAGCTTTTCCTCATACACCATAGTGCACCTCTCATTCAAGTTGTGTATGAGATTTCTCTGCGTATTAATGATGTCAATGGTGTGAGAATCATTCGTAGGGGTTCTAGAATAATTTATAAACGATGCAAGTGCTTTATGACTAATGATCCGGGATCTAAATTACTCCTACATTATTACCAAGGTGAAAATCCTTTGCAAAGAGACCACCTTAGAGATCTCACTGATGCTGAATCGCACAAGCGAATGAGTTGATTGACAATTTTCATGTGCCATCTCCAGAACTTGACATAGCAGTTGCTACTTCAACAGACTTACTGACCCGGGCAACTTTATCGTATTTAGATTTACCTTTGTTGCTCGATATGTAGCACAACTGCTCAACTTTGTACCACTTTTTGCCATGATAGTGGCTGGCCTAAATGTGTTCGGTTTTAGTCTTTTGTAGTGCTCTTCTGTAATTACATCTATCAAGCCGGCCTTTTGTGTAATTATCTAGCTATGTATGAATGATATTTTTAATTAATCAAGTTTCTTTTCCTTATTATTTTGTGAATCTAAGTGCCTTTTTTTATTCTCATCCCATATCTTAAGTTTCTTTTCCTTATTCTGTGAAACTAAAAGCTTATGTTGTGAAACTAAGCCCTTATTCTGTGAAATCTAAGAGTTAGGGTTTCACAATGTAAGCTTGTTGTTTCAGTGTTCTTTTCCTTATTCTGTGAATCTAGAATCTTATATTGTGAAACTAAGCCCTTATTCTGTGAAATCTAAGTGTTTGGGTTTCACAATGTAAGCTTTTTGTTGCACAGTTTAATTTTCTTTTGCTTATTATGTGATTCTCAGCCCTTATTCTGTGAAACTAGAAACTTATGTTGTGAAACTAAGCCCTTATTTTGTGCATCTTCCTGTTTTCCTACATTCTAAAATTCCATGTGATATTGATGTGCTGTTTTTGTACTGCTTTCATTAGCAGTTCCTATTTATCAAAAAATGGTTATCGTCGGTTGGTGCAAAGGGTGGGTAGTGAATGAAGTTGCAGAAGATTTAGAGGATTTCGTTAACTCCAAAAAACATCCATTAGCGAGCATCACTTCACTAGCAACCGTAATCAAGCACCATTATATTACGTTTTCACCAATGAAGACTTAGTTGACTCCATATTTCAGCGACTTAGCAATGACGATAAAGCAAACATGGCAATATATTGTTTGCAAAAGATGGTGTCAGTATTTTCTTATTCATCAACGTGCGCCACTCATTCAGAGCGCATATTGTCTTACCCTACGCCAAAACGACATCAACGGTGTCCGTATTATTCGTAGTATTCGTAGCGGTGGCAGAATCATCTACAAAAGGTGCAAGTGTTTTCAGCGTACATTGGATGGAGTTGAGACTCTCATGCATTTCCGTCAACTGAAAAATCCATTCCAACGAGAACACCTTCGCGACCTTGCAGCTGATGAAATGACAACAGTTATTAAGTTCCTAAACTCTTTGAAAGAACAACCAGAATTGTATAGCCTAATAGAAACCTTCGCATTCTATATGTTATTTCGGATGACATCAGCAACGCCATCTCCTGCTGACTTAGCAAACTTGGAGTACTGAAGTTTGATGTGTCTTTTTTTCTCTGAATTTTAAGTGCTTGTTTTTGCCATGTAGTGGCTGGCCTAAATGTGTTCGGTTTTAGTTTCATTGTAGTTCTCTTTTGTAATTATCTAGCTATGTATAACTATCTAGCTATGTATGAATGAGCCGGCTTATTGTATAATTATCTAGCTATGTATGAATGATCTTTTTAATTAATCAAGTTTCTTTTCCTTTTTATTTTTGTGAATCATCTGAATCTAAGTACTTGTTTTTGTGAATCTCATCTCATATTTTATGTTTCTTTTCCTTATTCTGTGGAACTAGAAGCTTATGTTGTGAAACTAAGCCCTTAGTCTTTGAATGTAAGAGTTTGGGTTTCACAATGTAAGCTTCTTGTTTCAGTGTTTAATAAGTTTATTTTCCTTATTCTGTGAATGTCAGCCCTTCTTCTGTGAAACTAGAAGCTTATTTTGTGAAACTAAGCCCTTATTCTGTGAATCTAAGAGTTTGGGTTTCACATTGTAAGCTTCTTGTTTCACAGTTTAAGTTTCTTTTTCTTATTCTGTGATTCTCAGCCCTTATTCTGTGAAACTAGAAGCTTATTTTGTGAAACTAAGCCCTTATTTTGTGAATCTAATAGTTTGAGTTTCACAATGTAAGCTTTTTGTTTCATATTTTATTTCTTTTCCTTATTCTGTGAATCTAATTGTTTGGGTTTTACAATGTAAGCTTTTTGTTTCAATCCAACCCAAAACCCTTCCCCGTCTCGTTTTCGGTTTCGGGTGTTGTATTTGTACTTCGACTAAGAAGCAAAGGAAGGGTTTAGGGTTGGGTTAGGGGGATCCGCGGTACGGATCCCCCGGCCCTAATCCAACCCTAAACTCTTTCCCGTCCCGTTTTAGGATTAGGAATACCCGACCCCATATTTTCACCCGTCCCCAAAAAAGGGTTCACCCGTCCCCCTCTAGGGTGTCTTATCTGTCGTTTGACCAAGAAGGAAGGGAAGGGTTTAGGGTTGGATTAGGGGGATCCGCGGTCGCGGATCCCCCTAATCCAACCCTAAACCCTATCCCGTCCCGTTTTCGATTTTGGGTGTCGTATTTGTACTTCGACTAAGAAGCAAGGCCCAAGGGGAGGGTTTAGGGTTGGATTATTGGTTCAAGTAAGACAAACGCGGAATGCCAGCGTGGACTTAATAGGAGTGGATGTTAGCCAGGCTGGTTGTGGATGGGCCATAGATGACAACCCATTTGACTTTGTAAATAGTATACGTGGCCCATGCATTCAGTTCAAAAACAAGTAAGACAACACAAATGCCAGCGTGGTAAACTTCCGTAGTAAGTACCCCAATGCCCAGAACGGCCAACGTACGGTCTTAGCAAAGACAAAAAATATTTATTAGAAATATTCAAAATTTATCATGAATTAGTCTTTTTTTCGTTTCAATTCCGGACAAATGTCATCTATTTAGCTGTTTAAAATGAGAATTTGCTTAAATGAAACGTACATCAATTCTAAACTTCTACTTTTTACTTTCACTTCACTTCACGCTAAAATAAGCATTCATCCAGTAACGTAATACCGACTCTATACTTAGTTGAAAATACTATTTTTTAAAAATTTGGCAATATTTTTGGATTAAACTAAACTAGTTTTATCCCCGTGCAAAATTGCGCGGGTTTGTGTTTAGATATTTGTTCTTATCAAATATTTACAAAATGAATTGTAATGTTAAATTTTGAAATTCACTTGCAAATATATAGAATGATTCGCATAGAATACAAACCCAACAAACTAACTTTCATGTACTCCGTATCAAATATAAAATGAGTATAGAGAAATTCAAACATTTTAAATCACATTATGAATTTAAAAATTATATAAATAACTTGATTCTCATAACTACTACAATATAAGTTATGTAAGTATAGATATAATAAGATCGATAATAGGAAACTTTATTTATTTTTTAGACAATTTTTTTTTTAATTGTAAAACCGTGAAAAAAAGACAACATACACCAATTTTGACCTGTTTTCTGACCATGCTCCAATCTAAGTCACCCGAACTATTCATGACATGACCAATAGTATATACAAAGTACTAATCTTTGAGAATTTTACATATACTCGTATAACATTATTAATTTATGTAATCCGTGAGAATGTGTTAAATTAAATTACATTTTAAGAAAGTCAATACAAAATAATTTTAGGTTTTCACCAATAAATATGCATTTTATTAAACTGTAGTTTATTTTGTTAAATATGTTTTTTAATAAATTTTTGAACTGTTGTTATTATAAATATATTTTATATTTAATTTATTTTGCTAGTTAGTTCTACAAGTATATTATTTAGTATATTATTATTATGAGGATTATTTTTATTTTTCAATAAAGCTGACATGACTAAACAACATCAATTTACTATTAGATCATCATTCAATAGTAGGTGAATATTAGTTGTATTGTTATAAGAGTATTTAATTTTCTTACTAATTTGTATAAAAGTGAGGAAACAAATATAAGAAGCGGGTTTTTAATGTACATTATTGATATAGAATCAATAAATCCTAAAAAAAGTGTATACTAAATTTTCACATAAATTATTTTTAAAGTTGGAAAAAAAAAAATTTATAAAACATTTTATAAATATTACTCATATTTTAAACAATGTAATTTAATTAAATGAAGTTAGAAAATTGGTGGGGACTTGTATATTGACGAGGTGAATTCACCAAAATCATTTAAATGATCTTGTTTTAATAAAGAAAAGATTTTCATTCAACTCAAGTTTTAGGATATACTCCATTTGTTCCGAATTCCAATTATTTGTTTGCCTTTTATATTCTTTGTTAGAGGTATTTTAAACGAAGGCAGGCCAATGATGCAAAATCGAGTAACATGGTTCGACGATGTGAGAAGCAGTACACCAGTTAGAAGGCTTGAATCCTGTGGGATAGAAAACATTGCTAAGGATAGAAGGAGACCTAAACAGACTTTGACGTTAGAGTGATAAAACGTGATATGAGATTTCTAGGGTTTGGATAGGGTATGGTGACGGAAAAGACACAATGTAGGGAAATGATTCATGTGAATTTCTAGTATATTCTCTTATTTGAAATATTTTAGTACTTATTTTAGATTTCTAAAAAATCACGACATTTTACCAAAAAAAAATTTATTATACTTGGTTTGCTTTTAAGGAATTTCTTAACATTAATTATTTTACTTTGATTTTCAAAAAATCTTTGTAAGTTATATATTAAATTTAAATTCTAAATTTTTACGATAGAAGTCCGAACTTTAATTTTTAAAACTATAAGTTTAACTTGATTTTTGTATTATGTTTTCACTTCCCATTTTCTTTTAACTTTTTTTCTCTATAATTTTTGCATTTTGAGTTGCGCAGTCATCTATGGCAGGTTTTAAAGGATGATTCATGTCAGCAAACCCCAAATCATTTCGTGATTAAAGTTCTAATGTCGTTTTTGTTGTTGCAAGCAAATAATTAGTATGTAAGAAGTACATAATGATAAACTCTTAGAACTATGTATAATCTAATAAGGGCTACAAGTAAGAATTTTATAAAAAAATTAGGATGTTAACATGTAAGAATCTAAGGGCTACAAGTAAGAATTTTCGACTCTTAAAACTATATATAAACAAAACATGTTATGTTATAAAAAAAACAAATGATCAAATAAAAACGATCATTTATTCCATAATTTTTGATCCCGCAACATTAAATTTATTAAAGCCTCTTTAAATTTGATGTATCCTAAATAAGAGTCACAACATAAGGAACAAAATTTGACTAGTACTACTAGTAGCTAATCCCTATTACAATTTTATGGCAACATTTGCACACCAAAAAGTTTAAAGCCCTTCACTTCATTTTCAAGAGTTGTAATTTCCTTTTGCAGTTCCTCATCATTACCAACATCTTTCTCCAAATCTTCCCTTCTAGAAGAACTTCCTTCACTTTCATTAAAACCAACAACATCAATCATATAAAATTTTGTAACAACATCATTACCATTATTATTATTCCCTCTTAACTCGCAATTATAGAAAGCCACAATATCCTTAGCCTTCAAATCCTTACCCTTAACAAAACCATTCCAACCTCTTGTAAAAACAAAGCTAGAGCTACTTTGCCAATAACAATACTTAAACTTCCAATTATTCATCGATTTATCAAAGAAAGAAAGCTCCAAATCACCAGTGTCGCCGCCTTCTTGACCACCAAGCTCGACAGGGTTGAAATACTTTAGGGCATACCGCTTTGGGATTACAAGCCTATTAAGCTTGCCAACATCACTGGGTGTTAATTCCTTTCTAAATAGTTCTTTGCAAAAATAACCTTCTTTTGGGCTTGGGCTATTATTATTGGGCCTTGTTTGAGAAAAACCATTAACTTGGGCCATTGAGAGGTACCCACAAAACTTTGATGGGTAAGATCCATCTTTGATCATATTTAAGACTTGGTCAGTTGTATAATGTGCTTGGAAGTCTGACTCATGACAAGTGAAATCGTTGAAAGGGAAGTTCCTATGTGGGTCTGCCGAGTTACCATGCCGGAGTTTAATGGCCGCGCTATCATAGGCGGCGGCCGCCAAGTCCTCCGTCTTGAAGGTGCCTAGCCAAATGCGGTGGTGGTTCGCGTATATTTGGGCACCCCAATTACCATTTGCTTGGGGGACAACCCCTTTGTATTTTGAAGTGGGCTTTTCTGATGGTGAAGAATCCGAGCTAACTGAATCCGAATCTTCTAACTTTAACATTGTCCTCAATGTCGTCATATCTTCCATTACTACAACTTTCTTCTACTCAGAGGCCGTCTTGCATACACAACCACACGATATTATAAGACATACGTAGAAAAGATTATATTACAATGATAAATAAAGCGGTTTCACACCAAAAAAAACATATGAGACCGTCGTGTTTGAGAATTCGAACACCAATGATTAAGAGCTAGTAGTTGAACATTTTTATTTGCAACTTCTCCTCAAAGACTACATGCTTAATTCCCACCAAAAAAAAAAAAGACTACTTGCTTAATCGCTATAAGTCTATAACTACTCGATTTTGTTAATCAAACGTTAACAAAAAAACTCCATCCGTCTCAATGAAAAGTTTACATATACTTTATACAATAACCAAAACCAAGGTACATACAAAAAGAGTTAAATTGTTTTTAATATTCTCAAAAATGATCCAAAACATAAACGTAAACTATTGACTGAAATACCCAAAAATGAAAAGTTTAAACTATTGACCGTGACGAAAAGAGTAGAGTTATATAGAAGATTTATGCTTACCTCAACAAAGGAAGAAGAAAAAACAACGTGAGACCAACAGAGGAAACATGTTCATGGAAAAAAATTGTGAAAACTAAATAGACTAAAGGCTGATAGGGTTAATGCATATATTAGATAATAATTTTTGACAATAATAATATTAATCAAGGAAAGAAAAATATTTAAGAATAATATTGGTACATAATTAAGGAAATTTCATCCCATAATACATGCATAGAAAAGTTAACCAAGGAAAAATATTGTTTCCTCAAGTTGATACAGAAATCTTTACATTTCCAAAAATTTGGTTCTAATTATGGACTAAATTATTTTTGTTAATAAATCAAAGTCTATATTATAATGTCAACTCACAGGGGACAGAATAACTTAGATTTCAATTTTATTTCTGCCATATTTTTGAAATAATTTTATCTCGGTTACAAAATTTCTCAATAATTTTTGTATGCATCTCGTAATATAAATTTTGAGCTTTATAGCAAAGAATTTGAGTTTATATGTACATTTTACGAGCTAATTTATTGAAAAGAATTTGTGCGACTTTATTAAAAAATTAACTCAAAATATTATATTAAAACTCAAAAATAATATATATAAACTCACTAAGATTTTAATTTTAACACCTATAAAATTAAAACGCGTCAAAATTTTTAAAGCAAAAAAATAGCATGTAAACTCAATTAAATTTATATTCGATGTACGATACTCATAACCTCATATACATCTTGATATATAGTTATATTTGTGCAAATTTTAGTTAATTTTGGTCATATTTGGATCATGTCACAAATTGATACAACCCCTTATTTTGTAAATATATTATTGTGAAAGAAAATATAAATTACGAGATCCAAATGTCCCTTTAAAAAGTGGAACTATCTCTAAGTTTTTGACAGGTGATTTCATTTCTATATATAAAGAATGTGTTTCTTTTAGAAATTTTGAGCTAACATGATCTTATATTTCAGGAGTTTGAATAACTCAATTGGTTTGTTTTCTTCATCGGATAATTTGTAAGGCGCTATAGGGTGGCGTCAAATTTTAGGTGTCATTCTCTTTCATATACCCCTTATTAAAGTTTCCACTTATTAGATGTGATACATCCACTATTTTTACAAAGACATCTATCTATCTATCTATCTTTTCATGAATCTATAAATAATATAAAAAGCCAATCCAAAGCATCAAAATTCACCATCCTCTTAATTAAACAAGCCACATCATCAACATCTAAAAAATAAAAACAGGTTAAAACATTAAACGTAAATATGTGTTCATAAAAAATATTAAACTATTAAAAGGAAATTAATTAATAACAATAAAACATTACAAAAATGATGAAATTTTAATGTTGAGTTTTGTTTTTTATTAAAAGGAAATTAATTAATAACAATAAAACATTACAAAAATGATGAAATTTTAATGTTGAGTTTTGTTTTTTATTACAATTTTAAAATATTTTATTAATTCTTAAGTTTAGAGTATGTAAATTAAAAATATAATACAAATAAAAATATATTTAGCTAATTTTAATATTGATATTGTTATTCTCAAGTTTATATAACGAAAATGTTAAAGTTGTCTAACTAGAATTTCAATAGAATCACTTACTTTCGTACTATACTTTGTAAAACAAAATGAACAAGAGTACTTATTAAACAAGTTATAAAGTTAATTTGTACCACTATTTTAATTTTCAAATAAATAGTTTATGCGATCTCTATACAAGATTATAAAAATGTAAGACTAAATACCTCAATAAGCCATTTGTCATAACAAAAAATTCATTTTTGATTGTGATTGGTCACAAATACACAATCACATGCTTATAAGTAAAAAGTAAGAAAAAAAATACAATTCACAACACACATACATGATATAAACTTTGTATCGCACTCTTGTAACTTGGGTTATCAATTTTTCTATTTATTTAATTTTATTACTTTTATATAATGATAACCTTTTACTTCTCTCTAGCCATTATATAACAATCATAATTACATTTTAGTCAAAACATTTGATATGCAAATTATACATAGATAAGTAAAATCGATTAATTTTTTTTAACTTTTTTCTTTATTATATATTGTATAATTTATCTTAATAGTTTTGTGTTTTTAAATTGCAGGAGGATGATATATACTCACATATTAATAACACTACATAAAATTAATATTATAGATATGAATTTTCTTTACATACATTTCGGGTCTAACGGTTTGATCCGGTCTAAAACCAACTACAGCGGTCAGGTCCAATTTCGGGTTTCATGGTAGTCAGTCCGGGAACAAGTGTCCACATTATAGGGTAGTCGATCTCTGGATCATATCGATCCGGTCCGGTCTGGTCCGATCCGATTCTAGACCGGTGAACCGCCCCTATGTATATCACTCCTATTATTATTACAAGGAGCCACCTATTTAGCAAAAAAATCAAAGATCATAATATTAAACACGAATAAAAGCACAATAAATATCAAAATTTGTTTTTATATTTGTTAAGAAAATTAAACGTTAAAGTAAAACTAATACTATATTTAATATTAAACACAATATATAATTCTAACCATAATTTTTCAAAGCAAGGTTAAGTATTCAATCTACCTTAAATTATAATTCACAAATAAAAGTTTAGAAATTTTTATTTTGAGAAAGTTCTTTTTATTGAATTAATTACACAACAAAAATATTGAAAACAACAATAATAATAAGAATACTCGTGAGAAAACAGTAATAAACGTAACAATATTCGTGGTAAAATACTAATAATCCGTGACAAACGTTTAGTAAATTGTGGAAAATATATTTTGATTATATATTATGATAATATAGGTATTAATAATTTTTTTGTCTAATGTAACTGCAAATTCGGGCTTGTATAACACAACTAACGTCACAATATAGCTAACCCTATGAATATCACGAAAAACAAATCTAATTTTTATTAATAAATTTAAGAAGTTCATATTATGTTAACTATCACCTAAAACAAAATAACTTGATTTCAATTTTATTTCCAACATGTTTTGAAATAATTTTATCTCAGGTTATAGAATCTCTAATTAATTTTGATCGTAATTTGGATCATATCACAGATTGACACAACCAGTTATTATTTTGTGAGTATATTGTAAAAAAGAATATATAAATTATTTGATCCAAATATCTCCTTAAAAAGTGGAACTATCCAAGCGTTTCTTTTTAATTTAGAAATTTTCAATCAACATCTTATAGAATTAAAGTAACAAGGAGAAGAAGGAACACTGTCCTTCAAATCACAGATGATGCAGGGGATGTTAAGGATACTCAACAGAATATCCAAGAATGTTTCCTGACTTTCTACCAGAAACTCCTAGGCACCTGCCAACAGACTAAGGCTATCAGTTCATCAGTTATGAAGAAGGGACCAGTATGTGATGCTGATCAAATCCACATGTTACTCAAACCAGTCACAAATGAAGAGATCAAGGATACTATGTTTAGCATACCTAATGATAAAGCTCCGGGTCCAGATGGCTATTCTAGCAAGTTCTTTAAGGATTGTTGGGACATAGTGGGATCAGATGTCTGCAAAGCAGTTAAAGAATTCTTTGAGAATGGGAAAATGCTAAAGCAACTGAACACTACTAATGTCACTTTGATCCCCAAGGTAGACAATCCAACCACAGTTACACAGTTCAGACCTATAGCCTGTTGTAATGTGGTGTACAAATGTATCTCCAAACTGTTATGTGCTAGACTAGCCCCAGTTCTCCCAAATCTCATATCCAATACTCAAGGAGGGTTTATAAAGGGGAGGCATATTCAGAAAAATATTCTGATATGTCAAGACTTGATTAAGCTATACAGCAGGAAGGCAGTATCACCCAGGTGCTTATTCAAAGTAGATCTCCAAAAGGCCTATGATTCAATTGAATGGGATTTTCTCTTCCAAATGCTAAGGGTACTGGAATTCCCAGATCACTTTATTCAGTTGGTAGAGGTATGCGTCACTACTCCAACCTACACTTTAAATCTTAATGGAAACAGTTTTGGCTTCTTCAAAGGCAAGAGAGGGTTGAGGCGGGGAGATCCACTCTCCCCTCTCCTCTTTACTATATGCATGGAATATCTGTCCAGGTTGCTGAACCATACTACTGACACTATGGGATTCAAATATCACCCCCTATGCAAGACTATGAAGCTTCTTCATCGCATGTTTGCAGATGACCTGCTCTTGTTCTCAAAAGGTGACCTACCCTCCATTATGATCCTCCTAAGAACCTTTGCTACTTTCTCACAAGCTTATGGCTTACATATGAACAAAGGTAAGACTAATGTCTATTTTAATGGAGTCTCACAAGGTATTAAACAAGATATAATGCAAGTCTCAGGCTGTATTGAGGGTACTATGCCTTTCAAGTATCTGGGGGTTCCTATAAAGGCTGCTAAACTTGCTCTGAAAGACTGCCAACCCCTTATAGATAAGGTACTTCACAGGATAAGAGGGTTAGGGACTAGCAAGCTTTCCTATGATGGAAGACTGGTCAAGTCAGTGTTGAAAACACTACATTCATATTGGGCATCTATTTTCATAATACCTAAGGCTATCATCCATAAAGTAGAGGCCGTTTGCAGGAAATACTTGTGGGATGGAAATACTGAGTATCTGAGGTCCCCTCCAGTGGCATGGAGTAAAGTCTGTACTATTCAGCAGGAGGGGGGACTGGGTTTGAAGGATGAGAACCTCTGGAATAAAGCTGCGATTGGAAAACTGGTATGGTGGGTGTTCTGTCATCCTACCAAGCTATGGGTCCAATGGATTCATGCTAACTATCTCAAGGGGGTCAACTGGTTGGACTACCAACCACCTAAAGATATCAGCTGGACTTGGTCTAAGATTTGTAGAGTGAAAGACGAGTTCAGAATGGCTTATACTCACAATGAATGACAAAATATACCAGGGAAGCAATACACTATGTACAAAGGGTACACCAAACTGGTTGGTCCCCAACAACAAGTTTACTGGTACAAGTATGTATGGAGCAAATGGTCCAAACCAAAACATACCTTCATTACTTGGTTGCATTACCATTCAGGGCTCCTTACAAGGGACAAGCTACTACAATGGGGGGTGATCACAAACTCCAACTGTTGTATATGTGATCAAGCACCAGAAACTGATCAACACTTGTTCTTCAAATGTCCATATACAAGCCAAATCATGACTCATCTTTCTCAATGGACTGGCATTATGTTACCTACTGCAGACTATGTAACCTGAAGGAAAACTAAGAGATATTCCAAGCTCAAAGGAGGGATAATTGATAGCATTCTAAATGCTACTGTCTACTAGGGGTGGTCAATAGTGCAGGTCGGCCGGGTCCGGGACGGGTCGAGGGGCGGTGCGGGTTCAAGGTATGGGGACCCGGACACGACCCGGGGTTAGGGCGGGGCCGGGACGGGTTGGGCCCGGTTCTTGGGAAGTGTAACCCGGACCCGGCCCGGGGCGGGTTGGGGACGGGTCTGGGGGCGGGTTGGGGGCGGGTCAGGCGGGTCTTGGGCGGGTCTACGGGTCAGCTTCCGGGCCGGGCTCCAGAAATTGGACCCGGACCCGGGCCCGTTCAAACATCCGGGCCGGGCCGGGTTTGGACCCGGGCGAGGCGGGCCGGGTCAGACACGGGTCCAGTGGCGGGTCGGGTCCGGGTTGTCAATACCGACCCGCACTCTTGACCAGCACTACTGTCTACTACGTATGGCGGCAGAGAAATCAGAGCAGGATGGACGGGGTGTTATATACTCCTATGAAATGTACACGGCTTATTAAGCAAGACATTATCCAGACTATCATTCCTAAACTGAAGGGGGAGCTTCATCGAAAAGATCTAAGGTGGATTGATCATCTTAGAAGAGAGTAGTTTGGGTCTTTTTTGTTAGCAATTCTGATATCTATGTTTTTCATATGGAAATGGTGATGTAAGTCCTTCTAGGACTATACTCAATGATGTAATGGTTCTTTTATGATTCTAATATATTTTTTACATTTTCCCAAAAAAAAAATAAAGTAACTCAATTGGTCTGTTTTCTGCATCGGATAATGATAAAGCGCCATCAGGTGACGTCCAATTTTGACGTCACTTTATCACATGTATCCCTTATTATTGAAGTATCTAATTATTGCATGTGATTTACCCATTATTATTCACAAATTCTCATTTGTGACGGATACCGTTTTCTTTCACAAAATACTCATGAGAGGTGAATAGGAAAGCACAAAAAGAAATACCATGAGAGGTGAATAGGAAAGCACATAAAGATGTCCCACTTTGTCACAAGACCTGCTGATTATTATTAGGGTATCATAAAAATACATGTGAAAAGATAAAGTCGAAATTGAACGTCATCCAGTCACGTAAACTCATTTCAGACTCAATTTTTTGGATTACAACACCAAGACATCCTGCTAATTTTATACAGATGAGTTACAATCGTTATATTGTTTGGAGAGCAAGCGAGTAAGTAACCCTCCTAATTTATTGTACAAGATATTCTAAGAGTAAAACGGGTTAAATAGAACCCTACTTGTATTAAAAGGACGAGCCATTTTTTAATATATATACTTTACTTTTGCCTTATCTGGAGTTTGAGCCGTCTTAAATTTAAGTTAGACCATGTTTAGTAAATGTTGGGGAGAACCACTAACATAATGAGAGCCGTGGGAACCATCACTAAATCTCGAGAAAAATTTGTTTCGTAAGTTTAGGTGAATCATTTAGCTTTAGCTTGGTTTATTGAAACACATTATTTGGTATAACTTTTTTATTGGGAACACGAAAGAAAAGGCCTATTATGCGCAAGATTATGCGCAAGCCTATTAAGCGATCTAGAAATATAACTAATACTAAGACAATGAAAGAAAACAAAATAGGAATGTAAATCTTTTACAATATTTGTGACCTGATGATGTACCTGCTCCAGAACCGCGATCTGAATAACCCCACTAAGACAGTCCGACAGAACCTCCACGTGCCGCTGCTGAGACTTAAGCCCCCCAGAGAATAGCATATTTAATATCAAGCATCTCCGCTTGCAACGGCGTGGCAGCAAATAGCTTCATCCCACCCTCATAAAAAGATTTACCAGATTCTTCCAAAACCACCCACCTTGTAGCTGAATTTTTAGTATGTGCGCTACTATGTCCTTTAGATGCATGAGAAAAAAAGTACTACTCCATTCAAATCCATTCGATACATTTGCTTTTTGTACACTATTCACAAGTTAACCTTCAATTTCAATTTTCTCTCAACACGTAAGAAAAAACATATTCATGTGGGATCTTGTTTAATTCGTCTTTACGAGTACATTGAAAATATATAATTTTTATAATTTTTACAAATACGTAGCTAAAGATATTAAGCACGTAAAACGTGCGTTGACAAACGTGAAAAAGCAAATGTATCAAATTGATAAAAATGGAGGGAGTATTAGGTGGGTGAAAACAGTGAGATACATGAAAATGATTACTTGGTACTTAGTAATTAATAAGTGTAGTTCATCTCGATTTTCGTCCATATTTTATACTAGTTTTTATACCGAGAAATATGTTATATAACCATAAACTTTATGCCGAATCCAAATGTGTCGATCATTCTGTTTTGAAAAAAATCCTAAGACGGAGTTCTCATGGTTCTTAGCAGGAGCAAATTCATAATAACAAATGATGTTAGCAGATTTTAGATTTTAATAGCAAGTTTGAGTGTTTGACTATCTAACTAAATTAGCAAATTAGAAAATGGTGCGTGATAATTAAAATTAAAATATTATAAGATAATTAGCATAAATTTGTGAGTAAATTAAATATACTAATACAATATGCTGCTATTAATCTATTATCATCATATTATACCCAAATCTATTAATTTTGCTCAACATGTTGTATACCAAGCAAGGCCTTAAACAAAGACTAAAGTATATGGATATAGGTTTATCCATAGATAGTTCATGGTCATAGCCCATACGTACACAAGTTTCATCATTCGTTCATCTACCAGACATTTGGGCAGTATCAAGGATTAATTCAACATATCAAAGCTATGCACATGTAGTAAGCAGGTCATTTGGATCATAAGAACCAAATGACCCGCTTACTACATGATTGTCTGAGTTTAATTACCAGTAACCGATATCTACTTATTTCGTTGCGGCTTGACGATGAATCAATCAAAATACATGGCTAGCAAACTTCCAAAAATAATGGGAGTTGCACCAAATCTCTTTATCTATATTAGCAATCCAACATCTATGATAATTATCAAGCATGGCCCCAACTGGGTAATAAACCCACAATAATTCTAAAACATTTATTATTTATGGAAAATAAATCTGACGCTGAGATGGGATTTTTATTAGTTTGTTTTTTGGAAAATGCTACTCCATAAAAGTACACGGAATTTTGTCGAAAGAAGAGCATCTAATCTGCCAAGCTCTTTGAGGCAATCTCAAAAACGTTCTCCGAAAGTCCATTACAGGACAATATCTTCTCCAGCTGAACCTGTAATTGAACAAACAGCAACAGCAATGTCGGTCATGATATCGGATGGGATGTATATGAGCTAGCCTACATTGATATTCAATAGGGACTACAATGTCTGGTCAATAGGCTTACCTTGGCAAGGGTTTGCCTGGTCTCATCATAACGCTTCCATCGAGATAAAGACGACACCATCCTTGAAGCCACCTGCATTACATCACACCGTTTTGGGTTAGACGAAGATTTAACAGGTGTCCTAAAATGGCTTGGGGTAGATAAGAAGGATCGTCCTACAATAGATAGTCTCTTACTCTCTTTAAAGACGTTTTACAACAAGCAAATATGTCCGTTTTAAAGATGTATATGCAATCCAATGAACACCATACCTGGGGGTTAATTTTATCTAGCTGAACCACCAAATCTCCCAAAAACTTGTATCCGGATCCATCCTTTGCATGGAAATTTACAAGGGATCCACAAAAGCCTCCAATCAATGAGTAGACCTAATCCACATGAGTAAAGTCATGATCTCATCATAGCTCAAGTCATTTGAAATTTGAATATAAGAAGCATGATCCGAGACCAAAAAATGAACCTTGTTTGGATTGCGAAGGTCAAATGCTGGATGTTCCAAGAGCTTCTTAACGTTCTCGACATTGCCAGGAATGTCTGACATTGCTTGAAGTGTGAACCACTTGTTCACAACCTTTTTCACAACAGGAAACAAAGAAGCGAGAGTCAGTAATATTAACAAATTATCTAAAGCACCGTGTTGGTGGATTCAAGCCGTCTTGGTTTTAAGTTGTTCTATCATTAGAATATACTACGGAGTATAACACAACTTATTTAGGTGAATTGTTGAAATCCCAAGAGTTTCTTTCTTGTAAGAAAATCACCATAAACTCAATCGAGCTTGACAAATTTCAGTATGACGAGGTCTGATATACTAGAAACCGCATTAACTAAACACACATCTCCCCCAGTCCATCTCCTATAGTCCTATACAATAACCCTGCCACCATCACACTAATTTAACCCCTTCCCTATAAAAGGGTTCACTACACTCTTGGCTGCTATTTGGCATGGGACCAGTGTGAAGCCAAAGGAGTAGCCCATAAAAGCGCTTTGGGTAAGATTTTAAGGCGAATTAAACCCATTTTCAGCCAATAATAGTTGACCATGTGTGGGGAGTGCAATTGTCATCAAAGAGGACGGTGTCGGCTGGGACTGCCTGGGCCCTGGGCCCTGGGCCTGACATTTCGGGTGGAATAATCAGACATGTGATGCATATGGATGACATTAAATTGACAAGGTAATATGATATGCAAACTGAATACAGCAATCTTGAAATAGCAGATAAATAAAGAGTAATCTCAGTCTTAAAATAACCAACCAGTGCCACTTGTCATAGAACTCACCAAAAAGTCATTCTGCCACTTGTCATAGAAGTCGGACAGAATTTCATCCCGAACTTTCCCTGGGTTCTGGGAAATGGCTGTCAGAGCTCCAAACTGATCACTCATGTTTGTTGCTGTTTTATACTCATTCAGTACAAGTTCGGCACATTTTGGATCATCGAGGCATGCAAGATATGCTGCAATATAGACATAATTTTGTTTTAGAGTGAGACAGTAAATAGTTACAATACCAAAGCAATAGGACATATAATAACTGAGAACTGACCAAGTGCAATATTCTTTAATGCCCTTCTAGCCATATTGGGATGGTCAAATACATATTGCTCAGAACTTTTGTTTTCTTCAACCTGATAAAATCAGAAGTTCGTTTTCAGTAAATGTCAGCATAACAGCATGCAAAGTCATTTAAGAGGTGTTCTTCTGATCCAAATTTGAAACCAGGCAGCACCAAAATTGCTTTCCCCTTCTGAGAAATAAAATAATATGATGCTCACCGTGCTGAGAAACTCAGATTTTAGCTGCAACGCAAGCTGCTTTCTGATGAAAGTTCGGACTTCATGAACAGCATCAGGATCTGCTACATCCATCAAATCCATGATCTCCCTTTCACTAGGAAGAGTTATAGCCTTTGCAATGAATTCCTGTAAAAGAGAGAAGGGAAGAAAATAAACCTCAGTACAGTTCTAAAATGTAAAAGAAAGAAACCAAAATGAGAAAACACCGCAAAAAGATAATATTAAGTACATACTTTATCCAACTTTTTGTCACCAAGAATGCATTTGAGACCATTGACAAATTTTTGGTTTAAGACCAACGGCTTATTTTGTTGCAAGTCTGCAACTAAGCTCAGCATCAACTTCCTGCCCAGAATCTGACCAGCCTCCCAACTGCATCAGAAAGGCCCATAAATCAGACATATAGCACAACAACAATATCGCTATGCATCAAGGGATCACATAAAAAAGGTGTGGTAAAGCGGGTCAGACGTACACAACCTTGCCATTGTGTAAATGCACAAAGAGGGTGGCCAATTAGTGAGTTCTTTTTTTATTCCATCATAATCGAAATCATAGGATAATGTGTATTTGTCTTACATGCTAGACCAACTCATTCCATTAGCCTAATACTCAACTGAGGAATAGTTTTAGTTGGTCTCACATCATGTGTGTGAGACATTATGTGAGACAGTCCCACACAAGATTTCATTTTAATCTTAGCACACATACCGGTTGAATTCATCGGAATCATGAGCAAGGAGGAAAAACAGGTCATCGTCAGATGTATCAGATTCAAGACGGATAGGTGCACTGAAGCCTCTTAACAAAGAAGGAACTGGCTTCTCAGAGATATCAGAAAATACAAATATTTCTTCTTTCTGCAAGGTTCACACAGAGAATAGTCAGAGCATAGATGTAGATGGCACATACTGAAGCCCATCATCAAAATTTCATGACCATGGTATTAAGTTTGTGCGGTTGGGCCTCAACATCGCATGACAACCAATTTATCAAGGTCTGAAGGTTACTACGGCTGAATTTTAAGACGGTATGACCGGGATGAGATATCAGTTCCATTACGTTGCAATGATCGGCCAGATTTATGAGATCAATTTAAGTTGAATACCATGAGAATGACCGTAAGATTCTCAACTGGTTCAACTTTTATCACAGCTAAATCTCGTGGTTATTAAAATGATATCTGGGAAGAAAAAAAGAGAGAAAACCACTCGAAGTCAAACCTTTGTTACACGGAGAACAGTTGTGTAAGTAGGTTGACCATTGGAAGACAAAGACTCAAGTTTTCCATCATGATAAACAGATGATAACGGCAAGTCATTTCCGTGAGAGTCCAGCAAACCGACAGCAACTGGAATAAACATGGGCTCTTTAACTGATTGCCCAGGAGTTGGTGGAACCTCTTGGCTGCAAATTTATCCCACAAACAACAGGCATTGGCAAATGTATAGCAGAAAAAAAAGAGAGGAAATAAGGACCTGAAATACTATTAATTGTACCTGAAATTTAAGGTAAATGTCTTCTTATCGGCATCATAAGACGAGGTTACTTTTACATTAGGTGTCCCAGCTTGTGAGTACCTTATATTATAGTTACTTGTTAATACAACAAGCTGACAACGGCGCTTAAATTAAATGAGCACATGAAACAAGAACTCACCAAAGTAAGAAATTTGAGAAATCTGCATTATTTGCATCTCTCATAGCAGAGTAGAAATCTTCACATGTTACTGCTTGTCCGTCATGTCTCTTAAAGTACAAATCCATACCCTATTGGTAAGAACGTATATGTTAGACTTAAAGACGAGTATAGAAAAGGAAAATAAGAAATGTTACAGTAAACAAAGCACCATCTGGGACTGTATATTACCTTCCGGAACCCTTCGCTTCCCAACAAGGTTTTATACATCCTGACAACTTCTGCTCCCTATTAATGGTAAAAACAACCTCAATATACAATTAAACGAAAAATTATGTACAATAGTAACACATATTTGTCTTAGCCTTATACAAAAAAGTTGGAAGAGAGAATTTTGAACAAAGCGTGCACCTTTTCATACACCTGCATAAGAAAGAATACTAAATAAGTTAATAAGTTGTCTGTGACAAACAAAAGGGCCTACAAGTAAATGCAGTGAATAGTAAGTCAAGACATACCGTGACTGCATTTTCCACCAGATGTCGTATGTCAGAGCATATTCAAACCATATCAGCAGTTAGTAATTGGAAAAATGAAATTCAAGAAAAAATTAATGTAAATAGAAACAATGAGTAGTATGAGCCCAGTCTCATATGTGAGATCAACCCAAATCCTTACCTTATGTATTCAACGGGTTGGTCTCACAGACTCACGGGTAATACCGTCGGTTTTTGTGATGTAAGAATTAGCTAATGAAAATTACCAGTATAGAAATTGTCCATCTGCAAAAATTGCCAGACAAAAAAAATCATGACCAAACTTAAACAGAAACCAGGAAAAATATATGAACAAATGAGAGAAAAAGAAACCTACCTTGATGTATGAGTGTGGACGAACAGGATGAGCCATGGGACCAGCATCCTGAGAAAGGAAAATCAAGGTAAACACATACCATAATTCATTACTTGTTCAGGAAAAAAGGGCTTGAGAATAGATGGTAAAAAGTGTTCACATCAAAACGAAGGCATCAAGGCAGTCGAAGTTACCTGAGGGTACTGAAAATTTCGAAGCTTTGAAACATCAGCAATCCGTTTTACAGTGCGACTTCCCATGTCCGAAGAAAATTCCTATGCAAATATAAGATTACTATGAGACAAGGAAATGACAGTAGCTTAATTCCTACGAACTCATATAGGATCTTACAAATGTCTCTACCTGATCACGGAAAACAGTTAATCCTTCCTTCAAGCTTAGCTGAAACCAGTCACGGCATGTTACTCTGCGGAAGGCATAAGAAAGAAAGTTGTTCAGAATCCATTAAGAGAAGGCACTAGCATAATTGCAAGAGAATAGAGGGTATGTGCTTTAAACAAGATTAATTTTTACCTGTTTCCAGTCCAGTTGTGGAAATACTGCAAGAAAACAATGGGCGGGAATTAAAGGAGCTCAAGTCAGAAAAATAAAAATAAAAATAAAACCATAACTATCTAAGAATTAAAGCATTACCTCATGACCAATCACACCCAAAATTGCAGCATAATCAACATCGGTAGCTGTTTCTGGAGATGCCAAAACAAGCTTAGAATTGAATATCTGCCAGAAACAAAACTTGAGTTTAATCACAGCTTGTGGTACAGGACAACTTAAACAGTAAGATAAGCATACAAATAATAGGACCAACCAAGAAACACATAGTATACATACAGTATGCAATATTATCACGAGTTTAAAACATTAGATGTTATACAAATACAGGTACTTTGGGATATTTTCCTTTTGGGCCGGTCTCATACTATAAAATCGTCTCATAGGAGAGTAGCTCCTAGGGGATTTCAAAATTCATATTTATATCAACATCAAGAGCAATCACTAAATACTAGTTAGAGATTCCAAGGGCATACATTCAAACTCTTGTTTTCCATAGCTCCCCTGCCAAGCACATCAAACAATTTTGAGTCGTTTCCACCAAACTTATAGATACCAAAAAAGAGGCATCTACCGTAGAAAGATGAACATAAGACTTCCTTAGAAGATAACTTACATATTGAAGTCTGGAACTGCGACAATATTAAAAAGATCCAGGTCATACTCTAACCCAAATACCTAAAATAGAAGAGCATATAGGTTCAGAATCAACTTAGCATGCTAGTATTTAACTCAGACATCTAAAAATTTAAGAAACTAACATCTTCATCCCACTTCATTGCAGCCTTCAGAGAATACATGGCATGAGCCGTCTTAGGCAAGTCTTCAGCGGGGGTCCATATTCTAAGAGAAACCTCCCGTCCAGAACGAGTAACAAATGTGTCATCTCTGCTCTCCAGCGAGCCAGCAACTAATGCAAACAAATAGCATGGCTTCTTGAAAGGATCCTCCCAAATGGCGAAATGTTTCCCACCCTATAATAACGTAAACAAATAATAAATATTTAGTTAGTTTTTGTTTTGGTCTATGAAGCCACAAGGGCAGTTTTGATGATGATGGGTTTCAAACGAATATAACGAGTACACACCTCAATTATTTACCAACTAAGCTAGATGACATATGCATGCATGACGCATCATAATAATGCTACTGAAAAAGTTGTAAAAATTGCCACAGACTGACTTCTAGAGCTCACCTCAATATCTCCTTGACCAATAAGATTTCCATTGGATAACAAGACTGGATACTTGGACTTATCAGCTTCAATACGAACGGTATATTTTGCCATGATATCAGGACGATCCTAATGAAGTAACAAATTAGCCATTTGAATGAATTATCCTTCAATTAAAAAAATTCCAAAAATCGAGTAATCAACTCAACAATAAGAAGCAAACCTGAAAAAAGGTTATTTTCCGGAAACCCTCTGCTTCACATTGAGTGCAGAAATTGCCAGAGGATTTGTATAAACCCTGTGTTAAAGAATGTGACTTGGATTAGTTATTATTCATAGAGAACTACGTGACTCATAAGATAACAAACGATCTTTACCTCTAGTGATGTGTTGCTTTGAGGGTATATCTCAGTAACAATTTCCAAAGTGAATGTACCACTAGGAGGGGATGCGATCGACAGATGACGTGAATCAACACTAAAATCTCCCTCCTGAGCAAAGCCAATAAGTAATAAGCATTTATATGAGCTCAAAAAGATTTCAAAAAAATGTTTTAGAGCTCTAAATTAATAACAAGAAAATATGAAAGCACGATGAGTTGTCCAGAATTTGTACATAAAATATACTAGCACACCTTTAGATCATTCCCATTAACTTTGATGGAGATTAGCTTTAGATCACCACCGACCAAGTTCAAAGGAGATGGGGAAGAACCTACAAACATGACAAGAATTTACTATCAAGTTCAATTTTGACGATAGAGCTCATTCATTCATATAGTGGAAACAGGTGTTAATATACCTTCAACTCCGGGGAGGACGGTAATTTTTGAAAACACAAGGGTCTTCTCTTCGTCCAACAAAAATTTCAAATCCACCTTCAACAAGAGAAAACTGATAGGTCAACACAAAGATCTCATAACTACAAAAGTAAAATAAAAGAAAACAAACATAAACAGCGCACTCCTCAGAAACGTAGTAGTGCAGTACAGCTACCCAGTATATTTTTGGCAAGAAAAAACAAAGCACATACAGTATCAAAATAGTAATCAGGCTTCTTGTAGTCCTTCAGGAAAAATTCTTTAGGAGCTTCCATGTTCAATTCTTCAGCTTCCTTTGGCAATGGTTCAGTTGCGACTGAGCAGATAAGCCTTCCTTTGACCTCCTTACTCCTCTGAATACAAAAATGTAACATGGTAATGAGGAAGTACAGAACGTAAAAACAAATACATAACACGATATATGAATCCTAAATTACTTAAGCCCCATTCTTGAATCTTTCTGAACTTATACGACCTATCGTCAAATAACTTAACAAATGGACTGCACTAACTTAACAAATAAGACCTGGCCTGAACTGAAATAGGTGCAAAAGAGACGGGCCTTAGACACTTAACTTCGGTTGTGTGTCATATGTCTGACATTCCAACACGACACAACATTCTTATACTTCATTTTAAGTCAAAACAATAAACATCTCAATAGAATAGCCGAGTACGATAGTCCGACACAATGTGGCATCCAACATATGGAGCGGAATCAGAGTAACAGAACAAGAAACATGACAGCAATGTGTAGTAGAATAATCACACTACAAACTGAAGCTCACGGTAATCAAACTTACATATAGGGATGAATATGGGAAACGACGGGTCCGTTGCACAGCAGTCTAAAACAATAATCATATCACATTCAGTACAGTTTAATCGTAAATTGACAATAGCAAAATAGCAACTAGAACGACATTCAATGTCAACAATCCAAAAACAAACCAACCTTCAAACTAGAGATCCTTCTATAGGTAGAGAGACCCTTGACTGAACGTTGAACTGATGCGACTCGACACAAACCCTGTAGCTGTAAGTGTAACAGCAAAAATAGGAGTCAATAACATCTAACAGCAAAGTGTGCCCACGTTACATATCATAGATGAATCTCAAATGGGACTCAATATCTAATTCATTCATTCTAAAATCATTGATTTTAACTTCAAGGAAACTACATAACATTAGATAGACAGCTTTCGGATTAAAAAAACTCGCTGCATGAACGTAAAACACAGCCCAAGTCCAAATTTCCTATCAACTACAAACCAACAACAATCATAAAACTCCCTGCGTGAACGTAAAACACGGCCCAAGTCCACATTTCCTATCAACTACAAACCAACAACAATCATAAAACTCAATGCTTCACTAGTTCAAACACCTTAACCCTACTACATCACTAATTCACAAACAAGAGACACAAACTTTCATTAATCTGTGAGCAAATTCAAAACGATCCAAAAACACATAAACATGAGAAATTATGAAAAGGTAATCACAGGAGAAGATGAAACCAATCCGAAAAAACTTGTCTTGGATAAAACTGGATATCTACTAGGTAAAACCAGCCGAGCCATTCAACTGAAAAATATAAAATCCTGATTGATTATCAAACCGTTTCGGATTTTAAAATCGGATCGGATATTTTTGCTCAGTCCTAGGGCCACTGTCACTACTTAAACCCCAAGAAACAAAATCTAAAACCCCAAAATCCCAAAATCCCAAATTACTAGATTAGTGAATATCCACAAGAAAATGAATGGAATGGTGAAATATATATGGTGGGCTATAAATAACCCAGCAACCCAATTGTTTATATACCTTGATAATTCAAAAAATGACAAATAAAATGAATTAAATTGAATGGATGAAAATAAAGTTCAAACCTTTATTAAGTAATTAGAAAATAAAAGAAATGAGATTCGTGGGAATTTTACCTTGGAAATGAATGAAGATGATGATGATGATAACACAGGAATTAACGAAATAAATAAAAGATGTATGATGATTTTGACACGGATCACAGATAATTTATTTATAGTAGGATTGATATAAAAAGAGATCAGTTTTAATATTTATTTATAAAAATAGTTTGTCTATTTTATTAATCCTTTTTGATCAATTATTATCATTTAAGTTTCGAAAATTATTCATAAAAGCGGAGAATCTTTTAAATAATTTTCAATAGATAAAATATAATTATGAAGAATATTGTGTTATTTATGGTCAAATTTGTATATTAAGAATATCAAAAAATTATAATTTATACAAATAAAAATGTTAAAGATATTTACCAAATAAAATGAGCATTACAAATGACGGTTCTATTTGGTAAAATTGGCTGAAAAGTTAGCCGAAATTTGAAAATATAGCTGAAAACTGAAAAGTTAACTGAAATTTGAAGCTGAAAATTAGAAATTGACGGATTAGTTGATTATATAAGAAAATGTTGACAAACTAACTGAAAAGCTAACGAACTTTGATGAAATGACGCAAAAGGATACCTGACATCTCAAATATTAGGTTGCTTTTGACAGTGCATTTCAGGTATTTGATTTGTAGTTTTTTTAAATGAAAACAATACGTAGGCAGGTACCTTATTTTGTTTTAGAGTGTCTGGCAACTACTTTTTCTGGGTAAAAAGTGTACCTCAAATAAAATGTTACCTCATGTAACATTTGAGAAATCAGGTAACTGATTCATTTTTTACCTACCTATTTTACCCTCAGATTTTACGAGCCATCGATGGAAATGAAAAGCATTTGCGATAGGATTGTTACCTCATGTAGCATATGAGTTTAATAGAGAACTAATTTTGTATGGATAAAGTATATCTTCGTCCTTCGACGATATATTATTTGATTTTTTTGAACCTAATCATTATATATTAATTATTGTTCTCATCCCTTTTCAAATATATTGAAAAAGTTTGATTATGACTCAATACTAACAACACCAACAAAAATAACATAAGACTAATAGTAAAAACGTAAAATATATCAATAATGAACCATGTCCTTTTACGTCATTTTGTCAATATCGGCTACCTTTTCAGCTAGTTTCAAACAGTTTTAACAAAAATCAGCTATCTTATATATAAAAGCAACAACCACAGTGCTTAGGTGTCGCACTGTGGTTGAAAGTTCATTTTTTTATTTTATTTTTAAGAGGTGACCCACCATGATTTCATTCCCTTTTATTTCTTATGCAGCACTTTTATTCTCATCTACAATAATAAAAGTGTTATAAAACTGACAAATATTCATATATGTGGATTGCATATTAAATAACTAAATTAAAAAAATCATTAATAACTTTTATAGTTAAATTAATTATGTATAAATAGAAAAGTTATTCAACAATTTCTTTAAAACACCTATAATTATAGGAAAAAAAAACATAAAAATAAGTCAAATGAAGAAAAAACAAAAATTGTTATCAAAACATATGACATAAAAATTAAATTAAATAAGTCACTATATTTATGATGTTCAATTGCTCATGGGTATGATTCACATAAATTATTCACATAAGATACTCCGTATGAAACATGGAAATAACTAAGATCGATGGATAAATTTAATTAAATTGAAAAAAATCAGAAATACTTTGATAAAATGTAAAAAAACATAATATATTGAATCCCGAAAATATGGACAAACAAAATATTCACATGCATAATTTTTTTATTGAAATCTGAAAAATGCGGCAAAAAAATTACTCTGTATGAAGGATTGCAATGAGAGAAGAATTGAGACATTGCGAGTTCAAATTATTATGAAATGGCGAGTGTAACAGATTAGGTGAGACAAAAATCAAATGAGAAGACAACAAGATGGAAGGTACAAAATACGGAGTAGTATGTTATGGAAAGGTAGTTAGATTTAGGGTGAGAGATGAGAGAGTACAAAGTTGTATCTGTGGCTATGGTGGGTTGGTATATGGGTCGTTAATAGTATATCTTTGGACTTGGTCTGTTTTGGATAAACTCGCTCAAAGTAAGTTTAAGTTTCGACCCTTTGTTTCACAAAAATTACCATAATTTCAAATGGTTTTACGGGTTGTGATTTCATATATTTTCGTATCTCATTCATTTATTTACTTCAATTAAATATGATAAGTAAAAAATTTAAAGATATGCGACAAATAAGACTATATTTATTAAAAATTCAAAGTACGTTCTTCCAAATTCGCGGGTCTGTGTAAAGTGGAACAATCATAAAAAAAATTTGCACGGGATTGTCTCCCATTGAAACAACCGAAAAAACTACACGCAGTAATTTAAGCATTCTGGTGCAATTTGCAAGGTTTTGTTTTACACATGCTTACGTATTATAGTTCTAATACACGAGCCCGTATTTCAAATTCACTCATACACATATAGTATGTGTAAATTCCATATTTCAAATTTCACAATGTGGGTGTTTACACGGGTCCAGATTACAAATTCTAGATCAATCACATGCTTTACGCAATAAGTTTAATACATAGGTCTTAATTAACATCCAACATGTGAAAACAATCATGTGCAATTTATAGGACACTATTAATACACGGACGCTAATTAACATTCAATACATGTAAAACAATTACACGGGTTTATATTGTCTTATATGTTGACATTTTTGTAATTCACGTAGAATAATGTATTCCATTTGAATTTTCTTAATATCTTCATAAGTCAGTATTAACACACGGTCAGCTCTATGTGGCCATATCGAGAGTCACAAGCGAAAAGGGACTAAAGATTCTTATTTGCGATGATGAAAAACGCGCGTCCAATTTCGAGAAGATATAGTACAATTGTAATTATGATTGTACACCATTACTGCTCATTGTGCGTGTTGTTTTTCTTCTTTTTAAAATTTTCTACTTTTGTTATGCTATAATACGGAGTATATGACTTAAAGCAATTGTTTTTTTACCCTATTTTAAAAATCATTCCATATATTAAACCACACTAACTAGATAAAATATGACCTTATATAAAAAACAACTTATATTAACGACATTCTTTTTACAATATTTTAAAGTGCAAGCCCGTGCAATTTGCACGGGCATAAGATTAGTATTATCAGGTATTAAGGCTCCGTTTGGCAAACCATTTCAGCTACTGATAAGGGTAAAGTCGTCACCCTAAATCAAAGTAATCCTTAGGATACTACTAACTAATAGCTAGCGGTAAGAAAGGTATCGAATCCACAGGGAGGCGGTAATAAATTGTTTGCTAAAGTAAATAAGTCTTAAAGTAACAATTGGGTTGTTTTGATTGTTTTTGTTGTCTAACAAACTAATTGCGAAATAAGTAAATAAAGATGTAAACAAGTATTAGGAAAGATCTAGGGATCAAGTTCACATAGGCAATTATCCAGGGGAATGGGATTTAACTAATTTAATTGGGCAAAATTATTATTTAAGATCATATGTCCGGTCGGTATTCATATAATCTTTAGATCTAAACCTAACATGCGGTCGCTATAATTAGGTCAGTCTATTCAATTGTTGTGGCCTATCTTAGTCTTAGTCTACGGTCGGATCTAAGACTAATTTGCGAGACTAATTAACTAATCCTGGCCAGTAATTAATTAATCAGGTTTAAAACAACAATAGAACAATAATAATAAGCAGTTTAACAATTAAACATCATTAAAGTTTGATTCCCCCTTCTAATTACCTAGATCACTTTTCACCCTAGACAAATAAATTAGCTACGCATGGCTTGGGATCTAACTACAACAATATTGATTGAAAACATAATTAATAAAGCAATAAACTAAGAACAAGAATAATTGAAGAACAATAAAGTAGAGATTATGATTAAATACCGTAAATAGGATAACAAGATCCGAAGGCAATTGCTAAATAATAATCTAGAGAGCTACTAGTAATAATTAGGGTTTTTAGAGTAATAAAAGTGTCTCCAACAATAGGCTACGAAGCCTTTATTTATAGTAAACTACTAAACAATTTATGGAAACTCGGGGTAAATTAAAGCACTCGATCGAGCACTCAAGGCACTCGATCGATCACTCAAGGCACTCGATCGATCACTCAAGGCACTCGATCGAGTGTTGGTGGCACTCGATCGAGTGCTTTCAGCGCGTAATTTCTACTTCGCGCACTGAACTTCAAACGGTCGCCATTTCTTCGTTACTTGTTCGAATCAAGTGATTTTCGTGGCGTTGGAAAGCTAAGAGGATGAGCTTTCACCTCCAGTTAGAATCACCTGATTATCATTTGTAGAACTCGAGATATGGCTCTCCAAAGTAGGTACTAGTTATATGGAGCTCTTCTTTGTGCTTGTCTTCGATAATCTCCTTAGCTCTTCCTTCCTAGATCCTCATGCCATGCTACGTGTGTTCCTTCATGTCGGGTCCGCGGTGCTCCAATCCATCTTTTGCTCCATAAATGCATCAATCCTGCATTAAACACCGAAAGGCGGAAGTATCGACATTCTAATATAAATAACATATAAATGACACGATTTAGCACAAGAATCATCTCAAAACAACTAAAGGGGAGGCATAAAAGTGTATACGAATATGACTCATCAAACTCCCCCAAACCAACCCTTTGCTTGTCCTCAAGCAAAGCATCACACACAGTGCAAAAGGCAATCATACAAATGGTGAATAAATAACTCAGAGCTAATGTTAGTGCACATACAAATCCCAAGCTGTCCACATCTATAACAACGTAATGACCAAATGTACCAATAAAACAGATTCAAAGGTACGGGTGATAGAAAACGCAGCTCAAGTCACAAAGTTGATATGACGGTGTAATATAGACAAAAACCAAATACCTTTCGACCTTGCAAGACAAATTTTAGTCGGATTCTCGCGGATTCACTCACGCTCATAAGTATATGTAAGGGTGGGTTATATGTGAAGATAGAAAGAAATAAGAACACTCACTCAACTAAATGAAACATGCATGCAATCTAATGTGATAGAGATTTCCCCAACAATTATGCATGTATAGATGGACAAAGTAGATGTATCAAGACGGCAAGGAGGCTAGTGGGTAAGGGTAAAGAAATGGGTTGTGCCAAAGCACGTTATGGATATGTGGAGCTAAGACGGTAGTCGCAGCGCAAAAAAACCAATACTACTTCTTTAATGAAAGATAAACCAACCTAAAACTAGCGAAATTATCTCGACTTGATAGAACATGAGAGTTTATAACATTACTCTCCAAATATGCATTAGCCTCTAGATAGTCTCCTTAAATCTCTTAACAATCCAATGAAGCATTCTTTTTTTTTTCTTTCGAATCACAAATATTTTTTTTTTTTGAAGTTTTTCTTTTCCTGTTTTTTTTCTTCTTTCTTGTGCTTCATATTTTTATTTTTTTCCAACATAAGAGATTGACACAATTGCTCAAAAATTTTCACTACACCCACTTGGACAAAATTAGTTCCTTTCCAACCATAGTAATGAAATATCATGATAAACCAAGCAACTGCGACTGTCCCAAAAAGGTAGGCAATTCTAGGATTGTAGCTTATAAATATTCAAATACAAAGCATGCCACAAGGTTTCAAACGAGTTTTTCATAGGGAATTTGGTTTCAAAGGTAGAAAGGCAAATTTTTAGCTATGTGAAACTTATTTGAAGGGTAAGGACTGTCTATCCTCATGTACTTGTCATACATTCACATAAAAGCATCAAGCAATCAATTTCACACTTATGCAGTTTGATATTACATATTCCACAAGGAGAAACCACACTCAAGCCTAAATAACAATGATACCAGTTTATTAATGTTCCTGGCCTAGGAAGCTCTATAGACCTCAGAATTTAAGTAGCTTACCAACTTAATTTGTCAAATCTACTCAATATAAGGCATGTCGATTACGGTCAAGACTTGATCATTGAGCTTTGTTTTCATAGGCTAACGGGTCAAAACAATGTACATGGATAACTATTTGGGATTCAAATGCAAAAACAATGCGAATTATCATCATTGCTATTTAATTCAACAAGACTCGACCTAAAAATAAAAGAAAAATGAAAGAAAAAACATATTTTTGGATTTTTTTTAAGCACACAACATAAAATAAAGACTCTCCCCCAAACCTAAATGTCACAGTGTCCTCATTGTGACCTAAAAAACATGTAAGGCACAATATAAAATATAACCAGCACCCTAAAGGACACTACTAACAAACGGAAAGGAGAAAACATAACACACTAAGAATAAAGTAAATAAAGGAAAAAATAAAAGAAGGATAATACCAGCTGGAAAGCAAAACTCCCCCAAACCAGCTGCAAAGCGGGGGTCTTGACGATTCATAACGTAACCAAGACAATTTTTTTTTGTGACTTCAAAGCTCCAGTGATGTCGTATCAAGGCAATTCAATGCCCGTAGAAGAAGGTCGAAACTCACTTCGTGTGCTACCCACAGGCTTAGGTAGCACCATGAAACAATACAAACATACACAAATATCAAAACGAATTGTCTAAGTTCAGTCTCAACGGGAGTAAAATCCAAATTATAAGCATAAAAAAGTTCTTTGTCTTTCTGAAAAACAAAACTCAAAGGTGGTTCATCAGCAAGATCCACAGTATCTTCAGGCTCCTTAGAGAGGTAGTCGTCTTTGAAAATTTCGGCTTTCCAAGCATCTAGTTCAGCTTCTATGACATCATCTACTTCAAAATTGTAGATTGGAGGAGGATGGGGCTCATCTCCATAGAGCAAATGTTCGATTTCATCTAGCTCCATGCGCCATATGCTCTGCTCGTAGACAAATGTACTCAAGTCTTCAATTTGACTTTTTCTTCTCTAAAGGCTCTGTCTATAACGGAAGGTTCTTTCGGGTTCGGGATTGAAAGAGACAATCTCTAACCTGTTAGACCTAGGCATACACATAAAAAAACAAGAAAAGAGTAAAACTACCTCAAGGAACTAATGTCCCTTGAGACGAAAAGACAAAAATAATTAAAAACAAACATAAATTAGTTGCCTCCCCGGCAACGGCGCCAAATTTGATAAGGGTAAAGTCGTCACCCTAAATCAAAGTAATCCTTAGGATACTACTAACTAATAGCTAGCGGTAAGAAAGGTATCGAATCCACAGGGAGGCGGTAATAAATTGTTTGCTAAAGTAAATAAGTCTTAAAGTAACAATTGGGTTGTTTTGATTGTTTTTGTTGTCTAACAAACTAATTGCGAAATAAGTAAATAAAGATGTAAACAAGTATTAGGAAAGATCTAGGGATCAAGTTCACATAGGCAATTATCCAGGGGAATGAGATTTAACTAATTTAATTGGGCAAAATTATTATTTAAGATCATATGTCCGGTCGGTATTCATATAATCTTTAGATCTAAACCTAACATGCGGTCGCTATAATTAGGTCAGTCTATTCAATTGTTGTGGCCTATCTTAGTCTTAGTCTACGGTCGGATCTAAGACTAATTTGCGAGACTAATTAACTAATCCTGGCCAGTAATTAATTAATCAGGTTTAAAACAACAATAGAACAATAATAATAAGCAGTTTATCAATTAAACATCATTAAAGTTTGATTCCCCCTTCTAATTACCTAGATCACTTTTCACCCTAGACAAATAAATTAGCTACGCATGGCTTGGGATCTAACTACAACAATATTGATTGAAAACATAATTAATAAAGCAATAAACTAAGAACAAGAATAATTGAAGAACAATAAAGTAGAGATTATGATTAAATACCGTAAATAGGATAACAAGATCCGAAGGCAATTGCTAAATAATAATCTAGAGAGCTACTAGTAATAATTAGGGTTTTTAGAGTAATAAAAGTGTCTCCAACAATAGGCTACGAAGCCTTTATTTATAGTAAACTACTAAACAATTTATGGAAACTCGGGGTAAATTAAAGCACTCGATCGAGCACTCAAGGCACTCGATCGATCACTCAAGGCACTCGATCGAGTGTTGGTGGCACTCGATCGAGTGCTTTCAGCGCGTAATTTCTACTTCGCGCACTGAACTTCAAACGGTCGCCATTTCTTCGTTACTTGTTCGAATCAAGTGATTTTCGTGGCGTTGGAAAGCTAAGAGGATGAGCTTTCACCTCCAGTTAGAATCACCTGATTATCATTTGTAGAACTCGAGATATGGCTCTCCAAAGTAGGTACTAGTTATATGGAGCTCTTCTTTGTGCTTGTCTTCGAAAATCTCCTTAGCTCTTCCTTCCTAGATCCTCGTGCCATGCTACGTGTGTTCCTTCATGTCGGGTCCGCGTTACTCCAATCCATCTTTTGCTCCATAAATACATCAATCCTGCATTAAACACCGAAAGGCGGAAGTATCGACATTCTAATATAAATAACATATAAATGACACGATTTAGCACAAGAATCATCTCAAAACAACTAAAGGGGAGGCATAAAAGTGTATACGAATATGACTCATCAGCTACCTGATTTGCCTGAAATGACTTTTTTGCAAAAACAATCATGTAGCTTATTATTTTAGGAGTGTTTGACAACTACCTGTTTTGACTAAAAAATGGTGAAAAATGTACTGAAATAAAAAACTACCTCAAGTAGCATTTGACAAATCAGATACCTGATTCTGTTTTATTTACCTATTCTACCCTCGGATTTTATGACGTTTATCAACAAAATTAAGCACAATACAAAATCCTTACATAAACTTAATTAATTTTTTTGCGTGTATGACTTTAATAAAAAAACTAATTTTATATAATAATATATTTTTGGGTATATATTGTTTGAATTTTGTTTTTACCTAATAATTTTATATTAATTTGTGAAATTTTTTGCGCATGAATCATATATATATAAAAGCTAGTAGTTGAATTTATTCCTATAACTTGATTTTAATGGTCAATTCATTCAAAACAGTGTGCATGCAGAAATCATGGAAGTAGCAATCTAGGCATTTTCCAGTACCATTTTAAGTGCACGATTCTATTTAGAAGTTACTACTCAATTTGTTTCGGTCATTTGTTTACAATAACACAAGAATAATAGTAAAAACATAAACGATATCAATAATAAACGATGTCCTTTTACGTCATTTTGTCAAATATCAGCTACATTTTCAGATAGTTTCCAAACAGTTTTAACAAAAAGCAGCTACCTTAGCAGGTCTTAATTTCCAGGTACCTTTTCAGCTACCTTTTCAGGTTTCAGGTACCTTTTCAGGTTTCAGCTACATTTTTAGCTAGTTTTGCCAAACAGACCCTAATTTTCAGTTACCTCTTCAGGTTTCAGTTACCTCTTCAGGTTTCAGCTACCTTTTTGGGTAGTTTTGTCAAACAGGGCCTTAGGCTCCGTTTAAGGCCCGTTTGGCATTTCACTCCATGTACCTAATTTGCCTGAAGTAGCTATTTTGCCAAAAAAATCAGGTAGCTTATTTTTTTCGTGAGTGTTTTGGCAAGCAAGTTGCTTATTTGGTCAAATAAGCTACCTGAAATGAAATGCTACATATGGTAACATTTTAGATTTCAGATACCTGATTTTAGGTTATATTAACTTTTTACCCTTCAATCTATAATATACTTTAGAAAATAATTATTATATCCTTTTATGTCATTTCGCCAAAATAAGTTACATTTCCGTTAGTTTGTCAAACAGTTTTTTATATAATCATTCAGCTTATCAGGTCCTAATTTCCAGCTACCTTTTTAAGTGTTTCAGCTACCTTTCAGTTTTCAGGTACCTTTTCAGGTTTTAGTTTTTCAGCTCGTTTTACCAAACAAAGCCTTACTCTAAGGAGCATTTCATTTATGGTTAAATAAACTACTTGCTAAACGCTTACGAAAAAACAAGGTAGATGAATTTTGGTCTAATAAGCTACTTTTACCAAATCTGATACCTGAAATGTTGGCCAAACAGAGCCTACTTCCTCCATTTAATTTCATTTAACCAATTTTTATTCTGTACACTATTTATTTATTTTATTTTTTATTTTTTTCGAAATCAAAAAAATAATTCAGGATTTATTTTCAATTTTATCCAATATATAAGTAAAAATATATTCATGTGGGATTTTCAATTTTATCCCAATATATAAGTAAAAATATATTCATGTGGGATATTGTTTGGTTCGTCTTTACAAGTACGTTAAAAATACAATACGTAGATTATTTTTGTACTATTTAATAGAAATTTCGAGCTTACGCGAAAAAAATATGATCTATATTGTAAATTTATGAACTTCTTTACAAAAATATTGAGTTTAGAAAATTGTTATACAACTAAAAAACAATACATATAAGTTTAACTATATTTTAATTTTGATGTCAAAAAATTAAAATATAACTCCAAATAGTTTAAAAACTCAAAAAATATATACATAAGTTCAATTAAATGTATCATGGTGGTACGACATTCTTATAGATCTGGTTGTATAATTATTTTTATGTTAAAAATATCTAACTTTTATATATTTTACAGATAAGTACATAACGATATTTAGCGCGTAAAATAAACGTTAACAAACGTGGAATTACAAAGTGATAGTTTAGAGTTGAACGACGAAATAGAATGATAATAATTGATGCACAAATTCTAGAATAAGACGGTTTTATAATGTGAAACGTTCCATTTTGTAATAAGTTTGCTCATTTAATATTAATAAACGAGTTTTTTTATATAATAGGACCGTCTTACCATGAAAGATCGTCTCCCACGAGAGTTGCTGTAATTGATGTGACAGAAGAAAGTACTTCGTACTCCCTCTGAGTTTCCATGATTGTTCCTATTTCCTTTTTGGTGCGAGTTTAGTGATTGTTCCTATTTCCTTTTTTAGTAACTTTTTTGTGGTCCAAAATGAATTGGGTGGGTGGTAAGGTGTTTTGTGTGGTTTAGAATGATTTTCTTATTTTTTGGGTATAAAGCAAAAGGAACAATCATGGAAACTTAGAGGGAGTATAAAATGGCGGTAAAAACGTGAACGTAAGCAATAGATGGGCGAGCTATTTAAGGTTGGTTTTGGATAGGTGTTTGTATTTTGGATTTTTGTGAACTTTAAGGAGACCAAAATATCTCTCACATTGCGGTGCATTACCCAGATTATCTTAGTCCATTTTTTCTCAAGAGCTCTCTTCTAAAACAATTAGTTTTTTTTATTATTAATTTTTTAAAGTTACTTAGTGTAAGTTCACTTCTAATATTATAAATTTAGCAACTTCAGTTCAAATCTCTTATAAATTCAGTTCAATTCAGATTTGTTCGTATAAGTTCAGTTTAGATTTGATCGTACAAGTTCAGTTCACTTCAGTTCAATTCCGTTCCTATAAGTTCAGATTTTATAAATTCAGCTTAGAAAAGTGATATACGGAGTTTTACTTTTAAAAACGAGTGCAAAAACATTTGACATTTATTATTCGATACATATATACATTATTATTTTTAAAACAAAATTATCACTCCTCTCATCATTTTTTTATCGTAATGAAATCGTAGTATAATATATGGACAAACCAATGTATATAAAGCGGAAAAATGTTATTATCTTAACTTGTGTTTTAGACTATTTTCTTATCAATGTTCTCTTTTGGCTGCCGACTAATTTCTTGTAAAAATATGTTTGATCTTATTACATGTTTGCGTTTTTTAATAATAATAATAATAATAATAATAATAACAAGTTAAGTTAAATGAACTTAACTTAGTTTAAGCTTGGATCCCAGAAGTTCAGTTCAGTTCAGATCATATACGTTTAGTTCAGATCCTATAAGTTCAGTTCAATTTTGATTCTGTAAGTTTAGTTTAGTTCACATCTATAAGTTCAGTTCAAATCTTATAAGTTAATTCAGTTAAGATCCTATAAGTTTAATTCAGATCTTATAAGTTTAGTTCAGTTTAGTTCAAATCTTATAAGTTCGGACCAATTCAGATCAGATTCGTTTCAGTCCAAAAGAACAGAGCCTTAGTTTAATACCTGGTTTGATAAAACATTTTAGATATGGTTAAATAGCTTATTTGACCAAAATTAAGTATCTTATTTTGTGTAAGCGTTTGATAACATCTCGATACAGAAAGTAGTCCTCTCTCATCATCGCATCCCACCAAAATATGTTGCTTATTAATCTTCCTTCATCATTAAATTGAACACGAAAAAAGAAACCCGGCTCCTCCGCCTACCTTAATGTCAACAAGTTTATCAATGTAGCCGCATCACCTCCTTCAATTTGTTTCATCTTTATCTTGTTCACATATTTAATGTGATCTCGCTTTGTATGCCCCACAAAATCAGCACCACCAGCAACGGCAGCAACAAAACTCAACTGCGCTGATGGGGGATGTGTGCTTCAATCATCGCCCTTATTAACTCACACTCCGTTGCGGTAATCTTACGCTTAGACCTATGATGATGCTGCCATTGTGGCGACGTTAAAGGGTGATTGTGTTCAACCCCATGTTGTACTACCTCCCACACATCATCATTATTCACCAGCATCCTAATAAAGGCACCACGCACACATCGAGCAACTGCAACGTTCCTCACACTGCCATGTACTTCTGAAAGACGTGTTGTACCACGACTGTTATTATTACCATGTTGTCCTTCGCAAGAACACTGGAAGTATCTTTCTATGAACGGACTATCTTCGGTATTTGCCCTACGAGAAGTTGCTTTCTTCACACTAAATCTGATGTTTTGCGAGTGCTTTTTATACAAAGCAAAAATGTGCTCCCACTTAGAAGCTTTGATTCCAATTAGAGAACCAGGGAAATCAGTACCTACAACAAGTGAATACGAAACAGAATAACATGTTAGAAAGTTCGCACTGCTTTTGAATTTCACTTTAAATATGGTGACATCAGTAGGCATGAGGTGGTACCATTACACTAATAATGCGAAAACATTTGTAGCTAAGTTAGATGTTGTAACTAAGCCTGCAATGGTGACATTTCGTAGTTACATCTGTATCAAAATGTGAGGTCAAACTGAACTTTAAATATGGTTACATACGAACTTTATGTATTGATACATTACTAGCATGAAATGGTAACATTTCGTTGTTAATATAGCACGTCTGCTATATACAATAAAGTGATGCAACTATTCTGAATGTTGCTCCAACTTTTGAAGTTCAGTTGTAAAAAAGTAACGAGTAATGTGTTCATAATATTATTTAGAGAAGCATGATGTTAATTTTCATGACGTTAATAAAACATACCTTTATTCATCAACATCGTAAAAATTGTTCATCGGTACCGTCACAAACTTCACCGTCATGCTTCTCAAAATCAGTGACAACATCCTCTACGACCGTCTCCAAGGTCAAAGAACCCGTTTCCGCTGACATTGTTAGCTTTATTTGGAGAATTAAACTGAAATCGGTGGTTGATGATGATGTGAAATGTTCTTGTTTCTACGATGAATTTTTGATGAAGATATGATGATTGTTAGCTTTTTTAACATGTTATTTTGTTTCTACGATGAATTTATTTACATAATATTTTGATGAAAATCATGGAAGAGTGATGATTTGATGAAGATTCTTTGAAAAACATGTGGAAGATGATGAAATGTTGAAGATGAAGAAAATATGTATGAGGATGAACAATTACAAAAAGCTGGAAGATGATGAGAATTTGTGATTTTTTTTTGTTTTTGTTTATTAGAAGATGATGAAAATTTGTGATGAAGAAAATGGGTATGTCGCCAATGGCGCACTACTTTCCCTCTTTTTTTTTTTTTTTTTTTTTTTTTTTATTATTGTTTACTTGATGTATGTGTCCATAGTAATAGAAGAGGAAAAAAAATGATTTGATGTCATAGGTAGGTATACTACGCATATGATGCATCTTCAATGAGAATTTGTGATATAAAAATAAGGGTTATTCTACATGGTAACCCTGTATTTTTTCAAATTCTACACGGTAACCCTATTTTTCAGAGATCACACATGGTAACCCTAAATTTTATTAATATGTATTGTCGTGATCCGTAATTATTTTTCCGTCAATTTTGTCCGTTAAGTGTGTGACATGACAAATTGAATTTTAAAATTTTCTACAAGGTAACCCTATATTTTTCAAATTCTTACAACATAACCTTACTTTTTCTACAAATCACAAGTGTATAAAAACATAATCTCTTAAATTAATCTTATTTTCGCAATTTTGCTTAATTACACCTAAATTGTCAAATCCACTCTCATTACCCTTCAATAGACCGAGTTTTGAATAAAAAACTTCAATAAAAACCTTGTTTGATATCAAAAAATTCTCATCAATAAAATATTCTAAATACTATAGTAAAAGTACTATATATCTATATCCAGCATTATAATAATCAATCCCAAATTTAATTCATAACATTAATCTAATTAAAAAAGTTTGTTTTAAAACCTCAACAAATATCCCAAAACTAAAAATGTTGTAAATGCAATAATGACTTTAATTGTTCGACTTATTCACACACTAAAGTTGGGTACAATTGAGGAATAGAGACTCATTTGTAAACATTAATAAAGCTTAATAGTTGATTTCTTTGTTAATTATTGAACCCGGTTTTTGGAGATTTATGGTAATGATAGTTTGAAGAGATGATGATATTGAGAGTTGACATTATTCTGAGTAATCGAGTGAAAAACGTGTTAATAATAATAAATTGAGGAAATGAGAGAGTTTTTTTATGATTATTTCTTTTGTAAAAAGCAAATAGAGTTATTTTGTAGGATAAAAAAAAAATAGAGGGTTACCTTGTAGAAAATCTCAAAATTCAATTGGCCACGTCACTTACTTAACGGACAAATTTGACGGAAAAAAGCTAAGGGTCACGACAATACATATTAACAAAGTTGAGGGTTACCACGTGTGTTCACTAAAAAGTAGGGTTACCACGTAAAATTCAAAAAAATACAGGGTTACCACGTAGAATTCATCTCGATTATTTGTTTATCTATTTTACTTTTGTGTGTCCTAGTCAAATATTTTGTTTATCTTTTTATTTTGAGAATGCCTTCGGTAGCTAATTTGATCATAAACACTCAATTTGATCCATTTGTCATCGGATTTAACATCTTCTCTTTCCTTGATCCTTATAACACCAAAGGTAAATAAATGACCATGACGATGACGAAAGGAGTATTACTTTAAATGTGAAAATAATTGAAAATAATATTCCTCCGCTCATAAGTATTCACACCATTACTGTAGTATATGTGAGGAATGTTTTATTGAAATGGGAAGAACGGAGGTGTATGGAAGGAGCATAATGTAACTAAATAAAAAAACGAAAACACAAATTCTTCAAAACTGGGTAGTTCTGTAGTCACTTGTCAGAACAATAGTTTTTACAAAGTGACCATGTCCTAAGCTAAATTTGAAACTTTCTGTACCTAAAACAAAAATTTAACTAAATTGATGTACAAAGAACCATCAAATTTCCGTTCTTTACCCATCTCCAAGCCTTGGACTCGGCTAGACCTAGACCTAGACCTAGCAAAATTGACCGCACCGAAATTGATCCGACCCAATCTAACTCACCCGAAAGCATGAATATGACTCGGAACATCTCATGTGACCCAGCAAATAACTCCATGTAAGAGAAGCTGCAGCTCGGTCATTCCAAAGCAAAGCCCATCACATTTTGAACTAGGGGATTAATCAAAATCAATGACTTGCTCATTTTGGAAACATACAAGGCGTCCCGATCTCGGACCTTTGACTGCATTGCACCCAAATGCTTCACCCACTGACCCAAACTCTGTTTCGTCATCATCACTATTTATTTCCTTTGGAATCACGCGATTTTGGTAACTTCTACGATTGATAAGGTAAACATTAAAGTAGTAGCTAACTAAGTCCGTTCTCCTCTTCTTACGGAAATGTGACCTTCCTAGATTTGGTATATTCAACCTCATAATGTGCTTGAATTTCATCTCGTCTTCTATTGTCCAAGAAAGAGATACTTCTTCGCCCATTCGGTCAAATTTCCAATGATAGAACGCCACTCCGAGTTTCTTTCTCAAGTTAAACCGGTTCTCTGCAATGTGAAACCTATGACATTCCATTGAACTTGGAAACCGGCATTTGCAAAATTCAGGCCTGCCCTTTCCGGATAACTCATCTTGGTAATCAGGAACCCACATTTGAGTGCCAACCCATTTAGAATCACTCTCTAAAGCAATACCTGTCCAAATAGGTACGTCAACTTGAAAACGAGGCCCTACTAAGACATGATTCTCAATCGGGGGAACATCGTCATCAGCCAGCACAACTATTTTCTTGGAGGCTGGCAAATCGGTACTCACATGCTCCTCTACATGAGGCCGATTCTCGGATGGGAGTTTAGAATCACTCTCAACCTTACATAGGTTGTCTGAGCTAGACTTGCAACAATGACAAGGAGGAGTTTTCACCACCGTCAAAAGCCTTTTACTACAACGGAGACCTTCGTCAGAAACTTCATACATGGAGGGATGCATCTTGTGCTTCTTCTGCATATCAAGAAGAATTAGAACTCGATGACTTAAGACGGGGAATTTAACACATGGGAAATATCAACTGACAAATGGTTGATTACAATAAATGTAAAACTTAAAAGTTAAAAGCCACTACCGAGAATACAATGCGCTTAAAAGCACACATAATACAGTTCTATTATGGAAGCATTGAAGGAACAAAATAGCATGAGAACACTAAACTGTAGTCCTGGACTTCAATGGAGCTTTCTCTTCAAGACTACAGTCTACAAAGCTTAACTCAGCTAGATTTATCAAATTTACGAAAACTCATATGCCAGAGGATATTGCCATGCGCTCCAAAAAAGAACAAATTTCTCTCCTGAAGGATACTATCATGTGACAGACTAGGTACATACACTCCTCCACCCACAAAAAAAAAGTCGGCGACTTGTTTATCAGCATGTTTTTTTACCCTTTCCGAGCGTAGAAATCACTGTTGAAAAGAGAACACTTAGAAAAGCTTCGAACAAAAACTGAAGCCTTCCATTGTACGAAAGCTTTGAACAAAAACTGTAATACTTCATTTCCCTTGCCTCCCCTTCATCTCCCTTCATCCTCCCGTCCACCCCTATTATTGTTCCCAAACAAACTCCAATGGAAACGACACTTGACTTTTCTAGTGGCTTATGGTCAAACGACTCGGACCAGACATGGGTCTAATTTATTCATGCCAAACAAATTTGATAAGAATTAGTGACTAATTTATAACAATATAGAGGTCAAATCCTACATAACTTGCGCTCTTCACTTCTAGCCTAGGCCATACCATTACCCGTGTGGTCGTGTCTCTCACAGTTCTTTATATCCATACCCTAAACTCATTATGATAAGGTCCTTGTGTCCCAAAATTCTCGTCAAGGTCTTAAAACTGTAGTCAAGACAAGTCTGTTGGCATGTATTCGTGTAAGACATTTGTGCCCGCCATATCTTAAGATTTTGGAAAAATGTCTGTAGTTGCAAACTGTTGCATTTTATTCTCTTCCTTAATACCCTGATTATCCTCCAGCCATAATGATCTTCCCTTAAAATGCCCCAGCCACAAGAAGCACAAGGTAAGATGATCCGGCAAGGCAATTAACTACTCTCCCATAGTATGACGATTCACATATTTGGACCCTTCAGGACTCACTTGTACGACCTTCGAATTTATTTTCATGTACTTATACTTGATGGATTTGTCGTGCATATTTCCACGCATCTTTATTAGTAGATTTTTTGTAAAGTTTTCTAGAGACTTAGATTTCGGAGTGCTATTTTACACTACTAATGTTTCACACCAAAAGACATGCAATCAAATTACCCTCTCCTAGAGGTGTTATTAATTGAAAATCCACTTCCCACGGCAAACTTTGTTGCTCATTGTTTACTTTAATTATTAGAAATCTTGTGATCCATTTCTATTATTGCTTTTGTACCACAGAAGTTGACCATGGACACTAAATTTTCTAATACCCAGTTAGGTGCTAATGTTACGGACTAATCCCACTGCATGGTATGAGACATGAGTCCCACATCGATCAAATGGGGGGTTGATGTGGGGTTTATATAGGACAAGGGCTCTACCACCCTTTGAGCTAGCTTTTAGGGTGGATTCTCCTTTGTCCTATATCAGCTAATGAACAATCCCTTACTAATACTTGACCTTAAGCACGCATCCTTGCCACAACACAAGGCAAGAGATGTTTGTATCACAATCTGTCTCAAAATCTCGTACCATGATACATACCCCCTACGTATTTTTAGAGCTAGCAAAAGCTAATCCGACCCGAGGAACCAGACCCGACCCGCGTAGAAACCCGAACCGATCCGATAACCAATAGTAGCCTTATTTTTTCCAACCCGTGACCCGATATTTTATCAATCCGATAGATGACCCACCCGTGACCCGATAGATGACCCGCTTAATAACGGTTTAAATAACACCAAATTTTCACTTAAAACTACAATTAATACATTTACTCATTATTTAAACATAAAGTTACCATCTAAAACTAAATTTATAAGATGAAATATATGTCAATAACCTGACCGACACTAATCAGCTAATGGCCCGACCCGACTTACCACGCGTTGATGATCCACGATCTGAACCCATCATCGACCCGATATGACCCGAACTCGATATGTCTAGACCCGTAACCGACCCGAATGACCCGATTGCCACCTCTACGTAGTTTAAAGGAGTTAACTATATGGGCTCGCTGGGGATGGGGTAATTGTACCCGAGCCTAAATGATCTAAAAAATAGAGGAAAGTGACGGTGGTTGGAGATAGAAATGGGGGAAAATAGTGTAATAGTCCCTTCATTAAAGGGTACAACCTCTTCCCTAAGAAATCTATTACCTCAATATAAAGGTAATAATCCCGCTTTCACCTCCTTTTACCACCTTTCACAACTACCACAAACCGTCGATCTCCTCTCATTTCTTCTTGTTTTACCCTCCATTACTCCAATAATAATTACCCATCCCTATCACCCATCCCCCATCCCCCATCCCCATCCCGAGCGAACCCTATATCTATGCTTCATCTCCAGATTATTTTCTATCAATGACTACCAAAAAGAAAACATGTAAAAAACAAACTCGATAAATGAGGTCTTATAGATTCCCTTCGCGTAAAGCCACGCTCATAAGTCATACCTTTTTCAGTTACCGTTATCCATGTTTGTTTCGCTTTTCCCCTTCTTTAACAATATTATCTATTCCCTAACTCTAAATAATTCTCTTGACCGGCGCCTCCGGCGTACATTGCCACACAACCTTAAAAGGTTTTCCCAGACCTAACAAACAGATTAGGTTGTGTTTTGTTCGTGTCAATATTAAACGGGCCACCATTATCCCAAGACCCATCTAATTTTTCTATAATCCAGCCCTACCTGTTTAACCGTTTATCTTTAAGTAGGCCATTTTTAACCCACTTAACCCGTTTAACCTAATAAACTAATGCAATAAACTATGCTTTATAGCCATATTATCCCAAAAATTATGAATCGAAATGCTAAGTTTTAAGTTGTGTGTCCGGTTCGTGTCAAAAGATATCAATCCTAACCGGACCCATTTAAATTTCGTGTCGTGTCGTGTCATGTTAACCCAATTACTTAAATGGGATACAACATTTTGACCCTAACCCACTAACTTCGTGTCATTTTTCGTGTCGGATTTTCAGACCGTGTCGATAATTTGCCGCCTCTAGTTTTCCCTCATCTTATCTTCAATCGATGGAACACCTACTTTCTCGCAGACTACTTTGTTCTTTAGCATGTGGCCATACATACACGTCTCATACCCATGTCAGCATCTAATGTACATGTTCGTGCTTTACTCCCGAACACTTAAGTACCATATAGGAGTGCGGGCCTAATTATCGTGCGATAAATTTACCCTTTAACCTATAACGTACACCTGAATCATATAGAAATAAAAATCATGTGGTGCTTTTCTACTTCACTTTGATTCTATGAGCCACAACTCCACCTAATTCACCATTCTATGAGTCATATCTCCTTCTAATTCACCGTCACTACGGATAATAAATCCTAAATACCTAAGAAAATCAGAACCATAAACTATCTCCCCATCAAAACTCACAACCTGCCTCCCTGCCCCCATTTCCACTAAATCTACAATCTAAATATTCCATCTTCTTTGTGCTCAAAGTAAAGCCTCGAGATTCTAAAGCGTGTCTCCAAAGACTAATGTCCTTTCAACTTCATCCTTTGTTTCATCAATCAACACAACATCGTCCCGAACATCAGGCACCATGGAACCTCATTTTGAATTGATCCCGTCAATCTATCCACAACAATAGCAAATAACAAAGGACCAAGGGCAGAACGTTGATGCACTGCAATCTCGTAATAGGGAACTCTTTTGTTTCCCCCTAATTAGTATTGCTTATATACTCGTGGTGGCTTCCTCATACATTTCCTTTATAAGATCAATATATTTTTGCGGCACCCTCTTCTTTATTAATGCCCACCGAAGTACTTGAGGCGGCACTCAATCATATGCCTTCTTTAAATCAATGAAGGCCATATGTAAATCTTTCTTCTTGTTTCGATATCTCTCCATTAATTGTCTTATAAGATTAATCGCCTCCATAGTCAATCTTCCGGGCATGAATCCAAAGTGGTTCTGAAATATCCCCACCTTCCTTCTAAGTCTTTGTTCTATCACTCTTTCCCACAAACTCTTGGTATGACTCACGGGTCTAATCCCATGGTCATTTGAGCACTCTTGAACATCACCTTTATTCTTTAAACAATGGAACCAAAGTACTTTTAAGCCGAAAGCATCCTGATATCTCTCCAAATCCTCCAAATCCCTTTGGAAAGCATTGTTAACCATTCTAATCCTTTCTCCCCTAAACATCTCCACACTTCAATGGGTATGACTTCAGGTCCTTCCATTGTTCAATCCCATATTTTTAGTGCTACTTTGACGTCACTTTTTTGAAGTCTCCGCATAAATATTCCCGATTAACCATGTTTTGGTGAATACGTATATCCCTATTATTATGTTTTTGTTGCCCATCAAATAGATTATCAAAGTATTCCCCTATCTATCCTTTATCTCCTTATCTTCAACCAATACTTTGTGATCAATATCTTTTGCACATTTACCTCTTCCTATATCACGCGTCTTCTTGTCCCTTATCCGAGCAAGTTTATAGATCTCTTTCTCCCTCCTTCGTATCTAATCTTGCATACAATTTCTCGTTGACCTTTCCTCCACTGTTTTTGTTTGTTTCCCTTCGCGCTTCCATGTACTTCTCATAATTCACCGTGGTTCTACATTATCCCAATAGCTTATACATGTGTCTCTTCTTCTTTATCACTTGACTTACTTCCTCGCTCCACCGAGACGTATCCTTATTTGGTGGCGCGCCTCCCTTAGATTCTCCTAACACTTTTCTCACTACTTTAATCATATGCTCCATCAGGGTCCATGAAGAAGTTATATCCCTATCCAAGTCATCACCAAACTATAATGACATCTTAATATCTTAGGCTATCGAGTCTCAAGATTCGATATTTTATTTTATTAAGACTCGATTTAGACTCTCATTGTTTCTACTTTATCCCTCAAAACTTGTAAAAGAAAATCTATAACAATACATCGGATCTAACTTTACTCTCACATTTCACTATTCATGAGTATTCATGAGTCTTAAAGTTGAGTCTCCAAGACTCGCTAGTCCATGACTCGATGTACTTTACTCTAAGGGTGTGTTTAGATTGAGAGAATCGGAGGGAAGGGGAGGGAAGCGAAAGGGAGAGATTCATTCTCCATTGTTTGGTTACAATATATGGAAGAAGGGAAATGGAAGGGGAAGGAAATGGGAGGATTCAATTTCTCTCCATTAGACCAAACTATAATCTCTCCATTGTTGGCAAGATTTGGAAGGAAAACTATCCAAACAACCCATTTTCATTCCCCCTCCCTTTCCTTTCTTTTCCTTTCCCTTCCCTCCATTCCCCTCCCCTCCCTTTCCCTCCCAATTTGTTATCCAAACACACCCTAAGACTTTGCTTCCAGACAAGTTCAATTGCACCAAAGCCAACAATATTACAACAATATTAACTATGTGCCTTAAGGAATCCCGCAAATTTGTGGGATAAATTTGCGATAAGAGGTCGATGTACACAACTTTACCCATGCGTTATCAACACAAAAAGAGACTATTTTCAAACGACCAAAATAACCAACTGTGACGAGAATTGAATCAAATGCCTCTTCACAACAAAAACAAGCGCAACTGATTTAGTGAGCCATTTTGCTTAATCGTCATCATCCAAAACCAAAGAATAATGAGTCTTTGACTCCATTCGAAAAAACAAACAAGGTGAGCATAAATATATAGATGAAGCAAACGATAGAAACAAGGAGTGTATACATGTATATATAAGAAAAATTGCATGTTGTGAACAGTTGGTTACATCCATATGAACCATATATAAACATGGCCTTCTGTTGAGAGAATCAAAGAATATGAATGCCACCAACAGATCCGTTCAGATTAACGATATAGCATTTGCTAAACCAAATCTAAATAAATCTCTAAAGAATTTTTTTTGTTACACTATAAATGCACATTCTCTAAACTTTCTACATAGACCTCTGTTGCAAAGAAAAGTATTTTGATCACTACCAATAACTCGCCAATGGTGTCCGAAGCACAGTACTTCACCGCTTCAGGTATGGCAAATGCTAAATTCACATAATCATCATCACTCATCAATGAAGTTGCTATAGAAAATTCAGAATTTAATGCATAGGCATCAAAAGTCGTAGGCTAAATCTTAATAGAACGGGCCAAATATCTCATAGACTCCATGCACTAATAAGTCACCAGATACACAGGCTACTTAGTAGTAAGCGTGTTAGACTGTTAGCTGCCCGGTCCGAAAGACAACCCGCCATTGCCACTGAAAGGCCAAAACGTCAACCCCAAACGAAGGATGGCCAGGCCCCAGTGAACAAGTAATGGTTAATCAAGAGCAAGTTGGTTTAATTTTTTTCAATGGACTTCCTGAAGTAGTGCAGTAAAAGGCCAGAGTACAAACTTAGGACTACAGTAGGATCGAGGGGGTTTGGAGAGTACTAGACAATATAATCATGTTTTTATTTCGAGGTTATGAATCAGAAAACCATTACTTGTAGGAGTATTCTGTTATATTGCATAACTTATTTTAATTTTGGTGAATATATGGAACTGTTGTTTATCATTGTAAACATTGCTAATAGAATTCACATGGGAAAAAAAGATGAAGCACATTATATATGGACGATTAGTAAGAAGCATGTGAAGTGAGGAGGAAGTTAATTTATTAATCTTGCTACACCAAAAATAAATTCCTGGTTACGTCCCTGATGACACAGCAACACTATGGGCCTTACTCTTATGAACAACACAAACATTCAAACCATAATTAGTTACTGAAATTTGAGTATATCACACAGAAGGGATATGTGACTAAGGCTCTAAATAGAAGGTAGATTCATCTCATGCAACCAGCATAACAGAAATCATTCACAACAAATAAATCAGTTATACCTGATTTAATGAAGATTGCTCATCGTTCGAATAAGAATATTTCCTATGTAACCTTGCTTCCCGGACTGAAAGAGCTACTGACCGAAGATCATGGTATTGATTTCTTTTTCCTTTGGAGCATTCTTCTGATTCTCCATTGGAAGGATGACAAGGGTTTCTCGAAACATTCATCATCCAACTCAACATTTCCACAAATACGTCACGCTTCCTCTTGCGAGAACTGTCAAGAGTACATAGATTTGCTTTTCCAGCAAAGACATTGCTGTTGCATAAGTTATCGTCATAATCAACTTTACATTCAATCAGGCCATTTTGCGATTCATTACTAGTTCCAGCATTCATATGATTACAAAAATCATAAAAACCACATACGTCTTCCTTCTCTCCTAATTCTTTTCCATCGGTAGAATAATCCCTAAATCGTTTTTCCAACTCTAACGACAACATGCCTAAATTCCCACCACATTCCCAACTTCCATTCTCCGATATCCTATCCTTAGTAATTCTATTCAACCATTGATCCAACTCATCCAAATACTTGAAATAGATTAGTTTAAGAGAGGCACACAATTCATAACCAAACCCAAACTTTTCAGCAATCAAACCCCACAAATTATCCTCTGAAACGGAACGAAAACCACCCCTATCCCTCACTAAACAGAACAGCTTAAACAAGTCCACAGGTCGGCCGTCGCCCAACAATGCAGGAATTGGCCTAATCCCATTTTTGGCATACACACCCCTCATCAAAACCATAAGAATTTGATCAAACAAACAACGCAGTTTATCATCACAATCACCCCAATTAATATCATCATCACTGTTTAATACACAAACATCTATCAATTCACTGCTATTCCCACTACATTTCTCCTCAGACCCGTCTTCAAAAATCGATAAACCGGCCATAATGATCAAACTCTACAATGGGAGGTTCAAAATTGCAAAAAGTTTTGATCTTGAGGGAAATGACTCCCTCAAACCTGCATCATATATAATCTAATGAATTAAATGGGCATAAAAAGATTGAAACTTTAAAGTTGTAAATAATGTGATACCTTGGGTTTATGAAACATGCAACCACTGTGTTCTGGGTTGTTGCAGGAATTTCACCTGAGTTTTGGTGTCTGAAACTCAGACAGTTAAGATTTCAACCAAAAGGGTTTTATAAAAAAGGAAACCTATGCCTATATTCTATCAAAAAAAAAAATTAAAATTAAAAATAAAAAATAAAATTGATCTTATCAGGTTTATTTTTTCACACTTTGTAATATATTATTCAACTTGAAATGTAAACATGGAGAAGAGAAATGAACAATTTTAATGAGAGATTATTCATTAATGGATGGATATCTTTGCACATAATCACATGGAATTAGCTGGAATTTGTAGTGTTATGGAGGAGAAATTAGGAAAGGGGTTATGGGTTAATTAGTTAATTACTTATATATTATTTGTATAAATGAAACTATAAGCCACAATGGCTTCTTGGAAATATTCAAAGTTGGGATTTGGAGAAACCCTAGTAATTTAATTGGGCTTAGGACAATTTGTTTAGGAGATTTGGGATGGTGACTAAAACATGTTAGGGATATTATTTTCCACAATCCACATATTATTCATCGTAATATTTTTGATCCCGAGTTTTCTATTTGTGCAGTTTTTCCTAAAATAATGTTCAAAAATCAAATAATTGTTATTTTGGGTTAGAAACAAAACTTATTGTCAAATTGGTATCCATGTATGATTGGGAAATCCAAACCAAAAACCCACACCCAAACCCATTATCAGTCACCAATAAACACCCCTCTGTGACCGGTATACAAACACCCTACCACCAGCCACCCACCATGAATCATTATCCAACCCATTGACTACCACTTCCACGACGTTGACACAACCGCAACCAATAGACAACCGTCAATTTACGTACATTACCACCGCCATTCACTGGACAAGACTACGTACCCCACCCACTCCAACAACCACCACATATCCTACACATCACCCTCACTACTTAATCCACGATCCACCGTAGACATGACACCCTAGCCTCGACACCAGGTAGTCCGCGTAGTCGGGCTCTGTTCCACCACCTTTCACCCAAAATCACCACCAACTACCAATAATTAACAACTATCTCAAGTGGGTACCAATCAATTTCCTCTTCTAATTGTTGCATAATAAAGTAGTAGTTCAATTGCAACAATTGAGATATTTTTTAATTTGAGTTCCTCGCCGAGTAAATGCGTAATTTGAGTTCAATGTTGGAATGACACTGATCGGAGTTTGGGTTGCGGTCTTGACGGCTGTCTGTGCAGACCTAAGGGATATCGTAAACGGTGGTGGGAGGGACTTTGTGGACTTGAGGCCGTGTCGTCGGAGTAATGCACCTTCCATGGTGGGGTTTGGGTACCGTAAAACGGTGGTTGGTGCGACGATCGTGTTCGTAACGTTCGGGTACAATTTTTTTTCGGTGATTCACGATATTAAGGAGGTGGTTACAATAGTCGAAGTGTGATGATGGTAACGCGGGCTGGTGGCGGTGGGTGGTGGTCGGTATTGATAATGGGTGTGGTGGTTCAGGTAATCATTATGGCGTGGGGTTCTGGCAATGATAATAGTGGTAGGGTTCAATGGTTGCGCGATGGGGGATCGGGGAGTGGGGTGGTGGACTGGTGGTGGTTATGGTGTGTGAGAAGATGAAGGTGAAATGGTAGCAATATGTTATGTTGGTTTGGATGGGTGAGTGTTTAGGTTTTGGTTACCATTCTTAGTTGGACCCTATTTTAAGAAATAGTTTTGTTTCCAAACTAAAACAATAAATTTGTTATTTTTGAACATTATTTTAATTAAACATTCCCTATTTGTGTACTATTTTACTTTTAAATTAAAACCATAAAATCTAATTCTCTATATCTTTTTTCTATTGTTAACTATTTGTCTAATAACTCGAAAATTTTATTATAATATTTGCTATTATATTTGTCGTGTCGATAGTGTTTGAACGATAGTTAATATTCGATATTTATCGAACGATATTTTATTACATGTTGCTAGCGGGGTTTGAACTTGAGACCTTTGACACATAGTTGTGGGCCTTGAATACCGTTTTGGTAAAAATTGTACCGGGTCAAGTTATCGTGATGTGGGTCAAAGTGTCAACCAATAAACGAATACGAAAGATAAATGAAAGATAAAGGAAAAGTGACACGAAAGATTTTGGTGACGCGGAAAAACCCTAACGAGGGAAACAACCGTGGGGGGAACGAAATCCCACCAAGTTTTCACTAATTTCGAGGATAATCGTTGTTTTGGACGTAATACAAGTGATAGTACGCGTAAGTAAGAATTTCGAAAAAATTGAATGCCCTAGTAAATTTCCTAGGCTGCTCTTATATAGTCTCGGAGTCCTGGCCAGCTGCTCCTGTTCCTGCTCCTGGAATATAGGAGTCGGTTAAGGAAAAGATGCCTTAGGGTTTTGACTTCTGGATTCCCTTCAACGACTCTTTCTTGCGAACTTGCTCTTGTGTTGGGTTGTGCATACCTATTTGGGCTCAATAGCGTGATGGTAGTTTTTGGGCTAAACAATTTCCCCCAAATTTCAGCCTAACTTGGCTTCAGTTGGGCTGAAATTTCTTCTACTCTGGGTATTTCTGGAGTCGGCTTGTGGTCTTCCCATAACTGTGTTTGTGCATGTGGGACAATCCCACTTTCCCACTTTCTCCAGCCACCTATTTATGACATGTCTCATCAGCTGCTTTAACTTATTCCCACCTTCCCATTTACTTTCACTTTTCAATTTTCAAAATCACTTTCAAATTTTCACTCTAACCGTTTAACTCTTTACTCTATATATTACTCAAAACGCTTTTTCACTCTTTCATTTTCACCATCCTTGAATTTTTTACTCTCCTTCAAATTTCTCTTTCACTTTTCGCCTCCCTTTTCACTACTTTCTCGGATTTTACCTCCTTTTTTACAACTTTCGAAATTTTTACTGTTTTCACGCCGTGTCTACTCCAAGCTCGTCTGTTGTTACCCCTACTGCTGCTCCTGCCACTGCAGGTTCCTCTGGCTCTTCTCCTGCGTCCGAGGGTTACGCTGGTCCCTTCCCTTCTCAAGGGCTCCTCTCGGCCAAGCATTTGTGTGATTCTGCCTTCAATGAATCTTATCTCTCCCTCATCAAGTTGAGGCTTGGCTTTCCTGAGGGAGTTGTGTTCCACTTCGCTCTTTTAGAAGAGGAGGCCGATTTTGAGAGGGAGTGTGGGACATGTTTCTATGAATACCCCTTCCGTCTAGGTTTGAGATTTCCGTTCCCTGATTTGATCATTGATTTTTGAAGCTAACAAAGCTTGCTATGTGACAAGTTCCTCCTCATGCATGACGGGTTCTGCTAAGTATTTGTGCCCTCAATCGTGAGCGTGGGCTGGACATTGGGCTGGCTGACCTTGGGCAGTGGTTCTCTCCTCGCTCCCTGGGTCATAGCCAATACACTATTCGCGGCCATGACGGTATGCCTTCTGCAATTGTCTTTTCCACTACTCCAGATGACAGCAAATAGTTCACCCGTTTCATCTTCGTCAAAATTGATACTCTCTCCACCGCCCCTGATTATATTTTCTCCAAATGGCAGTCGGTGGAAGGTATGAGTTGTGCGTTTGTTTCAGATTTTGATTTGGATTTTCTTCGTTGTTGTTGTCTTTGTTGATGAGTGGCTAATTTTTCAGGGGTTGATTTGGCTAAGCTCCCTGTGGCGGAGGATGGCCCTACTTCTAAGGCCAAGCTCATTGACCTGCCTGCTGCTGAGAGGACGTTTTCCAAGCTGGTCAAGGTTTCTGCCATTCTGGCGGTTAAGAAGGAAGGTACGGTTTCGGTTGCTAACTGTCGTTGGATGCATACTGACGTGACTCGTGGTTTTGACTCTCCTGCTCTGTTTCTTTCAGGCAAGACCAGAGTTAGTGTTGATAGGGTAATGCAATTGAGGAGGAAAAGGTTTGCTCCTAAGGGTGCTGGATCCTCAAAGAAGAAGAAGGTGGAGGCTGCCGAGGAGCCTTCCTCTAGAGCTGGTTCCAAGGCTGCACTCATCGAGGTAGATGCAATTGAGTTAGCCCAGGAGCCCGTGCCTATGGCCTCTAATTTTATAGATCCAGCCCCTATCGAAATTCATACCCCCTGGTTTTAAGGCTTTGCCTGAACATCTTCCCCGGACAGCCTCTAGAGAGCCTTCCACTGCTGGTTTGCGACTGGAGTTTCCCGAGGACTTCGATGGGTCAAAGACTTCTCTTTGGCTTGGGCTGGACTCGCTGCTATTTCCGGCCTCAGCCTCTATCCTGCAGCCGCGTCCTTTCAAGGACCTGGTTCGGCATGCCTCTGAAGTTACTTTTGAGGTAGTCTCTTCTTTTTATCTCTACTTTTGAGTTTTTTTTTGAATCTGACATGGTCTGAGTTTCCAGGCTCTTGAGCTCTTACTGTGCGCAAAATGACAGAGCGAGGCTCTGCTGGTGGAGCTCCAGCGTGTGCAGGCGGCTCGTGTGGAGGCCTTGGGGAGGATGTAGGAGGCGCTGGCCAGGAAGAAGCAGGAGGAGGCACTTAGGGAGAACCTGCGGGTAGCCTGCGAGCGTGTTCGTCATGACCTTGGCTTGAGCCAACAAGAGAGGATTCCCCGGGGGCAGCTTGAGGCGGCGCAATCCAAACTAGAGCGGGCTTTGGCCTTAGAAGCCAAGCTAGTGCTCAAGGTAGAGGGTGTGGAGCAGAAGAAAGTTGCGCTTCAGGAAGCCCTGATAAAAGCTGTTGCATATACCGCTACCGAGACCAGAATAAAGTGCGTCAAAGAGTACCAGGGGAGCATCTGACCTGGGATTTGGCTGCCCTGGAGAAGGCTTTTGCTGAAGATTTCCATGAGGGTCTCAATATGGACCTGATTTCTGATGATGGTGATGAAGGAGTGGTGGAGTCTCACAATGCTAGAGAGGAGGTGACCTCTGACCCAACCCATAATGATGTCGATGCTGCTGTGGAGCCTACTCCTGATGAGTAGGTTCTTTTTTAAATCTTTACTTCTGGGCCCTGATTGGGCAATTTTGCTGTTTTGAAACTTTGGTGCCCCTGCGTGGGCTTTCTGGTTGAACTTTTTGCTGTTGGTCCGGGTGGACCAACAAAACAATTTCGAATTGGGACTGCCTTGAGCAGTTTTCCTTTTTTAATCGTATATGTTCCCCGTTGTATGGGGCTTTTGCTTTCGTTAGTTTTTCTGCCGTTTTTCTGGCGTTTCTGGTATGAGCCTTCCCAGCTGTAAGCAAATTTCCCGGCTTGTCGATTTTTGGTGTTCTGGAACACCTTTCTTAGGACCAGATCCCCCACTTGAAGAATTTCTGATCCTGACATTTTTGTTGTAGCTCCTTGTTACCATTTGCTTATATGAGGCCATCCTGATGTAGGCGCTGGTTCTGAGTTCATCTACAGTATCTAGGCTGCTCGCCATTTCCAGTTAGTTCTGGTCCTCGGTTATACACCCATATCTGTGGGTTGGAATTTTGACCTCAGATAGAATTACTGCTTCTGCTCCGAAGACGAGCCTGAAGGGAGTCTGACTTGTCGCTACTTTTGGAGTAGTCATGTCAGCCCATAGGACTAGAGAGAGCTCCTCTGCCCATTTCCCTCTCATTTCTTGGAGTTTCTTCTTCATATTCTCGATAATAATTTTGTTGTTGGATTCAGCCTGCCCATTGGACTGGGGTTTTCTGGGGGTAGACTTCAGGAGTGATACGTTCCACCCAGCACAGAAAGCCTCAGTCTTCTTTCCAATGAATTGGGAACCATTGTCACATATTATCTCCGAAGGGATGCCAAATCTGGTGAATATATTGCGCTTAATAAAAGAGATAACATGTGCTTCGGTGATCTGGGTAAATAACATATACAACTTGTTTCCTAGTGCTCTGGGGAGAGGTCACACAATGTCAATCCCCACTTCATAAAAGGTCATGGGGATATTACCGGATGCAGGGGTTCTGCTGGCTGGTGACTGACAGGTGCATGCCGTTGCCAAGCGTCACACTTCTTTGCATACTCTCTTGCATCTTTGCGCATTGTGGGCTAGAAGTACCCTATTTTGAGGGCTCTATTGGACAAGCTCTTTCCCCCTGCATGATTTCCGCAGTCTCCATTGTGAAGGTCATGCAAGACATTATGGGACTCATTCTGGTCTAGGCAACGCAGGTATGGCCCTGCCAATGATTTCCGGAATAGGATGCCATCGATTAACAGGAACCTGGAAGCCTTCATTCTGAAACTGCGTGCCTCTTTTCTACTACTGGGTAAGATATCATGCTGCAACCAGTCCATATACGGTTTCCGCCAGTCCTGCTTAGCCTCTGACTCCGGCGTGCTACTGTAGATAGGCAATTCCTCCTGGTCCAGATCTGGTCCATGAATGGCTGGTTTGAGAACATGGGTGATGGGAATACTGGCTACGTCGGCTGGTTTGAAGGTTGATCCTAGGGTTGCCAGTGCACCTGCTTCTGCATTCTGCTCCCTGGGTACCTGCTAGATGCAGAATTCTGCGAATCTGCTTGTTAACTCCTTTGCTACACATAGGTAGGCCGCCATTGTCGGATCTCTTGCTTCATATGCTCCGATGACGTAATTGTGAATCGCTGTATACGTTGATGCAACTGACCCCCATGTCCAGGGCTAATTGCAGTCCCAAGACCAGGGCCTCATACTCAGCTACATTGTTGGTGGTTCTGAACTCACACCGAACTGCTATGGTGATCAAGTCGCCTTCTGATGATCTGAGGATCAGCCCTACTCCTGACCCTCTGGCGTTTGAAGCCCCATGCACTCGCAATTCCAAGGTACCTGGTTTGGCACCCTTTTGAAGGTGCAAAATTTCCTGCTTTGCTTCGGTCTGGAGTGCTGGGCTGAAGTCGGATACGAACTCGGCGAGGGCTTGTGACTTTGTGGCTGTACGTGGTTCGAACTGGAGGTCATATCCGCTGAGGTGTACAGACCATTTTGCCATTCGTTCCGAGAGCTCTGGCTTTCTCATGACAGTCTTGAGGGGGTGGTTGGTAACCACCGAGATTGTATGAGACTCAAAGTACGGGTGTAGTTTATAGGATGCCGTGACCAATGCCAGTACTAATTTCTCAAGTGAGGTATACCTTGTTTCTGCTGGTAGTAGTGACTTGCTTACATAGTACACCGGATGCTGAGCTCCCTCGTGCTGCCGGACCAGCACTGCGCTTACGGCTGCTTTAGTTACGGAAAGGTACAGGAGCAACACCTCCCCCTGCTCTGGTTTGGGTAGGAAGGATGGGCTGCTCAGATACCGCTTGAGTTCCTGGAATGCTTCCTCGTGCTTTGGTGTCCAGTCGAACTTCTAACTTTTCCTTAGGATGTCATAGAATAATTTGCACCAATCCGAGGATCTGGAAATAAATCTGCTCAGAGGTGCCACTCGTCATGTTAGACGATGCACATCCTTAGGCTTCTAGGGTGATTCCAGCTGCAGAACTGCTTTGATCTGTTCTGTGTTGGCCTCTATTCCCCTCTGCGTTACCATATACCCCAAGAATTTCCCACTGGAAACTCCGAAGGTACACTTAGCTGGATTTAACTTCATCTTGTACTCCCGGAGGGTGCTGAATGTTTCCTCTAGGTGCTGGATGTGATCTACCGATTGCTTTGATTTGATCACCATATCATCTATGTATACCTCCATATTTCGCCCGATCTGGTCTTTGAACATCATGTTTACTAGCCGCTGATATGTAGAACCAACATTCTTTAGAGCGAAGGGCAACACGTTGTAATAGTAAATGCCTCTTTCTGATCTGAACGCTGTCTTTTCCTGGTCTGCTGGATCCATCTTGTTCTAGTTGTATCCACTCCACGCGTCTAGGAAAGTCAACATTTCATGGTCGCAGTGGCATCCACCATAACATCTATATGTGGCAAGGGGAATGGGTCTTTGGGACATGCCTTGTTCAGGTCCCTGAAATCCACGCAGACCCTCCATTTGTCGTTCTTTTTTGGTACCACCATTACGTTAGATAGCCACTCTGGGTACTTGACTTCCCTAATCTTTCCTGCCTCCAAGAGGTTGTCCACTTCCTGATTTATGACCTGGTTCCTCTCCGATGCAAATTTTCTGTGCCTCTGCGGCACTGGCCTGAATCCTGGGTCTATAATAAGCTTGTGTGTTATGATCTCTGGGTCTATGTCAATCATGTCTTTGTGGGACCAAGCGAAACAGTCCACGTTCCTTCACTAGTAGAAAAATACTTATTTGAGGCGTAAAAAATGAGGTCATTTGCGGCGTTTTTAGTGTAGCAGCAAATAAGGGGGCCGCAAATAGAAAAAGTCATTTGAGGCGGAAAAAAAACGCCGCAAATAAGAGGTTATCTGAATGTCACATTTCCACCATTGTAAGCCTTTAACGAGAGGAATTGGTTCTTATTACCTGTCATAAGTCATGAATATCCACTAACAAGATACCAATGGTGGCCTCCTCTCATATGGCCCTGAAATAAGATTAGTTAGATGATCTAGGAACCCAAACAAGTTTGGGTCCCTTCTTATGACGAACAGTATCAAGAATATCTTTTCTAATCCACATTTTCTTAACGACTTTTATGTTATTATCCAAATGTCTCAGTCGTTTGGCACAAGCATTAAATACGTGACCTGTTTTTCCACAAAATTTACAAATGATATATTCAGGTAATCCAACATATTTATGCTTGCGAAAGTCTCTATCATTGGGTTCAGATTTCTTAGCGTAAATGAAGTCATGCTGTTTTGAACAGACGGGAGGAATGTCTAATTTGTGTTCAGAAAACAAGACAGTACGATATTGAGGATCGTTTTGTCTGACGTCAGAACTAGAATCATGCACATTTGAACAGTCTGGAGGAGTGTTTAGTTTCTGTTCAGGAACCCAGACAGTACGATATTGAGGATCGTTTTGTCTAATGTCAGAACATGAATTGTACCCTAATCCAAGTTTCTTAGTGTTCTTAGATTGATTGACTAAGAAATTTAGCACGGTATTACTTCCTTCCCATTTGGATGCAACATTTCTAGCATTATCCAGGTCTGTCTCTAGGTTTTTTACTCTTCAAGCAGTTTCTTATGTTTGTATAAAAGAGCATCATAGTCAACGTTTAATCTATCAAACCTAGAACATGTATTTGTGTACCTAGAAGTTCTAGTAGCATGTAAATTTTTTTGTTCCTCCAGTTTTTTAGTAAGCATGTGAATTTGATTGACAAGAGACTCATTTTTGGCAGTAAGTTCAATCTGTTCAGATTGAACAGTCTGGTTGACTGTTTGTTTGCCGACTTTTCTTAACTCACGTTTTAAGTCTATGTTCTCCTCCGCTATACTTTCTATTTCAGATTGCATAGCATTCAGTTGTTTGTTCTGTTCATAACTGTTATCTAAAGTCTCATCAAGTAATCGTAAAATTCTTTCTTTAGATAAAGACCGCATTTTAGTTTTGAGTTTTGAAAGACTTACCTCATCTTCGGATTCATTGTCTGATTCACTATCTGAGCCATCTGAGTGAACCATAAGACATCTAATTGTATCCTCATCCCTTTTTCGTTGAGATCTTGGTTTGTAGATTGATCTCAGACACAACTTCTCATGTTTTCCGTCATTAGAGGGTTCATCGTCTTCTGAATCAGACTCACCCCAAACTGCAGCCATCATTACACGTTTGTACTCTTGCTTAGATTTTTCACGTTTGTCCTTCGATTTTTCTTCTTCCCACATAGGACAATTTCTGATTTGATGATCACGTTCCCCACACTTGAAACAGCCCATTCGAGATGTGGAACGTGATGAAGATGATGAAAAATCTTTTGGTTTGTAACTATCAAACTTTCCTTCATTCTGTTTTCTAATGATTTTAGCAATTCGTTTAGATAACAGAACCACTTCCTCCTCAAGATCATTTTCATTTTCACTTGACAAGGCGTTTAAGGCTAGTCCCTTAGCTTTGGGCTTCTCTACATCATTATTATCGAGAACTAACTCGTGTGCCATGAGAGATCCCATTAAAGCTTCATAGGTAAGAGTTGTTAAATCTCTAGCCTCTTCGATGGCGGTGACTTTAGCCTGCCATTTCTTAGTTAAACTTCTTAAAATTTTGCGGACAATGTCCTCGGTTTCAAAAGTTCTACCAAGATTGGAAAGTTCGTTAGTTATGTTGGAAAAACGTGAAGACATGCTTTTAATTGATTCATCTTGTTGCATTTTAAAGGACTCGTATTGTTGCATTAAAATGTCAATACGTTGTTTCTTTACTTGCATTGTTCCCTCATGGGCTAGTTCTAGACTATCCCATATTTGTTTGGCCGTTTTACATCCTGCAATACGACTTGTTTCGGATTCTCCAATCCCAGATTGCAGGAGTGATATGGCTCTAGCATTCTTCTCCGCCTTTTTGTAATCATTAGATGTATAGTCCTTTGGTGCCTTTTCACTCACAACACCTTTAGCATCGGTAGAGGTGATGGCAAGGGGACCATTTTGAATGATTACCCAACATTCGTAATCTGTTCCTTGTATAAAATGCATCGGTCAGGGCATCCAACATCAACAGGTTGACGGAGCTTCTTGTATCTACCATGACATTCCTGACCTCATAATTGCCAATGTTTAATGTGATGATCAGGGCGTCATTGTGCTGCTCTGGAACGGTTTGTGCATTTGTCTCGTCAAAGGTCACTGCCGGGAGGTCCTGACGTCCTATTCTGCATGACGACTCTGGTTTGTCTCCCTTTGCTGCTGTCACGCGTCTTTTGGCTGCTGAATATGTGAGCCCACACAGCTCCGATCCTTCGGTGATAACATTGATAATCCTGTTGCAGGGAGAAGCTGGTGAGGGCTGCACCTGGCTGGCTGCATTAACTCTGGTGGATTTCTCTGGGAGCAGATGGTCCAAGTTGCCTTTGTCATACTGGAACCAGACCTCCTTCCCGAGGGTATAACATTCGTCCGTGGTATGACTTATGTCATCATGAAATTCACATTTTTTTGCTGGCATCACGGCGGTCATTGGGTCGCTCCTCCTTCTTCTTTGGCCATATGACTCTCTTTAGTTCCTTCAGGGCCTTCAACAGGCCAGCCATCCTGGTGGTGAAGCCATACTCGCTTGTTGAGTTTATCGATCCTGTACTTAAGAGGGGGAGGGGGTGAATTAAGTACCCTTTTTAAAATTAAAGCGGAAATAACGTTCACGATTTATGCTGAAGCAGTACACAGGCAAATTGAACAGTCACGATGTCTGTTCAAACAATTGAAATTGTGCTGTACTGTTCTGATTACTCGCGTGAAAAGAATACTATGAACGAGAATGAAAATAAAACAAATAAAAAGAAGAAAAGCACGAGACACAAGATTTTTAACGTGGTTCGACCTACTCTCTAAAGGTCTACGTCCACCCTCTTTCTCTTATTAAAAATCTCCTTATAACCAAACCCGATTACAAAGAAATATCCCCACGATCAACCCGATCGTGCTACTCGAGTACAACCCGTACTCCAATGAAAGTTTTATCAAAGATAGAAAATTACAACTCAAATGTCTTCTTATACCGTTCAATCAATTTGAACAATGAAGAACAATTAATTGTCACTATGAATATAAAGACTTGTACTCTCTAACACAATCTCAAAGAACACAACTTAAGAGTTTTGCAATCCAAAAATAATACAAACAGTTTTGACCAAAGATTTGCAAAAGGACAATTTGACGCACGATAAATATTTTCTTTGAAACAAAATTTGCACAGAATAAATTGATTGTGTTTGTGGTGCGTGAGTCAACCCTTCACAAATGCTTCTTAAATAACCAAGAGTTGACCACAAGTTTTTGGAAAAGAATTTTACTCAATTTTGGTAACCAGATTTCCGTGAGAAATCTTTTGACCAAAATTAAGTCAATCAAATCTTTTTAAACATATCCTAACTAAGATAGAAATAAGACTTTGATACAAGTTAGGAAAGCTCAATCAAAATATTTTATAAGAAAATAGTTTCAAAGATTCTATTTATAAAATATTAAGTTGTGATTTATGAGATTAAGAATTAGAGTGAGCCCGAGTCTTATATTCTTACAACTTTACTAGACACGGACCGAGGCAAGGACTCAAGCTAAATCTAATATCCGAGCGAGCTTAAAAGTCTTCATTAACCTGTTAAAAACACGTCTCGCAAAAACATTAATTAAAAGGGGACAGAAAGTAAGAGGACTTATCATCATCAACAAAATAAGTCCAACAAAGCTGACCTTTGGAGGTGGGTCTGCGTCACTTTTACCACCGGTGCTCTCTGATACTTTGCTCACGGGTTTGCTATAGGGCTTTGATCTTTCACCCCTCTTCTCTACTGGTGCTTTCCTGGACACAGGTTCTGTGTCGTAGGTACTCCTTCTGGTGGCGGCGTCTTCTTCGAACCTCATTGTTGCAACCGCCTGGGCTTGTACATCGGCAAAGGCAGTGCACAGATGCATTGTCAACTGCTTGTACATGTCTGAGTCATGATGTATCCCCCTGTGGAAGGCTTCAGTAGTAGTGGGCACATCACAATTGGAATTGCCACCTTTTCCTTGTTGAATCTGGTGAGGTACTCCCGAGTTGTCGCCTCGAATCCCTGGACAATTCTGTAAAGATCACTGGTCTGCTTCTCTGGTTTCATGCTGCTGGCGAACCGCTGATTAAAGGCATTAACCATATCTGCAAAGTAAGATATGCTGCGGTTGAGCAACCCTACAAACCAGTGCAGTCCTACTCCTGACAATGTTGATCCAAATCCCTTGCACATGCAGGCCTCCTTGAGTGCTCGAGTTGCGGTCACCACCATCATTTTCTGCTTATATTGGTTGATGTGGTCCAAGGGGCCGCCGTCCCATCGTATAGAGTCATGGTTGGTCGCACGAATCCCTTGGGCACAATGATGAGAACAATGTTGTCAATGAAGGGCGAATATGCATAGCTATCCCGGAAGGCCTTCTCCAGGGGCCTTGGCATGCCGGGTATTTTGGTGATCATATCCTTCAGCTCCTGGTAGCGCTGGTCCGATAGACTGCCTGCTCCTGAGAATGGGTTAACAGGAGGAGGGAAGAAACCAGGAGGGGCTCCCACCCAGGGTCCTGAAGATGGGAGGCTGGCTGGTGGATTAACCGCGGGTGGACTGAAACCCGACCCCGGCTGCCAGCCGACCACAGACTGCGCTGGCACTGCTCCTGCCCATCCTCCAGCGCTGAACTAGCTCACGGGTGCAGATCCTGCAGGGGTTTCCGGCGTCCATCCAACTGGAGGCTGGTGCGGTGTTCCTGCAAAAGTCAGAGGATTACTTGTACCAACCCGGATTATAAAATAAAGGAAAAACATAATATAAATGAATATCAGAGTGTAACTCAATGATAACTGGGTTAAAGTGGCGGAAACACCTTACCCAAATCCGGATCGATACTATAACCGAAAAACCAAACCAACTAATACATTATTCAAGGGTTCTAAAGCACAAAACAAACTCCTAACGAATTATTAAGCTCGCTTCGCACATTCCCCAAGCAAGCATCAACCAAACAGCAACAACTCGAACAACCTGAGAAGGGGGGTCGACAATCAGTCGGGAGTAACTAGATGCTCTCCCAGTCATGTTCACAACAATTGAATGTAACCAACAATCATTAACAATTGAAATGTAAAACCTGTAAATATGCGAGATTATCTACACTCATGAAAGTCAATCAAACTTACCTTCTTTTGAAGACATATTACGACGATCATGTGAGGATGCAACATAACATGACATGAAAGCAAATATACCATACCATGATATTATGCATACCAGACAAATGAAACCAACGCACCTAAACCATATGCGACCACTAGACCATGAACACTTACAACTCAAGTAACTCATGACTCATAGTAACGTAAGGCACAATGCTAGCAATAAAGCATAACGGATATGGTGACACGCAATCCATCGCAACAGAAGGCACAAAGCTATCATTAAAGCATAGCAAATAGAGCGAACGCCCGTTAGAGCGTATAACCACTGCCTGTAACTTGCCAGAGTGTATAACCACTGCCTCTAGCTGACGGAGCGTATAACCACTGCCTTCATCGGTGTGGAGCGTATAACCACTGCCTCTAGGGTACTATGTATAGCGTATAATCACTGCCTATATGCCTAAGACCTGGCCAGACTCTCGGTGCAATAACTGTACACCGAACGACACTCGGGACCCATAACGTATAACTGACGAATCTGGCCACCCCCAAACATAGACCAAAATAAATCCCACATCAATGGGTGGCGTTAGTTCATTCCGATAGTATATAACTGATACTACCGTCATCTATTCAAACTAGCAAACAACAATGCACAGTATAACTGACTGTACTAACATGTGTGAATAACATCACGACTCAAACCAGTAGAACATCATTACAGACTGTCCTAATATCAAATACATAGAAGTATCCAACGACATATGCAAACACAATATTATACAATCACTGACACAACTCAACATGTGAATCAAGTATAAACAACCAAAGTTATACTAACTTTAACTGTAATATAAGTAATGGATGCGAGGTTATACTAACCTCAACTATAAATTCCACATAGAACTTGAGGTTATAGTAGCCTTAGCCAAACCTTTACACGAACCTAAAGTTATACTAGCACTAACCATAACCTTGAGTCATACCTCAGATTTACGTTAGTCTCAGCTATAACTTTAAGTCGTAGTTCAAAGTTATATTAACTTCAGTTATAACTTAACCCGCAACCCAAAGTTGTATTAACTTCAGCTATAACTTTGAGTCGTACCAAGGTTGTACTAGTTTCAGCTATAACCTTGAATCATATTTTCAAGGTTACACATACTTCACTATAACCTTGAGCAACACTCTTGTCCATTAGCCTTGCCGCCATCTAGGTATTTTCTCGCGAACCCTAGTTGCGCACACGACACCCATAACGACTTATCAACACATTATAATCCACAATTACGATAATAAAACATACATAAATATATGAAACACAATTAATCCATGACAATAAATAATCAAACATGTACTAATCGTACAAACAATCATTAAATCATATTAATTACATCAATTGGCATAAACACAATTAAAAGAGAAACACCTAGCTACCTTTTTAGCAACTGACGAAAATCTTCATAAAGAATACGACCAACAAACCTTGTCTCCAACACGTGTCAATAACCCCAAAAATGAACTTTAACGAAAGCGGAAATCCATCTACTTGTGATAGAAATTGTACGAAACAATAACCCTTTAGAAAAACCCCAAAGAGAAAGACATCTTCTTCTTTACCCACAAAACAAGAGACCCAAAACGTAGGTCTAAAGGTCAATACAAATAATTCCCAATAAAATATTTTGAATAAATTATATTGTAGAGGTAAGAGCAAAAATTGTGAAAATATAATTTATGTATGAGGTTGAAAGAATAAAAGATATTCAAAAATGGAGTCGAAAGGAGAAAAGAGAACAAAAGAGGAAGAAATGGAGGAGAGGCGTGCGGCAAAACTCACGCAATAAACAAAGAATTGACCTAGTTGCTTGCTAGGTTAAATTATATGTATAAGGATATTAACTAATGGGCTTTTAGTCCGTTAACTCATACAATGGATTATCTGATTACAAATTGGATTGAGCCATATTAAAATGTAAAGAGAACTAGAAATAAATAGAAAAGTAAATATTAAAATAAAATACTTAAACATTGTATGAAAATAATAAAATAGAAAATGAAAGCTATAAATATATATTTCCAAAGTCCATTAATAAATTTCGAATTAATTAATTAAATAAAATACTTTTATAATAAAATATTATTATAAAATACGGGGTGTTACATTACTCCCGGGGGAAAATAAGGTGTGGGATTACCTGTAGGCTGAACTGGGCTGGGCTGCGGTGCTCTGAACATAGACGCATCCAGATCCAGTACCTCTAGGCCGCTGCTTGGGGTGATGACCCCTAGATCCAGCCTGGTGACGACCTCCTAGGGGATCGACCGGTTCAACCCTCTACTCCCGAAGAGGTTGAGGGTCTGACCAGGACCCGACTGAAGCACTCTGGGCGGCAGAGTAGGCGTGGCGACTGCGGCGATCTGCTCCCTCAGGTCCAGGTTGTCTTTCTTCAGGCCTTCTATGGCTTCCTGCAAAACACTCATCCCCCGGACCACCATATGCATCGGATCTGGGCTGCAGACTTTTGGCAGATGGCTTACTCCGGGTATCTGGGTTTCGCAGCCTCCACTGGGGCTGCTTTCTCTGCTCTGCCTTACAGGAGCAGGCATCGGGGCTGGTCTGGGGAGCTGAGTAGGTTTGCTAGATGAGGCAGCAGCCTTTGAGGCTGTGGCCTGACTTACGGTGGAGGGTGGTCCTGCGAGGCCAACTGACACAATAGGGTTGGTCCCACTGGACAGGGTTGGCATGCTCTGGGAGCTGGAGGGATTAGCCTTGGTCCCAGACATGATTTCGTGACGAGATGATAATTTCGAATATTGGAATGCTCACTATGCCCCACGGTGGACGCCAAATTGTTTTGGTAAAAATTCTACCGGGTCAAGTTATCGTGATGTGGGTCAAAGTGTCAACCAATAAACGAATACGAAAGATAAAGGAAAAATGACACGAAGGATTTTGGTGACGCGGAAAAACCCTAACGAGGGAAAACAACCGCGGGGGGAACGAAATCCCACCAGGTTTTCACTAATGTCGAGGATAATCGTTGTTTTGGACGTAATACAAGTGATAGTATGCGTAAGTAAGAATTTCGAAAATATTGAATGCCCTAGTAAATTTCCTAGGCTGCTCTTATATAGTCTCGGAGTCCTGGCCAGCTGCTCCTGGTCCTGGTCCTGCTCCTGGAATATAGGAGTCGGTTAAGGAAAAGATGCCTTAGGGTTTTGACTTCTAGATTCCCTCCAACGACTCTTTCTTGCGAACTTGCTCTTGTGTTGGGCTGTTCATATCTATTTGGGCCCAATAGCGCGATGGTAGTTTTTGGGCTAAACAAATATCGTGCACATCTCACGTACAACCCATAACACATTTTTGTGTAAACCTAAAAATACACCCTCCTCTATGCCGTCATATATATCCTATGTTAACCTTGTTTTACCCTATTCCAAACACTACCAACAACCCACTCTTACAGCCGCTACATCAGAGACGAGGAATGCAGTTTATACGGTGAGGCTAGGTGGTCTAGCGTGGTTTGTTTTAACCGTGAAACAAGTATGTTCTTTGAGTTGCGTTTTTCTCATGTTTTGTGGTAGTCGTATTCGAAAGGAGGGTAGGTTGTCGTTATTTATGTTTTATGCTATCATGTTTTCTGGGGAGGAGTCAGGGTGGTTGGGTGGTGGTGTCACGGTGGTTGTGGGGGATGGTGTCGGTGTAAAAAGAGTAGGTTATGTCCTCTGTTTTGTCGCAGGTCTGGGTTTATTCGTGGTACAGGGGTGTTGGGGGTGGTACCACCGTTGACTCGGGGGAGGTCGACACGGTGGTACCACTGTTTGCGTATGGGTCTGGTGTCAGGGGTGGAAATGGTGGTGGTTCAGGCGGTGTTCGGGCTGGTAGAGGTGTCGACAAGGAGGCCAGTTTAGGTAGGGTCTGTGGTGTGTGGGTGGGGAACCAGGTCTGGTTTGGGCTTTGGTTCACCTCACCGGCGGTCGTCGAAGGGGCTGCTGGGTGTCGGGGTTGTAGGAGGCGGTTGTGGGTTTGGCGTATGGTGGTCGTCGACTGTTGTTGTGGTGTTACACGGTGGTGGGGGCTCGGTTTTGTCCGCGGGTTTAGAGTGTCGTGGTAGTGTGTTTAGGTGTTGTTTTAGTATTATTATTATTATTATCTTTATTATAATTATTATGTTTATCATTTTTTAATAACCTTATTATTATTATTATTATTATTTCAAGTGTTATTATTAGTAGTGTTAGCAATGTTTTATGTTGTGCTAGTTGAAGGTTGGTACGAGTCGGAAAATTATTATATGGGAAGTTTCCTTTTTAAGAAAGTTGTTATTTCGGGAAAGTTTCCATTTTGGGAGACTTTTCACTTTTAGAAGGTTGCTATTTATAGTAGGTGTACATTGTGATATGGGGGTTTGGGAAGATTATTAATCGTACATAATATAAATGAGTTCACAGTTATTCCCCTACCTCAAACTACAGGGGAATAACTGTGAACTCATTTATGATATGAGATGTGATTAGTAGCTATTGTGAGTTTTATACATATTGAATGGTTAATGTTATAATGTTATTAATTCTATGTATATTCATTATGATGCGGAGATGAGATATTGGGTCTTGTGATATGGAGCGGAGATATTGGGTCTTGTGATATGGAGTAGAGATATTGGGTCTTGTGATATGGTGTGGTGCGATATTGGGTCTTGTGATATGGCGTGGGGTGATATTGGGTCTTCTGATATGGAGACGGAGATGTGTTGTGATCTATTACAATTTATGTTTTATCTATGTTTTCCTACTCTGCCTCGTGGTTGACCCTGTGTGTTCTTGATCACCTGTGATGAACCAAATTATTGGGGAGCATATTGACAAATACTTGAGACTATGGGAGTTGAATGGGAAGGGGGAGCTTGGATCCGGACCAGACTAGAGTCTAGATCACCATAGTTTTGCACTTATGAGTTGTTGAAACTTTTAGTTTATGTTTATGAGACAGTTGTAAGAACGTTGGTTTGACTTTTTAATATTTAATAAAGTACTGTGTTCTTTCCCTTTTTTTCTACTACCTCGGTATTCCGAGATGGTAACACCCTTAATTATCTGGGGAGTCCTAGTCCAGACCCCTGAATAAATGGGGGTGTTACAAAGTGGTATCAGAGCGAACGATCCTCAGGCCTAACCTAATAAACCCAATGAAAGTAGGAAGAGTCTAAATAAAATGAACCCCGGGATAGAACTGTTAGGAGCACACTAAAGGTAAGGGATGAGTCTGGGGCCCCCTCACACCGAACCATTGGCCCTCTCAGTTTTACCCTGATACTTTGAGTGCATACGAGAGAAAAAGGTAGAATAAGAAGAGATGGAAGTTGGTGGTGAAGAATGATAAATGAGTTCTATAAGAGTTCTTTTCATATGTGAATATTATGAATATGAAAGTTAAGGGTATGTGGATGAAGGAAATTACGTGCTTGAGATTTCGTATAGTATAATTATGTGGATGCATGAGATGATCAGTATTGTATTAGAAATTACATCATGTCCAGTGATATGCGGTTATGTGATCCCTGAGCCATGTTTATAGTTAAGTAGTAGTAAGAAATAGCCGTTGTACTAATATAAGCATACGGATTCATATGCTCATGGAATGTAACCCTAATCTAGGTGAGTACCCCCTACTTAAGCTGGGACTCACTTTCTTTCTTTTATGTTATAGAGATGCCTCCGAGAAGGAATAATGTTGTTAACATCACGCAAGAGGAACTAGACCAGTTACTAGCTGAGAATGAGGCCCTAAAGACTAGACGCATCACCCTACTCAATTCAATGGGGAAGGGGAACCTCACTTACTGGGAGAATGGTGCCGAGAATTCAGTAATCTGTTCGAGCTAGTGGACTGTCTTGAGGAGCTGAGGGTGGACCAAGCTACCTACTATCTCAGGGGTATGGCCGGAGACTAGTGGACCGGGAGCAAAGGGGAAATTCGAGAAACAGCAAGGGAGGATGGAAGCAACCATGTGGATTGGGTAGCGTTCAAGAGGATTTTGTATGAAGTGTTCCTACCTGAATTCCAGAAAAGTAAGCTGAGAGAGGAGTTTGATACTTTCAGAATGACTGAGGATATGATAGTGGAGGTCTATTATCGAAAGTTCATCCAGTTGTTAAGTCATGTGGGAGAGATGGGATTTGATGATGCAATGCTGGCTATGAAGTTTAAAAGGGGGCTGACCATAACCATCAAGAAGAGACTCATTGCACCCCTGCCACTATAGTCCGGGACATCTACCTAAGGGCTGGGGCGACGGAGAGGCTTTCAGAAATGATCAAAGAAGACAAGAAGACCAAAACTGATAAGAGAAAAGCTGAAGCTGTAAATGAAAATTCGGGATCGAAGAAGCAGAACTCCAACAAGTTCATTGGTTATTTCACCAGTAGTGCCTCGGGGAGTGTAAGAAAACAGAGTGGGGGGTAACTACAGGAGTGTAGGTTCGGGTAATGGTTATGTGGGAATAGTTTGCTTTGGTTGTGGAAAGACGGGACATAAGCAGGCAATATGCCGATCATCAGGAGGATACCGGTCTGGGGGTTACCGTACACCAACATCGGGATATAGTGGATCACGCACGCAATCATATGGTAGTGGTGGGTACCATACTCCCATGTTAGGCTATGAATGGGGTGCGAACTCCGGAGGTAGCAGCAATTACCAGAAGAATTACAACAGCTATCAGAACCGTTCACATCAAAATCGGTACAATGGGGGTGAGAATAACCAAAAGACCGGAGCGGAAGGAAATCAGCAGACTGGGACAGCCACTACTAGTCAGAGTGGGGTTAAATCCAGTGGCAAACTCTTTGCCATGGGCAAGCAAGCAGCCAAAGATGATGCTCATGTCGTGACTGGTACTTTTCTCGTGAACTCTAAACCTACTTTTGTGCTTTTCGATTCCGGGGCTACCCATTCTTTTATATCTAGAGAACATGTCAGGGTTTTAGAACTTGAGATCTATGATTTGGTTATGGATTCAGTGACTATACCTTCTGGAGAGTCAGTGTCTTGTAGTAGAGTATATAGGAGTGTGCCCATCAAGATTGGAGAAGTGACTTTCCATTGTGATCTCATAGAATTTTCATTGGGAGGTTTTGAGGTGATTTTGGGGATGGATTAGTTGGGGAAGTATCGAGCTTTTATCGACTGTCATCAGAAGAAGATTTCTTTAAAGGGACCTAAAGGAGTGAGAGTGTCTTACAAGGGATAATTGGTTAAACCTAAGGTCAAATTCATTTCTGTTAATACCCTTAAGCCTGGTTTGAGAAAGAGAGATAGTCTGATCTTATGTCAGATGTGGGACTGTAAGACAGAGACCCCTAAGGCTAGTGATATACCTGTGGTGCGGGAGTTTGTGGGAGTATTCCGAGATGATGTTCCAGGGTTGCCACCAAGGAGGGAAGTAGAATTTTCCATTGATCTAAAGCCGGGAGCAGGACCAATATCTAAATCATAGCATCGTATGGGACCGAGAGAGATAGATGATTTGAAGAAGCAGTTGGATGAATTGGCTGAGAAAGGGTTCATCCGACCTAGTGTGTCACCCTGGGGAGCGCCCGTGTTATTTGTGAAAAAGAAAGATGAAAGTCTGAGGCATTGTGTCGACTACCGAGAGCTGAACAATGTGACCATCAAGAATCGTTATCTTTTACCCAGAATTGACGACCTGTTCGACCAGTTAAGTGGAGCTGGGGTCTTCTCCGAAATCGACTTGAGATCGGGGTAGCACCAATTGAGGATCAAAGACGAAGACAATCCTAAGACCGCATTCAGAACAAGGTATGGCCACTACGAATTTGTGGTTATGCCATTCGGGTTGATTAATGCTTCGACAGTTTTCATGGATTTGATGAATCGAGTATTTAGTCCATACTTGGATAAGTTCGTGGTTATATTTATTGATGATATTCTGGTGTATTCCAAAAATGAGGAAGAACACGAGGATCATTTGAGGAGAGTACTCAAGATTTTAGAGGAGCATGAGCTAAATGCAAAGTTGAGCAAATGTGAGTTTTGACTGGAGAAAGTTGCTTTTCTGGGGCATGTGATATCCAAGGAGGGGGTGTCCGTAGACCCTTGTAAGATCGAAGTTGTGACTAAGTGGCAAAGCCCGAAGAATGTGAGTGAGATTCAAAGCTTCTTGGGACTGGCAGGTTATTATAGAAGATTTGTCAAAGATTTTTCAAAAGTGGCAAAGCCTTTGACATCGTTGATGAGGAAGGAGAACAGTTTTGTCTGGGATGAGAGTTGTGAGAAGGCATTCCTAACCCTTAAGGAACGTCTGACGACAGCTCCTATCCTCGTGTTGCCTGATGGGAGTGATAATTTTGAAGTTTATACGGACGCTTCCAAGCATGGTTTAGGGTGTGTGTTAATGCAGAATGAGAGAGTGATTTTTTATTCTTCCCGTCAGTTGAAGAACCTATGAAGAAAACTATCCTACCCATGATTTGGAATTAGGAGTAGTGGTCTTTGCACTTAAATTGTGGCGCCATTACCTTTATGGAGCCACTTTTACGGTGTTTTCTGATCAAAAGAGTTTGAAATACATCTACACCCAGCGAGAGTTGAATATGAGACAGAGGAGGTAGATAGAGTTGATTGAAGACTACGACATGCAGATTATCTATCATGAAGGCAAGGCGAATGTGGTAGCAGATGCCCTTAGTAAGAAGTCCATCCATGCTTTGTGTAGTTCCAGATCGAGAGTGAGGCTGTATAGCGAGCTAAGGGAGATGGGGATTTTCATGATTCGGAAGGGGGATACCCTTAGTGATTTGACTGTGGAGCCGGAGTTGTATGGGGAGATTCGGGAGTTGCAACAAGATGTTGTGAGAATCCAGAAGTGGCGTGAGGTAATCGAGAGTGTTAGTAGAGAGACTGAATCCAAATTCAGTATCCATGCTGACGGTAGTCTGAGGTTCAGTGGGAGGTGGTGTGTTCCAGATAATGAAGAACTAAGGAAGAAGATCCTGACTGAAGCTCATGTTACGCCGTATTCCGTTCACCCAGGGGGTTATAACTTGTACAAAGACCTTAAGAAGACGTTCTGGTGGCCAAATATGAAGAAGGAGATCGCTGAGTCTGTATCTAGATGTTTGACATGCCAAAGGGTAAAGGGGGAGCATAAGAGACCTCAGGGGAAAATCCAGCCTTTAGATGTACCTGAGTGGAAGTGGGAGAATATATTTATGGATTTTATTGTGGGGTTGCCTCGGACTCAGAGGGGCAATAACATGATCTGGGTGATTGTTGACATGTTGACTAAGTGCGCTCACTTTATTACAATGAAAGATACCTAGAGTAAAGCCGAGTTGGCTAAGTCTTATGTGCAGAATGTGGTCAAATTGCATGGTGTACCCAAGGACATTGTTTCAGATAGAGACTCGAGGTTTATATTCAGATTTTGGCAAGAGTTGTAGTCCGCTTTGGGTACCCAGTTGAAGATGAGTACAACTTTTCATCCTGCTACAGACGGCCAGACTGAGAGGACAATTCAGACCTTGGAAGATATGTTGAGAGCTTGTGTACTGGAATTTGGAAGATCTTGGGAGGATTGACTAGGGTTGATAGAGTTCTCGTGTAATAACAACTATCATACTAGTATTGGAATGACTCCTTTTGAGGCCTTGTATGGGAGGAAGTGTCGGAGTCCTGTGTGTTGGGATGACCGAGCCGATACTGTTGTTTAAGGGCCAGAGATGATCCAGGAGATGGTGGAGCAAGTTCAGATAATTCGACAGAAGATGAGGGCCGCCCAAGATAGGCAGAAGAGCTATGCAGACCTAAAAAGGAGTGACATTTCGTTCGATGTAGGGGAGAAGGTACTACTGAAAGTATCTCCAATGAAGGGTGTGATGAGGTTCGGAAAGCGTGGGAAGCTGAGTCAGAAGTTTATCGGACCATTTGAGATTTTGGACAGAGTTGGAGAGGTGGCATGCCGATTAGCTTTACCTCCGGCCCTATCCAAGGTCCATAATGTGTTCCATGTTTCTCAATTAAGGAAGTATGTGAGTGATCCATCGCATGTGTTGAGCCATGAGGTGATTGAGCTGGATGAGCAATTATCCTATGTTGAGACTCCAAAGGAGATTCTGGATAGGAAAGTTCGGAAGACTCGGAATGGGGAGACAGCATTAGTGAAAGTTTTGTGGACCAATCATAACATGGAGGAAGCAACGTGGGAGGCTGAGGCATCCACGAGAGAGCGTTACCCGCATCCGTTTGTTCGAGGTAAGTTACGAGGATGTAACTCGTATTTAAGGGGGGTAGAATGTAACATTTCGTGCCTGATTTGATGTTATCATGTTTTGAGTCTATTTTGAGTATCTGGTATATGTTGGCGTGTGTTTATGCATGAGTTTGAGTTCGATGTGATGTGAGTATGGTTGAACTTCGGGACGAAGTTCATTTTAAGGGGGGAAGACTGTAATAACTCGAAAATTTTATTATAATATTTGCTATTATATTTGTCGTGTCGATAGTGTTTGAACGATAGTTAATATTCGATAAATAATTTATCGAACGATATTTTATTACATGTAGCGGGGTTTGAACATGAGACCTTTGGCACATAGTTGTTGGCCTTGAATACCGTGCACATCTCACGTACAACCCACACCACATTTTTGTGTAAACCTAAAAATACACCCTCCTCTATGCCGTCATATATATCCTATGTTAACCTAATTTTACCTTATTCCAAACACTACCAACAACCCACTCTTATAGCCGCCACATCAGAGACGAGGAAGGCAGTTTATACGGTGAGGCTAGGTGGTCTAGGGTGGTTCGTTTTAACCGTGAAACAGGTATGTTCATTGAGTTGTGTTTTCTCATGTTTTGTGGTGGTCGTATTCGAAAGGGGGGTAGGTTGTCGTTATTTATGTTTTATGCTATCACGTTTTCTGGTGACGAGTCAAGGTGGTTGGGTGGTGGTGTCACAGTGGTTGTAGGGGATGGTGTCGGTGTAAAAAGGGTAGGTTGTGGCCTTTATTTTGTCGCGGGTCTAGGTATAGGGGTGTTGGGGGTGGTACCACCGTTGACTCGAGGGAGGTCGACCCGGTGGTACCACTGTTTGCGTATGGGTCTGGTGTCAGAGGTGTAAATGGTGGAAATGGTGGTGGTTTCAGGCGTGAATTAGGGCTGTTAGAGGTGTCGACAAGGGGGCTAGTTCAGGTAGGGTCTGTGGTATTTGGGTGGGGAACCAGGCCTGGTTTGGGCTTTGGTTCACCTCACCAGCGGGTTCGTCGAAGGGGCTGCTGGGTGTCGGGGTTGTAGCGGGCGGTTGTGGGTTTGGGATATGGTGTTTGTCGACTGTTGTGGTGGTGTTACACGGTGGTGGGGGCTCGGCTTTGTCCGCGGGTTTAGAGTGTCGTGGTAGTGTGTTTAGGTGTTGTTTTAGTATTATTATTATTATTATCTTTATTATAATTATTATGTTTATCATTTTGTAATAACCTTATTATTATTATTATTAGGGCTTTGTTGTGAGACCCAAGGTCAAGATCATATCAGTCTTAACTTTGAAGTCTTATCTGAGGAAGGGGTGTCCTTTGATTTTATGCCATGTAAGGGATACCCGGATTGAGGAGGTGTCTGTAGAGAGTATGCTAGTAGTGGGGGAGTTCGGGGATGTGTTTCCGGAGGAGATTCCTGGGTTACCACCCAAGAGAGACATCGATTTCAGTGTTAAAATGAAGCCGGGAACGGGACCTATTTGTAAGGCCCTTACCGGATGGGTCCGAGAGAGCTTGAGGAGTTGAAGAAGAAGATCAATGATCTGTTAGACAAGGGGTACATTCGACCTGGTGTATCATCTTAGGGAGCACCAGTGTTGTTCGTAAAGAAGAAAGATGGGAGTATGAGGTTGTGTATTGATTACCGTGAGCTGAACCATGTAATGGTGAAGAACCGTTACCCTTTTGTCGAGGATAGATGATCTGTTTGACCAGTTGATCGGGGCTTGAGTGTTGTCGAAGATTGATCTGAGGTCGATGGTGACATGCCCAAGACTGCGTTCAGGTCTAGGTATGGTCATTATGAGTACGTGGTGATGTCGTTCGGGCTGGCTAATGCACCTGCCGTGTTCATGGATTTGATGAACCGAGTGTTTAGTTCATACCTGGACAAGTTTGTGGTTGTTTTCATTGTTGATATCTTGGTCTACTGTAAGACCAAGGAGGAGCATGAGGAGCACTTGAGGATTATATTGCAGACTTTGAGGGATAACCAGCTTTATGCTAAGTTGTCCAAGTGTGAGTTCAGGTTGGGGAAGGTAGCGTTCTTAGGGCATGTGATCTCGAAAGAGGGTGTGGCGGTGGATCTTAGTAAGATTGAGGCAGCGTCTAACTGGGAGGCTCCTAAGAATGTGGTTGTGATGCGTAGTTTTCTGGTTTGGCAGGATATTATAGACGGTACATGAAGGACTTGTCCAAGATTGCTATGCCTATGACTGCACTCATGAAGAAAGATACAAAATTTGGCTGGGATGACGATTGTGAGAAGGCGTTCCAGATCCTTAAGGAACGTTTGACTACAACTCATATCTTAGCCTTGCCAAAGGGATCGATAACTTTGAGGTGTATACTAATGCTTCGAAAAATTGGTTAGGATGTGTGCTGATGTAGAATGGGAAGGTGATTTATTATGCGTTGAGACAACTTAAGAAGTACGAGGAGAACTACCCTACTCACGACTTATGATGCCCGTCGTTGAGGGTACCAAAGATAAATTTATATTTCCTAACTTAAACAATAGATAGTGAAAGTCAGGGTCGAACCACAAGGAGGTGGGGAATGTTTATTGTTTGATGTGAATGTTTAAAGTAACAATTTTGGGGGTTTGATTGGTTGATTACTATATCTAAGGCAAAGATTAAAATAAAACAAGAAAATAAAGATGAGATTAAAACTATATAAAAGGGGATGCTAGGATGTTTGGGTAATAAATAGCTAAGGTAAAATAAATCCTAAGGTCAACATGTATTGCAGTCGCGTAAGGGGGTGTAACATATCTTTTTAAGTCTATGCTACCTAATAGCTCCTTTCGGCCTATGCTATTAGTTCCTAGGTCTCACAATTATTGGGTGTCAACAATAAGGGTGATTCCTAAATCCCAGGTCACATACCTTTCAGCCTTTAGTAACCTATCCGTCTTAAGGTGTAAACCAATGCCCTTCCCGTATCTTTCAATCTTGGGTAGGTCATTACTAACATCCTACAAGTCTCCTATTGGTCTCATTGCAGGATATTATAATTAACAAGAAAAGACGAAATAAGAAAACATACGCGAGTGGTCGACCGACCGGCTACTCCAGTCGGCCGACCACGGCCTCGGTCGACCGACCAGCTATTCCAGTCAGCCGACCGTGGTCCTGCTACAAGTCGGTCTTTCGAATTTTATTTACCTATGCATATTATCCCCTACATCCTAACATATGAAAATTAGCTACTCATGGTTGTTAAGACGAATATGAAAACGAGATTAAACATGGTGAACATAGTAAATAATCTAAACATGCAAGATTCAACAAAACTTGGGATTCTGACTTAACAATTGTAATAAAAACAACAACGATAATAAAGCAAGATTAAAAGAGTAATTACCACAATTGGAATTAGGGCAGAAAGAAACTAACTTTATTGAATGCTTGGGAACTACTGAAAGGTTACAAAACTAAAGTTCTTCTGAGTAAAAACTGGATGCTAAAACTTGACACTTAAAAGATTCGATACTAAAACCCTAACTACAAGATTATCTTATATAGGGCGAAAAAAGTAAGAGTTTCCTAAAGACTCTAATTCTACTTTATTTCCGAAAAAGAATCGTTTGGGCTTCCGCTGTGGTCGGTCGACCTACTATTCGGGTCGGTCGACCGCTCCTTCTGGGCTTCTTCTATTTTTGGCCTTCCTCGAGATTTGGGCTTTATTTAAGAACAGGGTCAGTCGGTCGACCTATAATGTCGGTCGGTCGACCGCTTCCCGAAAATTTCTTCTATTTTCTTCTTATTTTGACTTTGGATACTTTGACTTTGACTCCAGTTGACTTTCCATTTATTCCTTAATTAAGCAAAAGACTTGAGGATACGGATTTGGTGCTAAATCGTCTCTTTTCCGCATAAATCTGCAAAAGTGCATAAAAATACGAAAGTACACAATTTGTGGGAAATAAAGGCTAAAACATAGTAAATGAGCGACCAAATACGTGTAAAATTAGATGTAAAACATCATAAAATAGACACGTATCAAATTCCCCAAACCAAACCCTTGCTTGCCCTCAAGTAAGAAATAGACTCGATCTTAACTAATGGAACGATTTCAATCTCAGAGCGAAATTTACATGTTAGCCTAAACCAATGCTAAGTACAAAATGAGAAAGTATATAAATCATGCAAACGAGTTATGGTGTCGTCAGACTTGCAAAAATAAAGACTATGGAGACTTTATACCATGGACTCTCGCGGTACGCTCGAGACACTCATGAAGCAAAGGGGTGAGTATATGTAGAAGATAGAAAGAAGTATATTGTAATGACACTCACCTAACTGCGACCCATGGAAACATGCCTGCAATCTAACATGAACAGGAATTCTACAACTATGTGTAACAAACTCATTAAGTGACTTGGATACATGCAATTGGGGTTATGAAAGATATGTGAGGTAAAAGGTAAAAGTGGTTAAGATGTTTTTGGAATGTTGGGGTTAATAGCCAAGCTAGTAAAACTGGTTCCCAACAACATATTTCACAACTTTTGATATTAAGAAAGTGCTCTTATGTAGCACAACTCTCACATTAAATATAACAAAGGACTCCCCAATATTTTTGAATGAAGTACGGGAGTGATAACAAATAAAAGGAAGGTATTTTTGGAACGAAATTTGGAATCTGATGATGACAGGTGGTCGGCCGACTTGTATATGTGGTCGGTCGACCTCTTTTCTGTACGTTTTGACTTTTTCCGTTTTCCTTTTCTTTCCTTCTTTTTCTGAATTTTTCTGTTCTTTTTTTTTTTTTTTCCTTTCTTGCTTTCTTTCTTTCTTTTCTCTTTCTTGCTCATGATAGCATACAAACCAAGACGCCTCAAAAAATAAACCAAAGACCACAGATACTAGCTTGGAAAGGTAGGCTAAGTATGGGATGTAGTTTTTTGGGGGAATAAAAAGGCAATTTTGGCTATGTAAGGCTTATGGGTAAATAAGAGAAAGGGGATCCCAAATGCACGTATCAAGATTCACAAAACGAGATAGTAAAACAAGTATATAGCAATTCAAGTTCATGTTTATGCATATTGATGTAACATGTTCCAAGGGGAGTACTACTCACATCCTAGACAACTGGTTTAAGAATGAAACCAGGAATAAGGCTCTAAAACTCAGAATGTATAGTAGACTGCCAAGGTATAAGTCAAGTCTCAAGATATGCAAGTTGACAAAAAACTCGTAGATATGCGAAAGACTCTCATACTAAAACAAGTTGACAAGGCAAGGTAAAGGCATAAACATGTAAGATAGCAAAATCATCCTTGAAATACTATCGTTCCGACTCGACCTATATGCTAAAATAAACGTGCATTTTTTGGAATTTTTTTGAATTTTTTTTTTTTTTTTTTTGGTTTTTTGTATATATAAGGAAAATAAAGAAAAGAACGATGCAAGACAGAAATGCAGTAAACGTGTGACAATATGCAATGCATGTAACACGAAACCATTCCCCAAACCAACCCGCACAATGTCCCCATTGTGCATTAGTCTAAGTAAAGGTTTCAGAAGATTAAAGGAAAGATGCGAAAATAAAACTTAAGGAAAAACTGGAAAGAACTCACTGGATTCTGAAGCGCATGAGAAAAACCTCCCCAAACCAGCGTAAGCTGGAAGGTTTTGGTGGCCAGCAGTGCCACTCAAGTAACCAAGTCAATTTCATGATTTCCAAGGAAGAGAAACGAAAGACCGCAGCAGAGAGCAGGTCGACCGACTGATATTTCTGGTCGACCGACCTCCTGTGAATTACGGAAAATCTTGCGATACAGCAACTCTGGTCGACCGACTGATGTTTCTGGTCGGTCGACCCTCTGTGTCCTGGAGGTCTTCGTTTCTTCGTAAATCCTGAAAAAGCAAGAAAGTACGTGCGCCCAACAATGCGCGAGATGCCAAAAACGATTCTTAAAGTCTTAACTACTCAAACATAAAGGAAAGGATCTAAAACTACGAGCAAACTAAATTAAAAAGTTTCACACAACATAAAATAAATTGTCTTAAAACTGCAACTAAAACAACTATCCGCTAAAGATGCGGAAAATATCCGACCACGGCTTCTGACGACATGCCGTAGTCTCCACGGTTTTTGCTTCAGTAGCAAAACACATCTTCTTTCCGCCGTCGCAAAGCATATGCGACGGTCTCTCTTCTTGAGCTTGCCTCCTCTTCTTCTTCTCCTCCCTATCCACGACGTCTGGATCCTCATCCTCTTCATAGCTTAAGCATCCCATTCCTCCTCTCTGGATGACGACTTCCTTCACCTTGGGTTTCCCCAAGCCAGTTCCTGCAATGGTCATAGTAGAAGTGTCCTCCCTACTGCTCCCAATCTGGGGCGGAGGTGTAAAAACAGATACAGGAACAGGTAATAAAGGTGGAGAAGTAGTGATGACCTCATACTTCTTCTCAGAAGTGATAGCATTACATGTGATGGGGGTCATAGCATCCTTCTTCCTATAAGATAGGCCATAGATAATAGAATGCTTGCCTACTTTGAAGGTTAGAGTCCCAGTGCCTACATCTATAATGGCACCTGCGGTGTGAAGGAAAGGTCTTCCTAGAATTATAGGTATATGGGCATCCTCTGGGATGTCCAAAACTACAAAGTCAACTGGGAAGAAAAACCTGTCAATACGGACAGGGATGTTTTCCAACACCCCTATAGGCTCCATAGATGTGCGATCAGCCATCTGGACTGTCATACTGGTCACTGCAAATTCGGTCATTCCTAGTTTTAAGGCAACGCTTAGGGGCATGACACTTATACTAGCACCTAAGTCGCACAAGGCCTTCTTAACTGGGAAGGTTCCTATATTACAGGGGACAGAAAAACTACCAGGGTCCTCTAGTTTATGAGGGGCAATGACATGAGTTAAAAAACTGGATGACTCTTCAGTGAGGGCCACCGACTCAACCTTTTCTAAAGACCTCTTCCTGGATAAAAGTTGTCTCATAAATTTAAGATAGGAAGGAACTTGTTGAACTAATTCTAAAAATGGGACTTGAACATTTAATGAACGAATCACATCCTTAAATTTGTCAAAAGATACCTGATCCTTTGAAGGCACGAGTCTTTCTGGAAAAGGTGCAGCTGAGGACTCAGTATTTGCAGCCCGTTTTAGAAACCTGGGGGTCTTGTCACCCCGGAAGAGAAAATCCCGCAAGTTATTTGGCAAATCTGGACGAAAGGGAACTTCGGGTTCTGCTTCAGTGGTCGGTCGACCAGAATCTTCGGTCGGTCGACCAGTCTCCTGTTCAGGCAAAATTTTCGGGTCCTGATCTGTGGTCGGTCGACCAGAAACTTCGGTCGGTCGACCGCCTTCGCTGCTACTCGCCTGTTTTTCTTTCTCAGCCCCCACCTTGGTCCACTTCTTAAGGTTACGACGTTTAGAGTCTCCTTTTTCTGGTCCGGCTTGGTCGGAAGTTGACCCGGAGCCCTAGTATCATTCTTGCTCGCAATTTGAGCAATCTGGGACTCTAACATCTTCATTCCTGCCTCTCTAGCCTGTGACTCCTTCTGTACCAACCCAATAAGATTTTGGATAAGAGCATCTGTGTTGGGTGGTGGATTAGAAGGTGGTTGAGGGTTGAAAGGTGGTCTTTGGAAATTTTGTTTATGTGGGGGTACATAGGTGGAATTTTGCTGAGGTTGCATGTGCTGTGGGTTCTGAACATTCTGGCTTGTCCACCTTAAGTTGGGATGGACATTATTGTTATTTGGGTCATAGAAATTGTTCCCACGGTAATGCTGAAAAGCGGCACATGTTTCATTGGATGAAGTACAGAATTTTGACACATGCCCTTCTCCACCACACCTCTCACAAGCAAAGGGTCCGTCCTGAACGGCGTTCACTTGGTAAATTCCTCCCTTGCTTCCACTCCCTAGATCGAGCTTTCCTGCAGCCTCAAATTTTTCTAACTTGGCTGTCAAGGCCTCTATTGCTGACAGGTTGTACTCATTTTTCCTCTGATTTCCTCTGGAAGTACCATGCTCAGCACGGTGCACAGCAACATCTTCTATTAACTTGAGACCCTTAGTCTCTCCTGAATTATCTTGGAATCTCCCATTAGCTGCCGCATCTAGATAGGCCCTGTTGTCATCGTAGAGGCCATTGTAGAACTGGTTGCAAAGAAACCATTGTTCGAATCCGTGATGTGGTATGGATCGAACAAGTCTCTTGAACCTGTCCCACGCCTCGCTAAAATCTTCATTGGGACCTTGCTTGAAATTTGTAATCTGCGCTCTTAAAGCATTAGTCTTTGACGCGGAATAATATTTCCTGTAGAATGCTAAGGCTAAGGTGTTCCAATCTGTGACTCCCGCAGCAGTGCGGTCAAGATCTCTGTACCACTCTCTCGCAGAGTCCCTAAGGGAGAAGATAAACATGGTTTGTTTAATCTGATCCTGCGTCACTCCTTCTGGGGGTGCTATAGAGCATATGTAATCTGTGAAGATTTCAATATGCTTAGCAGCATCCTCATTGGCCGAGCCTCCAAATTGGTTTCTTTCAACCATAGTTATATAGGCAGGCTTGGCCTCGAATGGCTTCCCAGTACCTGCAGGTAAAGTGAACCCTTTGTATAGGTCCTTTGCCTGGGGCATGGAGTGACTGGCAATAGTAGCTTCTTCTGTCATGTTTTCTTCCTCTTTTGGGAAAACTGGAAAGTAGGTAAAAGGTGGTGTTTTTGGTGAAAGTGGATTGATGGGTGAATTTGGTTGTGAAGGTGGTGTTTTTGGTGAAGGTGATGGTAGTTCGAATAAGTCTTCTTGAAATAAGGAAGATGGTGAGCCTCCTTCCTGATTTGCTAGAAGTTGCTTTCTTCTTTCTCTAAGAGTCCTCTCAATTTCGAGGTCAAGTGGTAGGAGTTCTCCTTGAACTGACCTGCGCATAAGATGGAAACTACAAGAAAAAAGTGAGAAGGTTTAAGGAACAAAAAGTTCCTTAAACAGAGAGAAACAAAAACAATAAACAATAAACACTGGCGTCACCTCCCCGGCAACGGCGCCAAAATTTGATGCCCGTCGTTGAGGGTACCAAAGATAAATTTATATTTCCTAACTTAAAAAATAGATAGTGAAAGTCAGGGTCGAACCACAAGGAGGTGGGGAATGTTTATTGTTTGATGTGAATGTTTAAAGTAACAATTTTGGGGGTTTGATTGGTTGATTACTATATCTAAGGCAAAGATTAAAATAAAACAAGAAAATAAAGATGAGATTAAAACTATATAAAAGGGGATGCTAGGATGTTTGGGTAATAAATAGCTAAGGTAAAATAAATCCTAAGGTCAACATGTATTGCAGTCGTGTAAGGGGGTGTAACATATCTTTTTAAGTCTATGCTACCTAATAGCTCCTTTCGGCCTATGCTATTAGTTCCTAGGTCTCACAATTATTGGGTGTCAACAATAAGGGTGATTCCTAAATCCCAGGTCACATACCTTTCAGCCTTTAGTAACCTATCCGTCTTAAGGTGTAAACCAATGCCCTTCCCGTATCTTTCAATCTTGGGTAGGTCATTACTAACATCCTACAAGTCTCCTATTGGTCTCATTGCAGGATATTATAATTAACAAGAAAAGACGAAATAAGAAAACATACGCGAGTGGTCGACCGACCGGCTACTCCAGTCGGCCGACCACGGCCTCGGTCTACCGACCAGCTATTCCAGTCGGCCGACCGTGGTCCTGCTACAAGTCGGTCTTTCGAATTTTATTTACCTATGCATATTATCCCCTACATCCTAACATATGAAAATTAGCTACTCATGGTTGTTAAGACGAATATGAAAACGGGATTAAACATGGTGAACATAGTAAATAATCTAAACATGCAAGATTCAACAAAACTTGGGATTCTGACTTAACAATTGTAATAAAAACAACAACGATAATAAAGCAAGATTAAAAGAGTAATTACCACAATTGGAATTAGGGCAGAAAGAAACTAACTTTATTGAATGCTTGGGAACTACTGAAAGGTTACAAAACTAAAGTTCTTCTGAGTAAAAACTGGATGCTAAAACTTGACACTTAAAAGATTCGATACCAAAACCCTAACTACAAGATTATCTTATATAGGGCGAAAAAAGTAAGAGTTTCCTAAAGACTCTAATTCTACTTTATTTCCGAAAAAGAATCGTTTGGGCTTCCGCTGTGGTCGGTCGACCTACTATTCGGGTCGGTCGACCGCTCCTTCTGGGCTTCTTCTATTTTTGGCCTTCCTCGAGATTTGGGCTTTATTTAAGAACAGGGTCAGTCGGTCGACCTATAATGTCGGTCGGTCGACCGCTTCCCGAAAATTTCTTTTATTTTCTTCTTATTTTGACTTTGGATACTTTGACTTTGACTCCAGTTGACTTTCCATTTATTCCTTAATTAAGCAAAAGACTTGAGGATACGGATTTGGTGCTAAATCGTCTCTTTTCCGCATAAATCTGCAAAAGTGCATAAAAATACGAAAGTACACAATTTGTGGGAAATAAAGGCTAAAACATAGTAAATGAGCGACCAAATACGTGTAAAATTAGATGTAAAACATCATAAAATAGACACGTATCAACTTAGACTTGGGTGGTGTAGTATTTGCGCTCAAAATTTGGAGGCATTATCTGTATGGAGCGACTTTTAAGGTGTTCTCAGACCATAATTAAGAGTCTGAAGTAACTTTTAGAAAGTGACGAACCTAAAACCTACAAAGCAGTTATTACAGTTCTGACTCTAAGCTATGGCTCAACGCCATGCAATCCGAAATAGATTCCATGTATGACAATCAGGTATGAGACCTGGTTGAATTACCTAAAGATGTCCGACCTCTTTAGTGTAAGTGGATTTTTAAGATTAAAATCGGCATGGATGTACATAAAGATTTCTACAAAGCTAGACTGGTGGCGAAAGGGTTCACCCAGGTTCATGGTTAACACTATGACGAGACCTTTGCACCAGTTGCTATGCTGAGATCTGTCCGGATAATGTTAGCGATTGCTGCATTTCATGATTACGAGATATGGCAAATGGATGTCAAGACCGACTTCCTGAATGGGTTTTTAGAAGAGGAAGTGTACATGACACAACCTGAAGGTTTTGTGGATCCTAAAAATCGTAACAAAGTATGCAAGCTTAAGAGATCCATTTATGGTCTTTAGCAAGCATCAAGGAGTTGGAATCATCATTTTGATCATGTTATTAAACAGAATGGTTTTTCTCGAAGTGTTGAGGAACTGTGTTTATACACGAAATTTAGTGGAAGTAAAGTTGTTTTCTTACTTTTATATGTGGACGACATACTAGTCATTGGGAATGATATAGATATGTTTACTTCTGTTAAGAAGTGGTTAGGAAACCACTTCCAAATGAAATATTTAGGAGAAGCACATCGCATCTTGGGTATCCAGATCTATAGATATAGAACCAATGGGATATTAGCATTGAGTCAAGAAACTTATATTTATAAAATTCTTGATCGATTCAATATGAAAAACTCTAAGAAAGGTTTTCTTCCTATAGGTGGTGGGATTACCTTGAGTAAATCACAGTGTTCTATGAGAAGTCGTTATCAGAATCATCCAGGTGAGAGTCACTCGATAGCCGTCAAGAATATTCTTAAGTACTTGAGAAGGACTAAAGATTCATTCTTAGTGTTTGGAGGAGAATCTGAGTTACATGTAAGAGGTTATACGGATGCCAGTTTCCAAACAGATAGCGATGATTTAAAATTCCAGGCTGGTTTTGTCTATATGATGAACGGAAGTGCAGTTTGCTGGAGGAGTTTTAAGGAGTTTGTGACTGCTGATTGTACAACGGGAGCTGAGTACATTGCAGCATCTGAGGCTGCTAAGGAAGTTGTTTGGATTAGGCAATTTTTGGAGGGACCGAGAGTAGTTCCGACCGCCGAGGATCCTATCACTTTATATTGTGATAACAGTGGGGCAATTTTTCAAGCTAAAGAGTCCAAGTCTAGTAACAAGTCTAGACATGTACATAGGAAATTTCATGTAATTAGAGATCTAATTGAAAGGAAGGAAATTATAGTCTGTAAGGTTAGGACAGTTGAAAACATCGCTGATCCTTTAACTAAACCATTGTCTCAAGCGAAACATCACTACTACAAAATTAGGCTTAGAGAACTGTTGAAATTAACTTTAGAGAACGCCTTAGAGGCGTTCTCCAACTCAGTGTTCTCTAAAACTTAGAGAACAGCTATAAGAAGTGTTTTGTATTCACAATCATAGAGAACGGTTAAAATCAGTTTTAGAGAACACCTGATAAGCATTCTCTTTTCTTAGGAAAAAAGAACGGTTGGGTAAGCCACCAGTTCTCTATTCGTTTTATTTTTTTCAAAAAAAAAAAATCTTATACGTATTTTACAAATGGAGAAATACTGAAAATTCAAACAATGACACAAAACACGAGAAAGTAGTCACTTTTATTACATCAAAAGGGGCATACACCGTACCATTAATCACCATCCAAAACACCATACATTCTAAAATACATACGCTCTATACAAGCTTCTAATTTACAAATGAGAAATTAAACAACCTAAGATACCTCTATGATTAATAGTTGCACAACCTATTTGGACGGACGAGTACTGAATAAGAAAATGTGAGAATTGAGAGAAGAAAGGTCTCCATGACCAGCGGCTGTAGATCTTCCTTTTTGGACTTCGGTTTCAGTCAAAAGATACACATGAGCTAGCCTGGCACTTTAAACAAAGATTGAAAGAGAGCTGATTCTCACTTAGCTCAACGAATCGCAAGGAAAGCCTCTCTCTTTCTGTTCCAGTTCTATGGCTGCGCTATAGAAAAAGTAGTTGTATCCGAATAGACCGAGTTTGAAGCCCTCTTTCGCCTTTCTTTAGTGGTCGGCTTGCTCTACTTTACTTAACGAGCTATATCTATTAGAAAAGGATAAGGATTTCATAATATACGGATATAGAGAGTTAATATCATAATAATAAAACACCAGCATACTGTTTCTGGTGAACTCCAACCAATAGTTAGATGACTCGGATCCATCCATTGGCTTGGCTTCTACACTCTTGTTCATGCTCTCCTGCTGTCCACCTGTTGAATTGCGATAAATAGGTCATATAGAACTCTTAACTCATAAAAGAACTACAGAAAACATTGTTTGACACGAAACAACCAGTTAAAAGTTGACCAACAGTTAGTTAGGAATCGACTAACATACTTTTGACAAGCATTTATATAGCAGGGTGGCTATGCAGTTGCTAAATTACCTTAACTAAAGTCGCTGCACCTGGAGTATCTGATTCTGCCGATAAGACGATAATGTAGGCTCGCGTATAATTCAAGACTATCAAATATAGTAAGTCTGATCCTGCGACAATCAATAAACTAAAACGAACAGAGACATTCATACAACGCCACAAACAAACGATTTTCATTGATAATATAAATCATATGAAACTTTCGAATCTTAACTATAAAGCCTTAACATTCAAGTGAAACCAAAAATGCTACAATCAATAAGCTAATCCAAACAGATAAATTCACACATTACCATACACAGATAAATTCCATAGATAATCATTGTCATAAAGAACCTTCAAATGCTCAATTACATATCTAAGCAACAAAATTCAGTGCTTAACCACAATTACAAAATTCAAATGTTGAGTTACAACCACAACAGCAAAATTCATCACAGAAACATCAATTACATGAAATCAACATGAACAAAACAATGCAAATGTTCATAATCTGAGAAGACATGTCTTTAAATAAGATTCAAAATGGTAGAAAAAGAATATACGGCCAACCACATGAAAGGTCATGAGGTGGGATGTGATTCTTGACTATTCGCAGTAACCATCTAAACAGATGACAAACATAAGAACTTTAATGTGACGTAGAAATGGAAAGTAACGGTTACCTGGGAATATGCTATAGAAAGCCACCCAACAAGGCCGAGTACATCTCTAAGGTCAATAGTCTGCAACAGATGAAGCAAATATGTGAGCATCTTAATTTGCTTACTCACAAGTCACAAGTTATGCTACAGTGAAAGAGCTTACAGCCCTGCGACCGAAATAGTCTGTTATTCTGCCACAAAAAAACGAGCCAAATAATCCCACAATGGACAATGCTGACCTAAATAGCAAATACTTTAGGGATCAGCATTCAATAAGTAAATATTGAGAATGACAAGGCAATGTCCGATCCATATATTAAAAGATTCTCTTTGGTCGGAAAAAGCTAGCCCGTCCTACAACAAAAGTAAGAGCTAAGAAAGATAGACACGGACTAAACATGTTGTTCCATAAGATGCAAAATAAAGATAAACTTAACGTAGGTACAGTACAGCTGCAGATACGTCAAATAAAGTTGTCTTGCTGCGTGCGAAGTATTACAAATAGACCACTGGAGCACTCCTTATTTGTCTCATGAAGCACTCTCGGCATGTCTTATGTATAAGTCCCTGTGAGGGGCATTACTTTGTATAAATACCAACTGCCGCTTCCTCAATAGCAAAAAAAGGGTAAGTGAATATGACAGAGTAGAACATATTGGTTGAGAAAAGGCTGAAGCTTCAGCTGACACATAATTTGGCACCGGTAGAACAACTGTTGTACCTAGCTTATTCAACAACTTTGAGCTATACAGAACTCATTTATCAGGTTCTTAACTTACTTCTATTGGCGGTAGAATTTCCGTGTCTTAACCCCTCCCATATCTACTGCTAGTACTAGCTATTCCTTGCCCAACTAAAATCATGTCAGAATTCTACTAAACTAATTAGTCTTTTATCGGAAGAATGGGTAGTTGTTTCATAAGAGCTTTCTTTCTCTGGTTAATCCATAGAAAAGGCTGAAGCTTCATTCAATAAGATCCTATTTTTTTGGAAGACAGTAAAATAGTAACTCCCAGCTCTTGCTAAGGCGCAATACATCTGATGTCTAGCTATACTATAGGAATACCAGAGGAATCCCACTTCAAAGACATGCAACTCTTTTTAAAAAAAGTTCTAAAGCGTGAGATGGACTTAGCTCACGAGCGGCGGTAAGAGGTCTCCGCCAACGCCTTACCTAGTAATCGTAACCGTACTCAACTGTCATCTTTATTAAGGAAAGCAGAATTTGATGCTTCGCGAACGTCTTGGTTTGGCTCACCATCTAGGATGTCAAAACGCGGCTCATAAGAGCAAGTGCAATGGTGAGCTAATGCACTATTAGCTTGAATGGCCACATCATATATTTTAAGCTATATCATTTTAAGCAACAATTGCAAACAATGGTTTCAAGCTAGCTTAAATGTTCCCACATGAAAAAAAAAATCCAGCTTTTTTTTTTAAATAATTATTTTTTATAAAAACTTTAATTTGATAGTTTGAAATTTTGGAAAGGTCCGTTAGAGCTAGTAGCTTAATGGAGCTACTAGCTTGATCTAAGCTAATCCAAAAGTAGAGTACAATGGTTTGGCTACTAGCTTATAACTTTTCATATTTGCAAGTAAGCCCCTTAGCTAAACCATTGCACTTACTCTAAGAAGCGTGCGTAATCCCCGGAATATAAATTAGTCTCGGCTTGCTGCTTCCTTCTTTTTTTAAAAAGAAAGGATATGATTCTGTGATCCACCAATCCTGGCATTTTCCCTGTGAAATCAAGATGTAACAGGTCTGAAAGAACAAGACAATCCCCAATTATACCCAGTTTCATCGACTTTCCTTGTTCATTGTAAAATCACTAATTTTTTAGGGTTTATTGGAGTAAAAACGTCAAATAGGAAAACCAACCTGAAATTTTCAAAGAAACATGTAAGTTTCTCGATTTATAACCGTAATTCTGATTCATACATACCTTAATTTTGATTGATCGGTGAAGGATGTGGAGTAGTTGCAGCTATGATGAGGGTGTGGTGGCCGACCGTAATTCTTATTCTGAATCATACATAGAGTTTGTCAAAATTAGGGGTAAAAGGAAGGCTTTGTAGTTGGGAGTAGTTAATTATATTGTTATTAATTAGGGGGCGTTTGGTTAGAGAAAGGGAAAGGGAAAGGTAATAGGAAAGGGTAATAGAAGGAAAGGAAAGGGATTACCTAAACTTAATTGGTTGTTTGGTTACACCAAGAAAGGGAACTAGTGGTCCACTCACACTCACTCCCAACCACTAACACACGTCACCACAAACAACCACCTATCTACTAGCGATGGTGATGGTGTCATGGCAGTGGCGGCGGTGGTGGTGGTGTCATGGCGGTGGCGGTGGACGGTGGTGAGGGTGTCATAGCAGCGGTGGTGGCGGCGACTGTGGCGGTGGTCACGTCAGTGGTGGTGGTGGGGTGTCATGGCGGTGGTGGCGATGGTGGTGGTAGAGATGTCATGGCGGTGATAGCGGTGGTCACGACGGTGATGGTGATGGGGTGTCATGGTAGTGATGATGGTGGGGGTGTCACGACGATGGTGGTGGTGGTAGTGGTAGAGGTGGTGGCGGTGGTAGTGGTAGGGGTGGCGGTGGCGGTGGCGATGGCGTCATGGTGGTGGTTATTGTGGTGGTAGTTGCAAGTATGGTGGTAGGTGAAGAAGTGGTTGAAGGGTAACAAGGGTAATGAAATCTCATACCCTAGGGGGGTCGGGGTATGGAATTAGATGGATTGCGGGGTAAGGAAGGGAGTTGCATTCCCTTTGTTTGTGTCAAACAAACACCAACAAAGGGAATGACTAACTTTGTTTCCCTTTCTTATAGACCCCCAACCAAATGCCCCCTTAATTTATTTTATTTAATTATGATTAGAGAGCTCTCAAATTGAATAAGCGTTTTCTATTTTTTTATAAAACGCTTTAAGAAGATGATTGTTCTCTATTATAAAAATATAGAAAACACCTAAGTCGGATAAGCGTTTTTTTTCCTTCTAGAGAACGCTCATTTAACTTGACCGTTCTCTATTAAGTGTTACCTAATGTCATATTTGTAGTAGTGATGATAGTCATATAGTTTCTATGGGGTTTAGACGAATGACATAACTGTTGTAAATTATACGATATGTAATAATTTTAATATTGTACCAATTATTTCATATATGATAATTACATTTATCGTTGCATTTAGTTGTTGTCTGCATTTATATACTTTGTTTTTATCCAAATAGGTTTTAATGACAACGTCGAACCCTATTAAGTGAACTGGATTAACATTATATTTTGTCCCTAGTTACTTAATGAGGTGACGTCTCAGAGTGACTAGATTGTAAGGCGATACATGACTAGTTCGACAGTCATATGGCCATAGAGATGGCTGGTCGATTACATAGGCAGAATGTAGAGACGTTTTGTCGGACAGTGACCGTTTATGGAGTCTTCTATGTAGCCTGGTCGTGGCGAGGAATTCTATTTATTCCTTCGAGTCGATTCTTTTGACTGGCAACTATTTGTCTGAGTTAGTACAATTGTCGATTGACTTTAGTTTTTACTTAAGGTCGTGCCATAACAGGAGGATAATGGGCATCTTCTGGGTCATGGTGATCTGTGATTGAACAAAGAAAATAGGTCAACGTGATTGTCCACTTATGTCAAATTTTTATCTCAAGGCCGCTCGAGAAGAGGTGACTGAAAATGTGTGGCCACGCTCAGATAAGGTCTATAGTAGATAATCCGGTCAGACATACATTCTCCTGATCGAGAAAACCACTTTATGATGCGATCACGTGCAGGAACGACCTGGAAGACATCTTGCATTGAGTGGGAGATAACTTTGGACAATATAATCGGTGGCGCACACTTATGTCAGACAAGTGGGAGATTGTTGGAGTAGTGTCCTCCACAATAGTGCGTCTACATAATAAATCTCGTAGAAGGAATATGTTATGGATTTATTTTACATATATTTCAGCTGGTCAACGTTAATCGGTAATGATTGGCTGCTAGAGTTTGACATTAATGTCATGTGATAGCGGTTACCAGATGATCTTTTTAGGTCACACCTATAGAATTATACCCAAATGAAAAAACTAATTATTTGTATTAGATACAAATTAATTAAATCCTTGTATGAGTTGACATTTAACAAGTCATGTGAATATATATATTATTTGATGACGGGTTACGAACTCGGGCCAAGTGAATTTATTATTTAAATATTTGATAATTAATTAAGAAATTCATTAATTAATACTTAATTAATACGAGTTGTGTATATAAGTTTTGAGGTAAAGGTTATTAGTTATTTAAATTTACAAGAGGTTGTAAAATTAGCTAAATGGGGTAGTATTGACATATTTGTGGAGAATCAAACGTGTATTCGCCCTTTAAATGCAGCATTATAATGAAAATTACAGTCGTGAATATCGTCATAAGATTAAAAAGCATAAGAAAAGAAGTACAACCTTTGGTCCTTGTGCGAAAGGCCTAAGAACAGGAATTAACACAAATTCCCTCCTATAACTTGCACCCAAGACTTAGATTGAGACGAGATCGCGTGTGCTAGAAATCCTCTCCAACTGCCTTGCAATATCGGGAGAGCCTTTTGAGTTTTAGATGTGAGATCTGGGTTATAGGAGAAGAGTGCTCTCAAACCCTAATTTTCTTGAGAATTATTTTAACAGTGCAACAAGAGTCGTCTACATAAGGAGAAGGACTCTCCTTATGTAGCCTCTTGTTTCGGCCGAAATAGGGTTTGGGTAGGAGTGGGCTTTCCACTCTTACCTTATCCCAATGCGTGAGGCCTAAGAACAGGAATTAACACAAATTCCCTCCTATAACTTGCACCCAAGACTTAGATTGAGACGAGGCCGCGTGTGCTAGAAATCCTCTCCAACTGCCTTGCAATATCGGGAGAGCCTTTTGAGTTTTAGATGTGAGATCTGGGTTATAGGAGAAGAGTGCTCTCAAACCCTAATTTTCTTGAGAATTATTTTAACAGTGCAACAAGAGTCGTCTACATAAGGAGAAGGACTCTCCTTATGTAGCCTCTTGTTTCGGCCGAAATAGGGTTTGGGTAGGAGTGGGCTTTCCACTCTTACCTTTTCCCAATGCGTGATTCGACCCAATTGCTTAAATATAATTCGCGGGTTTATAATTATAAATCGTAACATGTTATCAGATATTAATACAGTCGATATATTAATAACGGTCTGATAAAATACGATATTGTATAATTGCCCAAATTAATATAACTGTTTATATTAATACGCGAATACAACATTTAATTAAATATAACCGTTTATATTTAATTTACGAATTAATCTTGTAATCCGTATTAGCTAAAATTATTTAATCCGTATTAAATAATAATCTCAACATCTTATTGACTAATTTAATAGTCAATACCTCTGACTAACTGTTTAGTCATATCCGGCAAAATGTGACTGTATTTTCATACCTTCACATCTCTCAAACGTGTCCTATAGGTGTGACGTATAGGGACCAGTTGATCACCGCCATCCGTATGACAATAACGTCAAACTTATCTAGCAAGCCAACCGTTATTGATAAACGTGGATCAACTGGTAATAATACAAAAGTATGCCCTTGTGATCCTTAAAGAGATTTAATAAGTCATTGTACTTAATTGTCAAGGACACCAGCCCCAACAATCTCCCACTTGTCCGTACAAGGGTATGTGCAATGACGTTATCACACTACATGTGGAGGACACAAGCTCCAACAAACTCCCACTTGTCCGTACAAGTGTAGGTGCGATAACCGATTCTCATATCCTTTTAAAATTTCTCCCACTCAATGTAAGACAATTTGCAAATCCGCATTCGCAAAGGTCGTATCTCACAAGCGATCTGTATCAAGAGTGGTTTCCCCGACTAGAGAGTAACTTAACTGATAAAACGAATCTGTATTCGAGCATGGCCATGCATTTCAGTTACTACTCCTCGAGTGGCCCTGAGAAAAGATAAAATCCTGATAAGGGTTTGGATATTTCCCTCAACTCGAATCCTACCGATATCGCCCAGCATGAAATAACCCAGAAAAAATCCTCTTGGCCCCTGTTACGGTGACCGTGGGAAAGAAACCAAAGTTACCCAAAATCTGTCTTAATCTCAAGAAACAGTTGAAAGTCAAAAGACTCGACTCTAAGGAACACTATGGAGGTCCTATCCACGACCTGGCACCCAATGTTATAAAACATTTAGGACTCCATAACGCTCTCACGGGGTGTCCTACGAGATATCCGTATAACTCGCCTTTGTGATTGGTCAGTCAGCCGCGTGACTTATGGCTCGTTGAACCCACCATCAACCAACGTCACAAAATGATTACCTGAGTTATCAGCTCAAGTGGGTAATCAAGGACGAAAAAGGATGTAATGTTAATCAGTTCACTTTGTGGTGTTCAAAATTGGCGTACAATTCCACATGAGAAACAAAACATTATATATCATAACAATAAGGTTGAATAGAGTACACGAGAAAATGAATTATTACATGAATTCATAAAAGAGTACTACAACTTAGGAACACATCCAATTCCCATGGAATGAATGTGCCCTTCATGCTTATCACGTGGTAATGCTTTTGTGAGAGGATCAGCTATGTTGTCATCCGTAGCGATCTTATCAATGAAAATCTCCTTTTGCTCCACGTAATCTCTGATTAGATGAGCTTTCCGTTGTACATGTCTAGCCTTGCTGCTAGACTTATGCTCCTTAGCTTGGAAGATGGCACCGCTATTGTCACAATAGACGGTGATTGGGTCATTCGAACTAGGCACTACAGATAGTCCTTGTAAGAATTGACGCATCCATATTGCTTCCTTAGCTGCTTCTGAGGCGGCATAGTACTCGGACTCAGTCGTAGAATCTGCTGTAACACTCTGTTTAGAACTTTTCCAGCTGACAGCAGCGCCATTAAGAGTAAAAACGAATCCAGACTGAGATTTCGAGTCATCTCGATCCGTTTGGAAGCTAGCATCTGCGTAACCCGTGCCGCAGAGCGTCGAGTCGCCTCCGTAAGTCAATCCCCAATCTTTAGTCCTCCGTAGGTACTTAAGAATGTTTTTCACGGCCATCCAGTGTGGTTCACCTGGATGAGCTTGGAATCGACTAGTCATACTCAATGCATATGCAACGTCTGGACGTGTGCATATCATGGCATACATGATCGATCCTATTGCCGAAGCATAAGGAATCCGACTCATGCGCTCTTTCTCTTCCACTGACTTAGCTTCTTGAGACTTGCTCAAGTGAAGCCCAGGAGTCATAGGAAGGAACCCCTTCTTGGAGTTCGTCATGCTGAATCTCTCCAGAATCTTCTCTATATAAGACTCCTGACTGAGAGACAACATCCGTCGTGATCTATCCCTGTAGATACGGATGCCCAAAATTCTTTGTGCCTCTCCCAGATCTTTCATCTGGAAATGGTTTTTCAACCATGCTTTAACCGAAGATAAGAGAGGTATGTCATTCCCAATCAAGAGTATGTCGTCGACATACAGTACTAGGAATACAATCTTGCTCCCACTCGACTTGATATAGAGACATGGTTCCTCGACTGATCGAATGAACCCATTCTCTTTTATCACTTGGTCGAAGCGATGATTCCAACTCCGCGATGCTTGCTTAAGTCCATAGATGGAACGCTTAAGCTTGCAAACTTTCTTAGGATGTGCTGGATCGATAAAACCCTCGGGTTGTACCATGTACAACTCTTCCTCCAAATAACTGTTTAAGAAGGCGGTTTTAACGTCCATTTGCCATATTTCATAGTCATGAAATGCGGCGATCGCTAAGATAATCCGAATGGAACGTAGCATGACTACGGGTGCAAAGATCTCATCATAGTGCAAGCCTGGCACTTGAGTGAAACCTTTAGAAACTAGTCTAGCCTTGTGGATATCTTGTTGTCCTTCCACGGCATGCTTTATCTTGTAAAGCCATTTGCATTGAAGGGGACGTACCTTTGCAGGTAGGTCCACAAGATCCCACACGTTGTTCTCATACATGGAGTCCATCTCGGATTGCATGGCTTCTAGCCATAGCTTTGAGTCAGAACTAGTCATGGCACCTTTATAGGTTTTGGGTTCATTACCCTCTAGGAGTAAGACGTCATCTGTATCATGTTCCTCGACCATACCAATGTATCTGTCCGGTGGAATAGAGACTCTTCCCGACCTCCTAGGTTCCTCAGGAATATCTACCGCAGCCTCGGTTGAAGGAACAGTTTCCTCCAATGGTTGCTCGGTAGTTGGTTCTTGAACCTCCGATAACTCGAAGGTTCTATTACTCGACTTGTTCTCGAGAAATTCTTTCTCTAAGAACGTCGCACTAGCCGCAACAAAAACACGTTGTTCGGTAGGCGAGTAGAAGTAATGACCAAAAGTTCCCTTTGGATAGCCTATAAAGTATGTTTTGACCGATCGCGGGCCGAGCTTATCCTCGTGTCTCCACTTGACATAAGCCTCGCAGCCCCAAACCCAAATAAAGGACAAGTTAGAGACCGTTCCCTTCCATAATTCGTATGGAGTCTTGCCAACAGCTTTAGACGGACTTCGGTTAAGTATTAGAGCGGCCGACAAAAGAGCATAGCCCCACAATGAATCAGGCACGACGGTGTGACTCATCATGGATCGAACCATATCAAGTAAAGTTCGATTTCTCCGTTCGGACACACCATTTAATTGTGGTGTTCCAGGTGGAGTCAACTGTAGCACGATCCCACAGTCTTTAAGGTGTTGATCAAACTCGTGTGAAAGATACTCACCACCACGATCCGAACGTAGTGCTTTAATCTTTCTTCCCAGCTGGTTCTGTACCCGATTCTGGTATTCTTTGAACTTGTCAAAGGATTCACTTTTATGCTTCATTAAGTAGACATAGCCATATCTACTTAAATCATCCGTGAAAGTGATGAAATACCTATAGCCTTCTCGTGCGTTGATCGACATAGGGCCACATACGTCCGTATGTATGAGTCCTAATAGGTCGGCAGCGCGCATTCCGACACCTTTGAAGGAAATACGAGTCATCTTGCCGATGAGACATGATTCACACGTGCCATATGATTCGAAATCAAAGGGCGATATAGCTCCATTCTGTATGAGCTGTTTTACGCGTTTCTCATTTATGTGTCCCATACGACAATGCCATAGGTAAGTTTGATCTTTGTCACCTACCTTTAATCTTTTATTATTCACATGTAATATCTCGGTAGTTTGATCTAAAACATAAATTCCATTCATGGAAATTGCCTTGCCATATATCATATTGTGTAAGGAGAAAATACAGCTATTATTCTCTATTACAAATGAAAAGCCGAGTTTGTCAAGTGCAGAAACTGAAATAATGTTTTTGGATAAACTAGGAACATAATAACAGTTATATAAAAATAACTCGAATCCACTTGGAAGCTGGATCACGTATGTTCCCTTCGAGACTGCAGCAACGCGTGCTCCATTCCCGACTCGCAGGTCCACCTCACCCTTGGTTAGGGGTTCTTGGTTTCGGAGGCCCTGCACATGATTACATAGATGAGAACCACAACCAGTATCAAGTACCCAAGTTCCGCAACTTGCGTGGTTAATCTCAATCATGTGAATAAAAGAAGAAGAAGACATACCAACAGGAGTAACACGGCCTGCCTTAATGTCCTCGCGATACACGGGGCATGAGCGCCTCCAATGCCCAGTCTTGTGGCAATGGTGACATTCCATGCTTGTATCCTTGCTCTTTATCTTGCCTTGTGAGTTGCTCGACTCACCTGGCCCACTCTTAGCAAATCCTGGTTTCTTGAACCTGGGCTTACCTACTGCTAGGTCGCCCTGAGCTTTAGCCTTCCCTTTACCCTTTCCCTTACTGGAGATCATGAGAACGTCCTGCTTCATGCTCCCACTTAACTTTAGATCCTTCTCAGTCTGTACGAGAAGGGAGTGGAGCTCATGAGGAGTCTTCTTCATGTCGTTCATGTAATAGTTGGCCCTAAAGAGGGCGAACCCATCATGAAGCGAATGAAGCATACGATCAACGATTATGTTCTCACTGATCTTGCAGTTTAGGGCCTCCAGTTTCTCGATATTCTCAATCATGTGAAGAATATGTGGGCTAACAGCTTGGCCCTTCTGGAGTTTCGCCTCAAAGAAGCGACAGGTATGCTCATAAGAAACGATTCTCGGAGCCTTGGAGAATTCGTTAGTGAGCGTGGTGAAAATCTTTTTTGCACCATGGGTTATGAAGCGTCTTTGCAAATTTGATTCCATTGCATAGATGAGTACGTTCTTTATCGCACCCGCTTCCATGACGAAGTCGCTTTGAGCGCGAACATCGTTGGCTCTAGCTCCAGTTCCTGGGTGTGCCGGAATTGGCTCAGTTAAATACTTAAGCTTTCCGTCAGCAATGGCAGCATTCCGTAGTGCTGCCTCCCAGTCAGAGAAGTTTGACCCATGATTCCTCAGTCTAGTTGACTGATTCATGGAGTCCATGAAGGCTTTTAGCCAGGATTCACGTGCTAGCTTGGCACTTGGCATTGGGTCTTCACCAGCCATTATAGTTATACAGTAGTTTTAATGAACGTGTTCTACACTGAAAAAGAAGATAAAACAAAACCATATAAGCAACTTATTGTTGTGATTTAAGTCTATATTAAATTGAATTTAAACTCGTAGACTCATGCATTTATATAATTGATCTCCCTCAAGAATTATATAAATGATCCCAAGACTCAATTTCCGTATGTTGATAAGCCCACAGTTTGGCTAATTCCAATCGTTGGAACTCTTGGTCGATAGATTTCCGTATATCCTATCTATTAGTCCATCTCAGTCACTAGAATATTATCGAGTGACCATGATGTTGAGATAAAATAAATCATCTGTTCCCACTTACCCGACGTAGAAGGGGTCATATTATGCCTACCGACGAAGAAGGGATTCATGGGAGGCTGATTTATAAAGACTAATCTCAATTTTTGGTTATACGAGGAAGACCCCATCAACTTTTATTTAACCATATTTAAGTGAACTAAAAACTAGCATATGCGTGAATGAATTAAATAAAGTGATGGCTTTGCAATTGACATGTGACATCTGTATTGTCACAGAAAACTAACGCGTAACCTCTACATGAGTCAGTTTTCAGGCATGATATAGGTGGTTTGGTTTTAGGCGGAATATGATGCAAGCTATTATCGATGAAAGCATAAAGATAAATGCAATAAACGTAAATAAAAGTCCTAGTGTGGCCTATCCTACCAAAATAAACATAAAACAACTTGGAATCCACCGTTGGACCCTAGAAGCTTGTCTTGATGTTCCATCTTGGTCCTTGCAGCGGGAGTGAGCATCCGGTCTCCGTCTTGTCTTTGGTCTTCACAAAATTACTAATTTAAATTACAAAAGTAATCCTAGATACATTCTAATTTAAATACAAAAGTAATTACATGGCAAAAACCCAAAACGGAGATTCAAGATCTCAAAATTACAAGCAAGATCGTGTCCCATCATTACGGGGACACAATCTTCTAAGGCCACACTAAGTTACAACCGTTTGCAATAATTAAATACGTTATTGAAAGCATTCAAGGCATTCACAAGACGATAAATAAAATGCATCAACTAAATAAAATTTATACATGACATAATACTGTTATTATGATTAATAAATTTATACCAAACCACCTTTTAAGATTAAAATTAAGTGACTATACCGTTTTAATCACCAATTTTAATAAACATATAATCCATTGTTTTAAACTGTTTTAAAAACAATATGTATCAATCGAGGGTGAACCGTTTCACTAAACAATATACTATTTCCGTATACAGTATATTATTTTAAGCCATGTGAAAATAAGAAACAAGTTATTTTCGAAAAGAGAGCCCGAAACAAGAGCACTTGACCGAGCAGCAGAGGCACTCGATCGAGTGCCTATGTCACTCGATCGAGTGCAGCAGGGGCTCGATCGAGTGACTCTTTAAAACGCAATCGCTGCACTTTTAAATCTAAAACGAGTTTATAACTTGGATTTAAAACGTGTAAATCATAAATAAACAACAACAAAAGATTCACATATTGCTAAAAATATCGATTAATTAACAATATGCAAATTATAATCGAAAACAAGATCGATTTCTTACCAAAAACTCACGCACGGGGCCTGGAACGAGGGCACTCGATCGAGTGCAACAGGTACTCGATCGAGTGCCTAGGCAGATTGTACGGTTTTCAAAATTTTTAAAACTTATGAAAGACACAATTGTAAAATTTTCATGGCCTAAGGCTCTGATACCACTTGTGGGGAATCAAACGTGTATTCGCCCTTTAAATGCAGGATTATAATGAAAATTACAGTCGTGAATATCGTCATAAGATTAAAAAGCATAAGAAAAGAAGTACAACCTTTGGTCCTTGTGCGAAAGGCCTAAGAACAGGAATTAACACAAATTCCCTCCTATAACTTGCACCCAAGACTTAGATTGAGACGAGGCCACGTGTGCTAGAAATCCTCTCCAACTGCCTTGCAATATCGGGAGAGCCTTTTGAGTTTTAGATGTGAGATCTGGGTTATAGGAGAAGAGTGCTCTCAAACCCTAATTTTCTTGAGAATTATTTTAACAGTGCAACAAGAGTCGTCTACATAAGGAGAAGGACTCTCCTTATGTAGCCTCTTGTTTCGGCCGAAATAGGGTTTGGGTAGGAGTGGGCTTTCCACTCTTACCTTTTCCCAATGCGTGATTCGACCCAATTGCTTAAATATAATTCGCGGGTTTATAATTATAAATCGTAACATGTTATCAGATATTAATACAGTCGATATATTAATAACGGTCTGATAAAATACGATATTGTATAATTGCCCAAATTAATATAACTGTTTATATTAATACGCGAATACAACATTTAATTAAATATAACCGTTTATATTTAATTTACGAATTAATCTTGTAATCCGTATTAGCTAAAATTATTTAATCCGTATTAAATAATAATCTCAACATCTTATTGACTAATTTAATAGTCAATACCTCTGACTAACTGTTTAGTCATATCCGGCAAAATGTGACTGTATTTTCATACCTTCACATCTCTCAAACGTGTCCTATAGGTGTGACGTATAGGGACCAGTTGATCACCGCCATCCGTATGACAATAACGTCAAACTTATCTAGCAAGCCAACCGTTATTGATAAACGTGGATCAACTGGTAATAATACAAAAGTATGCCCTTGTGATCCTTAAAGAGATTTAATAAGTCATTGTACTTAATTGTCAAGGACACCAGCCCCAACAATATTGTAGTTGATAAAATGATCTCATGATTACTTAATAGTTAAGTATTCATTAGTGGTTAGTTTGTATTATTTAACCGTTAAATAATTAAATTAACATATAATTATGTAAGATAATTAAATATAAGACTTATAAGCATTTGTGGGACAAATGTCGGAAATCAAAATGGACCGAAATGGGTCCATTTGAACCGTGATATACAAAGGTCTTATAAGACAATTTTTATTCAAAGTTTGGTGGTGTAATCACATGGGATGTTTCCATGATTTGTTTACATTTCAAACCCCTATATATACCCCTCATTTATACACTTGCATGGTGGATTTTAAGTGAAAAAAATCATCTAAGAATAGCCTCTTGGCTGGTTCATAAAGAAGAGGAAAAAAGTCTCCAACTTCTTCATCTTCCTCATCAAGCTTGATCAATTTGTTGATCAAAAACAAATAAATATAATTCACATATAATAATATAGATAACATAATATTATTAGTGTAATAATATTATCACATAATACAAGGTTTACTACTAAATTTACCTAGTTAGTAACTTAGTAGTTTTTGGGATAATCTTGGGTGTATCCTTAGGAGACCATCTTTTTGGTGGTTAGTAGTCTTGCCTCGTACAATGTAAGAATTACTTGTCTTAAGATGGTTTAATACCATCTTTTATACTTTTGTATGCATGCATGTAGATTTACACCATTTAAAATTATATTGTAATTTTAATATCATAATATGAGTATTAATATGGTCTAAACAACTAACAAATCCAAGTATGTCTTATTCATTTTAATTAATACGATTTTGACTTATAAATTGACAGAACCAAATATATAAAATATTTTATACATGTTAAGGTGAATCTACTTGTAATTTGAAAACCCTATGTCTAACGATATGTACCAATTCCTGTAGAGTGAGGGAGATGACTGATGATCTGTGATATTTGTATGCACGGTTAAAGGTAGCCAATGAGCATGAACGATGTAGTGGGATAGCCTTGTTGTCTAATTTCTTATGAATGTGTTATTGTTGGGATAGAAATGGTAGTCGTGTTAAAGCTACATGTGTCACATTACGAATACAATATGTATGGTTTATATGCGTAAATAATAACATTGATATGCAAATTGATAGAATTAAATGAATGAATATGAATGTGCTAAGAGAAGGTGATATGCAATTACATGTAAAATTTACCTCTTGCTGAGATATATGTATACAATATGATAACTAATGACGTGATTTGGTGATGTAGTGCTTTATGTACGTACTTTGACGTGATTAAACGAATAAGATGGGACGAATACTAAAGGAATAGAAAAACCTAGTTGTTGTCTTTATGCAACCTTGCATGAAATGAGATATGAGTAAAGCGTGATTAATGACACAATGATTAATTTACGTGATGATATGATTGGTCAAATAGTTACTAGAAAACTTCGGGACGAAGTTTATATTTAGGGCGAAGAGTGTGGTATTTCTGCCGTGTCATTTCCGTTGTTGACATAATATCTATTCACGGTGTTTGGATGTTGATTTGTTAAATGGTTGATTTTATTCTCTGTTTACTTTTATGCGTTTGTTAAGTTGTTATGTTCAGATTTCAGATTTAACTTCTGAATGGTGGTTTCATTGGGGTGGCATGGTTAGTTTAGTTGTTCGAATACTTAAATAGTAAGATCCGTAAGACCTGGACGGGAGAGACCAAGCTCCTTAAGATATTGTGGTCAAACCCCGATGTCGAGGAGGCTACCTGGGAGTCTGAGTCTACTATGAGAAAACATTATCCTCAGTTGTTTGATCAGGCATGTGAGGTTACGGGGACGTAACCTATTTCTTTTGGGGGTATATGAGATGATCGCGTTGGGTTTTAAGTCTTTCTATTCAGTTTTATATAAGTTTCATACTCCCTCCGATATCAGACAAAAGGTAACGGTTGCTTTATCACAATTGTCGAGGCACGTTTTGTAACATGAATATCTTTAGTTACACATTATTATAAATTATAAAAATTTGATATTCTTATAGCATTAATGATGATAAATCAAACAAGATCCCACATGACTATATTTTGTCTTATAGATTAACGGGAATATCAAAGATTCCCTACGACTATGAATAGTGTCAAAAAGCAACCGTTACCTTTTGTCTGGATCGGAGGGAGTATATATTTATCAACTTTGTTGTGTTTTGCACATCTTTAGGATGTGGTGAATTTATGTTGTCTTATGTCTTAGATGCCCTTGCGGAGTAAGAAGAACTAAAATTAGGTGTTGGCATACCGTAGTTGTGGTATTGTAAGTCGTGTCTTTTCAAGTTGGTTGTGAACTTCGAGGACGAAGTTCGTTCTAAGGAGAAAGGATTGTAACACTTGGTTGAAACCTTTGAGGACAAAGTTTGTTCTAAGGAGGGAATATTGTAACACCCCTCTATTTGTCGTATGAGTTACTCAGTCGAGTCGGATGCACTCGGCCGCATAGTTGATGCATAAGTTGTTTGACATAGAAGATGGTATAGTTATGCTGCCCGTTTACAAATAGGTTGTCTTAAAACTGTTTTAAATTAAGATATACATATGATATGGATGTTATTCTAATTGGAGGTGGTAGTTTGTCCTTTTACGATTCTAACGATAGGTCACATGCCCATAAATACCAAGCATTTAGGGAGATATGACTGTTTTACGAAAACTGGTCGGTGCTGAGAACTGCGAGATAACTCGGCCAAGTTAACTCTATTCGGCCGAGTTAGTGCTACTCGACCGAGTTAGGCATATTCGGTCGATTTGAGGCTACTCGATCGAGTAAGTGCAACTCGACCGAGTTGGTCCAATTCGGTCGAGTTGGTTGGTCTGTGTTCAGCGTCGCGGTTACTTATAAAAGAAAATCCGGAAGTTAAAATCATATTTTACCCTAAAACCTTATGCCGCCTTAATCTCTTTTCTCTCATACATCTCTCCCAAAAGCTTTAAGCGTCTCTTAGCATTTTTAAGTTGCGTCGATCATCTAGCCTAGCGTCTTTGTCATCAAGTAAGTAACTCTCATTCTTGTTGTTCCCATATCGTTAAGATAAATATGTTTATGATGATTGTTAGTAATACCCCATATGTTCTCTTAGGAGGAGATTTCATAGAGGAACGATGGTATAATCAATTGGATCTTGGCCTTGTGTGATTTGCCTTGAGGTAGGATTCTCCCTACTCATTTATCTGTTAAGTGATTGTGACGGTATTTCTGATATATTATCATGATGCTATTGTTATGCTGTAAGACTGATATCACATGTGGTTACGAGATGATATTTTGGAACATATTTGAGGGACATTTGCGGGAAACGGCTCTCACTCTTACGATTGTTCTTCGTGGGACCTGCCACGGAGGGGATGTGCACATTAATGATTTAGGTACCCCTTGCCGCGAGCAAGTGGAGGTTAATTGTGGGACTACATGCTGCCACTGTGAGATGATTGGTTATTGGTGATATCAGCATGTTGAACCTTGAGATTGATATATTGTTCTTGATTTTGGTAATGACGATATTCCATATACAGTAACCGACGCTTGTGTTTTGTGTGTTGTGATGATTCATTGGCATAGTGAGCAGATTCTTAGCATGTAATTCGATGATGATTGTTTACTTGAGGCTGGGAAGGGACGAGTCACCATTGAAGAGTCATAGTAGTCCTTACCTATATTTAGTCTCTTAGCTTCCGCTGTTGTTTAATCATCTTTGAGTTTGAGACACTTGTAAAGTTTGTAATTGTAATTTAATAAAAGTTTCTCGTGTCTTTCTTTGATATTATTCCTCGGATAACCGAGATGGTCATGCTTTCGTAATATGATGGTCCTTCCTAAAGGCCTTGGATTATACGGGTGTTACAACGGTAATTTGAGTAGTGGTGATACCGGATGAGAGCATAGCCGCAGTAATTTGAGCTAGAAACCTTCTCCTCTTCAAGAGAGTCAAGATCGTCTAAGTAAGACTTTCTTACAATTTTGACTTGTACGGGAGATGCGACTTCATTTAGTTCTTTCCAATAACGTTATCGTCTATGAAAGGTTTTCTCGGGCTCGGAATATGGCGAAAGCAAATCTTCACTAGGATAATTCCTGGACATAAGGCAACAACTTCAAAAAAGTTGTAAGTAACGGTCTCAAGGAACAAGTATTCCTCAAGACAAAGAACAATAAGATAGAAATTGACAAAATTAAACGTAACAAAACCGTGTCCCCAGCAACGGTGCCAAAATTTGATAGGCTCTGTCGTACACCTATACAAAAATAATACCCTAGACAGAAATAAATGTAGCAATAGGGGTCGAGCACAAGGACACGGAAATTACGTATAAAAATGTTGTGGGATTAACGTGGGTTTTAACGTTGTAACAATTATATTAAAAGAGTCTAGGAGAGTGGGTCACACATGCAAATATAAATATATATAAAATAGATTAACTCAGAAAATAGTAAATTATGTTCAATTGTTTTAGGCTTGATATCGATAAGATATCAACCTTGCGGTATTGGCATCAACCTTAGCCCAGATCCTAGAGAAACTCTCGTTTGTGACTAGGTCGTCCTACTACACATGTTTAGTCTATTCAATTCCGCTCCTCTCGACCTTTAGAACGAATCAACATATTTTAATCTAGGATTGTGTACTTAAATCAAAGATTAATAATTAAGTGCAAACATGTGAGAAAACAATATAAACAAAATTACTAAAATCCTAATTTACCAATTTACACATTTATATTAGTGCATGGCTTCCATAATTCATAGACTAGGGAAAATTAGCTATGTATTCATATTAAAATGTGAAATAACAAAAACAATACTAGAAATGATAAACATGATTATATAAATAAAAGGTGTTTGGTCAAATATAAATAAAATGTATGAACTATAATTATAAATAAACTAAAATGATATGAATAAAACAACAACGATGAAACTCTAAATACTAAACGGAAACGTAAACTAGAATTGACGAGAAATAGAATTATTGTAATAGGAAATGAACTTGGAAATGAAGAACAAAATAACCAAAAGATTGCTTGAATTATATTAAAAACCAAATGTATCAAATGTAAATTATTGAAAATTATTATGAGAGAATTATATGAACTAAGCTAAAATATGAAGAATGTATAAAAGAAGATTATAAACTGCTAAAAGATTGTATGAAAGATGATTCCAAATCTTAACAACCACTTCCTATTTATAGTAAAATAAGAGTGAAACGAAAATAACCAATCGAGGTTGCCATCCCGGATCGGGGACGCGACAATTCCGCAAATCTTCTTAAATTCCTCTATTCAATGCTTGATGGATCCAAAGTATGATGTTAATGCTCTTTAATCCTCCGGTTTAAGACTTTCTTTATCAACCCTAAAGCATCCAAAGTGTGATATTTTCATGTTGATTTTTGTGGACTTTATGTTTTGGGATTGACTTGAGAATTATTTGCATTACATCTTTTCTCATTTCTTCATGCTTGGCCCTTGAGATTTCTTCTAACATCCATTTAGCTCAACTCTTAACCAATTTTGCAATTATAGTAAGAAAATGTCTCAAAAGCTTAGATTCCTACAAAATAGAGTAAATACTTGCAAAATAACTAAAAAGTAATATTAGCTCATAAAATCACTAATTAAAGTGGTAAAATGCAATATAAAATGAGCTAAATTGGTATGCGTAGTGTTAACATGGCCGGTTAAAAGGCTAAGTAGCTAAGGAAATTAATTTATGGTATTACTTAAAGTATTAGACCAATTTCATTCATGATTTTTTGATAGTGAATAACCGTGCGTACCGTGGTGTTTGCTATAACACATTTTATGGACTATCATAAATAAGCATTGATTTTGGTTTTTGTTTTAATAAGATCCCTAACCTATCTAGTGAATCGCTTTTGATAAAGTATCAACTAGGGACTTGGTTACAAGTCGGATATCAGGATGGTAAAGCCTAAATTGATCTTTTTTTTTGAAGGACACCCAACTCCCCTCTAACAAATTTTGGAGGCTGAGCTCAATGTGGAAAGCATATTAAGTAAGATTGAAGCACATAATTTATAATGTCCCGAAAGAATGTGCTTGAACCTGTAAGGATGGTAGGAGCTTTGAAAAAGTGTTATTGCAGGGAATGATTAGAAGAATCTACCTATATGAGTGTGAAATGTAGCCGCTTCTTAAAGCTCAAGCTTGGCTTTGTATGCGCTCATGAATGGATATGGACACATGGTTGTTAATAGTGTCAAGAATAAACTTTTTGGAGTTATTTGAATTTATGTGTATGTTATTTTCAGGTATTCAAAATGAGTTGAAGGGGTCAATCCATGGGACACCCTGATTCTCGAATATTTGGAATGTGTAATGTACTAATGTGGAAGTTCAATCCTCAGGACACTTTTATTTATGCATAGATTTGTTTGCAATGTTGCTTAATTGGAAATAAGAGGGATACACTTAAATGGGGGAGGAATGTTTTTAATTTATCACAGGTCATTTAAGTGTATTCGTGTTTTCGGACCAAAATCGGTTTGAGCTCGAAAACGATATAGTGTGAGTTAGAGGGTGCGGAGTACACACTCATATAATCGGGTTATCGCGTTCAGGGGTTTATGGATAAGGTTATGATAAATGTTTTTTTATCATGTTTTACGACCGTTTAGTAAGTGTTTACATTGTATATTACGTACCCTTTCGGGGTTAGACCCTTTGGGTTCGGGAATTGGAACACTTAGCATACTCTTGTGATTGGCGGTTACATGTGTGGGTGTTTGTTTGAAACATAACAATCAAACATGCTTATCCTATGAACAATCTTGTATTACATATTGATAATAACGTAAATGATGCTTGGCCTCTTCTCATTATTTCATAGTAAATATATAATACAATTACATTTAGGGTTGATACAATAATGGATGGATAATGGGCTTGTACTCTATTACCCCCCACAAGTTGGAGCATACGGATTAAACGTGCCCAACTTGCTCACCAAGTTAATGAAAGGAGTAGCACCGAGGGCTTTAGTGAGAACATCGGCTAATTGTACCTTAGTAGAGACATTGGCAGGAAAGATAAGACCATCCTGAATAGCATCACGAACAAAGTGACAGTCAATCTCAATATGCTTTGTGCGCTCATGGAACACCGGATTTTGAGCAATATGCAAAGCTGACTTGCTGTCACTAAACACCTCAATATGTGAGGTATGGGTCACACCCAGATCTCCCAACAAACCTTTGAGCCATTTAACCTCACGAGTGAGAGCACGGAGAGCACGGTACTCGGCTTCGGCAGATGACAAGGAAACGGTAGGTTGTTTCTTAGTCTTCCATGAGACAGGGGGCGAACCTAGGAAAACAATCCAGCCAGTCAAGGAGCGACGCGTAGTGGGGCACGAAGCCCAATCCGAATCACACCAACCTGATAATTTCAAATATGATGACGAAGATAATAGAATACCTTGACCAAGGATACCCTTCAAGTATCGTACGGTGCAAATCGCAGCATGCCATTGAGCTTCCCTAGGAGCACTCATAAATTGAGACAAGGTGTGTACGGAGTAAGAAAGATCAAGCCTCGTCACAGCTAAGTAGACCAAGCTGTTGGAGTAAATGTCCTCCACAGTGTGTGATTATTTGAGTAAATCTTTTACAGGATCACGCAGGGACACTTAGTATATTAATCAGTTGATTAACGTTTATCGGTAACGATTGGCTCACTAGAAGTTTGACGTTACTGTCATATGATGGCGATAATCAGCTGATCTCTAAAGGTCACACCTATAGGATAGTACTGAGAAATGTGATTATATATTAATATAATTACATAAATGCTAAACTTAGCTAAATGTAGTTAAGTAGATGATAAACATTTAATATGATTAAATAATAACTAGGAGAAATGAATTAAATGTTAATTCTAATAATTATATATAAAAGTTATATTTATTAATTATATTTTAATATATGATAGAATAATATAATTGGGATTAATTAATTATAAGATAATTAATTAATATTCTCCAAGAATTAAATTTGTACACCGAAAAGTATTAAAATATATATGATATTTTAAGGAAGTTCGGAATAAGGAAACTGACTCAAAATATTATATTATAATGAGGTTTCATAATTGAAGTACAATACCAACACAAACCAAAACCCTATATATAGAGGGTTTCGGCCGTGAGGTTGGAGACACAAGAAGAAAACGTTTTTCCTCTCTTATTCTCCTTGATTAGTTTATCATCTTAATCCCAAAATAAATCCTCTAAAATAATTAATAGTAATTTAGGAGGAGTTTTGAGGGAATATTTCTCAGTCGTCTTGGGTGCAATCTAAGGAGAACTTCTACCTTGAAGTTTGGGTTTATACTAGGTTGTTCTTAGGCCGATCTCATATAGGACCAAAGGTTATTTCTATGATCCTTGTCCTATTATTTCAGTTCTATTGTTTTAATATCAATTCGTTTTTGATATAATCCTTGGCAGTATTAATTAAGTTAATACTTTTATGAGTAATTTAAGAAATTATTTCCTACACAAGCGGCCGACTAATCTTCGATACGATTCGGGATTAGCTAATAATAGGTCGTCGCTTCTTGCCAGCTGATGGTGTTGCTCAATAGGAGTGAGAGCGGGTTTGCAGCTAAGGAGGCCCACTTCATCAAGTATATCAAGAGTATATTTCCGTTGGCAAATAAAAATACCTTCGGGATTTCGGGCCACCTCGAGGCCGAGAAAATAATTCAAGTCTCCCAATCCTTCATATGGAAGCACTTGTGCAAATATTCTTTAAATGCGACCAGCGCTGGAAGATCATTTCCTGACACAATCAGATCATCGACATTGACAAGGACGTTTAAACGAACAATAGCCTTCAAAAATGTAAACAATGAGTAATCATAATAGCTGTTAGAAAACACATAAATTTTTAGAGCAGCTCCGAGTTTGGCAAACCAACACTGTGGCGCCTGTTTTAGGCCATACAAAGATTTATTTAAACGACAGACTAACCCGGGGACTGGCAAACGAAATCCCGGAGGCAGTCTCATATATACTTCCTCCTCCAAGTCTCCGTGAAGAAATGCATTATGGACATCCATCTGATGTAACTGCCAGTTTTTAGCGGATGCGACGGATAGGAAAGTACGAATAGTTGTCATCTTAGAAACGGGAGCAAAAGTCTCATCATAATCTACCCCCTCAGTCTGGTGATTACCGAAAACAACCAGGCGAGCTTTGAAACATTCAATGGAGGAGTCAGACTTATATTTAATTTTATACAGCCATTTGCTCCCAAGAGTTTTCTTGCCAGACGGAAGCGGTGCTAAGACCCAAGGTTCGTTAGCAGCGAGAGCCTGCATTTCTTTTTCCATGGCGATCCTCCAAGCCGAATGTTTGACGGCTTCTATGAAATTACGGGGTTCAGTATGGGTCATCAAAGCTGCAAAGTACGATTTATGGAAAGCCAAAAAATTATCACATGATAAGTAATTAGCAAGAGGATAGAGGATACCTGAGGTAGACGATGATACACGAACGTGAGAAGCATTAGATGGACTATCATCATTATCATCACTGTCAAACTGTAGCTCGAAATTTTGGAGGTGTTTGGACGGAATTTTAGTCCATTTGCCACGGCCCATGAGAACATGCGAGGTAGAATGATGGGCTGAGTTGGGGGGAATGACAGTAATGGACTGGTCAGGAGGATTAGGCTGGGGAGATTCAATAGGTTGGTCATGAGGATTGGGCTGGGGAGAGGCCATATGCTGATCAGGGATATTGGTTGAGGAGAGGTAATGGGCTGATCAGAAGAAAGCAAATCGGCACATTCAGAAGATGTAGTATCCACATTTGGGTTGGTTAAATCAGTAGCCCAATCTATAGTGACATCATGATTGGATTTGTGAGTGTCTAGGCTAGGGAGAGTCACAGTAGGCCCATGAAACGGAAATTGGGTTTCATAAAACTTCACATCCCGAGACAAAAAAAATGTGACGTTCCAAATCATATAAGTACCAACCTTTTTTACCAGACGGATAACCCATAAACACACATTTCCGAGACCGACTAGCAAATTTATCTCCTTTTGATTGTTGATTATGGGCATAACAAAGGGAACCAAAGACACGTAATATGTCATAATTAGTACATTTATGAAAGAGGAGCTCATATGGTGTTAGCCCATTAACGACACGGGATGGGGTGCGATTTATGACAAAGGCCGCAGCAAGGGCACATTCGCCCCAAAATCGAATTGGGAGCCCACTTTGAAATCGCAGAGCTCGGGCTACATTCAAAATATGTTGATGCTTTCGTTCTACCCGCCCGTTTTGTTGTGGTGTACAAACACATGATGACTGAAACAAGATGCCTTGATGTGAAAAAAACGGTTTTAAGGTATGAAATTCAGTGCCATTGTCACTCCTCACAATTTTTATTTCGGCGGCAAACTGTCTTTTAATCATGGCTAGAAATAGGTGAAATTTAGCGGGGACATCGGTTTTTCTTTTTAGCAAATAAATCCACACCCCACGTAAGTAATCATCTACCAATGTCAAAAAATATCTAGCTCCTGATATTGACGGAACATCGTAAGGACCCCATAAATCACAATGAATTAACTCAAAAGCATGTGAACTATTATTATTGCTTAAAGTAAAGCTGTTACGAATGTGTTTAGCACGGTGACAAACCTCACACGGTTTTGACAAAGACTGTTTGCTAGTACGTAAGAAAGGAAGCATTTTAACAATGTGCTCGGATGGATGACCCAACCTATGGTGCCACAAAACAACTGATGACGGTGAATCAGCGGTCAAAGCATGAATATCCTCGTGTTTTTGACGAAGATAATAAAGTCCATCTAATCTTTCACCCGTGCCAATCGCTTCCCTCGTATCCCGGTCCTATATGGTACACAAAAAAGCATTCGTTATAAATTCACAATTCAATGCATCACTTAATTGAGAGGCAGATATAAGATTGCATTTTAATTCCGGTACAAAAAGAACATGATCAAGAGATATGGAGGATGTTACGGTAATGTAACCAACAAGAGATGCTATAATTTTGGAACCATCAGGCAGACCTACCACACGATCCGGTACAGTCCGTACATTGGAAAGAAGTGAATAATTATCGATGACATGATGGGAGCATCCCGTATCTATAAGCCACTTACCCGAATGATCGTGTGATGGTGTACCATAGAGATGAACAAAGGAAGCAGTGGAGTTTTGTGGGGAAGCAACACGAGACCCTTCGTGTTTTACAGTAGCATTAGTGACCGTATTTGATGCATCCATCGCTTCACTCTGACTTCCTTCATCCCGACCCCGTGACCCATGATTGTCACGCCCTCCCCCGCGGCCACGAGAGGAAGTCCCACGACTAGCACCCGAATTACGACGAGTGCCCTTTAACGCATAATACCAATCCGTCTTTTCCCCGAGAAGATCAAAACACATAGTACGATCATGACCATTGCGATTGCAATGATTGCAATGTATGTAACACCCCCATTTATTTAAGGGCCTGTACTAGGACTCCTCAGATAAATAAAGGTGTTACCATCTCGGTTTCCCGAGGCAGTAGATACAAAGGGAAAGATAAACAGTACTTTAATTAGAATTAAAGTCATAACATGTTCTTACAACGGTTTCCGAAAGTCTTAACAAAATAAAGAAGTACAACTCATGCTATCTGACTAAGGTGATCTAGACATCTAATCTGGTCCGGATCCAAGCTCTTCCTCCCATAGCTCCCCCTTAGTCTCAGCCACCTGTCAATCTGCTCCCCAATAATTGGTTCATCACAGGTGATCACGAATACACAGGGTCAACCACGAGGTTGAGTAGGGAAAAGAATAAATATAACAATATAATAAACTCCGCACCGATCCAACGCCAAATATATACTCCGCACTGATCCAACACCATATATACTCCGCACCGATCCAACACCATATATACTCCGCACCGATCCAACACCATATATACTCCGCACCGATCCAACACCATATATACTCTGCACCGATCCAACACCATATCACAAGACCCAATATGTATATAATCACATCATATAATAATTCAAGATAAAGTAAATAACGCAATAGAATGATCACATAATACTATATCACCCACATGCTTCATGTCAGATAAGAGTAAATTACACGACGTCATATAACCATATTATCCCCTACCTGGATTAGCAGGAAACGCAGATAAGTCTGGGGCTTGTCAGAAATGTTCCACGCGAAACTCGCTACCTAAACAGATATACGTCACGAATTAACAAACTTCCCGAACCCCTTACGGTCATACTTACTATAAATAGCAACCTTCCATAAGTGGAAAGTTTCCATAAATAGAAACTTCCCAAAATAAAAAAATATCTTTAGTTTCAATTTCAAAATATTCTAACTATACATTGATACCCATATTAATACGTCCCATAACAACTCCCAAAATCATATCCCCTAAAAAAAAACTACTAAAATCTTTACCATTAATAAAATAATAATAACATAAATAACAATTATATTGATAATAATAATAATAATAATAATAATAATAGTAGTAATAATAATAATAATAATAATAATAATAATAATATTACCCAAGCATTTTAGAAATAAAACCAATAAATAAAAAGAAAAGTAAAAGAAACGAACTTCATCCAAAAACAACCCGACTCAAAAACAACCCTAGATCGCTACTCTCCTACACGACCACAACACCCCTACAACCACCAACCACAGACAACCCACTAACCCCAACACCACCTACAACCCCGGCGACCACCAGCAACCAGGTCGCCGGCCGCCGGTGAAGAGAACCAGCCCACTCAAACCCGCTGGAACTCCACCCCACACGTGACCAACCTCCCTTGCAGCCCCTGTCGACAACCACCCAGACCAGCCAACCACCCTAGGCCGACACTCAAACACTCCCCTGACACCGGTCATCCTAACCATGGTGGTGCCACCGTGTCGACCTCCCCCGAGTCAACGGTGGTACCACCCCCAAACCACCCCTGACACACGCTAGGACAGAACCCAGATCCGACAGAGGCAACAAAAATCCCTGCCGCCAACACTTCAGCCGCCTAGACCCACCATGACTACCACCAGGACGACCACCTGTCTACCACCAGTCCCACCACTCCGACGACCAGTACAAACGAGATATGAAAACGCATTAAAACTCAAACGAACTATACATGGTCTGACTTCTTTTTATGATTCGACAGAAACTCTTGTGACAGGCGTCATAAACACGCCTTGTCTGGTGCTACACGGTGGTTGACATGGCTACGACAACGGTCAGAACACGACTCCCAATACCATAGATTAGAAAACACGAAAGAGTGAACACAACAACAGATAAACACGACCTACAACCGCGTAAGAAAACGCTGACAGACTAGCGAACAGAGCAGTGTTTAACACAGTGGTGGACGTACCTACTTCTTGGGTGTTTCGACCACCTATTCCCTGCCTTAGGGTCACCGTGAAGACCACCTACGAACCCCTTGCTATGACGGCTGTAGAATGTGTGGTTGTATGAGATCTGAAACGCTAGGTTTAGGTTTTGAATAGCCACACAAGTGACGGCTGAGAGGCTGTTTTAAAAGGTTTTGGTGTTTGTGTTCTCTCAAGACTGTCGTGGGCTTGAGGAGTACACGAGTTTCGAGGCCCAACTCGACATGCAACAGGTCTAGGGATCGATTCCTACTAAAGACATAAACTCCCTCTAAAAAGAATAACGCTATAATTCTAACTTAAACATGGTTACGTAACATAAAGCGACTATCGTCACAAGATAAAATTACTTGTCGAGTCTAGACTTTTCGAGGTATTACAGTCTTCCCTCCTTAAAATGAACTTCGTCCTGAAGTTCAACCACACTCAGGTGACAAAATAACCCAACTCAAACGAACTTGGAACACACAAACATCGCAAAACTCTACTTAGATCATAGAATGTTACATTCCACCCCCCTTAAAGAAAAGTTACGTCCGCGTAACTTACCTCAACTAAACAGATGTGGATAACGCTCTCTCATGGATGCTTCAGGCTCCCACGTAGCCTCTTCCTGATTATGATTGGTCCACAAGACTTTCACTAAGGACGTCTCCCCATTGCGAGTCTTCCGTACCTTTCTGTCCAAAATTTCTTTCGGAGTCTCAACGTATGCCAACTGCTCATCTACCTCAATCACCTCGTGCTGCAACACATGCGATGGATCACTTACATACTTTCTCAACTGCGAGACATGGAACACGTTGTGGACCTTGGATAGAGCTGGAGGTAAAGCTAGTCGGTATGCCACTTCTCCAACTCTGTCCAAGATCTCAAACGGTCCAATAAATTTCTGACTCAGTTTGCCACGCTTGCCGAATCTCATCACACCCTTCATTGGAGAGACTTTCAGTAACACCTTCTCTCCGGCCTCGAATGAAATATCGCTCCTCTTCAGATCGGCGTAGCTTTTCTGTCTATCCTGAGTGGCCCTCATCTTCCTTTGAATAATCTGAACCTGCTCTACCATCTCCTGGATCATATCTGGCCCTAAAGTCACAACATCGGCTCGATCATCCCAACACACAGGGCTCCGACACTTCCTCCCGTACAAAGCTTCGAAAGGGGCCATTCCGATACTAGCATGATAACTGTTGTTATAAGAAAACTCTATCAGTCCCAGTCGATCCTCCCAAGATCCTCCGAACTCGAGTACACATGCTCTCAACATATCCTCAAGGGTCTGAATCGTTCTCTCAGTCTGACCATCAGTAGCTGGATGGAAAGCAGTACTCATCTTCAATTAGGTACCCAAAGCTGCCTGCAACTCCTGCCAAAATATGGATATAAACCTCGAGTCTCGATCTGAAACAATGTCCTTGGGTACGCCATGCAATCTGACCACATTCTGCACATATGACTTAGCCAACTCAGCTTTACTCCAGGTATCCTTCATCGGAATAAAGTGAGCAGACTTAGTCAAACGATCCACAATCACCCAAATCATGTTGTTGCCCCTCTGAGTCCGAGGCAACCCCACGATAAAATCCATCGAAATGTTCTCCCACTTCCACTCCGGCACATCCAAAGGTTGGACTTTTCCCTGAGGTCTCTTATGCTCCCCTTTCACTCTTTGACAAGTCAAACACCGCGACACAAACTCTGCGACTTCCTTCTTCATGTTAGGCCACCAGAACGTCTTCTTAAGATCTTTATACAGCTTATCACCCCCTGGGTGCACGGAATATGGAGTAGCATGAGCTTCAGTCAAGATCTTCTTCTTGAGCTCCTCTACATCCGGAACACACCATCGCCCACTGAACCTCAAACTACCGTCAGTATGAATACTGAACTTGGATGTAGTCTCTCCACCCTCACTCTCCACCAACCTACGCCACTTCTGGATTCTCCCGTCAGTACCTTGCAACTCCCGAATCTCACCATACAACTCAGGCTCCACTGTCAAGTCACTAAAAGCATCCCCTTTCCGGATCATGAATATTCCCATCTCCCGTAATTCACCATGCAACCTTACTCTCGACCGGGCACAGCTCAAAGTATGAACCGACTTCCTACTTAGGGCATCAGCTACCACATTCGCCTTACCCTCGTGGTAGACAATCTGCATATCATAGTCTCCGATCAACTCTATCCACCTCCTCTGCCTCATGTTCAACTCTTTCTGGGTGTAGATATATTTCAGGCTCTTATGATCAGAAAACACCTTAAAAGTGGCTTCATAAAGGTAATGGCGCCACAATTTCAGTGCAAAGACCACAGCTCCCAATTCCAAATCATGAGTCGGATAATTTTCTTCATAGGTCTTCAACTGGCGAGAAGCATACGCGATCACTCTTCCATCCTGCATTAGTACACAACCCAACCCATGCTTCGAAGCGTCAGTATACACTTCGAAATTTTCACTCCCAACTGGCAAAGCAAGGATAGGAGCTGTTGTCAGGCGTTCCTTAAGGGTTAGGAATGCCTTCTCATAACTCCCATCCCAGGCAAAACGGTTCTCTTTCCTCATTAACGACGTCAACGGCTTCGCTATCTTTGAAAAATCTTTGACAAATCTTCGATAATATCCAGCCAATCCCAGAAAGCTTCGAATCTCACTCACATTCTTCGGACTCTGCCACTTAGTTACAGCCTCAATTTTACTAGGGTCAACAGACACCCCCTCCTTTGAAATTACATGTCCCAGAAATGCTACTTTCTCCAACCAGAACTCACACTTACTCAACTTAGCGTTGAGTTTATGTTCTTCCAGGGTCTGAAGTACTTTCCTTAAATGGTTTTCGTGCTCTTCTGCATTCTTGGAGTACACCAGGATATCATCTATGAATACCACCACAAACTTGTCCAGATATGGGCTGAAGACTCGATTCATCAAGTCCATGAACACAGCTGGAGCATTAGTCAATCCGAATGGCATAACCACAAATTCATAGTGGCCGTACCTCGTTCGGAAAGCGGTCTTTGGAATATCTTCATCCTTTATTCTCAACTGATGATACCCGGATCTCAAATCAATCTTGGAGAAAACCCCAGCTCCACTTAACTGATCGAACAGGTCGTCAATTCTCGGCAAAGGGTAACGGTTCTTTATGGTCACATTGTTCAGCTCTCGGTAGTCAACGCAAAGTCTCAAACTACCATCCTTCTTATTCACAAACAAAACAGGTGCCCCCCAGGGTGACACACTGGGTCGAATGAACCCTTTCTCAGCTAGTTCATCCAACTGCTTCTTCAACTCCTCCATCTCCTTCGGTCCCATACGGTACGGTGATTTGGATATTGGTCCCGCCCCTGGTTTTAGGTCAATGGAGAATTCCACCTCCCTCCATGGCGGCAACCCTGGAACGTCGTCTCGAAATACTCCCTCAAACTCCCGTACCACAGGTATCTCACTAGTCTTTGGAGTCTCGGCCTCACAATTCCACATTTGGCACAAGATCAGGCTCTCTCCTTTTCTCAAGCTAGACTTCGGGGTGTTGACAGATATGAATTTAATTTTTGGTTTGACTCGGTAACCCTTGTAAGACACCCTTACTCCCTTAGGTCCCCTCAACGAGATTTTCTTTTGATAGCAGTCGATGAAAGCTCGATACTTCCCTAGCCAGTCCATTCCTAGAATCACCTCGAAGCCCCCCAGTGGAAACTCTATGAGGTCACAAAAGAAAAATGCTTCCCCGATTTTTATGGGTACACTTCCATAAACTCTATTACAAGTTATTGACTCTCCTGAGGGTATGGTCATTGAGTCTGTGACCCAGTCGAATCTCTCAAGCCCCAGAGCCTTAACATAGTCTCTAGACACAAACGAATGGGTGGCACCGGAATCGAAAAGTACAAAAGTAGGTTTAGAGTTCACAAGAAAAGTACCGGTGACCACATGAGCATCATCCTTCGCGGCCTGCTTTCCCATGGCAAAGAGCTTGCCACTGGATTTGACTCCACTCTGACTGGTACCAGATGTCCCAGCCTGCTGATTCCCCTCTGCTTCTGTCTTCTGACTGCTTCCATTCCCTTGGTATTGGTTCTGGTACGAGCGGTTCTGATAATTGTTATAGCTCCTCTGGTAATTACTGCTCCCTCCAGACTTCGCACCCCCACCATAGTTGGGCATGGGTGTGCGATAGCCACTGCTACCATAAGACTGGGTGCGAGATCCCTGGTATCCGGATGTAGGCGTACGATAACTCCCGGACTGATTCCCTCCAGAAGAGCGATACACTGCCTGCTTATGTCCTCTTTTACCACAGCCGAAGCAAACTATTCCCGCTGAGCCACCGCCAGAAACTCCACTCATGTGACTGCCCCCACCATGGTTTCTCCCACCACCAGAGGTACTACTCCCAAAATATCCACTGAACTTATTTTGCTTTTTCGATCCAGAACCCTCGGTTACTGATTCCGCCTTCCTCTTTTCTGTCTTGGACTTCTTGTCCTCCTTAATCATCTCGGAAAGCCTCTCCGCCGCCCCAGCCCTTAAGTAAATGTCACGGACTGTGGTGGGTGGAGCTGAAATCAATCTCTTCTTGATGGCGATTGATAACCCTCTCTCAAATTTCATTGCCAGCATGGCATCATCGAAACCCATGTCTCCCACGTAATTCGCCAACTGGATGAATTTCCTGTAATAAGCCTCTACAGTCATGTCCTCCGACATCTTGAATGTATCGAACTCCTCCCTCAGCTTGCTCTTTTGGAATTCTGGTAGAAACACCTCGTACAAGATCCTCTTGAATGCGTCCCAAGCAACAAACTCGGTCTCATCCTCTCTAGCTGCTTCCTGGATCTCTCCCTTGTTCCCGGTCCACCAATCTCCGGCCATACCCCTAAGATAGTGGGCTGCTTGGTCAACCCTCAATTCTTCAGGGCAAGCCACCAACTCGAATAGATTAGTGAATTCCCGACACCATGCCCCCAGCAGATGAGGTTCCCCCTCCCCAGTGAATTGGGTAGGGTGATGCCTCGCGATTATTGTGCTCATTTTTGCCGAGTCCATGCGTTTGGCCTTTAGGGCCTCATTTTCAGCGATCAAACGGTCCAATTCTTCTTGCGTGATATTAGCGAGATTGTCTCTTCGCGGAGGCATACTATAATACATCAGAAAAGAAATGAGTCCCGACGCATGTGGGTACCCATTTGGATTAGGGCTATGTTCCCTAAGCATTAAAGTCTATAAATACTTATCATATGAAGTAGTTTTCTTCCATAACATGGCTCAGGGATCACATAACCGCATATCACTAGACATGATGAGAGAAGAATTACTAACATGCTTCAAATCACTTCACTTATCATATTAATATTCATATTCAACAATTAAAGATTCTTCCATGCTTATGCCCCTTCCGGCTTTTCCAACAGTCACTTATACACAGAATTCTCATAGAATACTTATCACAGTATACCATTACTTTCAGCTTTTCTTAACCTACCCTTTTTCTCTCGTATATTCACTCTGGGTTCCCGGGTAAAACTGATAGGGCCAATGGTTCGGTGTGAGGGGGCCCCAGACTCATACTTCCCCTTTTGTGTGCTCCTAACAGTCCTATCCCGGGGTTCATTTTATTTAGACTCTCCTACATTCATTGGGTTCATTAGGTTAGGCCTGGGGATCGTTCGCTCTGATACCACTTTGTAACACCCCCATTTATTTAAGGGCCTGTACTAGGACTCCTCAGATAAATAAAGGTGTTACCATCTCGGTTTCCCGAGGCAGTAGATACAAAGGGAAAGATAAACAGTACTTTAATTAGAATTAAAGTCATAACATGTTCTTACAACGGTTTCCGAAAGTCTTAACAAAATAAAGAAGTACAACTCATGCTATCTGACTAAGGTGATCTAGACATCTAATCTGGTCCGGATCCAAGCTCTTCCTCCCATAGCTCCCCCTTAGTCTCAGCCACCTGTCAATCTGCTCCCCAATAATTGGTTCATCACAGGTGATCACGAATACACAGGGTCAACCACGAGGTTGAGTAGGGAAAAGAATAAATATAACAATATAATAAACTCCGCACCGATCCAACGCCAAATATATACTCCGCACCGATCCAACACCATATATACTCCGCACCGATCCAACACCATATATACTCCGCACCGATCCAACACCATATATACTCCGCACCGATCCAACACCATATCACAAGACCCAATATGTATATAATCACATCATATAATAATTCAAGATAAAGTAAATAACACAATAGAATGATCACATAATACTATATCACCCACATGCTTCATGTCAGATAAGAGTAAATTACACGACGTCATATAACCATATTATCCCCTACCTGGATTAGCAGGAAACGCAGATAAGTCCGGGGCATGTCAGAAATGTTCCACGCGAAACTCGCTACCTAAACAGATATACGTCACGAATTAACAAACTTCCCGAACCCCTTACGGTCATACTTACTATAAATAGCAACCTTCCATAAGTGGAAAGTTTCCATAAATAGAAACTTCCCAAAATAAAAAAAATATCTTTAGTTTGAATTTCAAAATATTCTAACTATACATTGATACCCATATTAATACTTCCAATAACAACTCCCAAAATCATATCCCCTAAAAAAAACTACTAAAATCTTTACCATTAATAAAATAATAATAACATAAATAACAATTATAATAATAATAATAATAATAATAATAGTAATAATAATAATAATAATAATAATAATAATAATAATAATACCCAAGCATTTTAGAAATAAAACCAATAAATAAAAAGAAAAGTAAAAGAAACGAACTTCATCCAAAAACAACCCGACTCAAAAACAACCCTAGATCGCTACTCTCCTACACGACCACAACACCCCTACAACCACCAACCACCGATAGCCCACTAACCCCAACACCGCCTACAACCCCGGCGACCACCAGCAACCAGGTCGCCGGTCGCCGGTGAAGAGAACCAGCCCACTCAAACCCGCTGGAACTCCACGCCACACGTGACCAACCTCCCTGGCAGCCCCTGTCGACAACCACCCAGCCAGCCAACCACCCTCGGCCGACACTCAAACACTCCCCTGACACCGGTCATCCTAACCATGGTGGTGCCACCGTGTCGACCTCCCCTGAGTCAACGGTGGTACCACCCCCAAACCACCCCTGACACACGCTAGGACAGAACCCAGATCCGACAGAGGCAACAAAAACCCCTGCCGCCAACACTTCAGCCGCCTAGACCCACCATGACTACCACCAGGACGACCACCTGTCTACCACCAGTCCCACCACTCCGACGACCAGTACAAACGAGATATGAAAACGCATTAAAACTCAAACGAACTATACATAGTCTGACTTCTTTTTATGATTCGACAGAAACTCTTGTGACAGGCGTCAGAAACATGCCTTGTCTGGTGCTACACGGTGGTTGACATGGCTACGACAACGGTCAGAACACGACTCCCAATACCATAGATTAGAAAACACGAAAGAGTGAACACAACAACAGATAAACACGACCTACAACCGCGTAAGAAAACGCTGACAGACTAGCGAACAGAGCAGTGTTTAACACAGTGGTGGACGTACCTACTTCTTGGGTGTTTCGACCACCTATTCCCTGCCTTAGGGTCACCGTGAAGACCACCTACGAACCCCTTGCTATGACGGCTGTAGAATGTGTGGTTGTATGAGATCTGAAATGCTAGGTTTAGGTTTTGAATAGCCACACAAGTGACGGCTGAGAGGCTGTTTTAAAAGGTTTTGGTGTTTGTGTTCTCTCAAGACTGCCGTGGGCTTGAGAAGTACACGAGTTTCGAGGCCAAACTCGACATGCTACAGGTCTAGGGATCGATTCCTACTAAAGACATAAACTCCCTCTAAAAAGAATAACGCTATAATTCTAACTTAAACATGGTTACGTAACATAAAGCGACTATCGTCACAAAATAAAATTACTTGTCGAGTCTAGACTTTTCGAGGTATTACAATGTAACTGTTGACATTCCGTCCGAATCATTTGTGACAGGGGTTTGGACGGATGTCGAAGACCAGAACGAACACTGAAACTTCGGGTACCAAGTCAGATGTTTTTCCTAAACCCCGAACTCGTTCTTCTTGACACACCATGTGGAAGGCCCTAGCGACAGTGGGTAACGGATTTTGGGCGAGAATAACATATCGGAGTGACGCATTCGGGGTCGGAAGTAAACCTAGAAAAAAACTGGTGCAATCAGTCAGAGTCACGCCTTTCGACGTGTTTTTGAGCACTAGTACATTGAGAACAGCACTTACATTCGATTATAGGTTGGTATTATCAAGGTCACCCCACAAATTACATAAGGTGCCATAGTATGTCGTGACAGACATGTTTTCGGTTTGAGTGCACTCACGGAGGCTGGCCGTGAGTTGTTGAATGCGGGAACCGTCAACAACCCCGAACCGTTCATGAAGGGCACGCATCCCATAATTTCTTAGCATTATCAAATTTAGGAAGTAAAGAACGAACGTCGGGGGAGATGGTATGGTTCAACCACGCGACAAGCATGGAATGTAGCGTATCCCAATCATCTTTGGTGCAAGGAGCCTGTGGTTCGTCAATTACTCCGTTAACAAACACATATTTTCGACGCGATTTGAGCGCAATACGGACATCATGAACCCATTCATCAAAATTTTCGGAGGTGAGACAGATAGGGGTGATAGAGTAACCGGGCCAATCTTGAGGGCCTAGATAGTATGGTGAAGAGGCGTCTATTTTCGTGTGCGAAGCATCGCCGATCGTCATAGCGACGGCTGAAGGAATAGGGTTTGGAATTATTTTAATGTGGATAGTGTAGCCAGTGATACCATGATAATAACGTAAATGATGCTTGGCCTCTTCTCATTATTGCATAGTAAATATACAATTATATTTAGGGTTTGATACAATAATGGATGGATAATGGGCCTCTACTCTATTACATATATATATATATATATATATATATAGAAATATGATCATATGAGTTGGGGTATATTTGGTGAGTTACACCTTTGAATCTGAGCCATCCATTTTGAGTTGAGATTAGTGGCTGAGATTAAATCTCACAATTCATATATAAACCCAATTTTTCACCCCTAACTTCTTTTTTCCTCTTTTTTCAACTCCCCAACTGAAAATCTACAGCAAAACCTCCATAATTATACTGTAAAATCTTCATATTCTCCAGTAAAACCTCCAACATACTGCTCATCTTTCTTCGCTCGTTTTCGTCTTCTTATTCGGTTCATCTCCAGGTAATTGTGCGCAGTGTTTCTCCAGTAAAACCTTCAATTCGTTTTTCTTCTATTTTCGCTACTTTTGTAGGTTTTTTAAGTTGATTTTTGTTTTGTTTTCTATTGTTATTCTTCAATTTTGAGCAGTGTTTTTCATTATGTAGTTCAATTAGAGTATTTGTGTACTTTTTTCTCGTTTTAGCATAATTTTAGGGGTTTTTTTTCATCTTCTTCTTTGATTTTCGTCAATTCGTTAAAAATCTTCGTTTATGTAGTTGTGTTTTACTTAAAATTGGTGTGTAGTTCAATTAGTCACTTTGCATTTTGTTTCCAGTTAAAATTAGGGTTTCTTAATTGTATTTTCCAGATTTTTACCTGATTTTCGAATTTTTGTGTGTTTTTTCTTGTGCTTTTTCTTTAAATTAGCTTAAATTGTTGTTTAATGGAGATACTGTGTGTGTTATTGTAATATATTGATGTAGTTATTCTACAGTGATAATGGCACCTAAACGTAAGACCGAGGTTGAAGTTGGTAATAGAGCTGATTTGAAACGTTCAAAAGTAGTTTTCCCAAGGAAGGGGCATAATATTTCCCCTGCAAGTCCAAGATTGAACATGTAAGTACACTTATTCTTCCCTTTTTTAGAGTTTCTGTTGATGCATCACTTTTTTATTTGCTTTTCAGACAATTATTGTAATCGTCTCAGACTGTTATTGTAATTGTCTACGGTTGTTATTGTATTCGTCTAAGACTGTTATTGTATTCCCTTTTTTTTATAATCGTATCAGACAGTTATTGTAACTGTCTCAGACTGTTATTGTAATGGTCTAAGACTGTTATTGTATTCGTGTGAGACTGTTATTGTAATCTTCTAAGACTGTTATTGTATTCGTATAAGACTGTTATTGTATTCCCTTTTTTACTATGATTTACAATAACAGCTATTATGAATACAATAACAGCTATTTTAATGGTTTGTACACAGTTATTTTAATGTGTTTAGACAGTTATTTTAATGGTTTGTACACAGTTATTTATAATGTGTTTAGACACTTCATTTAAACACAGTTATTGTATTATATAAGTTGTGTTATTGTATTATAAAACTCAGTTATTGTATGCAGTAGTGACTTCATGGGAGTGTTGTTGTATTTTATGTTTCAGTTTGTGTTTATTTAGCTTGTATGGTTCTTTGCAGTGCTTCGAAGATTAAAGTCAGTTGCCGCCCTAATGTCCTAGTCAACCTTTTGCAAAAACTTGGGCCAAACCAGAAAAAGGCAGTTGTTGAGTTGGGGTTTGGTGCTTTACTGGATTTTAAATTGGGTTTGTTGCCATTGGGTGTTATACCACTGTTTCTGAAGCACTTTAATTCAGAAGCTAATTTTTTTGAAGCAAAAGAGATTAAATTCCCTATTTGCAAGGCTGATGTTCATGATATATTTGGGTTGCCAATTGGGGGTGATAAGGTTGAGGTTGTTTACACGGGACATAGTGTATTATCTTCCTAAGAGACCCTAAAAGATGAATTTAGGAAGAAGTTTGACGTGAAAGGGCCAAATTATGTAACTGTGCCTGCTGTGTTTAGTAAAATAATTGAGATGGGAGATGATGGGGGAGATGAATTTAAGCGCTTGTTTGTGCTTTATGCTATGACAGTTGTTCTTGCTCCTCCTTCTGTTTATGGAATCGATTTCTCGCTGCTTAAGGCTGTTCAAAATGTTAACGTATCCCCCATTTGGATTGGTGTGGTTACGTTTTTGAAAAATTAGTTGAGGGTGTGCAACGGTGTAGAGGCGGGTCATGTACTTTGCGTGGGTGCATACTTGTTGTCATGATAGCATACTTCCACCGGTTGCGTTTCAAGGATCATTCAATGCCCTCTGAAACTCCTCTTATCAAGCATTGGGATGAGGAATCCTTTCTCAGAAGGGGCAAGTTAGAGCTGAACTCTGGTTCTCTGGGGAATGGGGAATATATCAGCAATGTTTATCCCATATGGAAACACTCAAAAGCTACAGATCATACTTCGTACAAAGGGAGTTCGGTTGTTGACAAACCTGAACCTGGAAAGAAGTATCTTGAACTACCCAACAGTTTTGATACGGATGAGGTCATTCGATCAAAAGCTTCTGATGTAAGTTTTCTAATTTACATCAGTTATGGTTTTCAAGTAGTATAACAATTATTTTAGCTTTTTAAGTTTTCACTTGTGCAGTTATTACTTGTAGAGTTTCCTAGTGTTATACTTCATTTCTTTTCTTAAAGTAATATTTGTTATTGTATTTCATAATACATTTTATTGTATTCAGTTTCCCATTCTGTAAAACCTGTTATTGTAATTCATAGTAGCTATTATTGTATTCATAATAGCTGTTATTGTAATGCATAATAGCTGTTATTGTATTCATAATAGTTGTTATTGTATTCAGTTTCCCATTCTGTAATACCTTTTATTGTAATTCATAATAGCTGTTATTGTATTCATAATAGTTGTTATTGTAATTCATAATAGCTGTTATTGTATTCAGTTTTCCATTCTGTAATACTTGTTATTGTAACTCATAATAGCTGCTATTGTATTCATAATAGTTGTTATTTTAATTCATAATAGCTGTTATTGTATTGCATAATACATGTGTATTGTAATTCATAATATCTGTTATTTTATTCATAATAGTTGTTATTTTAATTCATAATAGTTGTTATTTTAATTCATAATACATGTGTATTGTAATGATTTATTATAGTTATTGTTTAACGCCTTTGTATTATTGTTTCAGGTTTCTCAATTACATTTCTTGATGATGAAAAGAGATGTCGAGATATTTCTCCATTTGTACACACAACGAAAAGAAGCAATGGAGAAAGAATCTTATTCAACTGATGATGCTTCTACTTCTGTGTCATTGGTTTCCCAAACCCCCGCTTTTTTGAATGATGAGAACTCAATGTTCATTAAATACTTTGATTTTATTTGCCAAAAAGCTGAGGAAATCAAAAATGTGGGAAGTAAGTTGTCATTGTACGAAACATTTTGCAAAGAGCATGAAAAGAGTACAGTGGAAACAAAGGGGGATGTGGGCAGTGGTGGAGCTAAATTTAAGGTTGTATATTCTCGGAGTAAAAAGAAGCGTGTGGGCAGTCCCATCAATGAAGATGAGGCTGAAGCTGGTGATGTGGCAGATCTGGGAGATTTGGGTGATGAAAGAAGTAATGGTGGCAGTCCGATAAATGATGAGGCTGAGGCTGAAGCTGGTGATCTGGGAAATCTGTAAGATTTGGGTGAGGAAAGAAGTAATGGGGGCAGTCCCATAAATGATGATTTTGGAGATTTGGGAGATTTGGATCAGGTTATTAACAAAGTTGTCAACGATAATATTGTTGTGGAAAGAAAACCGGACAGCTCTTTCATTAATTCTTTCCTGCTGCATTCCGATGTTGTCCCTCAGCATATATTTTTTGGGAAGGATGGTATAGGTTGTGGGTTAGCGTGTGGAGTTCGTGATCCGGAGGCAGTGGTGGTCTCTGAATTCTTGGTTGAGTACAAGGAGCTTTTTGCTCCTATTTTAAGTCTGAGGAAAAATGTGCTTGATTATTGTTTCCTACATGACCATGACTTACGAATGGGGTAAGCATTCTTTTAGTTTTTCCATGGGTTTTTCTTAGTTTTTACCTTTTTTGCGCCGCAATTATTAATGATTTTGTTCCAATGTGATAGGGAGGATTTGGTCTCGTTCTCATCTTTCAATATGCTAACTCGAGATGATATTATTTCAATGTCTGCCAAGACTATGATGACATCCAACATTATCGACTGTTGGTCATTTTTACTGAATGACATTATATTCAAGGCCGAGAAAGAGTTACCTCCGTCCAGAAGATTTTTTTGGACAAGTCATTCAGTATGTGTTTCTTTTCTGGGGGGGTGTTATTTTAGTTCCTTATTTTTGTTATTGTATTTTGCATGATGTTAATTATTGTAATGCACAATACTTGTTATTGTATTCAATGAAGCAGAGTTTCCAAGTGTGATATTTCATTTTTATTTTTGTAAGTTTATGTGGTTATTGTATTGCATAATGTGAATTATTGTATTGCACAATGTTAATTATTGTAATGCAGAATAGTTGTTATTGTATTCATTAAAGTCAGTTTCCAATTTGTGATACTTCATTTCTAATTTCTAAAGTTATGTGGGGTATTTTAATTCATAATACCTATTATTGTAAGTCATAGTAGTTGTTATTGTATTCAGTGAAGTAGAGTTTCCAAGTGTTATACTACATTTATTTTTATTTAAAGTTATGTTGGTTATTGTATTGCATAATGTTAATTATTGTATTGCATAATGTTAATTATTGTAATGCAGAATAGTTGTTATTGTATTCATTAAAGTCAGTTTCCAATTTGTGATACTTCATTTCTAATTTCTAAAGTTATGTGGGGTATTTTATTTCATAATACCTATTATTGTAATTCATAGTAGTTGTTATTGTATTCAGTGAAGTAGAGTTTCCAAGTGTTATACTACATTTATTTTTATTTAAAGTTATGTTGGTTATTGTATTGCATAATGTTAATTATTGTAATGCATAATTCCTGTTATTGTATTGCATAATGGGAATAATAATTATTTTAAATTTTTCATAGAATTCTTTATTCAAGTTCATCAATGTTGCTGATAATGAGAAAGATATGTACAGAGACGAAATTTTTAATACTTGGGAAAATGTCATTGAGAATAGCGAAGGCTCGCTTGACATCAGAGCTGATTGGGTATGTTTTATTTGGCTTATTAGATGTATTTTTATGTTTTTCAAAATTCTTCATTAATATTTTACCAGACATCTCTATTTTTTATAATGTCAGGTTTTTCTCCCTGTTCATTTTGGAGAGCATTTTTTCTGTGTTGCTTTAAATTTTGTGGAGAAGAGTATCAACTATCTAGACAATCGGGTATACGATGATTTCGAAGATAGTATCTGGTTGGTGGCTACCAAATCTATTGTACGTACCTTTATATTATGTTTTCTTAAAGTTATACCTTTTTGTGGTTATTTTTTATTTTTTATAATGTTAATTATTGTAATGTATAATAGCTGTTATTGTATTTTTTTACTTGAGAATGACTGACTTTGTTTTTAAAATTAATCAGGTTGAAATATTTGGTAGATTTCTGGTAAAGAAAGGGCATGAACGAGGCAGTGAGGTCTCTAATTTCAAACTTGTAAATGTGGATTTTCCATGGAAATTAGAAGGACCTCAAAACTTAGATTGCGGTGTTTTTGTCATGATGCATATGATGTTTTACAACGGGGAGTTGTTTACATCAGAGTTGCATGATCCACTAAAAAGAATTATTTACAGAGCTGAAATTGCTGCTATCCTAGTGTTAGCTGATATCAACAAAGAAAGAGAGAGGTTGTTGCCTTTGGTTGAGGAATTTAAAAAGACAAAGGAACAGTTGCTCCCTGAGTTGATTGAAAAACGAAGGTTAGCTGAGATGGAAAACCAAAAAATTGAGGCCACTGATCTGGAGGTTGCTAGGATATTAGCTGAGAAACTGGTTGCTGGTGACGGAACTCCGGTAGGTTCAAAAAAAAATGTGCAAAATGAGCCATTCAGTGCTGGGATAATTAGATCATCCAGAGGTGGTTCTAGAAGAGCAAACTCTGATGGTCTTGGCTGCTCAATAAATTGTGGGAAGGCAGACAAAGGTATTGTTGTAGTGTCAAAAATTATGAAGACTAATAACAGATTGACAACTGGGTTACCAAGTCTGAAGAAACAAGTTATTGACTATTGTTTCTTGGACGATTACACACTTAAAAATGAGTATGTGTCCTTTTCTCTTTTGTTGCACTTCAACTGTGGGTTCTTTTTCTCGTTGTGGTATTAGTGATTGTGTGTCTTTTTTTTTGCAGGGAGCTTTTGTTTTCTTCTGGATCTGCTATTGTGGATAGGTCTGATGTTATGTCAACAAAACCTGATGATTACACTGACATACGGGTTATAGGAGCATGGTCAATTGTGTTGAATTACATGGAGGTTAAAGAGAAAGAATCGCCAATGATGATGTTCCTTGGTTCAACACACATGGTATTAGTTGTTTTTACTTGTGCAGTTATTATATATTTTAGCTTTTTTCATTAAACCGGTGTTGAAAATTATGTCATTTTTCAATTAAGTCAGTTTACAATGATGATATTGTAATGCATAATAGCTGTTATTGTAATTCATAATAGCTGTTATTGTATTCATAATAGCTGTTATTGTATTCATAATAGCTGTTATTGTATTCATAATAGCTGTTATTTTATTCATAATAACTGTTATTGTATTTGCATAATACATGTTATTGTATTCAGTTTTCCATTTTGTAATACATGTTATTGTATTCATAATAGCTGTTATTGTATTCATAATAGCTGTTATTGTATTCATAATAACTGTTATTGTATTTGCATAATACATGTTATTGTATTCAGTTTTCCATTTTCTAATACCTGTTATTGTATTCATAATAGTTGTTATTGTATTCATAATACCTGTTATTGTATTCATAATAGTTGTTATTGTAATTCATTATAGCTGTTATTGTATTCATAATACCTGTTATTGTAATTCATTATAGCTGTTATTGTATTCAGTTTTCAAAGTGTTATACTTCATTTATTTTTTAAAGTTATGTTGGTTATTGAATTGCATAATACAATACCGTTGTATAAAATTCAGTTTTATTTGTGATAGGGAATTGTTGAAGACATGCTGGAAACCACTCATGGGGTTCTTACTCCAAATGACAGTGATAAAGACAGGGTCATTGAGTTTTGGAATTGTTATTTATCTGAACAAGTTGTAAACTCTGCGATCGACGTGGACCTTGTCTTCATCCCGTTGTCCTTAGACATGCACTACTTTTGTGTTTGCATTAATTTCATAAACAAGACGGTTGATGTATTGGACCATACATTGCATGCAAATTGGGAAAAGTCTGATTTCTACAAACTTGCAAAGATTGCAGTATGTTCTCTAAATTCAAACTCTCTTTAGTAGTTATTGTATAGTTTTATATGGGTTATTATATAGATAAAAATGAGTTTATCTTAATTAAGTTATTGTAATGTGTGTGATTTTGATACAATTGTGATTTTGCATTTTTTTGTGCATGTTTTAGGTTGAATTGTTTTCCGACTTTCTGGATACAAGGAAAAAAGCAAAAGAAGGGATTTCCGTTAACACTTTTAAATTTGTTAATGTTGATTTTGAATGGAAAACAAAACTTATGAATGATCACGAATCAGGATTCTATACCATGTTTCACATGCTCACATATGAAGGGAAGCACGACAAGGGATTGGTATCAATTAAGAAGAAAACGGAGAGGACTGCTTTATGGATTGAGATGATGTGTATTTTGTTGATGTCAGATGTCAATGACTCAAGAGCGTCTCTTTTGGAAGAAGTGGTAAATTTCAGGGAAGACATACTGAAAGTAGAGAAGAATCTTTTAAACAAGAGGAGGGGTTGTATGAAAAGGTATAAAAGTGTAGCTTTAAGAGGTTTTGCTCAACCAAAAAAATGAGCTCTTTTTAAATGTTGGTAATTGTAAATGTTGAATGGTATGGGAAACGATTGTGTTTTTGTAAAGCCTAGAAAGTGCTATTTTTGTGACAGTTATTGTAATTGTATCAGACAGTTATTGTAATCATCTCAGACAGTTATTGTAATTGTGTTTTCAGACAGTTATTGTAATTGTGTTTTCAGACAGTTATTGTAATTGTGTTTTCAGACAGTTATTGTAATGGTTCAGGCAGTTATTTTAATGATTTCAGACAGTTATTGCAATGGGTTCATACAGTTATGTAATGATTTTCAGACAGTTATTGTAATGGGTTTTACACAGTTATTGTATTATATAAGTCATGTTATTGTATCTAGTAGTGACTTTATTCAAGACTGTTATTGTATTATATAATTTCTGTTATTGTATTTCCTTTTTAACACAGTTATTGCATAATGTCAAATATTGTATTGCATAATAATACTTGTTATTGTAATGCATAATGTTAATTATTGTATTGCATAACACATGTTATTGTATTCAGTTTGCCATTTTGTAGTACATGTTATTGTAATTGATTAAAGCTGTTATTGTATTGCATAATACCTGTTATTGATTCAGTTTTCCATTTTGTAATACCTGTTATTGTAATTCATTATAGCTGTTATTGTATTCATAATAGTTGTTATTGTAATTCATTATAGCTGTTATTGTATTGCATAATACCTGTTATTGATTCAGTTTTCCATTTTGTAATACCTGTTATTGTAATTCATTATAGCTGTTATTTTATTCATAATAGCTGTTATTGTAATTCATTATAGCTGTTATTGTATTGCATAATACCTGTTATTGATTCAGTTTTCTTTTTTGAAATACATGTTATTGTAATTCATTATAGCTGTTATTGTATTCATAATAGCTGTTATTGTAATTCATTATAGCTGTTATTGTATTGCATAATACCTGTTATTGATTCAGTTTTTCATTTTGAAATACCTGTTATTGTAATTCATTATAGCTGTTATTGTATTCATAATAGTTGTTATTGTAATTCATTATAGCTGTTATTGTATTGCATAATACCTGTTAATGATTCAGTTTTCCATTTTGTAATACCTGTTATTGTAATTCATTATAGCTGTTATTGTATTCATTATAGCTGTTATTGTTTCGAGATAGTGAATCAAAAGAATACCATTTCCATGCCAAAATTGCATATGTTGAACTCCAAAAACACGATTTTCATCATTTATTTATATTTTATTTATATTGTATTCATTATAGCTATTTGCAGTTATTGTAAGCTTCTGTAGCAGTTATTGTATTACATAATGCTAGTTATTCTAATGCAAATGAGTTATTGTGTTTACATTGAGTTATTGTATCTAATAGTGACTTTGTTTAAAACAGTTATTGTATTATATAAGTTGTGTTATTTTAATTGCTTTTACATAGTTATTGTATTATATAAGTTCTGTTATTGTATCTAGTAGTGACTTCATTCAAGACAGTTATTGTAATACCTGTTATTAGGGATGTCAATGGGGTGGGTCTTGGCGGGTCTCGCCCCGCACCCGCCCCACGTGGGGCGGGTGTGGGTAATAATTTGGCGGGTCGTGGGGCGGGGATGGGTTTCAAAAGCATCATTCGTCGCGGGTCGCGGGGCGGGTGCGGGTTTCACATGAGACCCACCCCATACCCACCCCGCCCCACACCCACCCCGCTCGCCCCGCCCCACATATCCCCGCCCCGCTTATACCCACCTAATAAATAATAATATCTAATAGTATTATATAAGAATAATAAGATAAAATAAATATAACTTAAAATAATAAAAAAAAAATTTAATAAATTAAATCTATGCTACCCAGCTACCCACTTCCCCAGGCCCAAACAAGTAAATAAGTAAAATAACCCACTAACCCAGACTACCTACTATCCAGACTACCCACTTCCTTAGTCCAATAAGGCAATAAACAATAATCATTCGTAAATCGTTATCACTACATTCAGGCCATTCACTAACTACCCAAATTCCCCTAAATCCCCATTTTCCCAATCTGATAAAACAAACGGAGCTGAACAACTGAAGATGAAGAATTGAAGAGTATTTGTTGTGTAGTTTTGTTTACTCTTCTAGTACTCTGTCAGAATTTGGCTTTCGGCTGCTGTTTGTGCATGTTTTGGTGGTATATTCGTAGTTAATGCATTTTGCGAAAACTTATTTGTATAAGTAGTACGACAAGTATAAGAAATAGGCGGGTCAACCGCGGGTCCCCGCGGGGCGGGGATGGTTTTGAATAGTTCAACCCGTCGCGGGTCGCGGGGCGGGTGCGGGTGCGCATCAAAAGTTCGCGGGGCGGGCGCGGGTTGACCCCCCTCCGCACCCGCCCCGCCCCATTGACATCCCTACCTGTTATTGTAATTTATAATAGTTGTTATTGTATTCATAATAGTTGTTATTGTAATTCATAATAGTTGTTATTGTATTGTATAATACATGTTATTGTATTCAGTTTTCCATTTTTGTAATACCTGTTATTGTAATTCATTATATCTGTTATTGTAATTCATCATAGCTGTTATTGTAATTCATACTAGCTGTTATTGTATTGCATAATACATGTTATTGTATTCAGCTTTCCATTTTGTAATACCTGTTATTGTAATGCATAATACATGTTATTGTATTCTGTTTTCCATTTTGTAATACCTATTATTGTAATTCATTATAACTGTTATTCTAATACATAATAGCTGTTATTGTATTACATAATAGATGTTATTGTATTGCATAATACATGTTATTGTATTCAGTTTTCCATTTTGTAATACATGTTATTGTAATTCATATTACTGTTATTCTAATACATAATAGCTGTTATTGTATTACATAATAGATGTTATTGTATTGCATAATACATGTTATTGTATTCAGTTTTCCATTTTGTAATACCTGTTATTGTAATTCATTATAGCTGTTATTGTATTCATAATAGCTGTTATTGTAATACGTAATAACTGTTATTGTATTTGCATAATACATGTTATTGTGTTCAGTTTTCCATCTTGTAATACCTGTTATTGTAATTCATTATAACTGTTATTCTAATACATAATAGCTGTTATTGTATTACATAATAGATGTTATTGTATTGCATAATACATGTTATTGTATTCAGTTTTCCATTTTGTAATACCTGTTATTGTAATTCATTATAGCTGTTATTGTATTCATAATAGTTGTTATTGTATTCATAATAGCTGTTATTGTAATACGTAATAGCTGTTATTGTATTTGCATAATACATGTTATTGTAATTTTGTAATACCTGTTATTGTATTACACTGAGTTATTTTAAGATCCATATATAGCAGTCAATATAAGCTCAATAGTGAGTTATTTTAAGCTCTCATAGCAGTCATTATAAGCTCAATAGTGAGTTATTTTAAGCTCTCATATAGTTATTGTATCATGAAATCATGAAATCATTATAAACTAGACAAATTGATACCTGAAATCTTCAATGTTTGATCGTCATTAAGCTGATTAAGATGATCGTCATTAAGTTCGTCTGAATTCATCATCGCAAATCCTGAAGATTATGAAAACAATACATAAATTGTCGTACAATTTGTTATTTGAATCAAATAATTCAGCTATTCAAGTATTAAAATAACAAAATCGTAAGAATTAGTACCGAAAAATTAGGGTTCCTGCAAGTTTTTCGTCTGATTTTTGGAATTGATGAAGAATTGATGAATTTGATGAAGAATTGATGAATTGATGAATTGATGAAGAATTGATGAAGAATTTTGATGAAGAATTTGATGATTTTCTGGGATTTTTTGATGATTTTTTTGGGATTTTGAAGGAGAGAGAAAGTTGGGGAAAAAAAATTTGTCAGCTGGAATTTGTGAATTTTAGGCGCGCGTGTTAGAAAGTTAGTTTAGGTCAATTGTATTTATACGCGGGGGTAACTCACGGAATATGGCAAACTCACCGGAACTCGCCTCTCTCTCTCTCTTTCTATATATATATATATATATATATATATATATATATATATATATATATATATATATATATATATATATATATATATATATATATATATATATATATATATATATATACACTATGTATGTAAGGAAGAGTTAGAATAATTCATTCGAACATATGAAAAATTCAGATTTGCTAAACAAAGCAAAATAAAAATTACATTAAATAACCTTGCCCTTTATCTTTGCCTAGATGAAGAGGGCCTCTACCGTCTTATCCTACAAGGGATTTTGTGTAACCTAATGTATGAAATAGGGTCGAAATACTCTTAAGGAAAGCGTACTCTTCGTGATTCGATTGATATCCAAGTTTACATCATTATCACAGTTATGTTATACCAATTTTCCAACATTCTTAAAGAGTATTTTTGATTTGTGATATGACCAAACCGTTGGCTTGGAATGCTGCTCATTGTTCAAATTTGGAATTCTGGTACATTTTGAAGATGGTGTGTTCATTGTCAAACCCATGGTGTACAAGGGTTTGGGACTTTGTGATGCGGAATTACGGGATACGTGGTTAATATATGTATCTTTCGCAGGATGACATAAACTACAAACTTGTCAATCACCATACGTCCATACTCCCCAGTCCCTGCCTTTGTTTGCTCTCTTGCTTCATACTTTTTTCGAATGCCTTTTGCAGAATCCCTCTATCCTTTCAAGACCGTCTTGAAGAACTAATGGTTCAAGCGCAAAGGTAATCCGAACCCAATTCTTCATTCCCAAGGTCGAACCTGTATGAATAGGTCCCGAATTGTTATGCATGCTAACTGCTTTATTTCGCAAATCTACCAACATCTAACATGTTACATGTCAATACTTTTGAATGCAGGAATAATTGATTCACGCCAACCTAATACTTGTACAGAATAAGTCAAGTGGAAGGGTAAGTGGGGAGGAAATGGAGCATTTATGATATTGTCACTTGTATATTGTGAGAGGATACTATCCGTTTTCAGCTTGTGACGGATCCTACTACAAAATACTTTGATGCCCTACTCGCCCAAGCATGGTAAGTAGTTGGAATTAAATTAAGCTATGGTTTTACAATTGTTAAAAGAATTGTTGCTTAATATAATCATGCATTGGTTTCATTTGAGAATTTGTCACTCGGGGTCGATTATGGATCGAATTAAAGTATGTTGGGTCATCATAAAGTGACAAGTCGGGTGTGGTTGGATTCGTGTCAATATCGAGTCATTTATGAGTATAAATTTTAGAAAGCATATATACAACGAAGTTGATTAGTAGGTACCTGGTAAAATCAAAACTTTGTCTTCTTTAGCAATCTTGAGGCAAAATTCAGTGTCATCTTCAATGTCATCCAGGAGGGACACATCTAGCTTGACCTGCAAAACATTGTCCGTGCTCAAGCAAGGATCATTTCAATGAGACTATAATGAAGCTTGCCTCACCATTACAAACATAGAACCTTGTGGTTTATGTGGACATGACATGCAGGGGATCTTCTTCTCCAGCTTCTCATAAATTATATCGCCATCTTGTCGTAGTATATTCTTGGCATTTGAAAAGAACTCGTCTTTCGTCTTCTCTAATATTTCAGGCAGTGCCCCCTGTCATGCTCAAATTCATTATGCTTCATACCCGATCAACCAAATGTCAAAAATAATCACCATATTTTCCGTAACTCAAAACTGTATTGTTTAACTACCAAAGCCTATCAACCGAGGCAGGAGTAGGAAAATATGGTGATGATTTGATATCGGATTTTATTCAGATCTTATTCTTCATAACTCGAGATGGAACGATGATTTGATATCGGATTTGTTTGATGATGATTGGGCTACAAGAATTCTTGCCATACCCATTTGTGAGTCTATGAAGGATGACTCCATTTTTTGGAAACATAATGTTGATGGGGTTTATTCGGTCAAATCGGGTTATGGATTATGTTTCTCAGAACTCTTTCGGAATTTTGCTAGCAATAAGGATGGTTCTCGGTTGGATGATAAATCAAAATTGTTCTGCAAGACAAGACTTTGGCGGCTTCCTGGTCCAAATAAATGGAAATTTTTTTTATGGCGGCTACTTACAGGCACACTTCCTGTTGGGTATGAATTTTCAAGAAGAGGTTCTGATATTGATTTCTCTTGTCCTTTTTGTGTTAATCAGGATTCTATTGAGACAATTGAGCATGTCTTTAGAGATTGTCATATCGCATCGCGTATTTGGGCTTCGTCACCTTTGGGTATTCGGGTTGAAGGTTCCAATTTTCTTTCCATGTCACATTGGATTACAAATTGGATCTCCTATTTCCTTAGTAAGGATGAAGCAGAGGAGAGGATAATTCTTTTCATTGCCACCTTATGGACTATTTGGTGTGAAAGAAACGATCTGATTTTCAACAGTTCAAGTTTTTCTACAAAGGCGTTTTTTAACCTTTTTTGGGATTCAGTTAATACTGCTATGGCGGCGGAAGTGAAAAGGAAAGATTTTATCAGTATTTCTCTTGAAAACTCTGCTTCAAGAGAAGCTCCTTCCAAGTTACTTGAAGATCTTAAGAATTGTTTTCCGTGCTTCTTGATTGGTCTTAATGATGGATGTGATTCTTACAGAGTTAAGGTTGATGCGGGTTGGTTAGAGAATAGGAATGCGTCGGCTGGCTGGGTGGTCTATGATCCAGGTGGCTCGATTGTTGGTCACTTTCAGGAAAGTTTTTTGGCTGAAACGGCTATTCAAGCCGAAACTTGGGCTATCAGGCGTGTTGTTCTTTGGGCAAGGTCTTCGGGTATTAGACATCTCAATGTGTCATCTGATTGTCTTCAGTGTTTGATCCAGGTGTTTGGTCATATTAAACCCTTCCACTCCATTAAGGGTTTACTTCATGACATTGAGGCTTTAGCTACTTCTTTCCATTGTCTTAGTTTTAGTTTTATTCCTAGAAATCTTAACCGGGTTGCTCACAACCTGGCTAAGATGGCTCTTGCTAATTAAGGTTTGTACTGCGGTCGTCAAAAAAAAAAAAAAAAAAAAAAAACTACCAAAGCCAAATGGGAAAATAGGCAATGAGACGGAGGGAGTAAACAATTTACAACCAAATTAGCAAACGAACCCTGGTCGAGAACGGATAAATCAGTTGAAGGATGACCCGACCAAACTCAGAATCATGTAACCATGTTCATGTCACAAGCAAATTCACACCAAATGGATGGATGTAACCGAATGGATCACATATTTGAATCGATTCTAAAAACATAAAGAGGATGTAAACTCAGAAATTGTGACCTTCACCCAAGGACGTAAGTCGCACATGAAGGCCCGTAAAGAGGAAGCTAATTGAGTCAAATGTGGTCTTCCACAGGAGAATGCATTAACACGGGAGTCAGGAAACAGACCTGAATGAATGTTGCAGTATTAGACGCAAGGTCCAGAAATGCTTTAATGCGTTCCATTAGCTGACAAAAGGAAGCAACCAACTTAGGTTCATCGATGTGAACCACGCTGAACAACGTACTACATAATGTGAAGTCAAAAAGAGCAACTGAAATGACAAAATGCAAAGAAACACAACCTCGGATTTCTGCAAGATGCCATTTGGATCAGTTGTGACCAGCCAACCAACACGCCAGCCAGGAACAAGCCACCTCTTTGAGATCGACCCAATTGTAAGAACGGGTGCGTTTACTGCAAACGTTCCCATTCTAACAAATGGAGTGTCGCCGAATGTCATGTGTTCATAGACTTCATCGGCAATCACAAGCAGTCCTAGTTTTTCTGCCATTTTTGCCACCTAAACAAAAAAATAAATAAACAAAAAGTGTGTAATATCCCGTGTGGAGAAAGAAATTCAAGTTGTCTAAATGAATTGTCTTAAAAATAAGTTAGCAGAAGATACATTTTCCAAGTGTTGGTGAGTGTAGACACTTCCACAAGGATTTCCTGGGTTAATTAACACAATAGCCACAGTGTTATCATCGGCAAGCGCTTCAACCGAGTGAAGGTCAACTTCCCATTCTTTTTCTGGACGAAGATTATAATGGCGGACTTCAACTCCGGAAACAGCAGAACAAGCATCATAGGTTGAATATGTTGGCATCGGTAGGAGGATGTTGGAACCCGGGAGGCTGGAAAGGGAAGAAATTATTGCGAGAATTGCTTGAGCGCAACCAACAGTGATGCAAACATCACTTTCTGACAAACTGTATGGAAGATCCCTCGAAATATATTCAGCCACAGCCCTGTGAGGAATGTGTAATAGCTAGCTGGTCAGATCAGGTTAATACATAGTAGAATAAAAGTTTGAATAGAAAAAAGGGAGTTCCTACTTTTTGGCAGAGGGGAAATCAGTGGGATAGTGATAACCATTGAAATGGGTAGAGCGGAGAGCATCAACGATGGCATTGACAGAGGCGACAGGAGGATGAAAGCATTTGAATTGTGAAGGATCACCATGACCCAACGGAATAACTGAGCGATTGTCATCAGGGTTGAGCTGCTTACGAAGCATACTCATCGTTTCTCTCACTGTCATTGCTCGCTCTTCAACTGAATTTATTATACCTTTGTCACATTTTTTGTTAAATTTCCATCTTTTCTCCATTTTCACCTTCTCTCTAAACTCGACTCCTATATCGGTTTCGGACTGTAAGATTGTAACTGCCTAAACTGTACATGATTTGCTTATTTAGAAACACCCACATGGTCTCTGTTTTTGCTGTTGACATCATCACATGTTTGTATCAAGCAGCTGTGGTGTTGGATGTGAGATGGTGCTGTATGTACGATTGTTTGCCGTACGAAAATGATGGCACAGGAATTAACTATACTGCCATCCACACATCATTGCACTCTGTCTCACCTCATCTCAATTTTGTCCAAGAAGAGGTCGAAGAGGTCTTAGCCTAATGTTAAGCGGATGGAGATATATTGGATAGACGATAGTACGTCTTAGAGTCGAATCTCCTCGTTCCCGGTATTTTACTACCCGTGCAGCTCATTTACCACAAGAAAAGGGTGGTTAAAATATTATTTCATATGTAAACTATACATTAATATTTGTATAACCATTTTTATACAATTTATTTTACTCCTGTTTATTTTTGCACGGATGTCGTACTAATTCAGGTAAATAAAAGACAATTTACAATAGAAGATTGTAATAGGTTTTTGTTTTTTAACAGAAGTAAGATAGTAACAAGGTGATGGTTTAATTTCCTGGAAACTCAATTTTTGAACTTTTATGCAAAATGGAAATTCTTTCTAGGAATTTTGGATGGTGGATCCTGAGAAACAATTTCTCGCTAAATTATCGAGAACATTTTACAATTTGAAGAAAAATATTATTATAAGTAATAAAATATTGATAAAAATGGTAACAATGTACAATGAAAAGGATGTCTATCACGAAAATAATTAGGAAATTAGAGAGTCGTATTAAGCCAAGATGGAAGGTTTCTTTCCCTGTCTTGGTTCTAAGATGTACCAGTACACTAGTAGTCAGTTATACTCAACGCTTCACCTGTATCTTTACTCGAACAGCGTAGGGATCAAGCAAAGACAAGTTTACACTTTTCTCTTCATAGCTCAAAACTATGTAGGAAAAGCTTAATCGACTTAAAAGGGAAAACGGTTAATCAAATTAGAAAAGGCAACAAGAATAATAATAAGACCTATAAGAATGGACGCGATTTTCTCTAAACAAAACCTACAAAAGAAAATAAACGGAATTGAACGGGAGGAGAGGAAATTACTTGTCTTTTGTTGATATTGAATATATACAGGTGTAAATTTTATACACTGTAATAATAATAATAAAAAAAAAAGGGGGGGGAGGGGCCAGGGGGGCGCCAAATCGATATGGGATGAAAGATCATTCAGTTGCGGTAATCAAGAGCAAATCCCATTCTGTGTTCCATCTACTGTCCCATTCTCTTCTCCTTTTAACACACCATCAACTAAAAGTATGTTCGCACATACAACAATCACGCATCATTCCTACCGAGCCAATTTAGAGCTCAAGAAGAAGAATGGAGCTATGTATTGGACCATTATTTCCGTATCCTCTTTCTTTAAGAACACTTTTAAGGTATGCCACCACAGACCATATTACGGCCATATCAGCGAAACACTATGTTGAAACCCAAAAACAGGTGATCTAAAATCAAACTAGCAATGCCCTATAATTTACCACAAACCCTACATACTCAAGTTCACATTAAGACTTCATCGATCACCACTTCCTGCATTGTAAAACGGAGAAAGATAGAAACTAAGTAAGAGTTATAACACGAGATACTAACATTGTTCATTTGGGCAGTAGTTTCCCGTCCATGAATAAACTTCTTGTTTCTTTGAGAGAAAAATAAGTTACATAATAAGAGGCGGATGAAAATGCAAGTTCAAGAAAAGATAGGGGTTATAAATCATAGTGATTGTTGCCTCAAAAAGATCATAATGATCCCAAATAAAATACAAGAAAAGGAAATGTAAAGGTAAGAAGTTTATTCACTAACACCACGAAATGAAAACCTTGAAGTCTTTTAACGAACAGAGGGAGTGTAATATATAAAAATATTAAGGGACTAACCTTATCGCACACCGGACAAGTGTTGCTTCTCTCCATCCACTCAAGAAGGCAGCAAAGATGAAAATGATGATCACATTTAGTAAGCAGCTTTGGGTTCTCTTCTGTGTACTCTGCACATAAAACCAGTCAGAAGATATTAATGACTTGTACACAAATCCGCATACCATTGAGTAGATTAGAAAGCAGATTTCAAGAGTGAGACAGCTCTTAGCACTGCCATGCACACAAGGCGCACCGTTTTTTAAAAGTAAGTACAGGGTGGTAGTACTCGTTTTGGATTGAAAATAATGGGGTAAATGGTAAGAGTCCATAAGAGAATTAGAAGAAAAAAATATGGATTTGCACAAAACTACAAAAGTGTGCATTGTTTTATGCGTTTAATATACACGAGGTGCCCTGAGATGTTGCACGCTTTCTACAATAAGTGATGGCTATCGATCACTCTGTCCACTTATATGTGCCATTTAGGACCAAGGCACAAGTATTATGAAAATCGTTAAGCTGCAACAAACACATTAATATGAACAACGATGACCAACTTGCCCATCACTTAACACTCAACTCATTCTGTTGAGGATGGTGAGTTGGTGACAGTAAACATGGGACAAAAGAACAACAATTCAAGAGAATGTCAGGTGCATAGAGGAAGACATGAGACACCAGACTACCAATAGCCTGAAAATGCCTGATGACGGAAACTTATTCAACCATTTACCTTCAAGACATACTGGGCAATCCTCTTCTTCTAGGACAGAAACAATTTGCTCAACAGGCTTCTTCAAGTCATCATCAATAACCTTTGATGGGGTGAGCTCCAAAAGTGTTTCTGTTTTGCTATCTGTGTCCTTCAGAGCCTTCTCTAAATTTTCCAAGGGATTGACGCTGATTAGTCCCTCAACAGAACCAGAATGTTCAATTTCAGATACTGTGCCACTCTTGGTACTTTGATGGTCTCTAGTTCCAAGTTGTGTTTGAGAATGTCCAAAATCAACATCATACGGAAGAGGTGGAGGAGGTGAAGTATATGTGTCAATATTTGATGTGTCCAGATTAGTGTCGACCAGCAGTCCTCTTGATATGCCAGAGGGTGTTCCGTGGTTAGCTGACAGAGGTTGGCGTTCTTCTGGGGTCCTTGGGCACTGTAGAGTGTTAAAAGTTGTCCACACAAAACAAGTAAATACAAGAACCACTAAAGGGAAAATTTGCACATGCATCAGATAATTCCAATAGGTAGCAAATTGCACTCCTAATGGCATAAGTTTTCATTGTCAATTCCAAGAACAAATGTGGCCGGACAAGCCGAAACGTTTCGTTTGCCTTATTCTTATACTAGTAGATATGTAAACTGTAGAAGTATACAAAAGGAGGCCATACCGTTGAACAAAAAAGATATCCTCACTTGAATTTTACTTTTACACAGACTCTTTCATAAGTGAGATAATATTGAATGAATGACACAGAGAGAGTGGCACCCAATTCTCCCAATCTGTGATATTGCATTGTTTTTAAATTACATTAGAAATACAAAGTATACCGTTGAACAAATGTGGCCGAACAAGCCGAACAGGCCGAACAAGCCGAACAAGCCGAACATTGAGCACTGTACAATCTCTAACACGTTTCGTTTGCCTTATTCTTATACTAGTCGATATGGGAACTGTAGAACTCTACAAAAGGAGGCCATACCGTTGAACAAAAAAGATATCCTCATTTGATTTTTACTTTTACACAGATTCCTTCATAAGTGAGAGTAATATCGAATGAATGACACAGAGAGAGTGGCACCCAATTCTCCCAATCTGTGAGATTGCATTGCTTTTAAATTTAGAAATACAAAGTAGTGGAAAATCATCAATTTCGCTTACAGAGTTCCAAATGGTGTTGCAATTCACCAACAGTGTCAACTGTCATTCTGGATTTCAAGAAGGGTACTCACATAGTAGTACGTTGGCGTCCTCGTAGGTTCAGATCTCCTAGAAGAACAACAACAGCAACAACCTCCCATCTTTTTAAAACTTTGGGGGGGGGGGGCTGCACACTCCCACCTATACCGTTACGCACCAGAAACTGTTTGCATATGGCACAACATCATCACCCGTACGTCTTCTGGATCCAAAAAAAATATTGATATAGTCAGAGTATATCGATATAAAAAGTTAAGTCAATCGCTGTCATGGTGAAAGACAAAAGAACATATATATGTAGCAAAATACTCAGGGGCGTAGTTGAAACAGTGCACAGCTCAGGTGAATAGTGGGTTTGGGCTATGGCGAGGCACCACAGAACTACAGAAGCACTTGTTTTCTATATAATGAATAATGATATGATAGATAGATGGCTGGCCCTCTAACAATCAGTGAAAACCAGTAGCTCCGGAACCAAGTCGCTACCTGCCGTCAACAGACAAAAGCTACCCCTCATCCCTCTAAGGCACAATATACACAAACTCCATTTCATTCTTGTCTGTCCTTTATTAGTTTCTACATACATTCTTCTAGCAGCGGTTTCTAACGAAAGTTGATGTTAACCAGATTAGAAGGAACTAAGGTTTTTGTTGTTCAGTTGTTCTACACTTCTACCGCAACAAGTAGCCAAAATCAAAACAAAAAAGGCATGCATGCCATCTATATCTGTAACACTCAACATTAGAATCTACATACACAAAACAGTAGCGGAGCCATGATTCAAATAAAGAAAACTATGGCCTTATTCTTTCTTTTCGGCTGAAACTGAATTGAAGTAACCGGAGTAGAGATCAATTCAACTGAATATCTCGCAAATTTCATTGTTGGGGAGATAATAAGCTTACGTATAAACGACATAATAAGCTTACATACGTCTCATACGAGAATCGGTTATGATCAAAACTCTAGTCAATATAGGTCGAACAACAATTAGATTTCTACGAATTATTAATCAACGAAATTGAAGTTGGTAAAACAAGTATGATGAATCACACTAAACGACATTAAGCTAGGATGAACACAAACTTTTATTGAAGTTAAAACCGGTTAAATAAAAAGCGAATAGTATTGAAAAGAAAATGGAGGAAGAATACCCGGTAAATACGAAGGATTAGCAAAAATAAGAGAGATATTAATTAAAGGATATAAATATAAATAATATTTTGTTAGAGAGAGAAAGTTGAGTGGAAAACTTGGGAGCTTTGCTCTTCAACTTGAGTTGGAGTTAGGAGAGAGAAATGAGGAATTTTTTCGATAAAATAAATAAGCACAAAATTAGTATTATTTTATTAATATACATACAGACAAAATGGAAGATAAGCCACGCGCTAAGGAAGACGAAATCATGCACGCGCGTTGCAATTTTCGACAGCTGGAAAGTGGATGGGTCAGTTTTGAAGCTACGTGGAATTTCATTATTATTTTAAATATGAATAATTGATTCAAAGTAGTGAAACAATCAAATTATGTTTCTAATGTCTCCTGTCCTTTTAATTTACACTGAGTGTGTTCGGTAAAATGTAGGGATTAAACATTTTAAAGAATTTTGAATATTTATATAATAATGAGATGATTGAATAACTTATCTCTTTTCAGTGAGTATAATTTAATGATTTTTCCAAATTCTTGTCAATCTGTACATAAAAAATAGCGAGCGTTATGATTTGTATAAAGTATGTTTTAGGGCCTGCCTGGGATGAGGGTAATAGGCCTGAAAAAGTTCAACTTAATTGTTACGGATTTTTTGTTGATGTTTGGTACGAGAGTAATAAGTCCGGTTCAGTAACAATTACCTCCCAACAGAGGTAATGTATTACCTACCTCATACCATGAGTAACTATTACTGCCGCACAAAAACTCCCATCTATTTTCATTTCCTGTAAATCTCTCTTTTCTTCTTCTTCTTCTTCTTCTTCTTCTTCTTCTCATCAACAATCAATTATATACTCTTTCCTCCATTTTTATTGCACCATTCTTATTGCTTGAACACCATTTTTTGTGACGATTTTGTTAACGATTGTTATCAATCTGTGAAATATAGCGATTTTGTTGATGATTTTTTGTGACGATTTGAACTCAATCCATCTCTTTTGCTACTTTTTCTGTTATTTTCGATGATGACTTTTTGTGAGTGATCAATCCCGATTACAATAGTGTAAATCTTGACAGTTACACGACTTTGGAAATGAGTTTCAATTGGCTTTTTCTTGCTAACACAGTAGAAAGTGAGTTCCCAGGCTGCCTAATTACCAAATTCTCCCATATATTTCATTTTTTATTTAAGAACTAGGATTCTTATGTCAATATTCTTACTTTGTGGTCGACTATGACCGAGAGCGATGTTGCGGTTTTCCGTGACTTGATAGACGAAGACAAGAAATATGATCTTTTGAGTAGTGTAATGACTGAAAATTTTGATATTGTTCGAACTTATTAGTGTTATGGCTGGAAATTTTACACTTCTACCAAACTAAAGAAATTGTTAAGGTAGTAATTATTCCCAAGCAATGCCAAACCAAAGGTTGGAGTAAAATCTCACCTCTAATAAATTTGATGGGTAATTATCTCCCCCACACAAATCTCCCCCTCAATTGTTTAGGCTATACCGGGCCTTACATATGGGTAGGAGAGAGTATTTTAACACACTTTTGTATACGAAGTACGGAGTATAATTTAGTATCAAATATAAGTGGTTCAATGGTTAGAATTTTGTAACTTTTTTGAGGTTAGGGGTTCAAATCATATACTCCGTATGAAGTAATTTTTTCATATATATAAAACAACTGACAAATATACGAATATTTATAAAACATGAGTTGCTAATAGGGAATTGAACCCCGTATCTCCTAAATAGAACTCAATACATCTACCAATTTTGTCATAATAACTTAGTATCTAATATAGAAATATAGATACCTTATAAAAAATTATTTCCCAAAATTGCCACTCGCACTTCTACCTAGATCCGCCCATGACCACAAGATATTTATTATACATTTAATGGATATCATTTATTTATCTAGCCGTAAACAATATTTAAGGTAGCAAAAATCCGTCTTTTAAATCAATTTTTTTAAGTTTAGAATAACGATCGTCACCTGTTGTTACTATCTGATTTCGCTGTTGTTGTACCTGTATTTTTTTAAAATTTAAAAGGTAAATAACGAGGAATAATGAGAAGATGTTTAACGTAAAGTACATGTGGTTGAATGATGTGAAGTTGGTTGTTGTATGTGAAGACCATGACGATTGACGAAGCTGTCTTTGAAAAGAGGAGTTGTAGAGTAGTGAGTGGAGTAACAAAGTTGATTGCATCACGTAAATACAAAGTCGACTTGTCCATGTTTTGGGCCAACTGCCATATGCATTTCATTCTTTTCTTTCCCACATTTAGTCCCACCTTATGTTTCTAGGTTGCCTAATGTTGCCTTCACTATACTCTTCTTTTGAATTAGTCTAGGTTATAGGAGGTTTATGTTTCATGTATACTAAAGACCGATATATCAGAAGTTCAACACAAGATATTTACGCTTGACATCACATATTTATTAGAAATTTTGGGTTAGATACGGAGATGCATCAGTCCCGAGATTTAAAGGTGTCGTATACTTAAGACGTGGAACTCCTAGAGACTAGAGTTCAAGGGAAAGCTAATATATTAGCAAGAAACGACATAGGTCTCACAATGTAGAGACAAGGTCGTCCATGAGAAGATCGTCAGCGATCCAGCGAGGTGGGATGAGGTTTAATGAAGGCCACAAAGACGGTTCATGGTAAGTTTGAAGGCGGTCCGGTGTGGCGCATTGAGGTAGTGGATTTGGACCTAGTCCAGGGTGTTTTGATGTAGAGGAGTTTGGTACACAAGTGCATCACAAATCTCATGAGGCAAATAGTGTGTCATTTAAGGGGAGGTAATCAAGCTTTGGTGATGCAGATGTCTAGAAGTTGGGGTTGTGGGTTGTGAGAATAGAGTTTTTCACGAAAGTCAAGGTCTAAGTCAAGATTCTGTTGTTGGAGATATGAATTGCTGATGTCAGCATTACAAAATTAGTAACTAACTGAATTATGTTATGCTTACTCATTGACAATTGTGTAGATAAGTAACTTGCTAACAACTAGGGGCGGATCCAGGATTTAGAAGTGGGGTGGGCTAGGCTCATATTCGCGATGGTCAATCATATGAAACTATCAAAACGTATAATTGAGGTCGCACATATGTGAAAGATGTTAGACAGTTGGGGTTGCTCCCTTTGTCAAACTTACATCGTTTGAGCCAATTTTTTATTATTTATAAATGGTACTTTATTGAAAGGCAAACAAATAATAATGACAGAGTGATATCTTATATATAGTATGATTGAATATTACAAAATATATACTTGTATAAATCTATGTTACACTATTATTCAAGGATACAAGTTTCGCTATATACTAGTAAATTCAACAATCGTCATTAAAAAAATGTAAATGTTTTATAATCTCCTTCTTTTTAAAATACAATGTTTTTGTATTCTCGAATAGACATGTATCTCAACTTTGTTAAAACTAAGGATTTATAGCGTTAAACAACTTAGTATATAAAATACTTTAGTTAGAGGGAAAACAATAATAACAATTTACGATTAATATTATTAGGATTTAGGATAAAATGCTAAACAACTTATTAGGTAGTAAATAAAAAAAAATGCAACTAATGAAGTTTGAACCCCTACCATCAAGCAAAAACAAGCATTTATCTATACTCTTACCAACTAAGCCTCCCTACAACACTGAATATTTTTAGATGTATATTGTTTTTATTCTTGAAAACAGGTTGGGTTGAAACCTACCCAGTCCTGTGGGTGGATCCGCCCCTGCTAACAACCCTCTTTATATATAAACTCCTAAACTCCTGTAATCTCTGTCACTTGATAATTCATTGAATGAATAATAAACTCACATTCTATTTTGTTGTGTGCAAGAGTAAAGCTCAAGCTCCATCAATGGAGGTTTATACTTTTATCAATGTTCCTTGGTTTGAGGAGAACATTGTTAGGTGCAAACTCATGTCCTATAAAGCTTAATCCAAAGCGGATAATATCGTACTATTATAGATCATTATACTTGTTTTTGGTAATTGAAGAAAGATAGAAGTAAAGATTTCGTTCTTTGAATCTTGTACTCTATCAATCGAAATACTGACCATGGAAGTCTGATCATCGACACGATAGTTAGAGGTCACAATTTACTCAAACACGATCATCCGGGGTAAAGAAGAATTGGGGAAATCAAGAAGCGTTTTTCCAGAATTCCTGCTATCCTGGTTATTATCAAGATGCCATTGGAGATTGAGCAGACAAGCACCGAAGCATAACCAGTGGCAATGACTTACCAAACTACGACCCAAAATTAAATTAAAACTGCTGTCTACTTCTTTCGATCCACCATATTCTTCACATAAACTTAAAAAGTATAATAATATAAATATATAAGAGAATGATTAATTGATATTGGATTTACAGTAATAAAACAATCGTGCTGTTACATACAGAGAAGTAGAGATTATATACTATGCCAATGCTTAGGAAAGAAATAAGCTATACAAGGTATTGAAGATATTCCTTTATATTATTCTATATGTAGATTAGGAAAATCTTCTTTGGTCAAACGGCACTATGTTGCCATATTCATCTATTGATATCAACGTCACTTTGTTGCTGATTGTGGGCTTGTGGGTCGGTTATTACCCCCCCGCAAGTTGGTGCGTGTGGGTTAAGAACGCCCAGCTTGGATACGAGCTCCTCAAATGTGTTGCGAGGGAGGGCTTTGGTGAGGATATCGGCGAGCTGATTTTTTGTGGAGACGTATTTGGTAAGTATAGCGCCTTTTTGTATCTCGTCGCGGATGAAGTGGCAGTCAATCTCGATATGTTTGGTCCGGGCATGAGAGACCGGATTTTGAGCAATATGTAGAGCGGACTGATTGTCACATGAAAGCGGAATGGGCTCTTTGGTTGGGAGACCGAGAAAGCTGAGGAGGCCCGTAAGCCATTTTAGTTCGCATGTAGTATAAGCCATGGCCCGATACTCGGCTTCGGTGGAGGATAGGGAAACCGTATTTTGCTTTTTCGTTTTCCAGGAGATTGGTGATTTCCCGAGGTAAATTAAGTAGCCCGAGAGAGAACGGCGAGTCGTGGGGCATGATGCGTAATCCGAGTCGCAATAGGCATTAAGGAATAAGGATGAGTCGGAGCGTAAAAGAATACCTTGGCCCGGTGAATTTTTAAGATACCGTATGACTTGAAGCCCGGCGTTCCAATGGTCCAAGGTGGGAGCATGCATGAATTGTGCTAGGGTATGGACCGAGTAGGTAAGTTCGGGCCGAGTTATCGTGAGATAGACGAGACGGCCCACGAGTCTGCGATACGGTTGTGGATCGTTGAGTAGAGCAGCGCTGGAGCGGCCCAGATGGTGATTGGGCTCCATAGGAATGCATTTGGGCCGAGAGCCAAGGAGGCCAGCCTCTGTGATTATATCTAACGCATACTTGCGTTGTGATACAAATAACCCCGTCGCATTACGAGATATTTCGAGCCCAAGGAAATATTTGAGGTTGCCGAGGTCTTGCATGCTAAAACACGTGGCTAGATAGGTTTTGAATTTGGTGATCGTGGTAATGTCGTTGCCACAAATGACGAGATCGTCCACATAGACCAAGACATGGATTTCCGTATTCGGTGTATGAAGTGAGAACAAAGAGTGATCATATGGACAATGTTGAAAACCGAAATTAGAGAGGGCCGTAGCAAGTTTCGCATACCAACATCGAGGAGCTTGTTTAAGCCCGTAGAGTGATTTTCGGAGGCGGCAAACTTTACCCGGAGTCGAATTGAAACCTGGTGGAGGCCGCATGTATACTTCCTCTTCGAGATCGCCGTGGAGGAAAGCGTTATGGACGTCCATTTGGTGAATAGTCCAGCGCTTGACGGCGGCAATGGCAAGCAAGGTACGGACGGTGACAAGTTTGACCGTAGGGGCAAACGTTTCTTGGTAGTCAATGCCTTATACTTGTCGATTGCCCATAACGACTAACCGAGCTTTATATCGTTCGATAGTGCCGTCGGCGTTGTATTTGATCTTGTAAACCCATTTAGAACCGATGGCCTTTTTGTTGGGTGGTAGATCTTCGAGAGTCCATGTCTTGTTTTGTTCCAAAGCCGTGATTTCAAGTTTCATGGCTGCTTGCCAATGTTCATCCTGCATTGCTTCGGAAAAATGACGAGGCTCGTGATTGTTGGTCACGGCCGACAAGAAAACTTGGTGGTTAGTAGAAAAACGGTCATAGGTGACAAAATTGTTGATTGGGAAACGTGTACCTGAGACAGAAGGCGGTGCCGTGAGCAAATGCGTTGAGGGGCGCGGTTTAGAAACAACAAAGTCTTTGAGGTTCGAATTCGGAAATTTATTACGATGGCCCCTTCCTGTGACCGCGGCGGAATTGGGCTGACCGGGTGTACCAGTGGGTGCGTTGGTGCTCACAAGGCTGGTGGTGTCGGGTTCGTTGGATGGGGTCGGCTGTGAGGGCACAGTCACGGGAATTGGTTCAAGAGAGGGAGTGGAAACAGGGGCCGTAGTGGTGGTAGAGCTTGGTGGGTGGTCGGGAGGCAGAGGAGTGTCGGGAATGGGAGGAGAGTCGGAGATGGGGATGTGAGTGTCAGGGGTGGTCGAAGGAGGTGTGTCGGGGCTGGTTTGGTTTTGTTGGATGGTGTACGGGAAGTCGAAGGAGTCGGGGTGCGTGAACAGGGCAGGGGTGGTGGTGTCATGGATGTCTATAGAGTGATAGGGAAAAGAATCCTCGATAAAGATGACGTCTCGTGATTCGAAATAGGAACCGGTGTCGAGGTCGTAGAGGCGCCAGCCCTTCTTACCAAAGGGGTACCCGATGAAGACACACTTACGACTTCGGGAGGAAAATTTGTCACGGTTACGATTAATAGTTTTAGCATAACTTAGACACCCAAAGATACGCATATTGTCCATTGGAGGCGGGGTGTTAAATAACTTTTCGTATGGGGTTTTACCGTGGAGGAGAGGGGATGGAGTGCGATTGATAAGATATACCGCCGTGAGCACACATTCGCCCCAAAAGAAAACCGGTAAAGAGGCTTGAAATAAAAGGGCACGGGCCACATTGAGAATATGACGATGTTTACGTTCCACCCGCCCGTTTTGTTGAGGTGTGTCGACATTTGAGGTTTGAAAAATAACCCCTTGTTCATTAAAAAAAGAGCGTAGGCACGAAAATTCTGTACCGTTATCGGTGCGAAAGCTTTTGATTTTCTTGTTAAACTGTCGTTCAACCATGGCAAAAAAATTGAGAACTTTTTGTCGAGTCTCATGTTTGTGTCGAAGTAAATAGACCCAAGTGGATCGGGAAAAATCGTCAACAATAGTTAAGAAAAACGTGGACCCACAAGAGCCATTTTCAGAATATGGCCCCCAAAGGTCACAGTGAATTAAATCAAAAATAGCTTGAGCATTATGTTTGCTTAAAGAAAACGGAGTCCGTGTTTGTTTAGCGCGTAAACAAATTCCACAAGTTTTGCTATGAAAGTTTGAAATAGTACGAGAATTATTAAAAGAAGGTAAAAAACGAGTAATTTCGGTTGAGGGATGTCCCAACCGCCGATGCCACAGTTCGGTCTCATCAATAGAGCTCACCATAAAAATGGTAGGATCCGTGTGTCGAACCGTGGTTAACCGATACAGCCCCTCACGTTGCTCACCCGCACCAATCATCCGTCTCGAGGAACGGTCCTGAATGAAACACAATTTATGAGAGAATTGAATAGTTAAAGTGTCATCAAGTAATAGACTTGAGACGGAAATTAAATGACAATTTAAGTTTTTAGCATACAGCACGTTTTTGAGTATAAGGTGACGAGAAAGCTCGATGTCACCGCAGTGTGTCGCATGGGTGCGGTCTCCATTTGGCAAACCGACAGATAAAGGAGAAATAGAGCGAATATTGCAGAAATGTTCGAGGCATCCCGACATGTGGTGGGATGCCCCGGGTGTCAATTATCCAAGAACAAAGAGAGACCATATCGTTCAATTGTTCGGGCACCGGGACAGATTTGTGTGCTTGTAGTAACTTGGACAGGACAGCCAGTTCTTCTGGCTTAAGGGAGTTGAGGTCCACGTTATCAAAGTTACTGACTGCCGAAGAGGAGGGTGGCTCGTGGGTGACCATATGTGTAATACCTCGCATTTTGGGTCACGATTTGATATAAACGATAGTTTTGTTTACAAAATCGTTTGTTTATTACACTTGTTTGCACTCGTTTTTGCAAGGTGTTTTAGACTTAGGTAAGACTCAAAGTGGGGATCTAGTTATCTTATTTTAATAAGGGTAGTATAGCGTTGCTAGGGCTCGAACTTGAGACCTGTTGAGTGCCTCGTGTGGGCCTCGATAAGTGTGACAAGAGACAGCCCACACGGATTTTTCAAGAGCAACAAACAACAGCTCTTATGCCGCCTTATATAGAAGGCTTTCCATAACCTAAACCCTACTCAAAACCAGATCTGACTTCACCAAAACCTAGCCGCCACTTTAGAGAAGAAAAGAGACCTGTTCACGGTGGTGTTGAGCCGTCCTAGGGTATCTCGATCAGGCCAAGAAGCTGGTATGATTACCACGACCTCTGTAAACTCAGTTTTATGCTTAGTCTTTGTTGTCCGTTTAAGGGAATGCAAATGCGTTATTACTGGTTGTTGTTTATATAAGTTTGTACTATACTGTATAAAGGGTACATGTTGGTCCTTGGAGTTGTGTCGTTGGTTGTTTTTACACATGATCGAGGGTGGTAAACATGGTGTCAGGGAAAGGGAAAAACACGATTTCAACAGTGGTGTGTCTGGGTGCGTTTTTATAAACAGTTTCTAGTTTTGTTTTATGTCTTCCATCTTGGGTCTCGGGGTGTTTAGACAGGTGGTATATGGGGGTATCACGTGGTGGTGGTCTCGGGGTATGTTGGTGTCTGGTCGTGGTGGTACAGGGTGGTTTGTCAGGGATGGTTGTGAGGGTGTGTATGTTGTTGTTCAGTGTTGTCGGTTTCAGGCGGGTACATGGGTGTTTGGGGGTGGTAGCATTGAGGACTCGGGGGAGGTCAGAGCAATGCTACCACCATGTCTAGAGTCTGGAGTCCAAGGGTGATGCTGGTGGTCACGGTTGGTGGTAGTGGTGGCAGAGTCGGCGTCGTGGTGAGGGCAAAGTCGTGTGGTCAGGACTGTAGGTGAGGAACCAGGCCTGATTCAGGCCATGGTTCAACTCACCGGCGGTGGTCGGTCAGGTGGATAGTGGTTGTGGGGGTAGAAGGCAGTCGGGGTGTTGGGTCGGTGGCTGCCAGTGGTGGTTGGGACGTGTCTAGGTGGCGCTGTAGGTGGTTGTTTGCTAGGGAGTCACGGGTGGTGTGAGGGCTGTTCGTGTAATGTTGTTTGCTTCATTTTATTTTCTTTTTAATTTCCTTTTATTATTTATTCCTATTAAACTATATACATAAATACATTTGAATAATTATGGTAATGTTGTTAATAGTAGTATTCATATTATTTTAATTAAGGAAATAATTTTGTGATATAATTAGTATTAATGGGGTAGTATTTTATTAATGGTAAAGATTCAAATTTGAAATTCAAAAACCAAAGTGTTTATTTATTTTTAGAAGTTACTATTTTTAGAAGTTTTCTAAATATAGTAAGTGCCTATAAATAGAATGTGTACACGTTTTACGAGTATTAGGGTGTTTATTAATTGAATAATATTTGTTAGGTAGCGGGTTTCGCGTGGAACATTTCTAAACAAGCCTCGGGTTTATCTGCGTTACCTACTATTTCAGGTAGGGGAAATACTGGTATCTGATTGATGTATAACCTGTTCTGCTGATTTGATATTAAGCATGTTGGTAATATGTTATCATGTGATCATATATGTTGTTATTTATATTATTCTATGAGGTAATACGATGTGATTATATATTGGGACTTGTGATACGGTGTTGGATCGGTGCGGAGTATATATGGTGTTGGATCGGTGCGGAGTATATATGGTGTTGGATCGGTGCGGAGTATATATGGTGTTGGATCGGTGCGGAGTATATATGGTGTTGGATCGGTGCGGAGTATATATTTGGCGTTGGATCGGTGCGGAGTTTATTATATTGTTATATTTATTCTTTTCCCTACTCAACCTTGTGGTTGACCCTGTGTATTCGTGATCACCTGTGATGAACCAATTATTGGGGAGCAGATTGACAGGTGGCTGAGACTAAGGGGGAGCTATGGGAGGAAGAGCTTGGATCCAGACCAGTTTAGATGTCTAGATCACCTTAGCCAGTTTTATACGAGTTGTACTTTATTTATTTTGTTAAGACCTTTGGATATGTAAGAACATGTTTTGAGTTTAAAGTTAATTTAAAGTACTGTTTATCTTCCTTTGTATCTACTGCCTCGGGAAACCGAGATGGTAACACCCTTATTTATCTGAGGAGCCCTAGATCAGGTCCTTAAATAAATGGGGGTGTTACAATATGAGCCCGCGGAGTGGCTGCCGAGCGTTTATTTTTGGAGCGTTCATCCGGAATGAACGTGGCCTGGCTAAGGTCTGTTGCATCAGGGGGAAGAATTATACGGTCGCGAGGTCTGTCCCCCCACCATTCGGGAAAGTTACCCGTGACACGGAAGCAGGTTTTGAAGGTATGACCCGAACGGTTACAGGCAAGACACATGGGTTTTGATGGGTCAGAACGAGTACCCGCCTTTACTGGCAGTTCCCCCCCCCCCCCCCCCCCCCCCCCCCCCCCCCCCCGCGATATGAGACAGCATCCCCCCCTGTGTTGTGTTTCCCATAATTAGAGACAGTGGCAGCGTATGCCATAGGTTCCGGACGAGAGTCGGGGGTATGGGTGTCGAGAGTGTGACGCATGCCTTCCTCATGTTGAAGACGACTATAAATTTGATTCAATGAAGGTAAGGGATCGGTACCTAAAATATGGGAGCGAAGAACACTATACCTCGCGTCGAGACCCATAAGGAAGGAACGGACTCGTTTCTTATCCTGCCGGCGAAGCAAATTTTTGAGTAAATTGCAATGGCAGGGATTACAGTTGCAAGGAGGCAAAGCATCACTTTCCAGGTAATCGTCCCACAGCTTTTTAATGCGGCCGTAGTACGCCATGATAGTCTCGGTGGGGCCCTGTTTACAAGCAATAATATCACTTTCTAATTGAAAAATATGAGCATCATTTACCAGTGTGAATCGTTGCTTAATGTCGACCCAGAGTTGAGTCGCGTCGTCTGGCAGGGTGATCGATGAACGAAGGTCAGGGATGATTGAATTGTAAATCCACGCGGAAACCAAAGCATTGGCGGAACGCCAGGTTTTGTAGTCGGGATCAGTACTCGATGGTTTAGATATGGTACCATCGATGTAATCCAATTTGCCTTTGGCTAGCAATGCCAGACGAAAGGTACGGCACCATTCGTCATAGTTTTTGCCGTTAAGAAGGGTCTGAGTGATGTTGGCACCGGGATTTTCGACCGGAGCAATCGAAAAAGATGTGACGGTTTTTGTGTCGTTTTGAGATTGATCGGGTTTTTCGGTGTTTGTCATTGTTTCGGTAATCGAGAGGGTATAGGATCGATAAAACCTATTCTTCTGATACCATAATATAAATATATAAGAGAATGATTAATTGATATTGGATTTACAGTAATAAAACAATCGTGCTGTTACATACAGAGAAGTAGAGATTATATACTATGCCAATGCTTAGGAAAGAAATAAGCTATACAAGGTATTGAAGATATTCCTTTATATTATTCTATATGTAGATTAGGAAAATCTTCTTTGGTCAAACGGCACTATGTTGCCATATTCATCTATTGATATCAACGTCACTTTGTTGCTGATTGTGGGCTTGTGGGTCGGTTATTATATAATGAATAAGTATAAATAAAGCGAAAATGCAGTAAACCTCCAAAACTTGTGCCAAAAGACCAAGATCTATCATTAGAAGATACGATGTCATGATTCAAGCTTGACAGCTTGACACGGGTTAGAACCCGGAACAAAACAGGGCTGTAGCATGCTTGGGTAAATGAACACTTTCTAGTAGCAGCGGGTCTCTGAGTTAGCTTTCATCTAAAAGTTAAGCTAAGAATTATGTACAAAATTAACACTCCATAACTACAACCAAACTTCTTCTACATGAATTTACCCCCTACTTTTCTGTTAGTGCTCCTCAGTTTCCGTGCTGCTCGAATGAATTCACCAATCACCTGTACCTCGTCAACTTGCTGTACCCATCAAAAATGAAATCGAAGGTCACACAACTTACACATTTATAGACTTAGGCAGACCTAACGTGAATTTCGTGATCCACAGACAAACAGGTCAGCGGGTGAACGGGATGGATAGGCCAAGTCCAATGGGAAGAATGGCCATGAACAAGTTTTGCTAGTCATACGCACAGTAGAGGTGATCACAGTCAAGGCAAGGCAAATCAAGGCCAACTTTAAGCCAGGTTAGTGCAAAATAATTGTCCTGCAAATTTGGTTTTGGTCGGGATTGGGCCACAGGACAGGGATATAAGAACCTATAGATTGGGCCAAACTAGGTCCCTACAGGCTGGGTTGTGCTTCATTGAGGAAAGACGGCGAACCTGTGAAATGAAATGGCGTTGCACTATGTTAACCATCTGCTCTCTTGAACTAGAATTCATGCTTCCCTGAACAAAATTACGACACCCATTACGAGAAACGGCAATTATATTTATATTAGCTTCAGTCCATAAACAATGGTAACAACTATTGAATTTTCAGTATTGGCACTCCAAAACAGACTTGCTGCACAGCTACACTCCTAACATTTTCCAACTAAGAAAATAAGCAGGAGAGATGCTGGAAGTTAATTTTGAAGTGCTAATAACAAGCAGAATTAGGTAAAGAGGTACTCCGTATATAATACTTACAAGGTGAAATCTGGTCAAGTATCTCCAAAGCGACTCGCTTCCCAGCTGAGCAAAGTTCAATTTCTGACATTGCAAGTCACGGACGTTCGTTAGGATCGCAATTACACCCATGACTGATCTCACGAGTCACATACATCATTTCAAACTATCTTAAGAACATAGAGAATTATAAAAACAAAAAAAATAGAAATGTATAAACCTCAAGCTACATAGATCATCATGAACACGGTCTAGGGCGAGGCACAGTTAATGACCTGATTAGTGGTTTCATCTGGGTCTCTTATCCCACCCCACTGCCTTCCCCACCCCGACTCTGAACAAAATTCAAACCATGAGATATCTAAGGAGACTAGCGAGCCCTTCAGTTCACAACCTCAGCCCACCAAATTCCAAATTAAAAGAGGCATAAACTTGGGTAAGACCGGCCTACGTGAGTCTCGATCCTCTCCAGCTACTTCAGGGTCTAGTATCCCGAATATCAAAGGAAGGGGTCGAGGGGTTGAAATGTGAAATAAATGGCGTAATACCAAAATCACCCTTTTCCCCTTTGTTTTTCCCCATTGATGTTAGATAAAGCTTGTCTTATCTCACTGAGGACCACCTCATCAATAATTCGTTGAAAATAATATCAGCCACAAAGACTGGCAAAACATGCTGCCTGGACATCAGTCAACCAAAAGAACATGATAGCAAAATGCATTCACTATGAATAAAAGAAATGAAACTGGATTTCATTACCCCTAGAATTTAGTATTTTACTATGTGTTCGGCCTTCTGAAAAAATTTATAGGACCACACAGTTTTGTAAGGTGCTTACACAGTGAGGGGTATGAATGGTGGTCTGGAATTCCCTAAAACAATTGCGGTTGTTCGCTTTTGCAGCTAGAGATGGAGCCCATGGCCTTGCAAGGCGGACTCTCGGCCTGCACACTTTGGGGAACTCAATGCTACCTACAGTATCAGAAAAGGTCAATAAAAAGGTGATACCAATGGCCCTCAGCCCTCAAGTTTCCAATAATCACAAATAGTTATGTAGATCTTTCTTATATAAGTGTTTTAACTCGTGTTTTATAACATTATATACTCCCTCCATCTCATCCATTTGTTTACCTTTTTATTCTTTGCGTTAGATATTTTAATCAAAGGTAAACAAATGATGAGAACTGAAAGAGTAGTCGGCAATGATAAGTTGATAACCAACATTTTTTCCTTCATGGATAGTTCTTCAGTATGTTGTAGAACAGTCTAAGAAGAAACATAGGTCTGATAACTGAATAATTCATCAAAGCTACATTCATTAAGCTTACCAAGATCATGATCCTTAACTCCAAGCTCTGAGCTGCTACTTGAGAGACCAAGCTCATCATCTTGCTCGTTCCCAGTAGGCGGTTCTAGTACACTCAACGCATTCCTTTGAAGCTTCACTTCAATCCCATTCTTCAAAACCTTCAATGTCAAATTATTATTATTATTGTTATGCTATTTAATATTTTGGTTTGTATAACTATTGTACTTTAAAACTGTTTTCTTCAACGAATAAGTATCATCGTAGACAGTAGCTAATTTTTTTTTACATAAATAATTCACCCCTCTAAAAAGAATTCAATTTTCAACGCAACTAAGCTGGCACCGAAGCGTAGGCTGTAGGGAAAACATTTGAACAATTGAAGATTGCACATTACTGAGTTTTGACTTCCTTTCCCAAAAGAAAGAAAATTAAAAACAGACCCAATACTGAGTCATGTCCTACTAAATTAAAGACAATCATGGTTTCATGGGTCCTCCGGTCCTGCATATCCTCATTACGAAGAATAATCAGAGGCCTTAATCACACTTTCCTCACAAAATCTACATTAGAGAACTAAACATGTCTAGCTTTTATAAAAACACATTAATTACTCCGTACTTAAAGACCTAATTTTATATATCCAAAATTCTTCTTTAACATAATAAACACACATAATCAATCATTAAACAAAAATTCCAAAATCAATAAGAAATTAAGGAGACAAACCATTGCAGGTCATTTGAATCTTACTAATCACAAAAGTTCAATACTCCCTTTTATCTCCGTCATTTGTTTACCTTTTATATTCCACACTAATCACATTGCCTAACTTTACATACATCCCGTAGTATATACAGTTAATCGATCAACACAAAGACCAAACATCGTTCCTCAAAGATCAAGACCAAAGATTTCACTTTCAATACTTTCGCTGCATTGGTAATACATGTAGCCACACTAATCACATCGTTGTGTGGCGTAAACATCCCTATTCTACCATACAATAGAACACACTAATCACATCTTTTGTGAGCGAGAAGGGTTTAGGAAAAACGTAAAGCGAAAAGACGTGAGAAGGGTTAAAAAAAATTACCAGCCAATGCCAACCACCAAGACCAACAGCCTTCTTAACAACACCTTGTAAACCCACTAAAACAGATTTAGTTCTATTATTTCCGGTGACAATAACTTTGGTATGCCTTGGTAAAACGGCTAGTTCATCATCTCCACTCTCTTCTCTAAATGCTGCTGTCATCACTCTTTCCCCACATATCTCTGATTCCACCATTTTCTCCCTAAACTTACCCTCTTTCTAAAATTTACCCACTTCAATTTTCACCACTTGATCACACACACCAAAAGTACTAATTTTTAAAATGAGATTAACCCAACTCGAAATGAGAATTTTCTCAAATACCCAATTTTTTAGACCCAATTGCAGTTCCTGAAAAAGGGTAAATTCAAGATTATGTCAATCAATCAATCAAATATATATGAAAAACGAACCACATTACTGTAATAAAGATGTATCAATTTACACATCAGTATTCAAGTGACTCAATGGCTCCGGCAAGTTGTGGGGCCAGGAGGGATCAAATGTACGCAACTTTACCCTTGTGTTAGCAACGCCAAATGTTGTTTCAAAATGAAAACAAATGAATGAAGCTATACATTTACTAATTTGTGATATTGAATGACCTGAAATATGAAGATTAAGCAGGGAATTAGAGAAGAATTAGATTGATTACAGGCATTAAACAATTGAAGTAGGCATCATTTCACCTCCAACATCTGCCTGCATGTACACAAAAACATCAATTTCTAGAATTTACAAATATAAAAAAAAAAAAATCAGATGAACCTCAAATTATAAACTCATAGTAAAGTAACAAATATTAAAAATTAAAGCTTCAAAATTTGAATGAACAAGAAAGTAAATGCCTTTGATAAAAAAAAATGAAAATTTTGGGTATTAACATGAACTAACCCAACGCAAAACCCATAAACTAAACAATCTTTCTTTAATTACTTATAAATAGGTGTCGAAAAAGACATGCATTAGAAAAACCGATATAAACGCATTACATAATACGGAGTACATTAATACCTGAAATAGTATTCAAATATAGGAGAGATGAGAGGAACAATAAAATGTGATCAAGTTTAGTTTAAAAATTGAGTGTAAAAGCAAGATTGAAAGTTGTTTTTATACAATAAATAAAATGAGAAATGATTAAATAATGACAATAAATGGAAGCATGCACTAAATGCTTACCAACTGCTATGGAAACGACCTGCCTGCAATTATCGTACAGTTTTTATTTTGCTTTTTCAACTGGTCCCACCCTTTTTACCGCCTACTTCCGGTTTTTTTATCTTCTCTTTCTTTCGGCTTTTTCACCGGCTCGACTTCGCTTCCTTCGTTCTAAAGTTCGGTTTATGGGTGTGATTTTGTGTTGCTCAAAGCCTCAAATACTCAAAGGCCCCAAAGATTAACACAAATTCTTATTTGCAACCGCACTATCCGTCGCAAACTTGTGACGGATACCATTTTCTCTCACAAAATACCCACTTTTTCTCTTTCTCCAACACTATTCATGTGGTCCCCTTTCTCCACTAACTCATTTTCTATCAATTTTATCTCACAAAATATCCGTTACAAATGGTGACCCGTCGCAAGCAAGACCTACTAAAAGATTAAATGTATTTTCGAATTTATTTTTAAAATTGGTTTTCATAGACTGTAAATCGGTAATGCTTTAAGGTTGTGTTTGTTGGTGCACTTCAGTTACCTGATTGGCTTGAAATAGTTTTTTGCCAAAAGAATCAGTAGCTTATTTTGTTTTGGAAGTGTTTGGCAAGTAGCTTATTTGGTCAAATAAGCTACCTAAAATGAAATACCCCTCCATTCAACTTCAATTGATACATTTATTTTTTCACGTTTTACTAGCTTAATATCTTTAGCTACGTATTTGTAAAAATTATAAAAGTTATATATTTTAAATGTACTTGTAAAGACGAATTAAACAAGAGTCCACATGAATATATTTATTCTTATGTATTGGGAGAAAATTGAAGTTGTGAATAGTATATAAAAAGCAAATGTATCAATTGAAAAAAAAAATGGAGGGAGTATTACATAAGTTAGCATTTTAGATTTCAGGTACATGATTATAAGTTATATTACCTTTTTACCCTTCAATCTATAATATAAATAGGAGAAAGATGAATAATTAAGAGTTAAATAATGAATTGTGTGCCACAAACATTGATAAAATGAATAAAATAAGGGTAAAAAAGTTGGATGGAGTTGGGTAATACGAGTGAGGATGAATAAAATATAATTAAAAGTTATCAAAATAGAAAAGGGGAAGAAAAACTGAATAATCCGTTTAGGGAAACAGGGAAGAAAACCGTGAATATCAGGGAGTAGTAAATAATTATTATATACTTTTATGTCATTTTACCAAAATAAGCCAGCTTTTCAGTTACTTTGCCAAACAGTTTTTTATATAATAAATCAACTTTTCAGCTCCTAATTTTCAGCAATTTTCAGCTACCTTATGTGCTAACTTTTCAGATTTAAGCTACTTTTCAGTTTTCAGGTACATTTTCAGGTTTTATGTAGCTTTTCAGCTCGTTTTACCAAGCAGAGCCTAAATGTAAAACTAGTCAAAAACTGTAGAATTAAATAGCATTTGCAATTCTCTAAACATGGTGATTTTGTCTCATTCATCTATTTAACCTTGTTTTATCGTTTAAGACAAATATGTTCTCCTTAAGTAAAACTTTTAAAATTGATAAATGGAGTTCACGCTCATGTGAAATAAATATTGCTCGTATCAAAATGGGGTACTTTGATGGATAGCTCAACAACCTTATACTAAACCCACAAAATCGTTTCAAACTATTTTTCAAAATGAATTTAACGTTGTCTCATATAAAAAAAGACGATTTTAACGCATAAATTTACGTAGTTACTTTTATGTAGGTTATACGTGACAAATAACAACCATCATAATAAATTTGTTTTATTACTAGTAAGAGTAGTAACAAGTGATAAGTGAAATAGAAATTAAAAAGGGATAATTTGTACGATATTTTAGAGGTTCACACCTTTCCCGCAAATATCCCTAATTTTCTCCAAAATAACTTTAAAAAAAATAAAATAAAATAAAAAACTTCGAGTTCTCATATCTACTAGTCACGAGTTCATAAAATCGCTATTTTATCCTCTAAATTGTAGATCTCGAAAAAACAATCAATTTGGAAAAGAAAAATCGATTTATGAGTCACAAATTCTACCAGTCACAAGAGATACTTATTTATGAATGGGTGAATCAAAAGTTATAGTCCGTCAGTGTTTTTTAACGGATAAACTTCAACTAGACAGTCTATAATATCAGAAAAAGCTATCAATCAACTTATGAAATAATCGGGACTTCCTATTTTCTAAACTAAAAAATATAACTAGTTAAACATTTTTTTCTTTTTTCGTTATAAACAATAGAATAACGGGGAAAATGCAAAATTTAGGGGTATTATAGAAATTATTCAATCCAAAATAAACAAAGAGTCGTGCTAAAGACGGATAATATCCTTTCCATAACAAGGCAAATGCGAGAATAAATGGAGGTAAATGAAACATTTTATGGGTCGTTTCACTTACATTTTATTTTATTTATTTTATTTTATTTTTTAAATTTTTTTTGGTGACGAGAGGTTTAATCCCCGGGCCCATGCATCCCCGCATCAGCACATGGACCATGTAAACCACCCCTTCGGGGGCTGCAATGACCAAGAGGAAACTAAGTGGTGTTAGTCCAGTGGTAACTGAGTTTTCAACTTATATTTTGTAAAAGAAATACTATCCGTTTTCAACTTGTGCCGGACAACTCTTCCCCTTACCATTTACACAAATTCTCATCGTAGACGGAGGGTATCCGTCACAAGGAGAAGACGGATACCATTTTGTCTCACACAATACCCATTTAGAGGAGAGAGGGAAGCACATGGGGTGCCCCACCTTATTCCCATATTTGTTTTGTGAGTGTCGTTATCCATCTCTCGACCCGATCCGTCACAGGCAAGACTTGCTATACCATTTGTGGAAAATAATTGAGAAGTGGAAAGGAGGGCCCAGGAGAGAGTTTGATTGGTGATGATTGGGAATAATCTGCAGTGTACTAATCGAATCAACGGCTTATATTGTCTCCCGCCTTTTATGTTCCAACTTACCAAGTCTACGTCCTTATCCATCCTACCTACGTTTTACTCTTTAACTTTTAACACTCTTCATCCACTTTTGCTTCGGCTCGGTTTGGCTGAACCGGAAGCCGTTTGGGGTCCCAATAAGGAGTTAAGGACATAAAATGAATGCCACGTGTCAGAGGAGCAGCTGTCGGATCTTAGAGTGGCATTATATCCAACTGTTTCAAATATCTTTTGGACGGGACACGCCCTCTCTCTTTATTGTTTTACATTTATTTATTTGTTCACAAATTCTTATTTGCAACGGCACTATCTGTCGCAAGCTTGTGACGGATACCGTTTCCATTCACAAAATACCCACTTTTCCTCTCTCTTCAACACTATTCATGTGGTCCCCTTTCTCCACTAACTTATTTTCTACCCCTTTTATCTCACAAAATATCCGTCACAAATAACGACCCGTCGCAAGCAAGACTTACTATTATTTGTTATACATCAAGGGATGCCCATTAACATAAGAGTAAACTACACAACAAAGGTATCAATTTTGACATAATCAAAGTTTAAGGACCTCAATTTTGTTTACATAGTTTTAAATACTTCATCTTATTTACTAGAGGAAACTACCCCTGTTTATTATTAAACATATTAATTACTTGTATGCATTTATACAAGATAATAAGATTTTGAAAGGCCAAATGCTCAACTTTTATGCTCTACGAAATTATATGTATCTAATAACTAATGAAAATAAATAAGTGCAAAAGTTAGAACATCTACACTGAAGAGGATTGTACATCCTCTTAGATGAGAGAGGGTGCTAAGAGAGTAAGAGGATGTCTTCTTCAACGTGAAACCAACATTGAACAAAGGAGGAAGAGGAAGACTTTCTCTATTTTTAGAGGAAGTACAACATAGGCCCTTGTGTCCACTTACCTATAAAAATATCACAAATTCTTATTTGCAACGGCACTATCCGTCGCAAGCTTGTGACGGATACCGTTTCCTCTCACAAAATACCCATTTTTTCTTTTTCTCTGACACTATTCATGTGGTCCCCTTTCTCCACTAACTCATTTTTTATCCATTTTATCTCACAAAATATCCGTCACAAATGGTGACCCGTCTTAAGAAAAACGGACTGTAAAAATATTACATGTATGCTTTATTTTATTTATTTTTAATAAAAAATAATTAAAATATGAAAGATGAGGTAGGGAGGATCCTCTTTGATGTACGAAAAAAAATAGAAGAAGGGAAGGAAGAGGATGAAGATAGTGGAAAATGAGTTGGATGAAAGAGTAAGTGATGTGTAAACAAGATATAGGGAGATAAAAAAAAAGATCTTAGAGCATGCACATTTTTTTTCGTCACATTCTCTTTCATCCAACTCATTTTCCACTATCTCCATCCTCTTCCTCCTTCTCTTTTAATTTTTTCTCCACATCAAAAAAATCCTCTTTCACTTCCTCTTTCATTCTTTAATTATTTTTTAATAATAATTACATAAAATAAAACCAAATGCATCAATTTCATAGGCTATTGGGCACTTGGGCCAAGGTTGTACTTCCTCTATTTAGAGGAAGTCTTCCTCTTCCTCTCTCAAAGAGGATGTAAAAATTAATGCCACATTGAAGAGGATGTCCTTTTTAAGGAGAGGCTCTTAAACTCCTCTTTAATGTACATGCTCTTAGTCTTTTCACTTTACATTCATCGTTACTTTTTTTTTCTTTTTTTTTAACTACTCGTTTTTTTCGATTTTTACATTTTCGAAAGTCTCATTTTCAAACCTCCATCTATTTTACACTTCCTTTCATAATATTTGACTTCCTTTCAATTTCATTTTTTTATTTATATTTGTAATATAGTCGTAATACACTAATACTTGACTATTCATTGACTATATCGCAAATTCTCATTTAAAACGAATATATCAACCAAGTAGTGTTAGTCCAGTGATAGTTGGGTAAACTTTAAAACTAGCAAAAAAAAAAGGAACATATCATGCTTTAACATTAAGACTGGTCAAGTATCACAAATAAGACAAAAACATTATTGATGTTAGCAAGTTTGTCTCATCTATCGTTACTACTTTTGATTAAGTAGGACCACTTTTAGGTTTAAAAAATGACATATTTTTTCAAAGTGATCATTATTTATCCAAACACAAACTCTTATTTTAAACCGTCACTATCCATCTTAAGCGTAAGATGGGTCAAATACATATCAAATTACCACACTTGTCACTTAGAAGATGACAATTTTTTTTGTCTTTATTATCTCACTTGGTAGTATTTGACCCGTATTAAGCTTAAAACGGATAATACCTGTCTTAAGCAAGACTTACTGTTATCAAAAATCACATTTTGCAAAAAAAAAAAATACGGGATAAGACCGTCACATAGGATAACTACGTCTGTCTATGCAATAAGATGTTAATTAAACGTAATCAACGTATTACTCTTTAGACGGATATATAATTTTAATAACGACTACATTGGTGCTACATATATTACTTGCTACTTGGCAAAATTGGTTTTAGCGTGTTATTGCTAGGCAAATTCTGATTGTAGCTGATTTAACGACATAATAAGACTATTGCAATATGCAAATGACTCACATTTACTCCATCTTATGTTTAAGCCCTGTTCTTTTGGACTGAAACTTAACTGAATTGAACTGAACTGAACTTATAGGATCTGAACTGAACTGAACTGAACTTATAGGAACTGAACTGAACTTATAGCAACTGAACTTAACTGAACTTATAGGAACTGAACTTAACTGAACTGAACTTATAGGAACTGAACTGAACTGAACTGAACTTATAGGACCTGAACTGAACTTAACTTATAGGATCTAAACTGAACTTATAAAATTCGAACTTAATTAACTTTATTTTAATTTAAGTTAACTATTATTATTATTTGTTGTTGTTGTTGTATTATTGTTGTTGTTATTATTATTATTATTGTTGTTGTTGTTGTTGTTGTTGTTGTTGTTGTTGTTGTTGTTGTTGTTGTTGTTGTTGTTGTTATTATTATTATTATTATTATTATTATTATTATTATTATTATTATTATTATTTTTAGATGACATTGATAAAAAATTAGTCTAAAACACAAGGTAGTTTAACATTAATTAGAGAGTAAAAGACGGGTAAATTATTAATGAGTTGTTTTTTTTATAGATGACGTGTATCGAATAATTAAAGGAAATGTTTGTATCGGTTGTTAAAAATAATACTCCGTATATAACTTTTCTGAATTGAGTTTATATGAACTGAACTGAACTTATAAGAACTGAACTGAACTGAACTGAACTGAACTTATACGAACTGAACTGAACTGAACATATAGGATCTGAACTGAACTGAACTTATAAGAACTGAACTGAACTTATAGGAACTGAACTGAACTGAACTGAACTGAACTTATACGAACTGAACTGAACTGAACTTATAGGATCTGAACTGAACTGAACTTATAGGAACTGAACTGAACTTAACTGAACTTATAAGATCTGAAGTGAACTTAAGTTAAGTGACTTGAAGTCCAAAAGAACATGGCCTAAGACTACAACATAGCAAAACTACAAAAATGCAAATTTAAGAAAAAGAAATAATTTATTTTCAAGAATTTATGTTACTCGTATAAGAATCAAATTATATTTAAAAGAGAATATTATTTGGCATATTGTGTAAATTATTTACAAATTTGTAATGATAAATGTTATGCATAAACAAGGGTAAATATGTCCAAGATATTGGTTGAGTTCCTTAAAGCTATGTAACTAAAACTTGAGTCCTTAAAACTATATTTTGTCAAAGTTGAGACCATTCTAGTGATGTTTACTCATTAATATAAAATCTTGGAAAATTTAACGGATAATCTTATTTTAAAAACCTTACTCATATTTATTATATTGGATTTTAATAGAGTGGATATAGATTTCGATTTTATGGATTCAATGAATACTAGGGTAATAACCCGTGAAAATTCACGGGGTTGTTAATTTTAATTTTGTAAAGTATGTGATCAATTATCCTCGTTAGATTATCTAATAACATATTTATGTATAACTAAGGGGGTGTTTGGTTGGGTGGATTGGAATGGATTGAAATGGATTCTAGACATTCTAGTGTTTGGTTGAGACATTTTGGAATGGATTAGAATCCATCGGGATTCTCATTCCACCCCAACCCCTTGGAATCTCATACCCACCTCCTCCCCCTAGATTCAAACTCCATTCCTTTACGTTTATTTTTCTAATGAACCAAACATGTTTTGAAAGGTATGGAGTTGGAACCCCATACCACTATGGTTTCTCATTCCAATTCATTCAATTCCTAAAGAGCGGACCAAACGACCCCTAAGTGTGTTAGTCTAGTGGTAGATGAGTTAAACCTTGAAACTTGCAGAAATGCAGGAGTTGAGAGGTCCCAGCCCTCAGGTTTGACTACCAGCTGGGGCGATGGCCACTTGGCCACTGCAACCTCCGAAGGGAGTGTCTTACATGGTCCATATGATAGTGCGAAAATGCATGTGCTCGAGGGATTCAACCTCTCGTTATTAAAAAAACACATTTTATGTATATATAAAGGCCTTAATATAAAAAGATAAAAGAAGTTTTTGCTTAAACGGGGTTAAAAAGCAAACTATTTAACAGGGTAGTGTCGATTTCAAACTATTTACCGAAAATATTTTTTATTTTATTTTTAGATTTTTAGATATATAAGAAGAATTAACGTTTATAGGAGTCATCTTTTCTTATCTATGATTCAACTCTCTTATGTCAGTTTTTCTTATTTCATGGTCATTAACGAATTAACGAATTTACATCCTACTTTAAATATTCGAGAAATAACAAAAAACTTTTTCATCGTACAAATAATCGCTTAAGAGGTAATTTGTTACTTTATCATGAAAAATATCGATATAGCTAAATATTACAAAAGAATACATATATTTTGATAGAATATTTGAAATAAATATAAATCTATAAATAATAAGTTATCATTAAATTGCAAACAAATGATACTAACCTAAACATTTAACTGAAGTGTTTGGGTTGCTAATGACACTTGCCCTCTCTTTCCCTCCCCGAATCCGCCAATGGAGATATTTATCTATAATTATATTAAACATTCTAATGCATTTTATCTATCTTTAATAATAAAAGTATTTTAGAAGATGAAACAATGAAAGATTTTTTTTGAAAAAGATTGAACACATTAAAACCCGAATCTTATCCATATCCTATGAATCTGGATATGGGCTTAAAATGTTTACGACATGTGGATATAGTTGGATATGGTTCTAACATATATAATAAAAATATGTTCCAGTTAAATGCGAACTAAAGCGGATAGTTAAAAAAATGTTGTACACGTCCTCAGTTGAAACATGTAAGAATGCGTAATGCGTAGTAAAATATAAAATACAATTGCATGAATTATATTGTACATAAATGAAGTTGAATCAACTCATCATATTATGAGATCATTATGGGAAAAGAGTAAAGTCATATGTAAAAAATAACATAGTTATTTTTAAATTAAAAGTATTATTTTCCATATTTTCATTATTCTATTACTCTATTATTTTTATTTATCTTCATTTCGTAATATTATTTTCACAATCTGGCGAGTTAAATAACACGACACTCATATAAACGAGACAAATCTTTTATTAATCTCAATATTATTTTTGTTTTATTTATAATATTTGATATTTGATATATATTAGATGAGAATTTGGCCCTGTTCTTTTGGACTGGAACTGAACTGAACTGAATTTATAGGATCTGAACTGAACTTATAGGATCTGAACTGAACTTATAGGATCTGAACTGAACTGAACTTATAGGAACTGAACTGAACTGAACTTATAGGAACTGAACTACACTGAACTTATAGGAACTGAACTGAACTTATTGGAACTGAACTGAACTTATAGGATCTGAACTGAATTGAACTGAACTTATAAGATCTGAACTAAACTGAACTTATAAGATATGAACTGAACTCAATTTATAAAATCCAAACTTAATTAATTTAATTTAATTTAAGTTAACTATTATTATTATTATTATTATTATTGTTATTATTATTATTATTATTATTATTATTATTATTATTATTATTATTTTTTTTTTTTTTTTTTTTTTTTTATTTATTTTTTTTTTTTGCAGAAATGCAAAGGATCTTTATATCATAAAATGAGAGTGAGATTACAAGACCCTAAACTAAATCTACAAGGGAGACCGGAATAGCCCCCTCCTAAAAAAAAAACCTTATCAAAGGAAAAAAAGACCAGAAAAACATTACAACAGACTGTAATGTTAAAAAACTGGTGGGAAGCAAGAAGTTAACTACCAGAATGGCAATTAACTATCCAAGCAACCGTAAGATCGATAATACATTCGTAAATTAACCAAGTACGTGATATGATCCAGAATGTTTTGGGCAGAGCAGTGGACATCCTTGAAGATTCGAAAATTCCTCTCTTGCCAAATTAAGTACACTGTAGCCATTAAAGCACACCGTCTTCTCTTTTTAAGCCAACTTTGGCCACGGTTATGGGAGTGGAACCAGAGAATCACCTCTTCCAAGTCAGTTGCATATATAGCAAAGGAATAATAGCTTTGGACAACATTCCAAACCTCAGCAGAAAAAGAGCATTGAAAAAACACATGAGAATGATTTTCAGAGGCATTATGACAAAGCGAGCACCGGTTGACCCAATGTAACCCCCGACGAAGGTACTGATCAACTGTCGGAAGCTTCTTTTGAACAGCTAAAGAGCCAATAAAACAATGTTTAGGGAGGTTAGAAGCATCGAAAATAGTCCTTACCCAACTTACCTGCTCAGCCACGGGCCTGAGGATGTCATAAAAGCACCCTGTATCAAAGTGGTGGCCAGAAAAGAAGTGTTGGGCCTGATCAGCCCCAATAATGGCAGTGAAATCATCTCTAACACGCAAGATGCTGTTCCAGTACCAAGATGTGGCTGAATTTTTCTGAACAGCCCAGATGCTAGCTCCCTGAATATAGTAAGCATGAACCCAGGCAGCCCAGATGGAGTCAATGTTGTTGTGTAATTTCCAAATCCATTTCAGGAGTAAGCTTTTGTTCCAGCTAAGGATTTCTCTAATGTCAAAACCACCTTCACTTCTTGGTTTGCAAATGGAGTCCCAGCTCATGAAAACAAGCTTCCTACAATCAGGTTCAACACCCCATAAGAAATTCTTACACAATCTATTGATTTGTTTAATGACCTGTTTAGGTAATAATACACTGGCTGCCCAGAAATTGTTGATACCAAACAAGACGGAATTAATAAGTTGGAGCCGTCCCATATAAGTCAAGTGACCATTAGTCCAAGCTTCAATTCTGTCACGTATCTTACTCAACAAGGGAGCAAACATATGCTTGGTCAATCTTGAACTAAACAGAGGGAGACCCAAATAAGTAAAGGGCATCTCACCTTTAGCAAAGCCCGTGGTATCCAAAATAAGCTTCTCAACATCGGAATGCACCCCTCCAAAGTATATGGAGGTTTTCATAGGATTAGCAGTAAGCCCCGAAAACAAAGAGAAACGAGTGAGACATTCAGAAACAGCTCTAACAGAAGGAAGGTCTCCTCTAACAAACACAAGGAGATCATCCGCAAACACCAAATGGGTTAATTTAATCTTAACACATTTAGGGTGATAGGAAAACCCTTGAGCGGAAGGGAGGTCCCTCAAAATGCGAGACAAGACTTCCATACACAAGACAAAAAGGTAGGGAGAGAGAGGGTCACCTTGTCGAAGCCCTCTTTTACCCTTAAAAAACCCCTCAACAGCTCCATTGATATTAAGAGAGTACCAAGGGGAGGTGACACAGGCCATGATCCATTTCACAAATAAAGGGGGGAGACCATAATAAGTTAAACAAGAGTGAAGAAATTCCCAATTAACCGAGTCAAAAGCCTTTTTAATATCCACTTTTATGATGCATCTAGGAGAAATGTTGGATCTAGAGTATTTGTGAGCTAACTCATGAGCTAGCAATGAATTATCAAAAATATCCCTCCCATGGACAAAAGCAGCTTGCTCTAATCCCACCACATCCCCCATGTAACCTTTGAGCCTATTAGCTAGAGTCTTAGTGATGGTCTTATAAAACACAGTACAACAGGATATAGGCCGAAAATCTGTAACACAAGAAGGGGTTAAAGTCTTTGGAATAAGGGTAATAAGAGTACTATTGGCCGCTTTAGGAAGCTTGCACTTCATAAAGAATTCAAGAGTAGCATTATAGAACTCAGTACCAATCACATCCCAAGAATTCGTAAAGAAGCCAGAAGTAAAACCATCAATACCCGGACTACTATTTTTATCAATAGAGGAGAGAGCTGTTCTTACCTCATTCATGGTAACGGGGCCAGTAAGAAAGCCAGCAGCAGCTGCACTAAAACGACCAGAGAGGAAATAATGGTGGGGCAAAGGATCAACCCTAGCATCATTGCCCAAAAGACTAATGTAATAATCTGTAAAGGCATGAGAGACTTCAGAAAACCCATTACATTGAGTACCATCACACGCTTTAATAAACCCAATAGTATTGGTTCTCCGACGAGCAGTCACCCTAGCATAAAAATATTTAGTGTTCGAATCATCAAGATTTAGCTGCTGGGTCTTAGCCCTCTGATGCAAGATTTCCAATTCAGCCCTTTTTACATCAGTATACTCTTTCAGGAACCGTTTCTGAATAGCAATTAAGCCCCCATTGAGAGGGTCTTGCTGCAACTGAGTTTGACAATTAGTTAGGCTACTTTTTGAGGCAGCAACACGAGCCTTAATGTCACTATAGCTCTGCTGGTGGAGTTTTTTGAAAACCTGCTTTAGATGCTTTAATTTGGCAAACAGCCTGCATATTTTATCTCCCTGAGGAGAAACTTGCCAACCATCAATCAAAAGAGACCTATACTCAGGATTAGTAATCCAGCAATTTAAAAATTTGAAGGGTTTATTCTTACTAGTAATACCATGGTGAAGATGCAACACAGCTGCTGAATGATCAGACACACCCGCTTCTGTAAAGTGAGCAGTGGAAGTAGGTTTCTGAAGCCAAGACGAAGTGACTAAGATTCTGTCCAATTTTGCCCATTTCACAGAGGAGACTTGATGATTAGACCATGTATAATACATCCCTGTGGAAGAGTGATCATATAACTGGCATCTAGATAAGCAAGCTTGAAAATCATACATAACAGAATTAGAGTAAGTGGCGCCTCCAATTATTATTATTATTATTATTATTATTATTATTATTATTATTATTATTATTATTATTATTATTATTATTATTATTATTATTATTATTATTATTATTATTATTATTATTATTATTATTATTATTATTATTATTATTATTATTATTATTATTATTATTATTATTATTATTATTATTATTATTATTATTATTATTATTATTATTATTATTATTATTATTATTATTATTATTATTATTATTATTATTATTATTATTATTATTATTATTATTATTATTATTATTATTATTATTATTATTATTATTATTATTATTATTATTATTATTATTATTATTATTATTATTATTATTATTATTATTATTATTATTATTATTATTATTATTATTATTATTATTATTATTATTATTATTATTATTATTATTATTATTATTATTATTATTATTATTATTATTATTATTATTATTATTATTATTATTATTATTATTATTATTATTATTATTATTATTATTATTATTATTATTATTATTATTATTATTATTATTATTATTATTATTATTATTATTATTATTATTATTATTATTATTATTATTATTATTATTATTATTATTATTATTATTATTATTATTATTATTATTATTATTATTATTATTATTATTATTATTATTATTATTATTATTATTATTATTATTATTATTATTATTATTATTATTATTATTATTATTATTATTATTATTATTATTATTATTATTATTATTATTATTATTATTATTATTATTATTATTATTATTATTATTATTATTATTATTATTATTATTATTATTATTATTATTATTATTATTATTATTATTATTATTATTATTATTATTATTATTATTATTATTATTATTATTATTATTATTATTATTATTATTATTATTATTATTATTATTATTATTATTATTATTATTATTATTATTATTATTATTATTATTATTATTATTATTATTATTATTATTATTATTATTATTATTATTATTATTATTATTATTATTATTATTATTATTATTATTATTATTATTATTATTATTATTATTATTATTATTATTATTATTATTATTATTATTATTATTATTATTATTATTATTATTATTATTATTATTATTATTATTATTATTATTATTATTATTATTATTATTATTATTATTATTATTATTATTATTATTATTATTATTATTATTATTATTATTATTATTATTATTATTATTATTATTATTATTATTATTATTATTATTATTATTATTATTATTATTATTATTATTATTATTATTATTATTATTATTATTATTATTATTATTATTATTATTATTATTATTATTATTATTATTATTATTATTATTATTATTATTATTATTATTATTATTATTATTATTATTATTATTATTATTATTATTATTATTATTATTATTATTATTATTATTATTATTATTATTATTATTATTATTATTATTATTATTATTATTATTATTATTATTATTATTATTATTATTATTATTATTATTATTATTATTATTATTATTATTATTATTATTATTATTATTATTATTATTATTATTATTATTATTATTATTATTATTTTTTTTTTTTTTTTTTTTTTTTTTTTTTTTTTTTTTTTTGCAGAAAAGCAAAGGATCTTTTTCATATATCATAAGAAATTGAAGATACAAGACCCTAAACCAAACTACAAAGGAAGCCGGAGTAGCCCCCTTCAAAAAAAACCTTTTAAAAGGAAAAAAAAGACCAGAAAAACACCACAAGTAATATGTGGTGTTGAAAAACTGGTGCAGTACTTGATAATAAACTATCAGAGTAATAGTTTACCAACAAGTACCCAAGAGATCAGCCCAACTAAAAAAAACTAAACAAATCCAACAAAAACAAGCTAAAGCTTAAAAAAAACCTAACAACAAAACTGAAACCACAGCCCAAAGACACTTGAAGCTACGGCCCAAAAACAAATACCCAGGCAGACGCATCAAACAAGCAGCAGCATCTGAAAGAAAACAAACTCCCTACAAGTCTTCAGGAACCAGAGAGAAACGACTGGCACACCAAAGAGACCCGGAGAGGAATTAATTGAACAGACAACCATAAGTCCGATAGTACATTCGAGTATTGACCGAAACCTTAATCTGTTCCAGCAAAATTTGGACAGAACATTGCCTAGCCTCAAAGATACGGTGATTCCGCTCTTGCCACAAGTGATAAATCGTAGCCATTAGGACACAACGACGTCTCCTTTTGATCCAGCTCTGACCACGATTGTGAGAGCAATACCAAGATAGCACCCCCTCCAAGTCAGTGGAAGACGTAACAAAGGAGTAACAATTCTGAATAGCCCTCCATATCTCAGCCGAGAATGGACAGTGGAAAAAAATATGAGCATGGCTCTCAGACGCTTGTTGGCAAAGTACGCACCTATTAACCCATTGCAGACCCCTTCGATAAAACTGATCAAGAGTGGGAAGCTTCATTTGAACAGCGAGGGAACCAATGAAACTGTATTTAGGTGGAACAGTAGCATCAAACACAGTGTTAACCCATCGAACACTAGCAGCCTGTGAACGAAACAAGTCATACACAGTAGCTAAATCAAAGTGATTAGCATTAAGAATACGAGCAGCTTGCTCATCTCCAGCATCAGAAATGAAATTATCTCGTACCCTTAGAATATTGTTCCAGAACCACGATGTTGCAGACGTATTATGGACAGTCCAGATACTCGCTCCTTGTAATATATAAGCGTGAACCCAGCGTGCCCATATTGAATCAACACCAGAATGAAGCTTCCAAATCCATTTCAGGATTAAACACTTATTCCAGCTTAGGATTTCCTTTATATCAAACCCGCCCTCTCTTCTCGGTCTACAAATGGAAGCCCAGCTCATAAAAACAAGCTTCCTATCCTCCTGGTCATTTCCCCAAAGGAAATTCTTACAAAGACGATTAATCTTTTTGATAACCTGCTTAGGGAGTAAAACACTAGCAGCCCAGAAATTAGTAATTCCAAACAGAACAGAATTAATTAGCTGAAGTCTACCCGCATATGTCAAATGGTGCGAAGTTCAAGCCTCAATCCGTTCCTGAATTTTACTTAACAAAGGGGCAAACATATGCTTTGTCAGCCTTGAACTAAACAAAGGGAGACCCAGATATGTAAATGGCATCTCACCTATTGTAAAGCCAGTAGTCTCTAAAATTAGATGCTTGACATCCGCACGAACACCTCCAAAATAGATTGAGGTCTTCATAGGGTTGGCAGTAAGACCCGAATAAAGAGCAAATTGAGAGAGACAATCAGAGACAGCTGTAACAGACGGAAGGTCACCCCTAACAAAGACCAAAAGGTCATCCGCAAAAACCAAATGAGTGAGACGAGTCTTAACACATTTGGGATGAAAGGAAAACCCGTTATAAGTTGGAAGATCACGCAGAATTCGGGACAAAACCTCCATACACAAGACAAAAAGATAAGGAGAGAGAGGGTCACCTTGGCGGAGACCTCGCTTACCCTTGAAAAACCCCTCAACCGACCCATTGATATTAAGAGAATACCAAGGGGAGGTAATACAAGCCATAATCCACTTCACAAATAAGGAAGGTAAGCCATAATAAGTTAAACAAGAGCGAAGAAAATCCCAATTCACAGAGTCAAACGCTTTTTTGATATCCACTTTGATGATGCACCTAGGAGAAATATTAGCCCTAGCATATTTATGGGCTAACTCATGAGCAAGCAACGAATTGTCAAAAATATCCCGCCCTTGAACAAAGGCAGCTTGTTCAAGACCAACCACATCACCCATATAAGCTTTGAGTCTATTGGCAAGGACCTTCGTAACAGTTTTATAAAACACCGTGCAACAAGATATTGGCCTAAAGTCAGTCACATTAGAAGGAATCTGAGTCTTTGGGATAAGGGTTATAAGGGTACTATTAGCCGCCTTTGGGAGTTTGCAAGTCTGAAAAAACTCAAGAGCGGCATTATAGAAGTCATTACCAACTACATCCCATGAGGTCTTAAAGAAGCCCGAAGTAAAACCATCAATGCCGGGGCTGCTATTTTGATCAATGGAGTAAAGAGCGGATTTTACCTCAGAATTTGTAATATGGCCAGTAAGCATGTCTAAAGCAGATTGACTGAAGCCTCCAGAATGGAAGTAATGCTGAGGAAGGGGTTCCACATCAGTTGCATTCCCCAAGAGAGAGACATAGTAATCCGTGAAAGCTGTAGCAACAGCACTAAACCCAGCACAGTGAGTGCCATCAGAAGCTTTAATAGCTCCAATTGTGTTAATACGCTTACGAGCAGTTACCCTGGCATAAAAGTAATTAGTACTCGCATCATCAAGCATAAGGTGCTGCGTTTTTGCTCGCTGATTTAAGATATCCAGTTCAGCTCTCTTTAAATCAGAGTAATTCTTCAACAAAGACTTCTGGGCATCAAGTAAGGCAACATTAAGCGGGTCCTGCTGCAATTGGGATTGACAATGAGTCAAGGCAATCTTGGAAGCAGACACACGCTCTTTGATATTACAAAAATGCTGCTGATGAAGACTTCGAAAGGCCTTCTTCAATTGCTGTTATTATTATTATTATTATTATTATTATTATTATTATTATTATTATTATTATTATTATTATTATTATTATTATTATTATTATTATTATTATTATTATTATTATTATTATTATTATTATTATTATTATTATTATTATTATTATTATTATTATTATTATTATTATTATTATTATTATTATTATTATTATTATTATTATTATTATTATTATTATTATTATTATTATTATTATTATTATTATTATTATTATTATTATTATTATTATTATTATTATTATTATTATTATTATTATTATTATTATTATTATTATTATTATTATTATTATTATTATTATTATTATTATTATTATTATTATTATTATTATTATTATTATTATTATTATTATTATTATTATTATTATTATTATTATTATTATTATTATTATTATTATTATTATTATTATTATTATTATTATTATTATTATTATTATTATTATTATTATTATTATTATTATTATTATTATTATTATTATTATTATTATTATTATTATTATTATTATTATTATTATTATTATTATTATTATTATTATTATTATTATTATTATTATTATTATTATTATTATTATTATTATTATTATTATTATTATTATTATTATTATTATTATTATTATTATTATTATTATTATTATTATTATTATTATTATTATTATTATTATTATTATTATTATTATTATTATTATTATTATTATTATTATTATTATTATTATTATTATTATTATTATTATTATTATTATTATTATTATTATTATTATTATTATTATTATTATTATTATTATTATTATTATTATTATTATTATTATTATTATTATTATTATTATTATTATTATTATTATTATTATTATTATTATTATTATTATTATTATTATTATTATTATTATTATTATTATTATTATTATTATTATTATTATTATTATTATTATTATTATTATTATTATTATTATTATTATTATTATTATTATTATTATTATTATTATTATTATTATTATTATTATTATTATTATTATTATTATTATTATTATTATTATTATTATTATTATTATTATTATTATTATTATTATTATTATTATTATTATTATTATTATTATTATTATTATTATTATTATTATTATTATTATTATTATTATTATTATTATTATTATTATTATTATTATTATTATTATTATTATTATTATTATTATTATTATTATTATTATTATTATTATTATTATTATTATTATTATTATTATTATTATTATTATTATTATTATTATTATTATTATTATTATTATTATTATTATTATTATTATTATTATTATTATTATTATTATTATTATTATTATTATTATTATTATTATTATTATTATTATTATTATTATTATTATTATTATTATTATTATTATTATTATTATTATTATTATTATTATTATTATTATTATTATTATTATTATTATTATTATTATTATTATTATTATTATTATTATTATTATTATTATTATTATTATTATTATTATTATTATTATTATTATTATTATTATTATTATTATTATTTTTTTGCAGAAAAGCAAAGGATCTTTATCATATATCATAATTAAGTTGAAGATACAAGACCCTGAACCTAACTACAAAGGAAACCGGAATAGCCCCCTTTAAAAAAACCTTTAAAAGGAAAAAAAGACCAGAAAAACACCCCACGTAAAGTGCGGTGTTGAAAAACTGGTACAGTGCTAATTGTCATACTATCAGAGTAATAGCATAACAATAAGCACCTAAAAAGCAACCAACTAGCAAAACTAGTTAATACAACCGTTTACACACAGTGGCTTCATCAAAGCCAAAAGTCGAGTAAGACATTCGAAAATTAACGTGGCAGACTATATCATGAACAATGCTATCCGCAGCCTTTTGTAAATTCTTGAAAATACGGCCATTCCGCTCTTGCCAAAGCAGGTATAGGGTGCTAACCAAGCAACAACGACGCCTCTTCTTGATCCAACTGAGGCCACGATTATGAACATGGAACCACTGCAAAACTTCAGCCAAATTAGAGGTGCTAGTGCAGAAATTATACTGCCTCTGAATGGTGCTCCAAACATAGGCCGAGAAGCTACAAGAAAAGAAAATATGGGCGTTAGTTTCAGCGGCCTTAAAGCAAAGGCTACATCGATTAACCCAATACAATCCTCGACTAATAAGGAGGTCCACAGTGGGCAGAGAGTCCTGGGCAGCCAAATAAGCTATAAATCTGTGCTTAGGGGAAGCCTCCATTGCATGAATAGTCTTAGTCCAGTTGACAGTAGCCTTATGAGTACGGAAGACCTCATAAAAATAGCTAGTCTCGAACATAGGTAAAGCAGTGATACAATCCTTAGCAGCCCCAACACTAAGACAATTAACAAGCTCAGTCCTAATGTTGAGGATGTTCCCCCAGAACCATGTAGAAGAGGCAGTAGGTCTAGCAGCCCAAATTGAGTCCCCTTTAAGAACATAGGCAGAGATCCATTGCACCCAAATGGAATGAGGTTGAGTTTCAAGTTTCCAGATCCACTTAACCGCTTGGGCTTTATTCCAACTCAACACTTCCTTAATATCAATCCCACCCTCCTCATGGGGAGTGCACAAGTCAGCCCAGCTCTGAAAAACAAATCTACGTCTAGCATTATCAAGACCCCAAAGAAAGTTTTTACAAAGTTTAGCAATACGTTTGACAACACCCTTGGGAAGAAGGACACAAGCACCCCAAAAACTACTCATACCAAAAATGACAGAATTAATTAATTGAATCTTACCAGCATAAGTAATTTTGTGCCGAGACCAAAGATTAATTCTATCCCTAATACGCTCAAGAAGAGGGTCAAACATAGATTGAGTTAACCTGGATGTGAACAAAGGGAGACCAAGGTACTTAAAGGGAAAATCACCCTCAGTAAAACCAGTCCCCTCAAGAATCTGCTGCTTCACAGCAGGGTGAACCCCCCCAAAGTACACAGAGGTCTTCATAGGATTTGCAACCAACCCAGAGTAACTAGCAAACCTGTTGAGACAAGTAGCCACTGCCTTCACAGAAGGAACATCACCTCGAATAAAGACAAGCAGATCGTCAGCAAAAACCAAATGAGTAAGTTTTAACTTAACACACTTAGGGTGGTAGGAGAACCCATCGTAAGTAGGCAAACACCGTAACTGACGAGAAAGCACCTCCATACAAAGGACAAACAAATAAGGAGAAAGAGGGTCACCCTGACGAAGACCCCTCTGCCCTCTAAAAAAAACCCTCAATAGAACCATTAATGTTAATGGAGTACCAAGGAGAGGTAACACAAGCCATAACCCATTTGACAAACAACTCAGGCAGCCCATAAAGAATCAAGCATCTATGCAAGAAAGCCCAGTTAACAGAGTCAAAGGCTTTCTTAATATCAACTTTTACAATGCACCTAGGAGTGATATGATGCCTAGTATAATTATGAGCTAACTCATGGGCAAGAGAGGAATTATCAAAAATATCCCTTCCTTTTACAAAAGCAGCCTGCTCCATACCAATCACATCCCCCAAATAAAGCCTCAAACGATTAGCCAAGATCTTAGTAATGGTTTTATAAAAAACAGTGCAACAAGATATAGGTCTGAAGTCAGTGACATTCCTAGGAGTGGGAATCTTAGGAATAAGGGTGATAAGAGTGCTATTAGCAGCTTTAGGCATTTTCCTACGAAGGAAAAAATCCCGGACAGCTAAGTAGAAATCATGACCAACAATCTCCCAAGCATTCTTAAAAAAACCAGACCCATAACCATCAATACCAGGACTACTATTATGGTTGATAGAAAAAAGGGCATCCTTTACCTCCTTAACCAAAACCGTAGCAGTAAGGGCATCGTGGATTGAAGGAGCAAAAAGGTTAGCAGTAAAGAGGTTAGCAGGAACCTCAACAACCAAATCAGTGGCTCCTAAGAGAGCACTATAGTAGCTAATAAAAGCAGCAGCAACCTCCGTATGGCCAGTGCACTGCTTCCCATCAGTATCATAGATAGATCCAATAGAACTGTTAGATTTCCTCTCTGCAATTCTAGAATAAAAATAGTGAGTATTAGAATCATCGAGCATAAGTGTGTGAAGCTTAGCTTTTTGAGTAAGAAAGGCAGCCTCGGATTTCCTCAAACCAACATAGAGTTGCCTAAGGTGGGACTGTTGAGCAAGCAAATCAGAACTGAAAGGATCATTCTGGAGATGAAGCTGACACTGTAATAGGGCATCTTTTGAGGACTTTACTTGAGCACCCAGATTCTGAAAAGTAGTATTATGCAGCGCTCGAAACCCAGACTTCAGAGACCTGAGATGAGAAAAAAGCATACTTATCTTATCACCAGTAACATACGAATTCCAGCCAGTTTGAACGTAAGCCAGGAAACCAGGGGAGAAAACCCAGCAATTTAAAAAACGAAAAGCCTTATTGATTCGGCAGGGAGCAGGTTCAACTGGAGGAAGCCAGGAGAATGATCTGAAACCCCTGCAGCAGAAAACCAAGCAGTAGATGAATGAGACCAATGAGGATTAACCAAAATTCTGTCTAACTTAGCCCATTTGATAGCATCAGTTTGGTGGTTAGACCAAGTGTAGTGGACTCCAGTAGCAGAATGATCCACAAGACAACAACGATCCAAACAATCACTAAACTCCTCCATCACAAAATGGGGATAAGTAGCACCCCCTATACGATCAGAGGGATGAAGGACAACATTGAAGTCACCCATACAAGCCCAAGGACCATGAATGCTAGGAGCAAGGTCAGTGAGAGTCTGCCAGAGAAAACACGTCTAGCAGCAGCATTATTGAAAGCATAAATAAAGGTACTATGAAAAGTAATGTGAGCAGCCAAATAAGTAATGGTACAGTGCATATGCTGAGCACTAGCACCTAAAACATCAACCACCACAGTCTTAGGATTCCAAACAACCCAGATACGACCATTGTAATGATGCGTATAGTTATGAAGAAACTGAAACTGAGGGAAATTAGCAACAATAGAAGAAACCTTATGCTCCTTGACATGAGTTTCAAGGATAGCACAACAGTCCACGTTATTAGTCAACAAAAAGTCCAAGACCTCTTGTTGCTTAAGAGGGTCATTAAGCCCTCTTATATTCCAAGTAGAGACAATCATTCAAGAGTAGGCCCTCCCGGATCCAACTCATCTGTCAAAACCGTGTCAGTAGCATCCAATAAGCTAGCAAAAGACTGGAATCTGTTTTTCAAGTCTGTCTCCTTAGGTGTATTCTTGCTTTTGGACTTACTTCTTCCCTCTAGATATGAAGGAGGAGTAGTCACAATAGCATCAACCACTGAATCCCCTTCGACATTACCTGAACCAGCAGCGGCAGCTTCAGAGGCAGAACTCCCTGGCAGATGCCCCCCCCTTCCCAGCAGAACCTGGTATAGAGTCCAGACCCTCTGGCAGAGACCCCCCCTTCCCATCAGAGACCGGTACAGGGTCCAAAGTCACCTTCTGTTTTGGCTGGTACTCCTGTCTTGGCTGGCCAGACCTACATTTCTCCACCGAATGCCCAATTTTCCTGCACTTAGTACAATAATAAGGCAGCCATTCATACTCAACTAATTGCTCTACTAATCCTCGAAAAGGGGTTTGAAAGTGAAGGAGCTTAGGCAATTCTTTTGAAAGATCAACTTCAATTAATACTCTAGCAAACGAGAGCCTACTCTTTTGTGTCGTATACTCATCGGCACAAATTGGTCGACCAATTAGGCTAGCAACCTTACTCAAACCTTTATCCGACCAAAAACAAGGATCTAATCGCGGAAACTTGACCCATACTGGAACAACAGAGACTACTGTCAATTCCTCAAGGATATTAGGGTTCCAATGCTTAAGAAGAAGAGGAAATCCATGCATATTCCAAGAGTCATTAAAAATAGCATCACAATCATCAACACTATCAAATCGAAAGTAAAACCAACCCTTCGAGAAATACAAGACTTCTGGGGTTGTGACATGGTTCCATGACTTAGCAACCAGGTTCCTCATCTGATCGAGAGTGGTCTGCTTGCCCATGACAGTCCTACTAAAGTGATTTCACTCCAATAATCCAATTCAGTTGCAATATCATCTTCCTCAATTGCAAGAATTTCATCGACAATAGGTTTAACATAAGACAGATTCATACCTTTGTTGGAGATGTTGAAAAACTTATCCTTACTTTTAGAGGAAGGATTCTTCACCACCGCCGGACTTTTCGCCACCACCGATGACGAGGCTCCGGCCGATAATCCCTTAAATAGACCCGCAAAGGTTGGTTTCTCAGGGATCTGAGGAACCTCCACCGGAATCGCCTCTGGCTCAACCGACTCAGGCACTGTAGTAGCGACCTCACTAACATCACTTTCCGACGCTGGTTGCGGAGATGGAGGACGACGGCCTCCTCGGCCTCTCCGGCCTCTGGCCATAGCGCTATGATTAGGGGTGAACCACTCCTAAATCGTGTATTTTCAGAGAGTTTTTTAGTCAGAGAAAGAAGAGGGAGAAAGGAATCGTGTATTATTATTATTATTATTATTATTATTATTATTATTAATATTATTATTATTATTATTATTATTATTATTATTATAATTATTATTATATTATTATTATTATTATTATTATTATTATTATATTATATTATTATTATTATTATTATTATTATTATTATTATTATTATTATTATTATTATTATTATTATTATTATTATTATTATTATTATTATTATTATTATTATTATTATATTATTATTATTATTATTATTATTATTATATTATTATTATTATTATTATTATTATTATTATTATTATTATTATTATTATTATTATTATTATTATTATTATATTATTATTATTATTATTATTATTATTATTATTATTATATTATTATTATTATTATTATTATTATTAATTATTATTATTATTATTATTATTATTATTATTATTATTATTAATTATTATTATTATTATTATTATTATTATTATTATTATTATTATTATTATTATTATTATTATTATTATTATTATATTATTATTATTATTATTATTATTATTATTATTATTATTATTATTATTATTATTATTATTATTATTATTATTATATTA